>CM068350.1:10433739-11040406 GCA_034769755.1 Odontamblyopus lacepedii
CAGCACGGCATCCGATATTCGCAAATATATTTATTGTATTACCACGCAATAAGTTTATAACCTTTCACAACTGTCAGAAGCCAAAGAGTTTTTCCGTTACTATAATACTAGCAACAACTAGCATGCTACCAGTACACTTCCTAGTTTGAGGACTATAAAATTCGGTGTATAATTAGATGCAGCAGTTTTATTTTGATCATAAGAGGTAGAACCTTTCTTATATGCAATGTTTTATCCCGAATCTGAAAAACAACCCATTAACTGGCAGGGTCCAATTCAAAACTTTTTGTATGACAAAGTAAATTTTCCATTACATTTTCATTAGACTTTTCAAAAAATATTCTAGCATTAAGAGTTCAAAGGCATCATGGATGTGCAGGTAGTCTTTCATTTGTCATTTGCCACTATAATAGAGGTAATAATAGAGTTACTTTTCTAAAATCAAAGGAATACCCAGCGGAATTTGATCACAATAATAACAATTTAGGCTTCAAACCGCAGTGTTAGAGAGAAAAATAGAAAGTAGAAATAGAAAATTAGTGATAGGAAATGCATAAGTGGTGAAACCAACATAAAGCAGTTTTAAGCTTTTTTTTATTTTTTATTTAAATGCGACTTGATCGTAGTATTCAGAATATAGTACTCTGATAGTCTGTGCATTAGAATACATTACAAAATACATGTCAACCCAGGTATTTAGTATTCTGTAGCAAAATACATTTTCAAATTACTCTTCCCATCACTGAAATTGAATGGGAAATACACAACCAGACCCTGGAGGTGGCGGTCCCCGTTCAGCTCCATTGTTCATACAGACGACCACCTTTTGTCACATAAGACCCCACAGGACTAGTACAGAACCAGGCTTATAAACTACCCCGGTCTCACATGGACATTTATCCAGCAGGATAGAGGCCGGGACAGGGTTAAAGACCAAGCACCAATGAGCACGAGAAGGAAGAACAGGTCTCCAAGGGCCCATAAATGAAATGGGGCTCCTACTTTTTCATTTTCCCCTTTGCACAAACACTAACACTGTACACGCTACTCCACAGCACAGGGGGCGCCACTTCACTGCTCCCATGTGGCCAGTTGTGAATGTGCAAGGCCAGCATTTATAGATCCAGACAGCGCGTGGATGACATAACAGGTGTGGGCTAGTCTCTGGACAGGGGTTTAGTCATTTGTAAGTTTGTTTGAGGTGGTGCAGGTTTCAGTCCAGAAGTCATGATATGTATTGCAAAAGAACAGTTGGAGTAAAGTTATGTGTTCTAAAAGTGTAATCGAAAAGTCTGCAAAAAGAGACAATAGACTTTTATCACAATGGCAGGAAGTGCTGCGATGTTGAATCGTGCAACTTCCGGTCAAGGCTTTTCTCTGGCAAAATACCTGTGGAAAAGTGTTGCATATTTGTCACCAGCTTCATAAATCTTCATCCAACAAGGTCGACAATGAACATATTCTGTCCATGAAGAATTTATCCACAACTATCAAGGTAAGAAAGACGAAAAATGCAAACGACGACGAGCATTAGTGAACTACTGAGGAACACTAACGTTATGGTCATGAATAAAACCTAAATAACTTGTTCACTCAGACTGATTCTAGAATTAAAATTAAAAATCGATTTTGTAATGTCGATATTAGCATAGACAGAGATTTGTGCAGTTTATATGCTAAAGACCTTTGTCGACCATTTAAACTGTAGAAATCTGTCTATGCAAATATCGACATCACAATATCGATTTTTAATTTTAATTCTAGAATCAGTTTGCATGAACAAGTTATTTATGTTTTATTCATGGCCATAATGTTAGTTTTGTTCAGGAGTAGTTAACTAATGCTTGTCGTTGTTCGCCTTTAGTTTTTGTCTTTCTTCCCTTGATAGTTGTGAATAAATTCTTCATGGACAGAATATGTTCTTCGCCGACCTTGTTGGATGAAGATTTGGTGTTGGGGCAGATTTATGAAGCTGGTGACAAATATGCGACACTCTTCTACTGGTATTTTGCCAGAGAAAAGCATTGGCCGGAAGTTACATGACTCAACATCACCATTGTGATAATAGTCTATTGTCTCTTTTTGCTGATTTTTTTATTACATTTTTAGAACACATAACTTTACTCCATCTGTTCTTTTGGTATACATATCAAGACTTCTGGACTAAAAACCGCATCAACTCAAACAAAATTGACTTTTCCAATATTGCCCACCTCTTTATGCAAGTTAAGAAAAAAAAGTAAACAAAAAAAATACAACAAATCTCTCATACGATGTTGGATGTGATGTAGGCAACTGATTAATGGAATGTAAAGCTAACAGAAATCAACCGATATGTTCTTTTTTCATGACCAATGCCGATATAAATAGTTTTAGACTCCAAAAAAAAAACGATGGCCAATAAGCTCTGCCAATATTTTTTTTGAGCCAATGTGTCACCAATTTAAATTTTTTAAAATGCTTTTTTTAATGTAATTTAAATTTATGACAAACTCACACACAGGCTTTTCTAATCACAAACCTCTGAGAGAACAGTTAAGTCATGGTTCAAGGTTGCCAATATCCAATTGCCGAATATCAGCCTGTGCTTAATCCTAATGCACAAAATGAACTCTGATTAGATGTATGCTATAGTCATACATATTTTGGTTTGTCTATACCTCTTCCACTGACAGGCCTATCTCTTAAAAGCATTACAATTAGTTCAGGGGTGTCCAAATGTTTTACATCCAGGGTTGTGTACTGAAAAAGACCACCCCAGTACTGTGAATTTTTCATGAAGTTGCTTATCTAAGGTTTTAAGATGCCACCATGCACTACACTTACTTCAATTTTGGAACCTTAATTAGATCTGTCTCAGAGAAAAATGTTTGCTCTTCTGGTTATAAAGGTGGAGGATTTTAAACTTAAAGTAAAACTTTACTTGTCAGGATTATGTGGCCCAATTCACCTGGCTGAAGGTCATGAAACAACTCTTTGAGGACTGTACTTTGTCCCTGGTCTATAATTTGAGTGTTTCTGAAGTCAATTAAGTCACGCTCCCGCTTACTCTTGTGGCAGCAGTCTAAGATAAGAGACCATATGCCCATTGACCATGCCTGACCATCCAGTCCCTTCTAAATTTGAACAAAATATGTGTAGAGCGTGAAATACCTCCGCCCAGTTTTTAGATGATCCAACTCCAGCCAGTAATTTGTAGCATGTGTCCATCAAACATGGAAGACATCTCCTTTTGAAAATTTTCATATTCTACTTCTTTTACCTGAAATAAGTCATAATTTGGTGCTTTAATTATTGATTCTGCAAAATCCACACTGTTTCTCAGTCCTTTATGTAGATTTTTTCTCCTTTTTAATGTGTAAGCAACCATGTTTGTTTTGACATGAACAGATCATGCATCACTCTCATTGGTTAATCCGTCGTTCAATCTCACCCTCTGAACCATACCATACACACTCTGAAATCAGCAAGACCACACCCTCTGAAATCAGTGAGACCACACCCTCTGAAATCAGTGAGACCACACACTCTGAAATCAGTGAGACCACGTCCTCTGAAATCAGTGAGACCACGTCCTCTGAAATCAGCAAGAATACCCACCCGAAATCAGCCGAGAAAGCACCCCCTGAAATCAGCGAGACCACACCCTCTGAAATCAGAGAGAGCAGTCCCCCTGAAATAAGCGAAACCACACCCTCTGAAATCAGCAAGACCACATCCCCTGAAATCAGCAAGACCACACACCCTCTGAAATCAGCAAGACCACATCTCCTGAAATCAGCGAGACCACACACTCTGAAATCAGCAAGACCACACCTTCTGAAATCAGTGAGAGCGGTCCCCTTGAAATCAGCGAGACCACACCCTCTGAAATCAGCCTCTGAAATCAGCA
This sequence comes from Odontamblyopus lacepedii, assembly GCA_034769755.1. Taxonomy (NCBI): domain Eukaryota; kingdom Metazoa; phylum Chordata; class Actinopteri; order Gobiiformes; family Gobiidae; genus Odontamblyopus; species Odontamblyopus lacepedii. The sequence continues at coordinate 10,437,632 of CM068350.1, forward strand.
AAACCACACCCCCTGACATCAGAGAGACCATCACACCCCCTGAAATCAGCGAGACCACACCCTCTGAAATCATGGAGCCAGCATACAACTGCAGATCCACTCATCTTTGTAAAGTTTTGTCAAAGTGTGTGGTTCTGGCTAACCATGTAACCACTGACCTGAAGGTCTGTGGTTCAATTCCCGCTCCCACCAGCTTATACATTTGTTGTATCCTTGGGCAAGACACTTAACCTGCCATGCCTCTGATAACGTTCTTGCACTGTTGCATGAATGTGTGTATAAACCAGCTCTTGATCGCTCATTACCACATTTTTTTGCGATTACTTTTTTATTCCAAACATGTTGCCAATTTGGGATCTCACTCGGCACGATTTTCACCAACTCAGCTGTGACTGGGACATGCTCATTCCCAAATCGCCTCCTCCCCATTCACATGCAAATGCACCAAAAGACTATGATGAATGTACTTTTTGCCTGGGTCTTATTTAAAGCCATAATGTTCGGCGCTAATTAAAGAGAGCCAAATTGGAGACAGCGAGTGAAGGATCATTTGCATACTTTAAAGTAATCAAGAGAGACACTCCAGATTGGAATGACAGCGAGGGGCGCGCACGTGAAGAGGCATGAGCGTGCACGAGGAAGCGAGGGAGGGGTGCGGCGAGAAGAGGAGTAAACAGAGGAGACATGTCGCAAGGAAAGTGAATGAATCTTAATGATGCGTATTAATATTGCTGATGAAGTGGCTGATATTAATGCTTACTTTTCCTAATTAGCGTTGCCGTGGATGCGCTGTTGATTAATTTTACGCATGCAAATTTGATTGTGGGCCAACACTGCGGACAGTCGTAATTAGTGACCAAGTGATTCAGTTTATTTATCATGAGAACTATACCGTGACAGGTTGAGAAAATACACAATACTGGTCCTGTATTAGACTAAATGGACTCTTATTATCAGCCTGTCTCATCTCCAAAGCTCTGTTCCAACTTGTGATGTCATGAATCGGTAGTTTTCAAGACAACAGCTATAGTTTACCTTTTGTTCAGTAAAGATTGGCAAGACCAGGACCAAAATTATGTATATATTTATACAGAGGACTTTTTTTATTTCTAATTTCCGAGTCTGATTTCAACTCCAAAAATGAAATTTAACAGATTTTCAGTGCCATTTAGTTTCCTCAAATACTAAATAAAATATCCCATATCCCCTCGGAATATTGTTTTAGTATCTATAACAAATATAACAAAATGAAGCAAGAAATTTAAAACCTGGCTCCTTCTATTTCTACTTTTCCGATACAAATGTCTCAAAAAGATACATTTTCATAATTTTTACACATAAAACGCCTTATTTTTATATGAAAACATTACAAGATCAAAAACTAAAAACTAAAAAAACAATCTACATAAACAGTTTCGAATTGATATCTCTAAATTTCAGATTTTGTCCTATTCACTTACAGTGTCTGACCATAAAAAACAGCTATTTGTCTGTACAAGTATGCGGAATGCAAAGTAGACATCATTATATCCTTTCTTTTCATTATAATTAGACACAAAGTGAACTTCTAACATCTGCTTTTCTTTCCGCTGTGCTAACTCCCTCCACCAACTTTTAAATTATTCACCTCCCCCTGCGTCCCTTCTTCATAAAAATATACTGACGTGAAAACAATACGCACCATTCTAATTCATATTTTCACCAAAGTAACCCTTGTTATTGTGAAAAAACATAAAACACTGATTGTTTCGTATTGTAAAAGACCTTTTAACGTCATTAATAATTCATCTGAACCAAGACAAAAGGGTAGGGGAACGAAACAGCGCTTGAGGGACACTTCTTTTCGCATCTCCCACTCTGTTCTATTCTATTACTTATTGTTGTATTAAATCCAATGGGGAGGAAACAAATGCGAAAAATACTGTGGCGTGACCTTTGAGAGCGGGATTATGGGATTTGAGTTGGCGGAACAAAGCGAGGAAGCAATATGGCCACCCGTGGAGTGGAGTGGCAGGGGAGTGGGTTATGGAGGAGAGTTAATGTAAGGGTAGGAGTCCAGGGGAGGCCCGGTGAACAGGTTACATGCTGTTTGTCATTGAAATGAGCCAGGAGCACAGGGCAGAAGTGTTTACGCAGAAGCTCAGTGTAAATAATGGAGAAGTATATAGAGGAGATGGGTGTTTGAAAGAAAATAGAGGGGGTGAATGCAGATGTGAATTGCTGCATGGTGGCACTGTAAATTAAAGATGCACTGTGTAACTTTTCTGGTGGACGGTCCGCTACCTGCTGTTGAACATGAGGATTTGTGTGGGATTCAAATATTTCTCTTAGGGATGCACCGATCCTATACTGGTGTCTGATATCAGCGCTGATACTGAGAAATTCAATATTGGTTCAATCGATATCTTAGTCTGGCATATAAATGTATGTATTAAGACTATTTACTGGTGGTAGTTGGCCCAGAAAGTCTCATAATGTTTGAACTTTTTATTTATCCAAAGTTGTTCTGTAGTTACTTAAGAGAGAAATAACAATTAAATAAATTTGTGTTATTTTATTTTTGAGAAAATAAATGCTGTTTCGGTTGATATCGGGAATCAGCAGTTACTTATAGCTACTGTATTGAAACTAGTATCGGAACTGAAAAAGCTGGAGCCCTAGAAACACCTGTAACTGAATCAATCCACTAGTGCAAAGTGAGATGTGTTTAATGCCATTCTATGGAACATTGTGGAAAACAACTGCCTCCAACTGATGGGGGAACTTGCAACCCTGACTGCACAGACGATAAATGTTGCAATAACATTTAATGGGGTTACTAATGTAACCTCAGCAATACCAATTAATTGGTGATTCTAATTAACATTTTATAGTTTATTATTATAGATAGTTTTTTTTTTTATAATCAGCTGCATGATAAAAGTAAAAATATAAAATTATACATTAATAGACCCTGTGCACGTTAATAAGTGCTATTTCCGGTTGTAAAACTGCTCCTGGGTGAACTGTTTCCGGCTAGCATTACAAATTGGTTTAAATGGGGGAGGCATTCATCATTTAAAAGGTACCTGGTAAATTGTTTTATTATTTGTGCCATGTTATAAACAGTGCAAAATCACATGGATAAAGTCGTCAGGGGTGTACTTTCCATTCACACTAACCACGCCACAGATCACCTCCAAACGAGCATCTATGTTTGATTATCCATTTATTTCCAAAGAGATGGTAAGGTAAGGTTGATACACAACTAAAACTAAACAAACACGTGATTTGATGAACACCTTAACTTAAAAAGATCAGTGCATTAGCCTTCCACCTGCCATCTAAAATAGCCACACGAAATAGCAACCGGATGCTAATCACTCCAGTCAAGAATCCAGAATTTTCTCATGCACCTATTCTATTAATTAGTATGTGAGAAGGCCGCAAGTTGTTTATTGTCATATAAATGTTTCCGATGTTACCGCTTGGCGCACAGACATGAATTAAACCATTAACACGAGAGGAGGGTAACTGCACGACCTGCATTTGTCCCACACAAGTGAAAGAAAAAGACTATGAATGCCATAAATAATTCATCTGAACCAAGACAAAAGAGAAGGGGAGCGAAACAGTGCTTGAGGGACACTTCTTTTCGCGTCTTCCATTCTGTTTGATTCTATTGCATGTTGTTGTATTGTTTCCAATGAGAAGGAAACAAATGTGGAGAAACACTGTGGCGTGACCTTTGAGAGCGGGATTATGGGATTTGAGTCGGCGGAACAAGGCGAGGAAGCAGTATGGCCACGTGTGGAGTGGAGTGGCAGGGGAGTGGGTTATGGAGGTGCGCTAATGTAAGGGCAGGAGTCCAGGGGAGGCCCGGTTACACGCTAATGAAGAATATATGTGAGAAAATAGAGGGGGTGAATGCAGATGTGAACTGCTGTATGGTAGCATTGTAAATTAAAGGTGCACTGTGTAACTTTTCTAGTGGAGGGTTCGCTACCTGCTGGTGAAGATGAGGATTGTATTCTTTGTGTAGGATTCATATATTTCTCTTAAGGATGCACTGATCCGATACTGGTGTCTGATCGGTGCCGATACTGAAAAATTACCTGGATTGGATATTGACCAGGTTGTAAATATCAGTTCAGCCGATATCCTACTTTGGCATGTAAATTCATGTTATAAGACTATTTCCTGGTGTTAGTTGGTCCAGAAAGTCTCATAATGTTTGAATTTTTATTAATCCAAAGTTGTTCTGTACTTACCTAGGAGATAAGTGACAATAATTTAATTGTCTTATTTTATTTTTGAGAACATAAATGCTGTTCTCAGTCTCTGCACTGGTTGATATCCGGAATTGTCAGATACTTTAAGCATCAAAATCACTATCGGAACTGAAAAAGCTGGATTGGTGCATCCCTCGTTCAAAACAATAAAAACACCTACAATCGAACAAATCTCCAACTGCGAGGCAGGCAAGATGTGTTTAATGCTATACTGTGGAACTTTGTGGAAAACAACTATCTCGGTCATGGTGCATTGCATTGTCTGACAATAGATTATTATTTTTTATAGACAGTTTTTTTTATGATCAGCTGCATGCTAAATCTGAAAATATAAAATGATATATTCATTCATTTGTCAGTTTTATTCCAAGTTTCAGCTCCTATACCATGATATCGAGGAATTACTGTGCATCACTTACATAAAGTCTCCCATCAAGTATGAATCAAAGTATAATTAGCTCAAATCAAAAGACATTCTATCACCATAATTATGACTATTGGCAGACCTGCTCTGAAACCAGCTCACTAACTTGATTACAGCTTTCAGCATCCTATATCATATTCTGTTTTGAATTGTTAATTGCTATGGCAACAGTACTTTGAAACATGGCAGTTTCTCCTTACCCATAGTGGAAGAAGTACTCCATTTTGTTATTGAAGTAAAAGCACAGAAACTGGCACAAAAAAAAAAAAAAAAAAACTCAAGTAAAGGTATCACATGAAAAATCAACAGTTTTATTTGTATATTTTTGTTCGCTCAAATTATGAACATGTTAAAAATAAACTCTCAGCCTTTTCAGCAGGTCCCAGACTGTTTAATAAAAATACTTTTACTTTTCAGTCCAGTTCAAATATAATGGAGTAGAACAGACAGATACCTGCTTTCAGATGTAGTGAAGTAAAAGTATCCACTTTAAAACGTACTTCAAGGTGCATTGTGTAACTTCCTAGTGGAGAGTCCGTCACATACTTTTCTCCATGCAGATGTTACTCCATCTCCAGTGTGACATTAAACAGTTTTACTTTACATTTATTTAATTACAGGTGGTTTTATAGCTCAAAAATACCTCGAAAAACAGGCATTCTGACTGTGAGCGGGGTCACGTCTCCACAGATCTGACCTCTACATGAAGATAGAAAGGTTTAATGCCATACTGTGAAACATTCCAGGCGATAACATCTCCACGGAGAAGAGCCTCCACCAGAAACGCCCCTTTAAGTAACGTACAGTTCCCTAAAACGTATACTTAAACACAGTACTTTACTACTTTCACTTTGCTACGTTCCAGCACTGCTCCTCACAGTGAGGTCTGAGCTTAATGACCCAGCCAGAAAAGAATGACAGTTTATGACAGTGTATACATCCTGGTTTAAATATACAACACTAGATATGATCGCAACTATCCCAAGCTTCATTGAGCCATCACTCATGCGCTCGTGGGTTTAGAATAGCCCCAGACAGCTTCTCCGAACGAAAGCGGCCATATATGTCCCGAGGAAGTGGCCGTATAGTTCCCCGCCTCCTAGAGTGTGATGGGTAGAGCTGGCGCAGTTATAAATATTCAGGTCGGGGGCAACAATGCATGAAATTAATCATATATATAAAAGTGTGAGGGGTAAGTGTCCGAGCCGGAGAGCTGCCGTACTCACAGGAAGAAGAAAGGTGCAAACAGAGTGGCATTAAAGTGGAAGTGAAAGGAGGTAATTGACGTTTATTTTTTCACAGTGTTTTATTCAGATGACTATGTTAAAGCTACACGGTGTAACTTTTTGATGCGGGTTTTGCCACCTGCTTGTCTCGCTATAGATTAAACCTATCTGTCACAAGCAGGTTACAGCACTACGCGACATGACAGGTCAGATCTGCGGAGAGTCGTCCCTATTCACAGAAGGAATTATTGTGTTTTGAGCAAAAATTCAGTTGTTTTTTTTTTTGTTTGCTTTTATATATGTGAGCTACTGTGTCCAAATAATTTCCCTTGTGGATCAATAAAATTTGTCTAAGTGTAAGTCTAAAGTCTAAAAGAAACACATGTAATGGAAAAATGCTAGATGGATATATAAAAAGTCATACCATGGAACATTCCAGGGAAAGTAATAAGATCCCTATGAAGAAAAGCATTTGACAGACCCTCTACCAGAAAAGTTACACAATGTACCTTCAAAACTACACTGTAACTTTTTTTTTTGCAAAAGATCTACCACTGGCAAGTTTCCATGGAGATGTTATTGCTTCACCTGCAGTGTTCCACAGTATGGCATTAAACTTTTATCAATTACTAGGGATTTTATTGCTTTGAAAACATGGATTTTCATGGTTATTGCGCTCGCCTCTACACTGATCTTACCAAGCAGCAGCACCTACTACATCATAAGGTTAAAATTCAGATACTAATATTACCAAACTAGGATCGATACTGTGTAACTTTTTGGTTAGGAGTCCGTCAACTGCTTGCTTCTATGGTTATGGCATTGCTCTGAAATGTTCCATAGTGTGACATTAAACAGCTCTACCTTACATTTATTCAGTCACAGGTGGTTTTATAGCTCAAAAATACCTCGAAAAACCAGCATTCTGTGAGCTGAGTTGCCTCTCCACAGATCTGATCTATAACATGGACTGGTTTGGTGTCATTGAAGATAGAAAGGTTGAATACCATACTACAGCATGACCCGCTACACTACAGGGGTGTTAAACGTATTGAAATTCAGATACTAATACTACTAAACTACTGTACTAAAACTAGTATCAAAACTAGAATCCGTACTTAAAAGGTCACATTCACGGAACAGAAATGAACCTTTCAAGTATAAGACCTCGAAGACTAGTATCCACCCATGGACCACTATGGAACCTACCTGGACCACTGACGGGTTATACCGATATACGCCCACATGGTGATATAAAAGAAAGGACTTAATGTTGAAAAACACATTCTTATGTCTAAATCCAGAGTGTGAACTTTTATTCCAGGCATGGTAATAACATGTTCATGGATCCAAGCAGGTGCCTCTACCAGAAATGTTACATAAGCCCTGTTTACATGAGACCTTTAAATACGATTTAAATAAATACATTCGGAATAAAAGTTAATTCCAATGTAAAAAGACCATGTAAACACTTAATTCTTATGTTTATTTGGATTTAAGTTTGTTTGGATTTAAATTTAGTTCTGAATTAAGTGGGTGGTTTATTCAGTTCTTAAATCCGACTTAAATTATTCCTCGATCATGTAAATGTTTATTCTACTTAAAAATAATTCCAGTCGTTCAGCGCATGCATTGAGCATAATGAAGGTGATTTAATGTGTTTTCCATGTAAACCTTAATTCGGAATTATTATTTACATGTAAACTACAAGGAGAATAATTTAATTCTGATATATTTAATTCGAAATTAATTAATTCAGATTTAAAATTCTCATGTAAACAGGGCCATAGTTTACCAATAAGCCTTTCCCTTCTATTGTTGGTAGACTGGTACTACTACAGTACAATTTGACTAGTAATATCATATTGAGCTGGAAAAAAATGTAAACTCAAATTATTTTTTTAAACTATTTATTTTAATTTAATCCAATCTATTTATGATTTATTGTTGACACATTTTGCAATACACAGAATTGCCATGAATGTCATAAAATCAAGAAAGTAGATGCCTGCTATCTGATGTAGTGAAGTAAAAGTAAAAAGTTATCCTCTAAGTAAAGCACAGATATTTAAAATGTACAGTACTTGACTACTTTTACTTTGTTGCGCTCCACCACTGCATACTTATAGTGCTGCAAATTAGACACTTCAAAGACAACACATTTTCGTCGCCAACAGAAATCGAGTGGAACACGCAATAGCTTCATTTGCAACTCGGAGCGCACTGGCGTCAAGCGAAGGTCACACTTGTTGCTATGGCGACAGAACACAGCAGTTTCCTCCCAATTTCCACAACATGACTTCAATTAAACCAAAAATGGCGACTCTACTGCGCTACAGCCTAAGACTTCTGACAGTAATTGGACCAAAGCGGGGGCATGCGCAACATTCTCAGACAGGAAATGAAAGCTACAAAATAAAAACTCGCCAGAGAAATAAGTGGTGCAGAAAGAGTTGCCGCACTCACACAGAGATAAACAAAGTCACAAAAGAGGAGAAGTGATTTCATGTCAGGAAATGCCACTAAGTTCAGAACAAGTTGTACGGGAAGGACTGGGGTAGGAAGAAGGGGGCAGGTTGTGCAAAGCATCGAAAATCAGATACTAACAGAGTATCAAATGAGTATCGAAACTAGATACTCATTTGAGCAGATATCAATACTAAAAAGTCACATTCACGGCACAGAAATGAACCATTCCTGAGAAACATTAGAACGAGCTTGAGCGGTTTAAAGAGCATGAAACCTAAAGATGCACGATGTAACTTTTTGGTTGGGGGTTCATCACCTGCTTGCTTCTATGGAGATGTCATTGCTCTGACTGGAATGTTCCACAGTATAACATTAAACAGCTCTATCTTACATTTTATTCAATTACAGGTTTTACAGCTCAAAAATACCTAGAAAAACAGGCATTCTGACTGTGAATGGGGTCGCCTCTCCACAGATCTGACCTGTAGCTTGGTCTGGTTTGGTCTATACCCCATAGCAGTAAAAAATACCTTACCTGCGTCTCTTTAATGTTGTAAGTAACATTCTATTGTCTACAGAAACAATATTGGAATCAGTATTGGGTATCGAGTCTTTTCCTTAGTAATCGAAATCGAGTTTGAAATTTTAGTATTGTGAGAACACTTATCGGAAATGCAGCTTTTGGCGTACTTCAGTGGGAAAAATGAAGTCTTTTTTGTTTTGGAAAGAGATAGCAAGTGTTGCATTTTTCGCCCGTATAAATCTTCCTTTCAATAAAAACTTTGGGTTAAAACGATGGCGTCTGCTCCACTTTCTCTTTATGAGGGGGAGCCAAATAAAAGACCTGCTAAAAGCCCTTTACCTGGCATCGAATTGCCTTGGCATTAATCCCATTTAACCTTTCTTTCTCCATGGAGACCAAACCAGAAAGTTACAGGTCATATCTGTGGAGAGGCGACCCCACTCACAGTCATAAAACATGTTTTTCTCAGTATTTTTGAGCTATAAAACCAACTGCAATTGAATAAATGTAAGGTAGATCTGTTTAATGTCATACTGTGGAACATTCCAGGCAGAGCAATGACATATCCATAGAAACAAGCAAGTAATGCACCCTTCACCAACAAGTTACAGAGCGCACCTTTAGGAAGAAGTACAACTAGTGGTCCAAGAAAGAGTGAAAGAGTAAAAAGTGTTTAGGAAACTAGAAAGAGTAACTGAAAGAGAAGCTGTCTGGACATAGCATTCACTCCACACTCTGTGGTTATATGCTACTACTGAGCTGCAACTGGCCTTGGGCTGCCTGATGGAAGTGGAGCTGACTTGCCAGACCGGCCAGTCCCTCCTACGTCTTGTTCGAATGGTCTGGAACTGTTGACCACTGAGCGTGAAAATCCTCCTTTCAAGCCGATCCAACCACAGCTGCTAATTTGTCGCAAATGCAGAAGAGCTTGTAATGGAAATTCTTGTACATTTGGTGAGAGGGAAATAAGAGTCATGAGTACAGCAGCTGTCTTTGTGTTTTTTTATTATCCTTGCAAGAATAAGGGAAGAAGTTACACCTCAAACAGTCCAAGTACCTATCCCCACTCCCACAAACCCTTTCACAACCTTGGGCTGCACATGGAAGAAAAAAAATAACAAGATCATGGGAGTACACAGACATACAGGAGTGTTAAGGAGTATACCGTATTTTTTGGACTATAACTTGCTCCGGAGTATAAGTCGCACTTGGAAAATTTATTTTATAAAATCAGAGACCAAGAACCAACATTTCATCTTGAAAAACAAGTTATAGAAGTAATAATAATAAAAACAACCTAATAGAGAACAATCCATGTATCATTGTTCCATCCATCCATCCATCTTCTCCCGCTTAATCCGGCTGGGTCGCGGGGGCAGTTTGCTGCCCAATCCTCATAGCTCCTGACCCCCCCATGAACCCCTCTGCAGGTGGTGAGCCCACAGGAGGGTGGACGTCATGGTCCTTGATGTTAGTTCATAGGGGTGCTGCATGTTTTGAGTTTTGAGTTGATGGGGGAAACTGGATTGCCTGGAAATAACCCATCCAGACACGGGGAGAACATGCAAACTTCACACAGAAAGGCCCAGGCAACCCGGGATCGAAATCACAACCTTCTTGCTGTGAGGCATGAGTGTTGCCACTCAGCCACCGTGCCGCCCGAGTGTCTGCACCTGTATCATTGTTCGTTTTTCAATATAGAACAAAAAAATAAAACAAAAAAAAAACTTTCTTTATTATTTGTCTCTAAAAACAAAATGAAAAAAAAAGGATAACTATTTGTTTTTTTCATTTTTGATTCATGTATACAGGATTCATATATTTGGTCTATGGGCTGTCAGTGTGAAAAATGTAACATATAAATCGCAGGAACCACCCAAACCCTGAAAAAAAGGACAGCTTATAGTCCAAAAAATACGGTAGGTCTGAAGCTCAAAGCATAATCATTATCTTAGCTGGTGTGTGATTCAAAGCAGGTTATAACGACATCTGGACATGGCTAACATAAGAAATGCCTATGAGAATATATGCAGTTGCCATTACAAGATCTCCTCTAGAAATGTCTGATATCATTCAGAACAAAGATGAGATAAATAACTGCTTAGAGCTTTGATTGTTCATTCTTTACCCTGATCGGTCAGTCGACTTGTCAATCACAGCCTCTGGAATCAGGAGAGACAGAATACGGCTTCAGACCCACTCGTCTTTGTGAAGTTTCGTCAAAGCTCTGGCTCTAGTTCTGTTAGCTCTAGGTAAGAAGCTGCCAATAGGCCCTGGTTTTCAAGTTTTTAAGACCGTGCAAATCGAGCGCAACCACTTTAATGCAAATGCAATAGTCCTCATCGAATAGAAGTTCACACAAAAGTCTGTCTATTTTGTAATTTTTCTCTGTGATCGTCTTTTCCCTGCTTATCTTCAGTTTATTTACATCCTTTTCAACTCTAACAACCGCCTTGGGGAAAAAAAACACAGTCTTAAAAAGCCAACGGGACAGATTTGACCAAGTATAACATTTCACATCAGCCTAACCATCACTTAGAGCCCTTTCAAAGCACTTCACTGGCTGCTGTATAACATAGAAGTCTTCTACCTGACTCCGACGGCCAATAATTCCCTTTTAATAAAACCACAGACTGGCCAAACTGATACGACTCGGCCCCCCTATGCCCACAGCGCTATCCATCTATTTTACTGTCCCCCGCGCAGCCTGGCTAGAGCCGTAATGACCGCCCAGTGTGCTCCGGTTTGACCTCCAAAAATACGGCCCTGCTAGATTTGTGGGACCGGCCCGATAACCAATCAGAGGGCCCGGTTTGGTGCAGCGCCGTGACCCCCGCGGAGCCCTAAATCACAGGCTGCTGCGTCACCCGGGCCCTCACTCTTTTTTACGGCGCTTGGCAACCATTTTATTTGGTTTGGGCACATCGCGCTCACAGGCAGGGCAGCGCTGGGACTATATAAAGCGAGGGTAAGGGTATGAGAGGGGGAGGTAAAAGAGGAGAAGAATTTTAGAGGAAGTTTTGGGTTTGTGCTGATGGAGCAACTGTAACTGTAACTTTTCGGTTGGGGAGGTCCATTATTTTCTTGTTTCTAGGGATATGTCAGCTCTAACTTACATTTTTCAGTTAGAGGTGGTTGTATTTCTCAAAAATACCAAGAAAAACAGGCATTCTGAATGTGAGCAGGGCCACCTCTCCACAGATCTGAGCTGTAACTTGGTCTGCTTTAGTGGCCATGATGGTAGAAATTGTGAAACTATGAAGCTTTCCAGACAAAGCAATAACAGAGACACTCAACCACACCTTTACGTTGAAAGTGTGGTTGAGTGTCTCTGTTGGGAAATGTGTCTTCTGAAGTTGTTCTATTTTCGAATATTATGTATAATGAGGTTTTCACAATGTTATGGTGTCCCTTCATCAATACTTTTCTCAAAGTCAAAGTTTTTATGTGGATAAGTTAATGATGGTTTGGACATAGCGATGTTCTGGACAGAGATCTATGATTAAACTGACTTGACCAAAATAGAATCTTCTTAAATCTTAACAGCCCCTCACAGGTCAAATTAGACCTACTGGAGGGTGTCTTATTCCTTGCAGCATTAGGATTCGTTCGCTCAATGGTAGGCGGGTACTGTTTTGATTAAACCAATCACTGCTATCTGGTTGTGACGTATGTAATGCGTCAGTTGTGTCCAAGTAATTTCCGGCACAACAGCAAATCCCGTAGGAAGGGCAATAACGTCTTTTGCCTTAATAAAATTCACCAGACATTCTCTTTGTTCCGGCTTTAAACCCTCGATGTTGGGAATCGTTGCCAACACAAAATGTATAGCTTCGTCTACGTCCACCTTGACCACTTTGTTTCCTGTTGTGCTGGACCACAAAAGGACCCAGAGGTGCTTGAGTTTGACGTCACGGCTTCACAGCTCTTCGCTGATTGGCCGGTACACTGACTACGACTTCCAGAGTTCTTGCAAACTGCCTTGTGCCCGATTCCTGACCCATTTTGGGGATTCCTGTATCAGGCCGTTAGATGAATATTGTGTTTTACAAAGAACAAAATAAAACTAAACTAAACTAATGATCTACAGTACATATGTGACTGTTTAATACTACATACCAGAAAGCTACTTGCTACTTGTTAGGGAAAATAAGTGGTATCCTAAGGAGTCCTGGAGTTGTACAAGAGGCAGGAGACAGTGGATGTCTGAGGTAGGATTTATTTATTTACCATCAGTCTGAGACCTGTTGAACTTGAATACTCAACACTGCACGTTAGTATTGGCTATTGAAGCCAGACTCTGCTTCCACACAAGGTTTAAATAGGAGCTAAGAAGAACAGCCTGGAGACAAGCTGGCCGAGATAAAATGAGAAAAGCATAGCACACCACTCCTGTGAGATGAATTGACCATGGAAACTGTTTTCTCTTTGTTATTACAGTATATTTTGATGTGTGAGCTGCTGTGTCCAAGTAATTTCCCTTGTGGATCAATAAAGTTTGTCTAAATCTGAGCATAATGTCTTCTCCCACTAGGGTAACCCATCAGGAGCAGGGACCCATCTCCAGATCTTGAGCTGGGCTTCGTCTGGACTCTTTATTTACTGGTTTATTATTTATGATGTGAGATAGGATGAGGGTAAAGCGGGATATGAAAGGCGAATGAGTAAAAAACAAAATACCCCCTTAGGATATATTGTAACAGCAGTATTTTGAGACCAAATCAGACCCTGCCCCTGTCTGCATCTTATAATAAAGTATTTTTATGGACGTCAAACCCAGATAAAAGCAGAAAGTGCAGAAATGGCTGAGCGTTGGTGGTCTTCCATGGTTCACATTGCCGTATGGAATAAGCAGATCTAAAACTGTACTCTCTCTTGATGTTTGCTTTGAAAAATGGGTAATGGAGCTTCGAGAATTCCTACAGAGAGTTTAAAACCAGCTGCACCTGCATGTTAGAGCCTGTACTCTTTTTTTTCAACTTTAGCCATACTTCTTACTGTGTTATCATGCTTCTAAATGACCTTATTGACTGTAGTCTCACGTTTTGTGTTGACAGTGAGGAGGTGAACAGGAGAGGAGTTAATGAAGGAAGCATGAAGTGGTGTTATGAACCGACATTATGAAGAAGGATTTAATGACTTAATCTGGATTTTTACAAAACTAAAAGAAAACATCCATCCATCTTCTCCCGCTTAATCCAGCTGGGTCACGGGGGCAGCGTGCTGCCCAATCCTCATAGCACCTGACCCCCCCTATGAACCCCTCTGCAGGTGGTGAGCCCACAGGAGGGTGGACAACATGGTCCTTGATGTTAGTTCATAGGAGTGCTGGCATGTTTTGGGTTGATGGGGGAAACCGGAGTACCCGGAGGAAACCCATCCAGACACAGGGAGAACATGCAAACTCCACACAGAAAGGCCCAGGCGACCCGGGGATCGAACCCGTAACCTTCTTGCTGCAAGTGTTGCCACTCAGCCACCGTGCCGCCTAAAAGAAAACATCTGGGATGATTTTGGTTGATGAAAATCCAACTCAAATTTCGTCTTTGAGTGTCTAAAAAAACGCTATATAAGTCTGATATATTATTATTTCTCAATTATTTATCATGATTTGAGTAGATTTCACTTGACAAGTAACATGATCTACCAATGGAATTAGACTTTATACAAAATACATCTTGCTACATATAAAGGTGCACTGTGTAACATTTCTGGTGGGAAGTCTGCCAAATGCTTTTCACCATGGAAACATTATTGCTTTGTTTGGAATGTTTCACAGTATGGCATTAAACCTTTGTATCTTCATGGAGACCAAACCAGACCAAATTAACGGTCAGATATGTTTACGGTTGAGGACAGATTTACCTGTAGCCTTAATTTGTTTTGTAAAAATGTGTATACTTTACAAAGGCCTTTGAACTACTGCCCTCTAGTGATCGGGATGGTTTTAACACAAGACATGCTCCACAGGGCCATTTTACACTTCCACAGCGCAGGACTAATGCCCTGAAAAGAACTGTTATGTACAGAGTGATAGTGCTTTGGAAAACATTCCCCCAATCCTTAACTGTACACAAGCATGAACCAAGTTTTAAGAAAATGTTAAAGAAATAATTGGAGATTGT
Source organism: Odontamblyopus lacepedii (assembly GCA_034769755.1). Lineage (NCBI taxonomy): Eukaryota > Metazoa > Chordata > Actinopteri > Gobiiformes > Gobiidae > Odontamblyopus > Odontamblyopus lacepedii. The sequence goes on from CM068350.1 coordinate 10,452,670, forward strand.
ACATGATTATACTGAGTCAGTATTTATTTATTTCATTGTAATTTATTGATGATTGATTTAATGATGTAGGACATTATGGAATAGGACTGTGTTATGTGTGAACTTATATAGTTATTATAATGGGGTTCCAATAAGTAAATAAATAAATCTGTGGAGAGGCAAGCCTGCTCACAGTCAGACTGCATCCACACTAGTACGTATTTGAGTTGTTTTCATTGCAGATGCAGTGTTCATCCACACTAATCCAATGGAAAACGGCTGCAGAGACGGAACGATATGGTGCCGCCAGCTCCAACATATTCACCTGAGCACGGACCTCATCTGGCACTGTGTGGACGTCTGACAACGGTGATACGCTGACGTAGGAGCTCTAGTTGCCGTTCTTATTGGACCGCGTCACTGTGACTTGCGCCTTCCTGATTCACTGGGTTTGTGACATCGGTCATGTGACGCTATTGCGCAAAACAGTTTAAACAAACCATAGATAAACGCGAAACAGCAGCGGCCCACGAAAAGACTGCTTTCATGTTTGCCATCTTCCTCAGCTCGAAACTGGCTGCTGTAACTTCCATAGAACTAGGGCAACTTCAAATACGGTGCTCCACTTCCTTGATTTTACCGCCCACAAGGTGTCATGACGTCATGACACCAGCCTAGTCATGTGACTAGCGTTTCAGGTAGTCTAGACACAACGTGTTTGGACGCAAATCGTTTCCGATACAGTGATTCGTTTCAGTTTAAACATAACCTCAGAATGCTTGTTTTTCTAGGTATTTTTGAGCTGTAACTGAATGAATGACAGGTATGGAGCTGTTTAATGTCATACTGTGCAACATTTCAGGCAGAGCAATGCAAGCAGGTGATGGAACCTCCACCAGAAGTTATAGATATTACTTCTTCAGTGTACACGTTCTGTTACACTATCTCTAACCCTATCCCCCTCTTCTTCTCGCACTAGAACCCCACGTGCCAAAATCAACACTGAGATCAATTCGTAACTGTCACGGCCACGGGGTACGGCACACAGGGGCCCGGGGAGGTGTCTGTAATCACACGGAGACCAGTCATGTAATCTGTTTGCTTCTCCACTCCGCCCCCACCACGCTCCCCACGGTAACGCAATCAGCCAATCAGACAGCCCCCTCGACCCCTGCCGAGCCTGCCGATGCACCACTCCACGGGTGTAATGGGAGAGGTAAGACATATCATACTAAAACAGAACTGGGAAAAACTCCTGGATGGTGACCTGACTGTAGAGTGAATTATGAATTGGCTGCAATGTGATACAAAAAAGTGATACATTTTGAAGGAATCTGAAGAAAAATTGCAATATTGAGCTAGTTACAATTAAGAAACTGTCAAAAAGTTTCAAAACAAAAACTTGTAACGAGTGTATTCACCAAATTAAGGCAAAATGTGTGAAACTTAGAGGTGGGTGAAGCTGCCAAGAATCTCAAAGTGGTCCAAGAAATTACTCAAGTCTTCAATCAGATCTATTGATTTTTTAGAACTTTTAAACATGTAGTTGTATTTGGAGTGATTCATGTATTTTTGAGCAATCTTTAGTCACTTATTTTCAAGACGTCATATCGATCAATTCCCATTTTCACCCCCACTACTCTGTGCTTACTTTGTTCTCTAAGAAGTACTGGTGATATTTAGCAGTAGTCAACTTGCTGTTTTAGATGAATAATGTGGTTTAAAATGCCCAAACTATAATACAATGAACAGTATCTGAAAACTACAGATGTAACAATAACTGAAATATCGTAATATCTTATTGTTAAAGTCTCACAATAATACAGTGTGTCATCACACTATATCATACAATAAGTTTCACTGTCTAAATCTGTTGTTATAGTGCAGCAACAGCTAAAAACTGAAAGAATTACATATACCATGATCCTTTGCTCTGTTTCAGGCCAATCTACATACTGAAATAACTTATTAAACACTTTTAAATCTTTAGTATTTGGATTATGATAGAAAAGTATATTCACAGGTTTGCCTCCAAAATATGGCAATGCATATCGTAAAAATATTGTATTGAGAGATTAGGATATCCCTACTGAAAACTTCAACAGGAAGTACAATCTTGAAAAAAAAAGTTACTCAAGGACAGGCATATTTTAACACATTTCTGACACATTTCGTATTTGCTTATTATCACTCTTGTTAATTTTGCCTAGTACTAACTGACAGAAAAAGAAAAGAAAGGATTTATAACCTCACTGCAGTTCTGCAGTGAGAAACTGGAGCTATTAAAACCATGTTGGTGATGATTGGGACATTGTTCAGAGGCTGACTGAACATCAAACATTTCTACGACAGTTACAAAAAAACTGTTTTGTGCTCCAAATCTCACCGCATCAAAACCAAGTCTAAACCGGGACTAAACCAGTTTTAAACCAGGCCTAAACCAGGTCTAAGCAAGGGCTAAACCAGGTCTTAAGAGGGACTATGTCAATAAGGGCTAAACCAAATGATGGCCAAAAAGTTCATGAAATTGACTCAAAATTACTCAAAAACCGATATTTGAAAATGCACACCAACCACAGGTTCATCAGTTCAAATCTTTTCCAAGCACTTGACAATGTGTCCTTGGGCAAGACACTTTACCAGCATTGACTGACTGGTTGGTACCGTCGGGGTTAATACTTGGGATATGCAACTATTATACCAATTATACCACCCTTTCTTTTTTTTAGCTATTTGAAAATGCAGCGAGTAAAGCATGCTATTGGGTCAGTAATTCAAATCTTTCCAAAGCATATGTCATTGTGTCCTTTGGCAAGACACTTTATCAACATTAACTGGATGTAAAAGTGAGAGTTAGTACAAGGGATAAGCAACTAGAATAGAACGGCAAAACCACTCTTGCCGTTTTTTAGTCGATATTTGAACATTTATACTAAGAAAACCATGCTCCCACCAACCGCAGGGTCAGTAGTTCAAATCTTTTCCAAGCACTTGACATTGTGTCCTTGGGCAAGACATTTTACCAGCATTGACAATAGAGAAGCAACTCAAATGTCAATCAAATATCCCATTCTTATTATTTTCAGCTATTTCAGCAATATTTGAAAATGTACAGTGAGTAAAGCATGCTCCCTCCAACCAATGGGTCGGCCGTTGAAATCTTTCCCAAGCACATGCCATTGTTTTCTTGGGCAAGATACTTTACAAACACTGACTGACTAGTTGTGATTTTCGGGAGCAGTTAGAAAGTAGCCAGCCAAACCAGAACCATCCAGCGTCTGATGAAAACTAATCCAGTGTCTAGTGACTTGGTGACATTTTTTTCCAATTAAATTAATTATTTGGTGAAATGAGAGCCATTTTGTAGTTCTATTTCTCTACTAAAATCGGTTACATTGAACATAATTACTCAATGGTTGGCATGCTATCTAAACGTGTTCGGGAACTTGTTTAATTTTGATCCATTTGAATTTGCAAGTCTAATTAAAGAATCAGACCATTTTTGGATAGTTGCCCAGGCTAGCTTTTCTCACAGTCAACAACAAGCAAAATGCCAAATACTCCTATAGCTGAAATGTTACGTTGTGTCTATACTAATATATCCCAAAATGAATTTATTTTCACAGTATCAATAATTTGCTACTTTTTCAAGGGTACTTTTATGCCATTTTCTAATCTATGTTATAATGTTTCCTCATCGCAAACATACCCGGAGTTTTGTTTTGTTTCATTCACGCAGGTTTAACACGCAAATCCTGCATATTTAGTCTTCTGACAAATTGAAAACACTCTATTCCACTTTGCGATGTCATGTGGTAATACAGGAAGAGCTCCAATGCATTCTTAAACCCCTTACGACTTCAGTGGAATCATTTCGATGATTTCAGCCCTGGAACTGCCCATCTATACTTGCCGTAAAATACCAAATAAGAGCCGGGTTTCAATTAACCACCAGGTCCCCTTTAAACACCGGGTGCAGGTGTATGTTTTGATAAAAGCCGCTGGTTCCAAATAAACAGTGAGTCTAATGTACGTGCTGGAAGACAGAAGTGGTGCTGCAACAACAGGACGCAGGACTGATGCTCGCGTCGTCTCTACAGAAACCAAACTTAAAACCACATGGCTCATTTGCATAAACTATAAGCGCTGAAAAAAAACAGCTCACTCCTTGTGCCCTGATGCGGTGGATGAACATTCTCACTCTGCTGCTCTACACTTGCTGCATCTTTCATTTATTTTTACTTGCTAAAGAAACTTCTGCATGTGGGAGGGTTTTAATGACACCTGTAATTCAGGAGTCGCTTTCAAATATGGGAAACTCCACGCTCTGTAGATATTTTGTTGTAACATTTCAAATGAACTCGCCTACGTCTATATAGAAAGTCACCTAAATTATAGTCACACTGGTTAAAAGAATCCGACTACCGTATTTTCCCAGTTTTGTTGAGCAAGATTTTTGTAAGGAAGGAATTAATCGCCTGCCCCAAATTGCTGCCTGGTCTCAAATAAAGGTCTGGTCTGCTAAGTGATTGAAACAAATAAACACCATGGCTGGTATTTTACGCTAACTAAAAGTAAAAAGTAGCTGTTAACTTGGAAACAACCACTTCATGACTACACAATGTGGAACAGAGTGTTTTGAGCTTTGGAGATGTAGACAGACTAATAATAAAGAGTTACTCAAACACGTGTGAATGAAACAAAACAACTCCAGGTATGTTTTTGATGAGGTAACAGCGTTATAACATGGCTAAAACTCACAAGCTCACATGGTTAAAATATGAACAATTTAACATGCAATTCATTCCCTTATCATTTATCTGTATGTCTATCTGTATTTTGGTATCCCCAGTGTACATGCATGACCGGGGGCATAACTTAAACTCTAATCATTAGTTGTTTTAGTGTTTTGTTTTTAGTTTGTTAGAAATATGAGTGGATTCCGTGAGTTATATAGATAGATATAGAAAGCATAGCATCAGTTAGTACTTGTGTTAGTAGCAGGGCTTGATGTGAACCATTGCCAAGGTGGGTCATACCATGTTTACATACAATATAATGTCAAATTTGCCGTTTTGAAGGTATAGAATGTTAAAGTATGTTTTATTATTTAAATTATGTGAGTTATGTAAATTCGAGAAAAGAAATGTTTAATGTTTGGAAATGTTTAAAGTCCTACCATGGAACCTTTCAGGGAAAACAATAACATCTCCATGGAGAAAAGAAAAGTTGCACAGTGCATCTTCAAGTCATTTGGCTTGCAGTGTTTTGTATGATTAGCCACAGTTGCAAAAAGTTAACCTCGAGCCCTGATCATTAGTACGTTTAGTAAAGGGTTAATTCATTGTTAATAAAAGTAGAGAAAGTTGTTTAATTCAGGTTAAGGAAAAGAAGAGAAGATTCAGTAGAGAAACATGCAAAGACATGCAATATTCTACTAAACTGTCACTCAAATCAGGCATGTGCACAGTTACAATAGAAACACATATAGGGACCATTGATAATAACGACACATTGACAAGCTTTAATAATAAAACATGGGGAAAGACTTAATCCTTAATGAACAAATGTGTAATTATTCATTTTAAAGCTGCCATCTGTAATTAGACTGGTCGACCCACCCCTTTCGTATTCTCACACTTCACCACTAGATGCTGTCTACGTTACTGCAGTCTGATAGTGTGGAAGTTTTGGTCTGACAGAAGGAGACCAGAGCACGAGTGAGTGTGAACAAAGGCCAGGCAAGGGGAGGAGGGACAGGTTTCACATCTGCCATCTACGAGTGGAAAAAAAATTGTGCTGTCAATTAAATTAAAATATTTCATCGCGATTAATCTCATGAATGTCAGAGTTAACTCAGGATGTTTGATTGTCCCTTGAATAATCCTTTTAATACTCTTGTCAGCATAGAAAAGTGGATAGGCTTTGTACAAATGTTTTTTTTATATATTTTTTTTTATTTTTATTGCAACTGTGTTTGTCACCCCAGCGCTGCTGTACTAAGGGCACTGACGTCATCACATGGCGCTGTTTGTTTACATGTGGCACAGCAGAGCTAACACTTTAGCTAAGAAAATAAGTCCAGCGGCAGAAGTATCATTTAAATGGTGAGTCCTGCTGCGATACCTGCTTCTCCGTGAGTTTATGGACAGAACAGGTTGGAGCAGAGTAAACAGCTGCAGGAGAGAGGCTGCAAAACTTCTGTCTCTGTCAGAATCCTGATCCATGGTCAGCACAATGTTTGCTGTATATTTTGTTTTGAATAACATCAGCGCATCTGACAGAGCTTCTCAGTTTTGTACAAATTGTTTTGCTTCCTGTTTACAGCTGGATCTTGTAATTTTTTTTAATGTTACAGCAGTGACCACAGAAAAAAAAAATTGTTTCCAAAATTAACACAGTTAAAATTGTTTTGTGTTAATTCATTAATAGCACGATATTTTTGACAGCACTAAAAAAAATCTAATACATTTGCAAACTAGCTTTAAAGAAACACTGTGTAACTTTCTTGAAGACGTTCTTGAGTATTTTAGCCAAAGTAACAACTTTTCTATGGAGACAATGAGATACAGGTGAAATAAGAGTCAGGTTTGTGGAGATGCAAGCCCATTCACAGTAAGAAACTTTTTTAGGCTAAAACATTAGGCTACATGATGGGGCTTTAATAAGCACTTAATTCACATTTGAACCCTATACCTCCTTAATTAAGTACTTATTAACCTTGAATCTTTCTATAAACAATTTGTTCATTATGTATTAAATCTTTTCATGCTTAAAGGTGCACTGTGTAACTTTTCTGGTGGAGCATCTGCCAACTGCTTGCTTCCATGGAGATCTTTGTTTTGCCTGGAATTTTCTACATAAAATAAATAAAACATATCCATTTCCAAAGAAGCAAGCAAGTGACGCGACAAGGCCAAGTTACAGGGCAGATCTGTGGAGAGGCGATGACTCTGACAACATGTATTAAGGTATTTCTGAGCAATAAAAATACCTGTAAGATTGATATGTTCAATGGCATACAGTGGAACATTCCAGGCAAAGCAGTAACATCTCTGTGGAGACAATTAGGCGGTGGGCACTCTCCAGAAAACGTACACAGTGCAGCTTTACAGATAAAATAGTGCAATTATTAAAAAGTGTTACCAATAGTATAAGTATTTACGGTACCACTTGTAAGCAGCATGCAAAATACAAAAAGTACTAGTACATATACTACATGCAGGGGTGATACTACTGATAGTATGAACAGACTACATTCATTTGGTGCAGGGGGAGAAACCCAGGCTATTTCTGGTTAGGCTAAATGAGGACGCTGCTGCTGCTAACTGAGGGGAAGTATTGGCCACATAAAATACTACGACAAACTGGATTCATTATTTATAGGAGCTTCAAGACTGAGACTACTGCCGTCTTTTCACAGACGCACAAGGGAAAAAAAAAAACACTATTGACCTAGCTACAGGATCACAAATCATAGAAAGACATCAGAAGCTGTATTTGGAAGTCTGTAGTTAAAGATATACAAAAAATCTGCATAACGAAGTGAAAGGTTTTTAGGCTTGGTTAAAAAAATAAATAAGTAAACATGTTTGTTGAAAATGAAGAGTGTTCATGTATGACTTTACAATGAACCACGTCACCAATGGCGTTCAGCTCCAGTCAAGTGAAGCTTACTGAGGCTAAAATTCGCTCCTATAACTTCAGTGAGCTCCAGTCAAATGAAGCTCACTGAGAAGTTATAGGGGCGGATTTGGCGAGTTCCATGTTAGGAAGAGGAATTTAATTAGGGAGCAAATAGAGAAATAAAAATGCCAAGATCATGTACAGTGGGTTGTTGTGGAATTTCTAAAGTAGAAAGAATAAAAACTGAGAAGTTGTCTTAAATCAAAGAGTGTGATTTATTTAAAAAATAAAATATCCATCCATCCATCTTCTTCGGTTTTAAACAGACTCAAAAATAAAATTAAGTTGTAAAATTGTCTTGTAACAGGTTAAGACACAACTTTGTCAAGCGAATGTTGAACACAAAGCTGGCTCATTGAAAGCAAAATAACATGTGAAAAACAAGTTGGATCCATAGAAGACATAATTATAAAGACATATTATATGGCAGCAAGAGGCCCTATGAGACCCCTCACCAGATAACAAAGTACTTGTCTGATTAACAATAGTATTACATGTGGCTGTTGTAGCTCAAGGGTCATCAAGGAACCCCCATTATGATTAAAAATCAAGAGGCTCATTTATGCACAACTTATACAAGCAACAATTATGTAAAGATTTCCATTGCAGGCTTAATATGAACATTTTAAGACCAAAATGACGAGACTCATCGCAACGGCAAAACTTTTTCAATGTAATGTCAACTGGACCCAGAGTCAATGGAGCAGCAAGTGCCCCCACGCTCACTTCTTGTTTGGAACATGGCAGGCTAGCCTAGGGTGACCAGAATTTCAAAAGAAAAAACTAGCATCCCTGTTTTTTTGGTGGTTGGTAATAATACAATTGTGAGAAAAGAGTGTAATTAAGGAAAATTGTTATGCAGACACCACTAACATGACTAATATGTGAGCCAGTATAGTCACATTTCCTTTGTGTTTTGGTCATTTTTAGCTGATTTTTTTGTATTTTACCTAAACAAATGAGAATGTATGCCTCTCTTTACTGCTGGCAGGGATCAAATTGGTCAAAAATAGGGACACTTGGGACATTTCTTGTATAAAACTGGGACAAATGACTGGTTTTGGATAAATCTGTTGGGATAGGGCAAAAACTGCGACTGTCCCGGGTAAATAGGGACATAGTGACCCTAATTTAGCCTACAAAGTACATTGATAGCAACATGTTTCTAATAGTGCTGCTAACTTGTGTTGACGCAAAGCTACAGTATTTCAATTGGCCTTGATGCTAAAGAAAAAAACAAATACTGGCTCTTTTCTAGTCCTGGTTTAGTCCTGGCTTACTCCTGATTTAGTCCTGGCTTAGCTCCAGCTTTACTCGCTCAAATAGTATAGACTTCACATCCAAATTTTCTTACTGATTTGTATCTTATTACCCAGCGTTTCTAGCAAACTAAACCTATAATCTAACTTTTAAGTGAAAAAGCGAGACCAGCTTTTCCATTACAGTAACGCTCACAACAACTAACATGCTAACAGCGCACTTCCAAGTTCACAGACAACAAAAACGCTTTGTAATGAGGAGCAGACAGCACCCCGCAGACTTATTTGGACTCTCAGAACATGTTTTTACAATCTATCAGTAGAAAAATAACGACAGGCTTTACAAAACATGAAAACAAAAATGGATAGACCACCTTTAAACCCACACAAAAGAAATATCTCAAACAAAAACCTTTAATGTTTCCGTTGTAAATCCGATTACCATTTTTACTCATCGTTTCAGCTGAATCTCTCTCCAGTATCCAGCAGGCACCTGGCTCCGTCTCCTCCGCTCAGATGGTCCAACGCGGGGGCCACATTACTCCCCGCGTCCCCCCTCACCAGAACGGCGTCCGGGGCCAACCAGCCCACTGCCAGCTCACCGCGCTCGCCATCCTCTCTCCTCCACAAACAATCATTATACAATCAGTGTCCAGCCACAGGCCCCATTAAAGGTAGTGGTCGCAACTACGGGAACAGCTGGAGCGATTAAACACGCCTGGCGAACGATAAGGCTACTTCAGGGATAATGAGTACTGCTTAACCCCTACGCAGGGCCGTGGGGTTTGGGTGGGTGGGGTTGTGTGGAGGAGCCGGTCACGTGATAACAGTAAAGGGCTATGAAGTGTGATTTGAGCGGTAGAACACAAAATAATAACAACATAATAATACATGCAGATTTGTGTGGCAAAATAGTGAGATGATAGTAGAAGTAGTTTAGTGTATTTATTTAATGGCGGCACGGTGGCTGAGTGGCAACACTCAGGCCTCACAGCAAGAAGGTTGCGGGTTTGATCCCCGGGTCGCCCGGGCCTTTCTGTGTGGAGTTTGCATGTTCCTCCCCGTGTCTGGATGGGTTTCCTCCGGGTACTCCGGTTTCCCCCATCAACCCAAAACATGCCCGCACCCCTATGAACTAACATCAAGGACCATGTTGTCCACCCTCCTGTGGGCTCACCACCTGCAGAGGGGTTCATAGGAGGGGTCAGGTGCTATGAGTATTGGGCAGCACGCTGCCCCCGCGACCCAGCTGGATTAAGCGGGAGAAGATGGATGGATGGATATTTAATGAGGCACACGGCAAAAAATGGACGGTATTTCAGTAAAGTATTTCAGTTGTTTTTAACGCAAAAAAGTGTTATTTTAATGATTTGAAAATTAAATAGGGCTTTGAGTTGGGGTTATTTGTCAGAGTTCATATGGTTAAAGTTAATTCAGCTTTCCCAAGTGTTAATTCAACTTTCCTGTGTTAATTTGGCACCTCCCACCCCCCACTTCAAACTCCTGAAAGACTAGACCAGTTTGAACCAGTTTTGTACAGAATTTCATCTTAAATTAACTAAAATAAAGTGTAAAAATAAAACATCTCTTTGTGTTGTTTAGCTAAATCAGGATAACCCTACAAAGTGTTATCCGTTTACTCTCAAAATGTTAATATAACTGTTGATTTTGGGGTTAAACAGGAACTTTGGTCCAGTGTTACCATTTTTTTCGGACTATAAGGAGGAAATTTATTTTATAAAATCAGAGACAAAGAACCAACATTTCATCTTGAAAGGCAAGTTATAAAAGTTATAGTAATAAAAACAACCGATTAGAGAACAATCCATGTATCATTTGTTCATTCGTTTTTCAATATAGAACCAAAAATAAGAAAATGAAAAAAAAAAAACTCTTTTCTTTATTATTTGTCTCTAAAAACTGAATAATGATTTTCTTTTTTTCTTTTTTTTTGATGCAAATATATACGATTCATAAATTTGGTCTACGGACTGTCAGTGTGAAAAATGTACAGTAATATATAAATCGCACCTGAGTATAAGTCACAGGATCACCCAAACCCTGAAAAAAGTGCAACTTATAGTCCAAAAAATACGGTAATTAACATTTCCAAAAAAATTTAAATTAACTCTAAAACAGATTAGACTCATATAAACCCTGAGAAAATGTTAAAATGGATTCTGTAGGAGTCCATTTTAACATTCCACTTCTTGCTGTGCAGGGACAGTGCACAATCTACATTATACGTAAAAGGTGAGATGCATGTACCAGGTTGTAGCACTAGAGTTCATTTCCGCCTGTTGTCCCTGGGCAGGTTGATGTTATAGTTCATAAAATCAAACATACAAAGAGAATGTCTTTATAATGACAGGAGCATCAAAACAATTCTGGATCCTCAGTCACACCCAGTTCTCTCAGCACCTGAAAATCACTGTCCTTATCAAAAATTCATCATTTAATCCATTCACTCCAGAACATCACACTCTCTCCAGACGCTCATCAGTTCACATTAGGTTTGGTTTGAAAAGAGCCACTGTTTCGAGGCGTGAGAATGTGCCATAGTTTGTACGTATAATAGTGGGGTGATAGTGGCTCAGTGGGAGGTCAGGTTCTGTTGTTGTGTTGTTGTTATGTTCTTAAGCAAGACACATCCAGCTTGCCTAGAAAGAAAGTGCTGTGCCTTACTTCTAGTAGTACTTTACCACTACTATCATGATGTTACTGGACAAACCGCAACTCTGAAGGTGGCATGTCACCTGTATTATTCCATAGAAATACAAAGGTATACTTCAGAACATTCTACATGGAGATAGGTTTGTTTTATGCCATACTGTGGAACATTATAGGCAATGGAACAACATTTCCATTGAAACAAGTGGGAGGATACCTTCCTTCAGGCCAAATCAGAGTCAGGTTTGTGGAGATGCAAGTTTGCTCAGAGGAAGGATGCTTTTGTTTTTTCACCCAAAAGAAGTATTATTTTAATTTGCATTGATATGTTTTTTTTGTCTTTTTATATAAACATTCCTTAACACCTGAATAACCACTAATTAGCTTTACAAAAGAATGGTAAAGATTTGGCTTGTTCCCAACTTCATTAAAAATCAAGGATTAAACAAAGACGTGATCTGAAACCTCTGAAAACATCTGTCCGTGTTTTGTACATTTTTGTACATTTTACAGCCAGGTCAGAGGTCATTCTACAAGGTCCCTTAGCTGAGTGGAGAGGTCCCTACAGAGGTGTTGACAGTCCAGTCCTTATTTCCTTGATCCCCGAGACCCCAGAGGTTCAATCACCGGTGCGAAGAATGTCCAGTAGTGTTCATTTCAATATATTCAAGGTCTCTTTACCCTGTTCAAACCCTTCTTACATTTAGCAGTACTATTATGCTCAATACTCACAAACCTACGTCACCCATGCTCCCTCCCACACATTGTTTTTACAGGCTGATTGTGTTGTGATAATGCTCTGAAGAGGGAGTGACTTAGCGCGGAGAGCAAATGAAGATCAGACACAAATTGAAACATGTTAATATGTCATTTTCAGTAAATATACAGGGTGTCCCAAAACAGCTGACATAATTTTGCAGGCCAATAATTTCGGCAATTCTTGTTGAAATAACCTCAAATTTTCACAAAATGTATAGCAACAGATCAAGATTTTATATGTAATGTTTTATTTTTGTTCTGTTTTCAGGTTGAGCCATTCACTCCCAAAGGGAAGTTATTTTGTGTGGAATCTGCTTGCACACAGTCACCCAAGACTGTGCAGTCTTAAATGCAAAATTTGGAAAAACTTCACCAACTGACAAACAAAGGGTCACGTGATAACAGTATAGGGATTTGAAGTGTGATTTTAGTGGTAGAACAAAATAATAATACATGCAGATTTGTGTGGCAAAATAGTGAGAGATGATAGTAGAAGTAGTTTAGTTTATTTATTTAATGAGACACAGCAAAAACCGGAGGGTTAAAATTTCAGGTTAAAATATTTCAGAGTTGTTTTTAACACAAAAAGTGTTATTTTAACTATTTGAAAGTAAAATAGGGGTTCAAGTTGGGGTTATTTGCCAGAGATGATATGGCTGAAGTTAATTCAACTTCCCCTAGTGTTCATTTAGCACCTCCCACCACTTCAGGTTCCCGTTCACTCCCAAAGAAAAGTCATTTTGTGCCTTGGAATCTACTCGCACAGTCACCCAAGACTGTGCAGCCTTCAATGTAAAATTTGGAAAAACTTCACCAACTAGCAAAAAAGTCCTATAATAAATGTATGATGTTCACTTTCACTGAGCTAGAGTTAGTAATTTTCAAGATAATTGCTTTTAAAATTATGTCAAATTTTTGAAGAAACCCTGTCATTTCTAAATGATAAAAGCGAACATGGTGATCTCGATGTTACGTGTTAGAAGTTAATACCCCATAGAGGCAAAATACCTCCTCTTTAACAACCACTGCACTAGTCAAAGTGAGAGTTTCAGCTGCATCTCTTTGCTCAGTTGATCCCCTTGACCACATTTGTTATAGTCATAGAAAAACTCCTCTCTTTTCATTACAAGTACCAGTTTCCCATTTGCACTTCTCGTGAATATGGGACAGTAGAGGTGCTTGTAAATGAGCTTCAGAAAACAGCTCTACTTTAGTTACTAGGCAACTCTTGCGGAAAAGCCTTCCTGTGCCTGAGCCTGAGTTTGGCCCATCCGTCTGGCTGTTTACCCCCGGCTCTGGGAATACCGACGCAGACGCCAACCAGACGCCTGGTGCAATTGTTAAAATATATTTGAACTTCATCTGGAGAGGGGGCTGTCTGGCTACTCCGAAAGCTAAAAGAAGAAGAGTTATTTTGGCCAACTTTACGGTAGGGCGCAGTGGAGCTTGTCCGCTGATCCCTCCGGCCTTGAATAAATGTCCGTCTGACCCACAGTGCTGGTTACGAATGCAGGAAGAATCCAGCAGAGACACAGCAAGTGCACAAGCAAATACAGAAAGGATTATGGTAACTGCGCTGGAGGTAGTATGCAGTTCAAATATTTGGGACATTTAAAGATGCACTACGGGACTTTTCTCAAGAGAGTCTGGCTGGACAGGTCAACCCAGAGGTACCTCCAGCAGGATGCAGCTCCACCCGCACGTTCCGTACCATTGTTAATTTTTCTTTACCATAAAATACCAAATAAGAGCCGGGTTTTAGTTAACAACCGGTTTCAAATAAACACAGAGTCTAATGTATAAAAAGAAAAAAAAAGAAACGTGACCACTGACGCTTTCTTCTTCGCCTGTTTTGTTTTTCTTTCAGTCAGTCCACATTTGACCACATTGTTGATCTCTAGGTAAGTTAAATTACCTAAATTAAGAACATTTTAGTTTGAGTCGATTTAACTTGACAAGTAAAATTATCTGCCAGTGGAAGAAGTGTTTTTTTTTGTTTTTTAATTCAAGCAACATTCGATTTTGTTTCTTATTTTAAGTGCAAAAAAGTTGTTTTTCTTATTTTAAGGGTAGCAAGATGTATTTTCATGTTTTAAGTAGAAAAAGTCTTATTCCATTGGCAGATAATGTTACTTGTCAAGGGATATTTACTTAAATCGTGATAAAACTTTCGTAATTCAAGTCATCTTAACTTGACTAGATTTTGTTTTTTGCAGTATATCATACCATGAGGTTCATACAATATCGTATCGTGAGACTTGGATATCGTTACACCCCCTTACTCAAGCATGAATGAACAAAATACACCTCCAGACATGTTTCTGATGCGGTAACGGCATTATAATATGACTTAACGCTCAAATGCGTTAACTTTGAGTACTATAGGACTTTTAACTTCATCACTCACTTGCATTCAGAAGCCAGCATTTTAGTGATGCATGCTGGGTAACCACACCACAACAGTAGGCGATAAAACTAGCCCAGATCTTGGACAAAGTTATTGCTCTGTAAACGCAATGCTACAGCCTCCTTCATTTATCTGCGCAGCCAAAATAGGATCATAGATTATTCAAGTCAAGAAAACTGCAGTTGGCGTGAAAAGTAAAACAGATTTATTACAGTCATCATTGTTTTCTGCAGAGCTAATCATAGACCACTAATAAACATTCGCAGTCTACACTTAGGGGTCAAACGCTAGGCTGCCAGTGTAGGAGGCTAAAGCTAGCGAGAGCCGCGCTAAGAGTAATGAAACCAAATCATCGGGGCATTTGTCGTAGGCAGAAAGAAATTAATAAGAACAAAATAATAGCGCGCTACATTTAGCCGGCAGCGCCAAGCTAACGAGAGCTGGAGCGGGCTATTACAGGGAGAGGAGAGAGGAGGAAGATGTATGAGGAGAGCGGATTTAGGGAGCGCCGGAGATAAGAGCTGGAATTGTAGACTTTTAGTTTGGGTGAAATTGTGTGACCCGTAAAAATGATGTTATACACTGTACTATTCATTGTAGTGTTCGTACTGTATTAGGGAAGCACCAATGAGATACAGGTGTCGAATACCCACGCCGATATGGAACATTTTAATGGATTGGATATTGGTCCTATAGATTTGTCACAATAATTACATCAATTTATCTTTCAATGCACAGTGCAACAAATGTATTAGAACACCACCCAGTATAAGGTGTTTGCCACTGCTGCAATACATAATTTAACAGTATTTCTGTTTAGCAAAATATCTTTTTATGTTTCTATAATGGTTAATTCGCCAGTATATGCAAGATCTTTTTTTATCAAAACCATATATTTAATGCTAAAATAGAACTATTGTTCCCTCCTGTGGGCTCACCACCTGCAGAGGGGTTCATAGGGGGGGTCAGGTGCTATGAGTATTGGGCAGCAACCTGCCCCCGCGACCCAGCCGGATTAAGCGGGAGATGATGGATGGATGGATGGATAGAACTATTGTTGTAAGCCATACATTTTCAAGTTTAATGTTTTCCAAAAATGAAACCAAAGTCTCATCCAAAGCAAGTCTCTGGGAACAGCTAGAACCTGTTTGGAACTCAATAACAAAAAAGACTTTGCAAAAAGACATAAAAACAAAGCAGCAAGAATGCAGCTGTTCTCTGCACCAAAGGTGCTTACACAGAATATTCACATTTTTGGTTATTATTTGGACTATTTTGTTAGTCCAGTTGGTCATTTGCTTAATGAATAACAATGAAATTGAAAGTTTTTGATACTATGAAGAGTAAAAGTGGGTTTTATTACATTTTGGTAAATTAGTTGGTGTAATAAGAGGATTTACGTACCAAAGCTGGCCCAAAACACCTTTTAATATTGAACTCAATGCTGTTTTGTAATTAATAATTAATAATAATAATTACTTGTTGTGATAAATAAGTTACAAGACATGTTTGGATAATTGTTTCCCATATGCCATTTATGCATAAAGGAAGTAAATCATATTTTCAGTCCCTACACTGGTGTCGGATGGGAGAATTTTTCTTCTAGTTGTGTGTCCTTACGGCCCCTGGAGGCTGACTGTGACACCATTGTCCTGAGGATTGTTGCTCACCTCTGACAGAGGATCTGCTGACCCTGCCTGAACAATCCTCCTTTTCTTCAGCACTTCTTTTGTTGTTGTTTTTTACTTCTGAATGTTGTTAAATTGCCTCTCAGGAATAAATATTGCCTGACACTGCTTTACTTTCTACTTTCACTAATGGGCACCCATAGTACATCATACCAGCTCAGGTGGAACTGGCACAGCAAGTTTGGAAGTTCGATTTTTGCTCCCACTAGTGCATATTGTTGTTGAGTCCAATGACAGTTGAAGCAGATTGACAGTATAACCCCAGAGTCGCTATGGTTACTGAAATCGCATGCCGTCGTCACATGTGGATTCAATGAAGAATCCGCTGGCTGTGCAAATAAAATGTTATGTAAAATGGAATTAGTAACATCAGTATTAGTGAAATTAGTGTAATAGCAGCGTCCGGTGACCCTTGTCCAGATCTGAGCCAAAATCTTTGTTGCAGGTCCTTAGCCGGAGTGTGTTTATTTGATTTTTATTTTATGACTCCTTTTTATGAATACAACTCATTTACTTCCTATACACTTCTAGATCCAGCTCATCGTATTTATACTCTTTACCTTTTTTTCCCATCCAAACTGCACTGTCAGATCTCATGCACCACCTCTCCCCTCCCGGTTCCCCTCCCTCATCTGTCCGCGGTGGGCTCGCTGACAGCCCGCCGGGTAAGAGTAGCGCCCCGTCCACAGAAATGGATATTTTGTTGGCCAGGTATATCTTAAAACAATCAGGGCCTTGATGAATTGGCCGGACGTCTGATGTATGGCTGTATAGCAGGGGGATCCGCAGAAGCTTTGAGTCAGGAAAATACACCCCATCAATCAGGGTGATTAAAGGATCTGGCCCCAACCAAACAAACTGCACACAGCCAGGGCCAGACCTTAAAGGCATAGTCTTAAAGGCAACTGCAGCCATTCACACAGCAACAGTCTCACGCACTGAGGGGTAGGAGAGACTGTGATGGAAAGAGAGATAGAAAATAGAATAAAATGTGTCTTATAATTAAAGATTTGGTCATTTACGTGGTATTAACTGCTAACGCATAACATATTTAGATCACCATTTTAGCGTGTATTGTTTTAAAAATGCCATAATCGCCAAAAACAGTGTACGAACATGTTTGTTAAGTTTTGGTTTTGCTTCCACCCTCCCTTTGCTCTCTGTGCTAAGTCACTCCCCCTTCAGAGCACTATCAAAACACAATCAGAGTGCGTCCCGCTAATAAAACTACTGCACATCATGTCAGGTCTGTCAAGTCGCTGTTATGGATGTCCCGATCCGATATTCAGTATTGGTATCAACTCCCCATCCGGCTCTTTTATGAGTATCGGACAGTATTGCATTCAGTCACGTGGTCGGACCAATCCAATCTCACATGTTTTTGCGACATCTATGCGCTTTACGGCAGCTGTAAATCAAAAAGCCGCCATGTCCGCTGTGTGGGACTTTTCACTACAACAAAACGAGAGTCAAACAGTGACATACAACTGCTGCCAATAAGCAGTTTCTCGTGGAGGAACCAGCAGAGCCACTTTAACACTACCAATTTGATTCATCACTTACAAAAGAATCATCCAGACAAGTTTGATATTTACAAGCGCAAGACAGCAAAGCCACAGCAGCAAACACTGGCAGAGGCATTTCAAAGAAGGTAAGGTAGATAAGGCTTTCGTCGTCTAATGGACTTTTTGGAGCTAAGGTACGTAGCTCTTTCACAACACTACATTACAGAGATGGTGCTACCGGAGCACAAAAAAAAAGTATCGGATCGGTATCAGAAAGAGCACTCCTTAAAAAAATCGGATCAGCTGCCAAAAATCTTGATCGTGACATCTCTAGTCACTATGTACATGTTTTTGTATATTTATGGAGAATTGTCATGTGGGAGCTTTAATTCCCTTTTATACATACACATTTTATAACTTCAAGTCATTTCTGCACTTGTAAAAACACTGAAAACTACATCTCCATTTCTGATTAAGTATTTAGGCGTTACAGCTCCCTCTGCTGTCAGCAACGGAAACAATCAGAAAGTAAACACATGAAACCCTTAAGCTATGTGAATGTGATGCTATCAGAGCCATACGTTTGGTATAAACACCATTTGACCACAGAATGAATATGAAGATGGTTTATAGACTTAAAATGATAAAAGACATCCCGAGTTTTACCTGTGATGCAACAATTTGGACAAACTTTTAACATTTTTGAGTGCTCAGAAAAAATGACTTTGGCTTAATGGATTAATGAAAGCAATGAAGCAAAATTCTCTAAAACTCCAGGTATGTTTTTGATGAGTGGACAACAATATCTCCAAATATCCTTAAAGATGGATTACACGGGCCTATTTAACACTCCGAAGTTTTGAAAGACAGAACATCACTACGTCCAGGGTTTCCACTCTTTTTCACTGACAAAATTTCAAAACTTGTCCATAACTTTTTCATGATGTAAAGTGAATTTTCCATGACTTTACAGCACCATACATGTGTAGAATTGAGCACTTTTAGGGCTAAATATGAAATGTTAACCCTTTCCACTCACCTTATGGTTTGGTATTATAGTTTTTAACATAAAACATTCTGTCAGTGCATTTATTGTGTCTCTTTTAAACAAAAAACCTTAGTGTTTTGTCATGTTGGAGCGGCTGGCACATACATTTGAAAATAATAATAATAGTCTAATGATAACATAACAGAACACTGTAGTTGCGTGAAAGAGATACTAAAATTCAATGACTTTTCCAAAACTTTCATTGAATTTACAAAATGCCATGACTTTTCCAGGCCTGGAGTATGTCATTTTCAATTTCCATGACTTTTCCAGGACTTCCATGACAGTGGGAACTTTTTAAGTATCTCATTATGCGTAGAACCTTCTAACTCTGTAGTTTACACCTCTAAGAACATCTCCTGAAATGCACTGGATTCTTGTATTAGTGAAGCACTTTTTTTCTTCAGTTGTCACAGCTCAAAAACACGTTTCAACTCAAATTCAAATGTGCGTTCTATCCGTCTATCTGTTTATCTATCCATCTATCTGTTTATTTATCCATCTATCCAACTTGCAATACTGTAAATAACCAAAGCGATGTGCCCTTCACCGTGTAACACAATCACCCCACTCTGCCCTGTTATCTTAATGCACTCTGTAGGACACTCCATTGACTTAAGTAAAACATATGCGACCTATAGCATCTCCGGAACGCTGCCATCTTTAATAGTGCCGTGTTGACAGGGCTATACGTTCTATTAGCGTCCCCCTCCTCCCTCCTCCTCCTGAACCCCTCCCCCGGCAGACAAACGCCCACATTAGCTGACTGTACTCATGCCCTGCAGCCAAATCCATTGTATCCCTCAGCCTCCGTGAACCATAAATACAGCTCGGAGTCAGCATCTGTGCATATTTAAAGATGCCTAATGCGTTCTGTACAAACACGGACTGTACTGTGCTCTTACAGGCAGGAGGGACGCTGTCTATCCATGAAAAGGTGTGGTAATATAGGAGACTGGATGAGATGGTTTAACTACAGCTGGGGTTGGTTAACTTGTTTTCTCTGCGTCATGTGGGAAAGCCTTATCTATATCTACTTGTCACTGGCATTTCATCATTTATCGTGTATTTTATTTTATTTTTTTATCAAAACAAGATTTGATTGCAAGTTTTAACAGTTTTAACATTTAAAAAACATCTCCAAGACCTTAACTTGCCTGAGAAATATGACTTCAGAATTTCAAAGCTGCTGTTTCTCGTGTGGTTTTGGATGTTATAGTTGTCATAGCCCTTTATTTTCTCATTAAAACAATCAAACTGGCTCATGATATTTATTCACATGATAAAGGAGGTCTCAAATACACCTAAAACATGATGTTACGGCGTTCTGCTTTTGTAGGGCAGTTGAGCGGGCTTGCATCTCCACAAACTTGACTTTTACTTTGCATGTTTCCTTGGAAATGTTGTTCCTTTGGCTGAAACTGACTATTTTCACTAGACCTGAGGTTGTTTAACTTGTTTTCTATGTGTCATATGTGAAAGTGAAGCCTTATCTATGTATATTCATTTATCTATCAGTCTGTCTACCTATCATCGGCATTTGATTGTAAGTTTTAACAGTTTTACAAGATTTGACTGCACTGAAAAACATGTAAAACACCTTTCCTTGCTGTGAGTGGACTTGCATCTCCACAAACTTGACCTGGATTCTGGCTTGTTTCCATGGAAATGTTACACCTTTGGCTGAGGATGACTGAGCTATTCTAACTAGAGGGTTAGGGTAAGGGGTTAGGGTTGTGTGAAAGTGAAGCCTTATCTACGTACATTTATTTATCCATCAGTCTGTCTACCTATCATTAGCATTTAAAGCTCCACCATGTAACGTTTTAGCTAAACAAGATTTGATTGGAAGTTTTAAGAGTTTTACAAGTTTTTATTGCACTGAAAAGCATTTTAAAAATGTCTCCTTGCTGTGAGCAGGCTTGCATCTCCACAAACTTGACTCGTACTTAGCCTGGATGAAGGCCACGTACATCCTGCTTGTTTCCATGGAAATGTTGTTCCTTTGGCTGAGACTGGCTGAGATGTTTTAACAAGAGCTGGGGTTGGTTAACTTGTTTTCTATGCATCGTCTGTGAAAAAGACGCCTTATCTACGTATATTTGTTTATCTGAGTCTGTCTACCTGCCCATCACTGGCGTTTAAAGCTCCACCGTGTAACTTTTTAGCTAAACAACATTTGATTGCAAGTTTTAACAGTTTTTCAAGTTTTTATTGCACTGAAAACATGTAAAACAGGTCTGAGCGGGCTTGCATCTCCACAAACTTGATTCGTACTTGGCCTGGATGAAGGTCACGTACGCCCTGCTTGTTTTCATGGAAATGTTGATCCTTTGGCTATAATATTTCACAGTTTGGCATAAAACGTATCTATGCAGAATGTTCCGAAGTTTGGTTTTAACTTGTTTTCCATGGACTCAAGCGGGTGACAGAAAGTTACGCAGTGTTTCTTTAATCAACACCATTTTTTACTCCAAATCTGAACTCTGCTCCAAACGACGTTCCTTTATTGACACAGAATTTGATTGGCTGTGAATTTCTCCATTAAAAACTGTCCTAAATAGAATTATGAGCGCAAAGTCAGAAGTGAAAAAAGGAATTGAGCTTGGCTGCATTTAAGTGGAATGATATTGGTCGATACATGACAAGAACAATTGTGCCCATGAATCATTTTGTAGTTCCACATTTATCCAAGGTTAGCTTTGTGCTGAATGCTCGGAAAATGGCTTTGGGCCATATTAGCTGCTTTTTATCAAGGTTTTTGCTCAGTGTTCTTTTGTGATGGCTCTTAAAATGCCGATTTCAAGGCATAGAGTCGCTAAAAGAAAAATGTATGAAAAAGAAACAATTTGAACTGCTATCACTCGAACCTCATGAGGAATTCTCTGCCAAATTTCAGCTGTAATTTGTATTAATTAAAATTATTGCAAATTTTCAACATTTTCAAAAGGCACACTTAACTTTTTTGAGCTCTGAAACAATGTTCTAGCGTCATTCCCTCATTAAAAACATAACTGGTGTTTTTTATTTTGTTCACACTGGTTTCAGTAATCATCAATCAAAATAAAAAACACTCAGAAACTTGGAAAATATACGGTTTAAAGTTTCCCAGGATTGTTGCGTCACAGTCAGTCATTTCTGCCGCCAAATCATGTATGTCTGTTATCAGCTAGTTACTCACAGTATTTACTAGGGATGGGACAAAATTTCTACAAAACAGGACTTGGTCCACAAGAACGAAACAAGACAAGATTTTTATATCATTTGTAATAAATAAATTGTACCACTTCTCTACTACTTTAGTTTAGTTTATTTGTTTATTTATCAGGGACAAGGCATATAAAACCCACACAATTGAGCCGCACAAAGAGGTACTGTATTTTCCGGACTATAAAACGCTCTGGAGTATAAATCGCACGAGCCAAAAAATGCATAATGAAGAAGAAAAAAACCTATATAACTCGCTTTGGACTATGAGTCACATTTTTGGGGGGGAAATTGATTTTTATACAATCAAAGACCAAGAACAGACATTTCAGCACTTCAAACTGTCGACCTCGGTATGGAAGTCTGATGGCCGTTTTGGGGACATTGTTGTCTGTGCTCTGATAGAGGCGATTGTGCTGCATGAAGCAGTAACAGCTTTTTTGTTTTCTTTGTTGCAGTTTGGGTATCCTCCGCTTTTCACCAGTCTCTTACAAGTTTCTCGCTCACTCCAAACTTTCTTTCTGCTGCTCAATTATGTTTTCGGCTGCATACCACTTGCAGCTTGTAATCGACAGAATATGATTTTCTTTTTGGAGACATTTGTGTTCAGTCTTTTCAGTGGTACAGGAGTAATAGAAGTAGCAGATATTGGCACACAAGCCTAGAGCGTCCCCTTGTGGCTGTCAGTGTGAAAATAATGAACATGTAAAACTATATATTTTACTATATAAGTGCCACCTGAGTATAAGTCACAAGACCACGCAAACCATGAAACCTGGACAGGTTGATATCATAAATGGCGTACATGCCAATTAAATTAAATTAAATCATCAAGTAAAACTAATCCCAGTGAATCTCAGCGCACACATCCATACATTAGTTACATGTATAGATTTGTTTGGTTAAAAGCCATTGTTTGGTCAGTCATGTTCTTTTAAGTGGGCGGCACGGTGGCTGAGTGGCAACACTCAGGCCTCACAGCAAGAAGGTTGTGGGTTCGATCCCCGGGTCGCCCGGGCCTTTCTGTGTGGAGTTTGCATGTTCCTCCCCGTGTCTGGATGGGTTTCCTCCGGGTACTCCGGTTTCCCCCATCAACCCAAAACATGCCCGCACCCCTATGAACTAACATCAAGGACCATGTTGTCCACCCTCCTGTGGGCTCACCACCTGCAGAGGGGTTCATAGGGGGGGTCAGGTGCTATGAGTATTGGGCAGCAAGCTGCCCCCGCGACCCAGCCGGATTAAGCGGGAGAAGATGGATGGATGGATGGATGTTCTTTTAAGTTACCTTTATCCAAAGTAAATGTAAAAATATGAAGAATAAATTCTCACAAGATCATTTTTCTCATGTGTTCATAATCTTGTGACAATTCTGTCTCTCAAGATCTTGTGGCACAAGATTTTGTCCCATAATTACCTGTGCTGTCAGTAGATGATGAGCTGCACAATGTAAAAACATGTACTGACCCCTCTAAGACTGAATCCTTATTGTCTTGTAATTACACACTGTTACATAATATTTTTGCTTTGGTGTTATTCTGGGAGACACAATATGCATCTTATTCAAATATACAAATGAACAAAACTAACTATGTAAACCTCTCTAAACAGCTAAATGATTTTTAGAAATAAAAAAAGCTTTGCCAGCATGATAACGCTAACAAACATTAGCACTTTAACAGCGCACTTCCTCGCACTTCCTAGTTCACGGAGGATAAAAACACTTGCACATGCAGACCGCACACAGCAGTCTCATTTTAAGAGCAGCTTTTATAAAGTACATGTTCTCAACAAACTCCCTCCACAGCGCCCCATGCCCTCCTCGTGTACAGATACGAGAGGTGAGCCCTGCAGACTCTGGCCCGTTCAGACATGTGTTATGTGTGTGCTGAGGTATACTGGCATATGCTGTAGTCCTGTGCCAGAGGGGTAAACACAGGGACGCTACAATCACAGAGCAGAGAGAGGGAAGGGAGGGCATCGGATCAGCCGGAGGGACGAGCCAACCTGACATACGATACTGCACAGAGGAGTATAGGATTTGACTTCAATATTCTTTGTATTTATCGAGTATGGAGAAATATGGATAATATGGAATTCCGAGATATACAGAAAGGGTTTGATTTTGTGGTTGATTTTCATGTGAAGACATTTATATTGATACGGTACATAATTCATTTCAGAACAAGAAAATAACTACTAAAAAAAGCAAAAATGTATGTATATATTGAGCTGAGATCTGGTATCCCTGTTGGACATGTTTTTAGTGGTAGGAGAAACCAGAGCACCTGGAGGAAACCTACACAGGCACAGAGAGAACACGCAAATTCTACATAGAATGGTCCTATGCCGCCCAGGAGTCGAACCCAGGACCTGTGAAATATGAGCACTAACCACTGTGCTGCCAAAAAGGATCAAATCTTCTCATTCTAATCAGACAATATGTAAACTTCAAAATAAGTTAAAAAAAAAAAAAAAAAAACTTTCCTAAATCCTGGAACGAAGCACTAAATTGACCTTTTATGCTAGTTAACTTTATCCCACTCCATTTCGAGCAAAGAGACTTGAGTGTAAAGTCGTTTGTTGTCTGTTTTTATCTTATTTATGAAAAATCATCCTTGATCAACGCTCAAAGTAAACAAAATCGTATAGTTAAGAAGTTGCCGATACAATAAATACCTCAATATACAGGCCACGATATGATGCGCTTTCCGATACAGTGCACTTTTGATCCACTACGATATATTTCACATCGATTCGATACGGTTTGGTGAAAAACAAAGTCTAAATCATGGCTGTGATACTAAAAGTCGACTAAGTTTGTGCAAAGATGATATGAAAAACTAGCCTGATGCATCAGCCGGTTTCACTTTGTGGAAACCATCTGACCTCGCAGCTTTAGGATTCTTTCGCTCGACGGTAGGCAGGGATTTTTTTATTTAAGCAATCACTGCTATTTGGTTGTGTGCACATGGCGTATGCAGTCTGCCATCGCAGCTCGGGTTTGTTGTGGCCAACACACCGCTTCTCTGATTGGCCGGTGCACCAACTACTTCCGGCGTTTTTGCTAACCGTATAGTGTACTGTGATCTCTGACCTATTTGCTGGAGAGAAATGAAAGCGGAGACACTAGGTGGCCCCAGCTTGGCTAATGAAAAACACCCATTTTACTCAAAACAGTGAAAATGTCAACACAACTGTAGATCTTACACAAAATAATTTAGTAAAATATATCTAAAAATGCTCATATATCGATACAGCAGCCCGCAATATCAATATTGTATCAGCACATTAAACTATACCATATATCGATATTTTGATATTTTTGCACACCTCTAGTGTAAAGTGTTCTAATGCACAGTATTGTCTACTGTTCCTGGTCATTTTTGGCTATTTTAGTGCAGTGGCCACTTTCATGTACTACATGACATCACACAAGACGTTTGTAATCAGAAATGGAGGCGGAGTTTGACGTTTGTTGGCCCAATCACACTGCTCCCCCTATGTTACAATAGACTTTTTGGTTTCCTGTATTTTCTAATCTGTAATTCTAATAATAAATTCTAAACTAAATCATTGTTGGTTATCTGAGTCATCCTTCAGACCTGTTTGTGGTAAAAAAAAAAATGAACACTTTTGGTTACTTAACATCTGCTCTGTGGGTAAACAGTGATCTGATGGAGTTGGTAATGACTTCATCTGTTCAGAGGCGCCCCGTTAATCAGCTCATTATCAGAGGAATTAACGAAGATCCTGTCACTCCTCTGTCGACAGCACTGACACCAACCTCAAATGACTAGTGCAAAAGAACTGGAATCATCCTAAAAATCTGCTGTAAAAACTTGAAAAAGACAGTAAAAGGGCTGTACCTGTATTTTTAATGTTATATATTTAAGTTTTATCCCAGTGTAGACATATTGTATAGCTATTAGGGTCAAAATGAGACTTTGTAGAACATTTTCTTATATTTTTAAGGTTATTGTTAGCATGTGACAGTGAAACTGTGTTTGGTGAGTATGCATTCAATTTGGAGCACTGCAAACTGTTTAAAATGATATAGAAATGCATAACTTTTAAGTATTTCTGTACCTCAAGTGTTATAGTTGCCTCGTGGCTAACTTATGGAAAAGTGGCTGCCATTCTGCATTAACAGCTTCATCAACAGCTCTATCAACCATAGACTGTATAAAGAAGTGGACTATGGGAGTGTAACGTTACCCATAGCGCGTTAGCTATGTCTATTCATATATAGGATCTATGTTAGTACCGCTGTCTGTTTCTAGCAGGAGTGACTTTGGGGAAAGAATGCACCTGATTTTTCTTGCTTTTAATGTTCATATCTTGATTTATGGACAAGATAGTGAAATAAAAACACTAGTATCATGTAGAACGGGTTAAGACAAACATCGCACTGAGAGGGGCAACGTTTTTTCAATAGACCTGTAGTGACTTGAAAAAATGAGTCACTGCAAAGTCACTCCAACAGCAAATTCAATCAAAGTGTGTCCAAACAAACACAGATGGACCGAGCTCCTGTTTATACTAATATCTTAAGTCCACTCCTTTAACACCTGTCATAACGCTGGCACAGAAATCTTATTATGTTTAGTGGTTCCTAGCATCTGTTCCTATAATGACCCAATTGCAAGTTGCTCCAGGGCCACATACAGCTCTTTGGTTGGCTTTGACCGGCCAGTTTAAGCTAATTTGGAATTACAAAATAAAGCTATTTTATCATTTTACTTCATGCATGGACTAAAGCTGCATTGCTTTTATTTTAGAGGTGTTTCTATTATGTTTTTTGTAAGGCAACCTCACTTTTTCATTGCTTAGTCATAACATAAACTCTTACCCGTTTCACCAACGCATCAAAACAATGCTATTTACTGTTTTTTTTATAAAGAAATACAATTAATATTACGCAGAATTGAGTTAAGCATTTTGGCCCAGCCCTTCACAATATTTCCTGTTTCTCATGTGGCCCCATGGAAAAAATAATTGCCCACTTCTGCCCTAGAATAACCAAAGCACCCCATAGGTCCCCCAAAGGTTTTGCCTCTTTTTCATCCATGCCCTAAAAATGTTTAACTGGTAACCACATAGATAGATTAGTGATTAAAACAAGGCTACAATAAATCAAGGAATTCCAATTAGTTCATACATTATAGTTTATAGGCTTTTAAAAAGAATGACGAGTATTGAGATTGTAGAGTTGTGTGGACGGGAGAGACACATGCTGCTCTTTCTCCAGTCTGTTCGGTGTGTTTTACTTTTCCCATCTGCCGGTGCGCTTGGCTTCTCCCTTTCTTTCCAAAAGTCTGACTTGACCCTTCCTTTCGTCGGAGTTTGTAGACAGTGGACACAGCGGTATAGTCAGATTTTGTCACTTCTACACTAACTCACAGAGGGAGAAGTAACCAAAGCTTTTACTCAAATAAAAAAAAAATCATGTAGAAGTAAAAGTATGCTTCTAGAAAAGTATTCTGAAAAGTTATTCAGACTATTACACAGTAGAGTTACTCACAGTATGAAAAGTAACCAAAGCTTTTACTTAAGTGCTACTTCAATATAAAATACTCAAGTAGGAGTAAAAGAACGCTGCTACAAATGGACTCTGAAAATGTATTTTTTTTTTCTACTGTTAAGGCCATAACACACTAGAGGATTTAAAATCTTCTGTTTTAAGACATATTGAAAAACGGGCCACAGACATAACAAGATGATTATTAGTCTCACAGTCACATGAAGGACAGAGACATCACACACGCCGGACTCGAAACAGATTTCTAAAGCGTAGATATGCTCATGTGTTTGTTTTCATTCCGTCTCTTGGTCTCACATGTGAAACTTGCTCCTCTGTTGGAGAAATCTGTCCTGAGACACAAATGCAGTGTCTCTGTCCTTCATGTGACTTTTGTGAGACTAATAATCAGCACAAACTCACCTTATGTCTGTAGTTGCACTGTTTGGTTTATATATATATATATATATATATATATATATATATATATATATATATATATCGATGACATGACACCTAAACTTCCTGTCCAATTGCAGTTTCCTCAGTTAAGGGTTCAAATTTCATAATAATTCACCACATTTCTGTAGTACCTCTGACCTTCATGGAACCAAATCATTTTTTTCAGAAATCATGAGTTATTCTGCATGTTTTTTGTAATT
The DNA here is from genome assembly GCA_034769755.1 of Odontamblyopus lacepedii. Taxonomy (NCBI): domain Eukaryota; kingdom Metazoa; phylum Chordata; class Actinopteri; order Gobiiformes; family Gobiidae; genus Odontamblyopus; species Odontamblyopus lacepedii. Next base: position 10,481,061 of record CM068350.1, read on the forward strand.
AAAGTGTTAAAATGTCATGTGGTGCGACCGTGCATCATCATTAGTCATCGACTCATAATAGAAGTAATTCTCTGGTTGGAGTTTGAATAACAGACAAAGTCGACTTGGGTGAATGGGATTCTTTAGGCATTTTTCTTCATTTGATGCATTTTACAGGGCAGTAGTTTGTTCATTAAACACAAGCAGGAGACTGTCATATTGGACAGCAAAAGAAAATATCAATATGCATTAAAAATCAAAAGAAATGCCAACAGTTTGTTTCTATACACTTCATATTACTCAGAACTTAGATTAATCCCAACCATTTTAGAAAATTAAACAATTTTAAGGTTATTCTTGGTCGCACCACATGACATTTTTTAAGGTCATAGCCAATTCATGTATATAAAAAACACTAAAAAAGCTTCACATAAATGTTAAACATAGATTTATGCACCTGACACTGTAAATATTTGAAAAAGTTCAATAGAAACTCCTTGAAAATCCTTATACATCATTGTCCCATATGTTAAAATCCCAGATTTAAAATTCTCTAGTGTGTTCCGGCCTTTACTCTGTCCAGTACTGTATATTACTCAAGGAGTCAAAGTATAGTGTCTGAAAGCTATTCCGAGATGTACAATTTTATTTCGAAGTATCAGTTGAAGAATACATTTAAGAAGCGTTCACACTGTCACACATAACGGCCTCTTATAGTAGTAATGATACAAACTCTATATTAAAAGCAGAAGTGTACAAATTATCGCATTTAAGGTCTAAAAATGGAATCCACTTTGAATTCAAGACCACCGATGCATTTTTATATTCCATTACATCCCAATAACTAGCTTTCCGCCCATACCTGCAAATTCCTCCAACTCAATTTGTCTAAAAGGGGTTACGAGCACCTGCTGAGAATATCAAATTTCCACCGCGCAAATCTGCAAAAAAAAAAAAAAAAAAAAAAAAATTATATTAGCCCAGACATGACTCATATTGAAATCTTATATAACGAAAAGAAAGAAAAAAAATCACTGACCAAAACCAAACCAGCAGCACCGGCGCTAATATGCGAAAAGCACGGTTTCCATCCAAAACGAACGGCGCCTTGATCTAATTAAAGAACGCAAGTTTTGTTTCCAATATCGAGGTGCCCCGTGGGTGTAGAGTGACATGTGAATATTAGGGACAGGAGATAGGAATTAGAGCAATAAGATGTGATGAAGAAGAAGAAGGAGATGATGCAGAGAGGAGCCTGGGAGGAAGGAGAGGAGAAATGAGACTAGACAGCGGTTTGATGAATGGGAACGTCATCGTGACAACCATAGCAACGAAGCACCATAGGGACTTTGTGCGGTATGACATAGGCTTAAAGTATATTTAGAGAAAAATAACCAGGCATATTAACACAACAGTTAAGACCGCCACACGCTACAGGATTTTTCAGTCTTTAACAATCCGTGTATCATTCGTTCATTCATTTTTCAATACAAAACCAAAAATAAGAAAACGAACAAACAACTGTTTTTTCATTATTTGTCTCCAAAACCAAAATGAAAAAACAGACAATGATCCATTTTTTTCAGTTTTTGATTTTGTGTTTAAATGAAAAATGGAAAAAACAGATAACGGCCGTTTCCTGTTTTGTCAAATTTTGATCCTTGAGCAAGTTGTGGTTTAGACCTGGTTTAGACTTGGTTAAATGCGCGTTTAGTCCTGATTTTAGATCTGGTTTAGACTTGGTGTTAGTTCTGGTTTCGAGGTACCCAGAAGGAAGCACGGTCCACGCAGCGTATGTGACAAGACACGATCCACACGCGGAGATGTGGAGTGTACGGTGTACGGGAGGAAATGAGGTGTGCGCGGCGTACGGGAGGAGATGAGGTGAGCGCGGCGTACGGGAGGAGATGAGGTGAGCGCGGCGTACGGGAGGAGATGAGGTGAGCGCGGTGTACGGGAGGAGATGCGATGTACGCGGCGTACGGGAGGAGGCGTAGGCCTTATACGGTCTAGGCCTATGGGTTCACACAGCATACCCATCTATACGTATACCAAAACCGGAAAAAGACGTCTGCTACACATCAGTTATCAGTTTTAAGTCCGCTTCACGATGACGAATTTGCATTTTCCATCCATTTTCCGCGGAAAATCCGCGGAAAATCATTGGCCCTACTTACAGCTTGCACTTACCCTATGTACTGATGACAAGACAGCAGTGTGTCTTTTACGCCGGAGTTGGTGTCGAATACAGAATCTTCTCACCGACATTTCCGAGGATGTCTTAATGCCAAATTGTCGCAGCGTGTTAGAAATCTCAGCATGCGTTTTTCCATCCTCAAAAAGCTGTTTAATCATGTGATAATGATCCTCAAGTCCAGCTGCCATTAGGTTTGTTTTGTGCACCCTGCTTGTCATATATGTGTGTCGATCCTCCGAGTAAAGGTTCATCTCCGGTTTACGCAACTTGCTCAAGGATCAAAATTGGACAAACCGGGAAACGGCCGTTATCATTATCCGTTTTGGTTTTGGAGACAAATTATGAAAAAAAAATTCTTTTTTTCGTTTTCTTATTTTTGGTTTTATATTGAAAAACAAATGAACGAATGACACACTGATTTTTAACATATCCGCAGACATATCTTTAACAGGATATGATTGCGGACCACAGGATATAAAGTTGTTGGTTTCCTGTCTACAGTAAAACCATTCACTTTGAGACTCTTAAGTGTTCAAAGATCAGAGCTCTGCACTTCTAGTTTAGATACAAGTCAAAACTGTGTTATTATTTGTGAAATGTGGTGCAATACTTCAGAAACATGATTTTTAAAGCATAAAAGAGGCAATAAAGTCTAGGGGAAGTAGAGTCACTATCGCTAATTTTCAGCTTCACCTCGTGAGGAACTCGCCTTTTTACTTTGAAAGAACGCCTTAAACTGGATTAATAGTGCAGTTTTGTGGACTGGACGTCATTATTTGCGTAGGACCATTTCTTTGGATAATGTGGGTGAGTGCACTTTAAATTTACCACTTTAGGAGAGGTGAGGAATAAAGTCAAGTTTTATGTTGCACCTCTGTCTGTCACTCCACCTGCCCCAGACACTCTTGGCTGTTACTGTAGCGTTCCTGATGTTTGATGGTTACGAAAAAAAGAAAGCAGAGAGAGAGAAAGAAAAAGAGAGCACTGGATTCACAAATTTAAGACTCTTGCTCCTCATAGACTTAATGTAGATTTTGATCTAAGATGCTTTTTGTGATATGGTCAAACTATTTTTGTATTTCTGTATTTTAAGATAATGTTTTTTATGTAACCAATTAACAGTTGTTTTTTTTCTTGTTGTATAGTGAGCTGTTCTCACTGGGTGACTTCACTTTGGGACCTCCGATTCGTTGGAGGGGGGTGTGAGCATCTGGGAAAAGCAATCATGTTGTACACCGTGATCCAAAGCAAGAAACAGAGGTTTTGCCGAAACATCATTGAAAAATCAGAAAAAGCTTTTAGATATCAGCCAATCAGTGTGTTGTGCATTTTTTTCACTTTTAAATGGTGGTTATGATCTGACAGTGACACACATGAGGAAATCGCAGTCAAAATTTGGGCAAATTCTCCTTTAGTGTGTGGCGGCCTTTAGGGAACAAAAACTTTATCGAATGCTAGAGCACTAAATAAATATGCTGGAGTCTCATGATAATACAATACTTTCTCTATTAGATGATACAGGAGAATCAGTGCAGTGTGACTTGTTGGTGCACATGAACACTGAACATTTTACACAAATGAAGCGACTTTATGTCACATTTAAGCTGGAGAACTTTTTCCAAATTCTCCATTGACATGAATTTGATCCCCAATAAACCGGAAGTGCCACCACAAAAAAGCGCCATTTAGGAGCGTTTAGGGGCAAAAGTTGGCAGGGCAGAATAAAGTGCATTGAGAGAGATCACCAGGAACATTAACACTAGCACGTCTGAATAGAGGCATATTGTTATACCGGCATAATACTGTCTAAGTAGAGGTATGTCATGATGAAGGGATGTTGGAATAGGTGGCAGACCCCATTTTAGTTATTCAGCACAATATATATAATTCAGAAATCCCTTGGTGAGCTACTTGGAAGAGGGTGAAGAGCTACTGGTAGCTCCCGAGTTACAGGTTGGAGACCCCTGGTCTACAGGTACCAAGGTGAACATTAAGGTGGATTTTAACCAGCTCACACAAAACTAAAAATACAAAAAAATGGTCAAGGCTAGCCAGTATCGCAAAACATATAGCCTACTATCAAATAAAAAAATAATTTAAAAATTTGCAAGTGTGAAGTGACAAAAGAAAAAGTTGAAGAAAGAACCAAAACTATAACAACACAGCACAACTATCTCTTGAATGCATCCACATGAAGAATTGGCAAATCTTTTTTTAAGCATTTTAAACTTCCAACCCTTCACATTACTTTTGGAAACTATTCCAGCTCTACAAGAATGCTAATTTGTGTCATACAGCTCCATACGCAAACGTAAAAACCCAAAATGGGCCACTTTAAATGTCAAGGTTTAAGTACACTTTTGTTGAAATCCTCATAAATTCCTGGCCAATTTCCTCACAGAATTTCTGTTTTATAAGCCAAAGCACATTTCAATTTTGTTACAAGTAGTCAAACACTTTTTTATTCTCTCCAAACTACCCAAAATGTAGGTGCAAAATTCTACTGTGACAAAAGGCCCAATTGCAGACGAGAAACCGCAATACAAAAAGATAAAGAAAGAACCAAAACTACTATAATAACTTTTTTTTGAATGCTCCCACACACTGCCCGTTGAAGAACTGGCCATTATTTTGAAAGAATTCTACTTTCAACCCTTTCCATTACTTTTGACAACTATTTTATTTAGAAAAGAACACACTGTACAGCTCAGTACAAAACCTAAAAACTCAAAATCAACAAGTTTTAAAGGATCCATATTACGTTATGTTCTGATCTATGTTATAATATTGTTTCCTCATCAAAAACATACCTGGAGTTGTGTTTTGTTTCATTCATGCAAGCTCTTCTCTCAAACACGAAACACTCTGTTCCACCTTGTGATGTCATGTGGTAATACAGGAAGTGCTCCATTGTGCTTTTAAACTCCATACATATTCACTAGAATCATTTGGATCATTTCAGCCCTGGAATTGCCGATCTTTACTGAACAAAAAGTAAAAGGTAGCTATTAACTTGAAAACTACCACTTCATGACATCACAAAGCGGAACAGAGCATTAGATGTAGACAGACTAATAATAAAGGATTACTCAAACATGTGTGAATGAAACAAAACACAACTCCAGGTATGTTTTTGATGAGGTACCATGACTTAAAACTCACAACAGTTTTGAGTAATATCGGACCTTTAAGTAAAATTATGTTGAAATTTTCATAGAATACAACTTCTTGAACAGCTTTTTTCAACCATCTTCACGTGTTATGAACAGAGACCCATTTCAACTTTACGATTCGTACTCAAACATTTTAACCAGACTTTTCTAAAACCACCCAAAACTAGAGGTGCACCGATCCAGCGTTTTCAGTTTTGATACAGATACATAGCCTGAAAATGGCATCAGTAAAATAATACAAAACTGGTCCAAGTTTGTTATGTACAGTGGTGGAAGGTAGCAGAGTACAGAAGTAAATGTACTCGTATACAATTTTTAGGTATCTTTAGGTACTTTACTTAGGTACATTTTACAGTAGATTTTTTTTTTTCTACATTTGAGAGCAGGTATCTGTAACTATACTTTACATAGCATTTTACGTCTGGACTGAAAAGTAAAAAGTACTTTTCTTTATGGTTTAAGACATGCTGAAATGGCTGAGACTTATTTTTAGCGCATTTAATTTGAATTTCTGTTCCAACTTTGAGTTAACCAAATACACAAGAACAGCTACAAAAATTAAGAAATCAATTGAATCGCTTAAAATTAGCTAACTTCTACATAGATTCCACTTAAAATCAGCTAAATTCCAGTTAAAATCAGATAAATTCCATTTAAATTAGTTAAATTCCACTTAAAATCAGCTAAATTCTACTTAAATTCCACTTAAAATCAGCTAAATTACAATTCCACTTAAAATCAGCTACATTCCACTTAAATTCTGCTTAAAATGAGCTAAATTCCACTTAAAATGAGCTAAATTCCACGTAAATTCCACTTCAAATAAGCTAAATTCCAATTCCACTTAAATTCCACTTAAAATCAGCTAAATTCCACTGAAAATCAGCTAAAAACCCAAATCACTACATTTCATCATTTAATTGTTCAAAAATTCTCTGTAAAATACTTTTTAAAGAGGTACAGGTACTTCAATACTTTTACTTAGATTTTCTTCTTTTACTTTGACAGGAGTAACTTTTTACTTTTGTATTTGTACTTTTACTTAAGTAACAAAATTGAGTACGTCATCCACCACTGCATGAATTTAAACGCCAAACTAGGATATTGACTGAACCGATATTTGGAAGCAGATATCCGATCCAGCAAATTTCTCAGTATTGGCACAGATATCAGACACCGGGATCGGATCGGTGCATCCCTACCCGACACATAGATCCAAGAAGTAACAGCAGCTCTACAATTCCACAAATGCACAAGGATTCCCAGCATTTCCAACCAGCAATACTCAAAAAAGCTCTTGATCTTACCTAGAACGCCGAGTCTGTAGTTGACGGTGATGACGATGACGTTGCCGTAGCTAGCCAGGATACTTCCATCGAACATGTTCCCGGTGCCTTCCATGTACGATCCCCCGTGGATGAAGACCATAACAGGCTTGGGGCTTCCGCTCTCCCTGATGTCTACGAAGGGGTAAGAAGGAACGATATAATTAGACCGTGGACGCGAACTGACAGCTAAAACTCAACCATCTTAAAACGTAAATGCTCTTGGCACACTGGCTTTTGTTTATTTATTCATATTTCTGCTTTTTTATTCCAATTTCTGAGTTGTTGACGTTGCGTTGTGTAACTTTACCAGCAGAAGGTCAAAGCTTTTTCTTCCTGTGAATTTGTTATTGCTTTGTCCGGAATGTTTCACGGTATGGTATTAAACCTTTCTAGCTTAGTGGAGATCGAATTAGACCGAGTTACAGGTCAGATCGGTGGAGAGGTGACCCCGCTCACAGTCCAAATGCCTGTTGATCTCAGTATTTTTGCGTTATGAAACCACCTGTAATTGAATAAATGTAAAGTTGAATGTCTGTTTAATGTCGTACTGTGGAACATTCCAGGTAGAGCGACGACATATCCATAGAAACAAGTAGGTGACGGAACCCCAACCAAAAAGTCAGAATCGTCCTTCATTCAGTATTCATTTTATTTGTGTACTTTTTATAGGTGCACTACGTAACCTTTTGGTTGATGGCCCGTCACCTGCTTGTTTGTATTCTTTCCTTCGCCTGGAATGTTCCACAGTATGACATTAAACAACTTTAACTTACATCTATTCAATTACAGGTGGTTTTATTGCTAAAAAAAATCTAAAATAATGAAAAAAAAACAAAAAAAAACAGACATTTACTGTAAGCAGGGTCGCGTCTCCACAGATCTGACCTGGAACATGGTCTAGTTTGGTCTCCATGAAGATAGAAAGGTTTAACACAACACTGCGAAATATTCCAGACAAAGCAATAACGTCTCCACGAAGAAAAGCATTCGACCACCAGAAAAGTTAAACAATGCGCTTTAAATATTTATTCAGGAAGTAGTGACAGTAACAGTGAGGTTGCTAGGCGCTATCAGGCACAGAGCCGATCTGGAGCGTCAAGCCATCCATCCCCCGTGATTGAAAGCTGGTATCTTATTTATTTGTTGACTTTTTTTTCGTGGAGATAATTTCAAGGTTTTAATGAAAGCAGGCAGTCTACACGGAGACTTTTTAATTTTCCAGACGGCGATTGACTGTCAACTTGTAAGAGTGGCAATCCGACCTGTCACATTACGGAGAAGATGTACAATTAAATGTGAGCAGGATCTAATGAAAAGCACCACATTGGACTTGACGTGTTTATGAAAATGGAGTGCATTATTGAAAGTTGGAGACGGCGGCGAGATGAGGCGTTTCTGTACGTTTAGCTTGATGGAATATTAACTAAGGAGCGTAGAATGGCGAATTCAACACGCCGTACGTCATTTTTACCGGTTTTCAAAGGTGTAACAGTAGTCGTTTTAATGGGTACGTTATGCTATTTTCTGATTTGTTACAATGTCGTTTCCTCAGCAAGAACATACAGGACCTGGAGTTGTGTTTTGTTTCATTCGCACGTTTAACACACAAATCCTGCATTTTTAGTTCTTTTTAGTTCTGAAAACACAATGTACCAACTTGTGATGTCATGTGGTGATACAGGAAGTGCTCCACTGTGTTTTTAAACTCCATACACATCCACGAAACACGAAACATTGGATGATTTCAGCCCTGGAATTCCCCATCTCGACTGAACTAAAGGTAAAAAAAAAAAAAGTAGCTGTTAATGTGAAAACTATCACTTCATGACATCACAAGGTGGAACAGAGGATTTTGAAATCTGGAGATGCAGACAGACTAAAAATAAAGGGTACTCAAACATGTAATCTTTCTGTGAGTCTTAAGTACTTGTTATTTGACTACATAAGGTAATGCACTGTTATAATTTGCATTCATTGAAAAGAAGCTCATATCAAAGTTTTTTTTTAATCACAACTTTTTTAAAATCTCTTTTGTTCTTTCTTTTCTTAGCTAGTCTGCATAATTTAAAATGCTAGTGTATGGTTTAGATTCTGAAATCCTGTCATGAGAAAATTCCACTTCTGAAAATTATAAATGATTTGGTTTGTGTTGGAGGAGTTAGACAAGTTTTCAGTTTTTTTACACTTTGAAGGTTCTACATTACGCAAAATTGACCTTTGTGAGCTTCAAGCCGTCTTAGAATGTTGTTCCCCGGAGATTTGTCCACATCTGCAAAGCTCAAAACGCTCTGTTCCACTTTGTGATGTCATCAAGTGGTAGTTTTCAAGTGAACAAGCTACCTTTTACCTTTATTTCAGTGGAGATTAGCAATTCCAGGGCTGAAATGATCCAAATGAGTCTAATGAAAGCGAGTTGAGTTTAAAAACGCAAAGGCGCACTTCCTGTATTACCACATGACATCACAAATTGGAACATAGTGTTTTCATTTTGAGAGAAGAACTCACGTAAATATACAGGGTTTGTATGTTAAACGTGTGAATGAAACAAAACTCCAGGTATGTTTGTGATGAGGAAACATTATAACATAGAAAAAAGAAACTAGAATCATATAAATCCTTTAAATTCTGTATATACCATATGTAATGTAACACTTTTTCCCCCACTTTATAATAAACTCTATAATGAGATGAAACGTGTTTTTTTTCCCTTCTTTTTTGCATACATATATTTTTCATTCAAACATGTTTTTATGATGTGAAACTATACGGTAGGGTTGCATGTGGCCTCCCGCTGACAGGGCTGTGTTTGCGCTCCTCAGATCTCCATAATTCATAGTGACACTCTTGGATGTGCTTCCTGGGTATGGGCCCCTGTTTGTTTATGATTGTATCTATTTGTGTTAAAGCAAATTGCCTCCAGGGACCATTAAAAATTCATCCGCCATTCCTTTCATGATGTTGCGAGCTAGCTTAACGGCGCTAGCAAGGTCAGAGGAGCAGCGGTTCAGTGGTGGAGAGTGTGAGGGAGGCCGGGTGGAGAGTTTTGTTCTGTTCTAAAGTTCTCACACTAGAACTTTAGAACCGTGCAAAAGCAGGGATAGCCCCGAAAGCGCGGTATGTCTAGTGTGAGCGCATGGTTTGGACTTTGGCCTGGTTGGAGGAGATAGACCAAAGCACAACACGATTGGAATTACGGCCTGGTTGGAGAAGGTGGACCAAAACAGGCACGGTTGGGACATTAGCGCGGTTGGAGGAGGTGGACCAAAGCAGGCACGGTTGGGACTTTAGCCCAGTTGGAGGAGATAGATCAAAGCATGGCACGGTTTGGACTTTGGCCCCGTTGGAGGAGGTGGACCAAAGCATGGCACGGTTTGGACTTTGGCCCCGTTGGAGGAGGTGGACCAAAGCACTGCACGGTTGCTCATGTACGCGCACTCATACGATTAAAAACAGTGAATAAAGTCCGCTCTAAAACAGTGAAACCGCACTTACCTTCAATTAGGACTGTGGATGGTGTCAGAAGTTTTGCAGCCTCATCTCCGGCTGTTCTGACTGCTCTGTGCTGTTATTATATCCATAACCTCAAGGAGGACTCATATCTGCTGCACTATTTAATAGATACTTCTGCCGCTGGACTTATTTTCTCCGCTAAAAGTGAGAGCTCTGTTGCGCAACATGTAAACAAACAGCGGCGTGTGATGATTTCATTGGGCTGTAGCCTGGTTCGGTTGTGCAGGTGTTAGAGCAGAACATAGAACCCTACTCAGGCATGTTTCCAAGGTCCTAGTGTGAGTGCGCCCTATGTTTGTGGATGTTAAAATGAGTGAGGAGTTTTTCTGTGTTTTTAGTAATATTGGATACAAGTGGAGAAAAAATGTTTAAAAGTATTTTTGGTATTCAGTTGCACACATTACAATGAGTTTTTGATTGTGAATTGAAAGTAAATAATTAACAATTGCAAACTAATTTGTGTATAAAAATGTTTTTGTCCAACAGGAGAATTTGTCATTTGTGTGTGTGTGTTTTTTTGTTTTTTTAATTGTTTTTATAGTCTTCATTTTTTCTAACTGTGCTTTAACTAGTAACATTAATGAAAATATTTTTTGGCACATATGATCAAAAAAGAATTACATCATATTTTATTACATTATAACAGATTTAAGCGCTTTGTATTGCATTTTTTGTACAAAAAGCGCTCTATAAATAAAGTTTGATTGACTGATTTGTAAATTGGCAACACTTCTAAGAGTAATTTAGAAGCATTAACAGATTTCTTTTTTTTTGTGAATGAGTACAAACTTTTGACAGGTATTGTACTTTTTTATTCATTTTCTTACATTTACGTACTATTTGCATTTTCATTTCAGATAATATAAGAATGTCTACCTTTCTCACCTCCTTCATTTGAAACGAGTGTGTGAAGGACTGCAGTTGCTCTTTCATGTTGTACTCGAGATAATGAGTCTCATCTTGTTTTCTATCTTCATCTTTATTATAACAGAGCTTTTAGAAAACTTTGGTCTCCACAGATTGCCAACCCTCCGGAGTATTAAAAATGACTGAAGTCTGGTAAAAGGAAGGCGCAATGGGAATTAAGAAGACGACACTTTACAGAATATCGGGTTTTTACGTTGAAATAAATCAGCTTGGAACATTTCTGTGACTTGAAAATCACATAGTTCCTGGTATAGATTATAGAAGGGAGAAGGGAGTTTCAATATTACTAATATTTCTGTGCCCTCCTTTGAGTTAATTTTATTCAGACTTGGGGCTGGTAGATTTTTAATTTGTTTTATTTGACTCTTGTGAGCTTTAAGCCATGTCAACTCGAAGTAATCGCCTAATATGGACCCTTTTAACATCTATGAATCACTCTGAATCCAGCTTGGAGTGCGGTAATTGAGAGACAACGTGATTAAAACAAAATCTCGCAAGTCGATTTTGCATAATATGTCTGTCTCCTTTTTGCGCCTAGTCTTTCTCTTTTACACCGTCCCTTTCCTCTTCCTGCCATCCACAAAGTCCGCTCATCTGCTAGGCGCTGTCTGAAACCCCGCTAATGCATTCTGTCCGTCTCCTGCATAGGCTGAGAGCTTCGTACGCCCGTTTGAATGGTCTGAGTCACATCATAAAAGGAGGGACGGCGTGGGTGGACCTAAATACAAAGGCCTGTAGTGCGGCAAATATAAAACAGCACCTGTACGGAGCTTGAACGGTCAAAAGAGAAACCAAATATCTCGAGAGGAAATTGAAATGTGGCGTGGAGTGTTTGGAAGCTCGCCTGGACGTGTGTGGCGACCTTAAAGAAGCGGGCGAAGGGAGTGTGACGTCAACTATAACGTTCGGTTCCAGTCAAATGAAGCTCATCGAAGCGGTTATAGGAGTGAATTTGGAGTTGAGTTACATATTAGGGATAGGAATTGATTTACGGACAAAATAGCAAAATAAAAACACCAGGATCATGTGGATTGGGAGAAAACAGAAGCAGTGCCCAAATATTCACAGCTTCAAAAGAAATGATAAAGAGTTTTTGCTTTTATGGTATAAGGATGTATAAGGGACAGTGCTGGTTTGTCTAAAAATAATAATAATTGGGTTAAAATTATATTTAGTGTGCATAGTATGTAATTTACTTTGCTATATGTAGATATTTGCAGCATTTCGTCATCAATGTACATAAGAACCCACATAACGCTGAAATTTATGTCATAAACAGGGGTGGGCTAATATAAGTTTTTCTTCTTCCCACTCCTTTTCGAGAAATTTTCTGTTGTTTACAATGTATATGTGTATGATTATTGTTTCTCTTTCTTGGCACTAACTCGAAATAAAAACAAATCAAGCAATCCTTACAAACGTTTTACGACCAAAATGATGAGGCTCACGCAGCAGTTACAGAGAAAGGGGTGGCAATCTTTCAGTTTAAAATCAACTGGAGGCAGAGTCGGTGAAGCCAGAAGCATCCCCATGTTCACTTCCTGTTTGGAACGTGGCACCTAGCAGGTTAGCTATGTCCATTTACATATACATACACGCCAGTATCTGAGAGGTGAGTTACTGTTTGATTTTTTTAGTTCCAGGTGTAATGCCTACTTTGCAGTTGATGTCATTAACACAAAGGGTATATGGACATAGTGAACCTGCTAACTGCTGTGTCCTAAATAGGAAGTGAGCATGGGTGCCCTTCTGGCTCTATTGACTGGCTCCAATTCGCCTTCTATTGAAAAATCTCTTTAACTACTGCTTTCGGGACAATTTTGGTCTTAAAATATTCATATAAACCCACTCTACATGATCCTGGTGTTTTTATTTGGGTATTTTAACCATAAATCAAGCGTTAACAACTGGTTTGATTGACAGTGTTGCTAAGTGCCTGCTCCCTGCTAAACCAACGGAGCTGGGGCAGTATGTATGTCCACGGAGGAATCTTCAGTAGTTAGGGTGACACAATGCACACATTAACAAACACAGCCTCAAGTTTTAATCTCAATTTAACTCACTGTTTTAGTTTTATTATGACTCTAAAATACCTTGAAAAACATGCATTCTTTTCTCCACAGAAATAGATGTGTTTAAAGATAATAATAAGTGATTGTAAGTCAATTAAATACAATCAATCAATTCAAATACTGTCTAATACATTACTAAATACTGATAAAATACAAAACTCAATATAATCAATCAATTAAATACTGTCCCACTTTAACTGTAGGCTTTTAACTGTATGTTTTAATCGTACTTAATTTGTTTATGCTGTTGTAAGGCGACCTTGGGTGTCCAGAAAAACACTGAATAAATAAAATGTATTATTATTATTATTATTATTATTATTATTATTATTATTATTATTATTATTATTATTATATACAGGGTGTCCCAAAAAATTTGACATCATTTCCCAGGCCAGTAATTTAGGCAATTCTTTTTCTGAATTGCCTAAATTACTGGCCTGGGAATTTAAAGACGTCATGCTAAGATAAAGAAAGTACTTTTATTTTGCATATCAGAATTCCACTCTATTGCATTAGGAAAAATGAGTTTTTTTTAATCTTCATTGTGGTATTGTAATTGGAATTGTTTCATTATTTAGAAATTATTAATTAGATTTTTAATTTAATATCATGGATGGATGGATGGAACAACACTGAACAACAATACAGGGTGTCCTAAAAAAAATGACATCATTATCCAGGCCAGTCATTTTGGCAGTTCTTGTTGAAATAACCTCAAATTTTCACAGAGTGTACAGAAACAGATTAAGAATTCATATTTAATGTTTTATTTTTGTTCTGTTTTCAGGTTGAGCCGTTCACTCCCAAAGAGAAGTCATTTTGCATCTTGGAATCTGCTCGAACACAGTCATCCAAGACTGTGCAGCCTTCAATGCCAAATTTGGAAACATTTCACCAACTGACAAACAAAAATTGGACTTGGAACCAAAAATTTAAAGAGGAAGGTGCTTATGATGGACTAAAGGATCTGTTAGACCAACATCAACATCATCATTGAGCTCGACTTAATAGTTTTCAAGATAATTGCTTTTAAAATGGTGTTAAATTTTGGGACACCCTGTATTATGCTAACTTAATCCTGTGAGGTTTAGGTCATGCTAGAATGTTTTCTCATCAAAACATACCTGGAGTTGTGTTTTGTTTCATTCACACATGTTTAAGTCACCATTTCTTATTCGTTTCACTACATCACTAAACCTCAAAATGATGTTTCACGTTAACAGCTCCTTTTACCCTTAGTTCAGTAAAGGAACAGAGTTTGAGAGAAAAAGTCAGCCTGAATATACATTTGTGCGTTAAACGTGTGCGAATGAAACTACACACAACTCCAGGTATGTTTGCGACGAGGAAACATTAGAACACAGATCAGAAAATAGCTTCATATGTCCCCTTTAAGATCACGCCAGAAAACTCTCCGCAACTTTATAAAACAGTTGCAAAGAGGAAAGATCGAAAAACGTTTGATGGATTTAGACTAGGCTAAAAAGACAAAAACAATATATTCTCTTTACAAATTGACACGTTTTCATATTTTTTGTAATGCTTGTATTGAATTGCCTGGCCTTGAGCTATTGTTCCAAACAGCCTGGATTATGCCAAGCAATCTCCTTATGAAGATTATGAAGGATGATGGATGCCAAAAGGTTTACATCTGATATGTATGAAACAGTGCCGCAACTGACAATTTCATCTCATTTTTGGAAACGTTGAGAGGCGTTTCGATGCATCACGTTGACAAGGCTGCGTCTGTGTATTTTGTTAGGATAACAATACGAATAATAATAATAATAATAATAATCATAGCAAGAGATTCTACTAATGGGAAAAGTTAACGTGGTGTTTAAAGGGCTCATATGACTCTATTTTCTGGTCTGTGTTTTAATGCTGTTTCCTCATCACAAACAGACCTGGAGTTGTGTTTTGTTTTGTTTAACACACAAAAATCCTGCATATTTAAGCTGAGTTCTTCTCTCAAACTGAAAACACTCTGTTCCACCTTGTGATGTCATGTGGTAATACAGGAGGTGCTCCACTGTGTTTTCATACGCCATATACCTTCACTAGAATCACCAGAATTTCCAACATTTGCAAAAAGTTAAAGATGTTGAACTTCAAAGCTGCTAGTGCATGACATCACAAGGTGGAACGGAGCATTTTGGGGTTTGGAGATGTAGAGACTAATAATAAAGGGTTATTCAAACATGTGTGAATGAACAAAACAGAACTCCAGGTATGTTTTTAAGGAGTTATATGTTATATTCTTGTAAATATTCTTGTTACATTATAGTTTATTGTTTTCTACTTCATTTTATTCTATTTTATTTGTTGCATGTTTAGTGTTTGTCTACGTTTCGCTCCAAGTACAGCAGTAATTTCCTAATGTTGTGAACCTGTTCCCTCATATAGCAATAAAACCTTTCTGATTCTCAGTTTTTGAGGAGGTAAAAACATTTTAAACATTAACGCTCACAAGAGTCAATTTTGTGTAATGGTCCGTGTACCATTCGTCCTTTTGAATTTCAATTAAAAATGAAAGACAATAAAATGGGAAAACAGTTTGTTATTTCCTTATTCCGTTTTAGTGTCAAACAAAAAACAGATTTCGACCTCGATTTCCAATAATGAATTTAAAGTTTATTTCAAGTAACACCAATCAACTTGTAACTTGGTGCCTATTTTAATTTGGATGTTTTATTTTCTCTGGTTTATCCGGTAGTTCTGCTGCTTGAAGGACTTACCTGAAAAATCGTTGCAGTTCTGTGGTTCTTCGCGTCTAGGAAAGTAATTGTTGAACTCCATGAGAAATAAAAAGCAGCGATAAAGTCTTTGTTTAGTTGACTCTGAATTGACATGCGGCACGGTAAGCAGCAGAACTTCCGAGGCAAATAAACCAGAGAGAATAAAATATGAAAATAGAAATAGGCACGACTTTTTTGAATGGTGTTAGAGTTCGAAATCTCTTTCTTTGTTTGATTGACACTAAAACAGACTAATAAAATAACAAACTGTTTTCCCATTTTATTGTTTTCCCTTCTTAATTGAAATTCAAAAGAACAAATGGTAAAATTGGACCTTTAAAGCCCTTTTCAAAAGTTCACTCTGTAACTTTTCAGGTGGACAGTCTGCTACCGTCTTGTCTCAATGGAAATGACACCACCAGGGCAGGTTATAAGTCAGATCTGTGGAGTGGCGACATCACTCAGAGTAAAGAATGCATGATTTCAAGTTCGTTTTAGGTACCATATTTTTCAGACTATAAGTCACACTTTTGTTCAGGGTCCATAGATCATACATATGAATCATATATATGAATCAAAAATTAATAAACAAATTGTTATCCGGTTTTCATTTTGGTTTGAGAGACAATAATAAAGAAAGGTTTTGGGGATTTTTTGTTTTCTTATTTTTGGTTCTAGAGCAGGGGTGTCCAAACTTTTTTCATCTAGGGCCACATATTAAAACACAGACCAGCATGAGGGCCGATCGGGGGTCATAGACTGATGACCAAAACGGTGAGTAATTCAAATCCGTGCATTTATAACAGGTTTGAATGACCCTCCAGACCTTTGTTCAGGCTTAGACCCTCAGAAGGACACACTACATTTTCTTGATCAAGGTAGATTTCAAAAACATGCAGTAAAAAGTACTACTTGTGGTAGTATGGGCCAATTCACCTGGAAGCCTGAGGGCCAAAAACAATTGGTCTGAGGGCCACATTTGGCCCCCGGGCCATAGTTTGGACATGCCTGTTCTAGAGTATATTTAAAAAAATCAACAATAATACATGGTTTTCTATTGGGTTATTTGTATCACTATAACTTCTGTAACTTCCCTCTCAAGATGAAATGTCAGTTCTTGATTTTATAAAATAAATTTCCTCCAAAAAAGTGTGACTTACATATGTTTTTTTCTTCTTCATTACACCTTTTTTGGCTGGTGCGACTTATAGTCTGAAAATACAGTACTCATTTTTGGAATTATAGTATCATTTAGATAATTATAGCCAGGTTTTCTTTTTAAGGAAGTAAAAACATTATAACATGATTTAAAGCTCACAAGAGTCCATTTTGTGTAATATAAGACCTTAGAATTAGAATCATGTATGTATTTTACTTTTTTACATTTCTAGGTTTCATCATTCTTCCTCTGAGTTCACGAATCATCTGTCATTTTTTAAATATAATTGGAAGAATCTGCTGGATCTTCATAAATAAAGATTTGAAATTATTTGACAATTTGGGGAAACTTGACAAAGTAGAATTTCTCCACCACGTTAATAAGAGCCAGTCACTCTTTGTACTTGTAATTATTGCGACTAATGAGCGTGTTTTTGAGGAGAGAGAAGATTCTGTTTAATTTTCAGGAATTTCTGAAACGTGTTCTGAATATTTATTTGAAAATACCCGAGCAGGAATTAGTATTAAAATCCCATCTTCCACAAAAGCAACACAAGGCCCTAATTGGACGACTCTTTCACTGCAATTTTGTGATATTTCTGACAATTTTCATTTTATTTTAGTTTCTGCGGGGAAAAAATACACAAATATGCTTCTACTTCACAGCACTCAAGGTAGAATTGACCAGATGATTTTAAAGGTGCACTCTGTAACTTTTCTAGTGTAGGTGCTGCTTGTTTGTCTCCATGGAGATGTTATTGCTTTATATGGAATAACCCAAGTTGTTTTTTATTTGTTTGTTTGTTTTCTTCTCTCAAATTTACCCCCAAAACTGCACTATGTAACTTTTTGGTTCTGGGGGTCCGTCACCTGGTTGTGTCTATGGATACATCATTGCACTGTCTGGAATGTTCCACAGTATGACATTAAACAGCTCTACCTTACATGTATTCAATTATAGGTGGTTTAAAGTGCAAAAATACCTCGAAAAACAACATTCTGACTGAGTGGGGTCGCCTCTCCACAGATCTAACCTGTAACTTGGTCTGGTTTGGTCTCAATGAACCATAGAAAGGTTCAATGCCATATTGTGAAACTTTCCAGACCAAGCAATAGCATCTCCATGGAGAAAAGCATTTGAGGGACCCTCCAACAGAAAAGTTACACGATGCACTTTTAAATGCACTTTTAACTGCTAACACATAATATTTTAAGATACAGCTAACAGTAAGAAGGGAGAGATCTCTAGATGACTCAAACATGAATGGATGGCATTAAAACCATTTCAGGCATGTTTTTGAGTGCATTCATACAGTGAAGGTAATCGCCTCTCCACAGATCTGACTTATAACTCTGCCTGATCCACCTGATTGTCTCCGTGGAGAAAAATAATCTTAATTTTATAGTGTAGCGTGTGGAAAATTCCAAGCAAAGCAAATACATCTCCATAGTGACAAGATCATCATCCAGGAAAGTAGTGCTTTGTGTTGAATTTTTGTATGAAAAGCGCTCTATAAAGTTTGATGGAGTTTGATTGACATAGTACACCTTTAAGACAGGCCATATCATATAGTTGTTGTTGGGTTTTTTTTTCATATTTTCTGACTTACAACATTTTTATAATTTAAAAAAAATATTTGTATTTTTTTCCTCACTATTTTAAACACTGCATTGTTTTTTTGTTTGTTTTTTTATTTTATGTATTCATCATTTTTTGTATTTATTTGGTCATTATTTCAAATGAATCTTGTTTGCATTCATATATCTTAGTATTTCTATTGTTTCCCAATCCTAACACATCCACTGCTGATTCTAAACTGACTCACGTAAGACTTATATTATCCTTTTTGCATCTCTTATTCCTCCTTCTTTTGAACTACTTTCCTCTCTACTCCCCCTAGTGGCCCCCAGCTGCTGTCAGGTTACAAATAGCCACTTTAAAGTGCTTCCAGTGGCCTAGTATACGCTCTATGTTTGAACTAGATGAAAGAGCCTTTCATGGGGCTTGATCAGTGCTGAGAGCTGATTGGTCGGCCTAGGGTACATGGGCGGGTTGTAGCAGGTTGTAGCGGCTTGTTGGCGCGATCAAAGGTGTCGATATCTGTGAGTGTATCCACGGAGATGCCCTCGGACCTACGCCACCTATTGCCCTATAACCGGAGCTGAGGAGAAATGCAGTGTATTTATGGTGAAATGACTTAATTAACGCTCCTCTATTACTCAAAAATGACTCATTTGAGCGTTTAGTCATGTTAAAAAGGTGTTATTTCCTCAAAAAATACCTGGAGTTGTGTTTTGTTTCATTCCATTCACACGTCTAAGTAATACTTTATTATTAGTCAGTCTACATCTCCAGATGGATAATTCCAGGTCTAGTGAAGGTGTATGTAGTTTAAAAACGCAGTGGAGCGCTTTGTGTAATTACCGCACGACATCGCAAAGTGGACCGGAGTGTTAACCGTGATGACTTGTTGAGCGCATTTTGCTTTTTCATCTCCCAGAGACCAGCGCGGAGCTTTGCAGCGACGGTAAAGCTGGTGATAACTAGCATGCCAACGCGCACTTTCTATTTATCGGACAACAAAATGCTCCATTTATATAAAGACGGCACACAGTGGACTTATTTTGACCTCAAGAGCTACATATTAGTCAATGACGTATAAGGATTTTCAACAGGCAAATTTTAAAATATAAAAAATATTAGTTTCTATTGAACTTTTTAAAATATTTACAGTGTCAGGTGCATAAATCTATGTTTAACATTTATATTAAGCATTTTTAGTGTAAAATGTCATGTGGTGCGATCGAGAATAACCTGAAGATTGTTTTATTTTCTAAAAGATGGTTGGGATATTCATCTAAGTTCTGAGTAATATGAAGTGTATAGAAACAAATTGTTGGCATTTCTTTGGATTTTTAGTGCATATTGATATTTTCTTTTGCTGTCGAATATGACAGTCACCTGCTTGTGTTTAATGAATAAACTACTACCCTGTAAAATGCATCAAATGAAGAAAAATGCCGAAAGAATCCCATTCACCCAAATAAACTTTGTCTGTTATTAAACTCCAGCCATAGAATTCCTGCTGTTATTAGTCGCACCACATGATGCACAGTCCCACCACATGACATTTTAACACTTTAAGAACAAAAAACATGCAGAATAACTCATGATTTCTGAAAAAATGATTTGGTTCCATGGAGGCCAGAGGTACTACAGAAATGAGCTGAATTATTATGAAATTTGAACCCTCCCGTTATGTTTGGGAGGTCGACAGTTCCAACCAGCCGCCTGTAAGTGACATCGAAGCCTCGATTAGAGTTCCATGGAAAGCTGTGGCCGGTTGTGAAGACACTGCTGCTGAATCCACGGTTTTATCCCAAACCCAGCGTCAACTCGGTAACTACCCCGGAAGTCGTCATCCGCATGTTTCCAAACATCTTCCGGTAAGCATGAATAGAGCCTATTTGTTCGAACGTCACAATTATAGGTCCGTATCCGATTCAGTGAGAGCATATCCCAGATAATGCGTAGAACCCGACTCAGAATGCCAGTTTACATCTCGTGCGTCCCGAGGTCAGAGGTTAAGAGCGTAATCTCCTCTACGTGTTACAATCGATCCGGATTAGCCGTCTGGCCCACATCTGGTACTGTCCGTCGGATTTCGCCGGATACAGGGAGTCTCATTTACAGTATCTCTACGCAGTACATCCGAGCGCGAGAACTGCAGTACATCAAAGCCTTCATCGGAGTGAGCTGGCGCCTGATTTGGGTCTAACCGCTGTTTACTTTGTCACATTATACAGAAGGGGCCCTTATTAAGACTGAGGAGAGGAGCGAGCGGCAAGGAAACGTATTCATCTTGAGTAACACCAGGGATGGTTTCTGTGCAGCGTGCACTTTCAAATGAATGAACTTCGTAATATAAGGAGTTTGGGAGTGTTGGCGTTGACTTATCAAGCTAGTAAAGTGGAAACGTTTCAATATATAGTGTTATAAATCACGTTAATGATTGAAAGTCTATTCAGAGTAGGCCATTTCCAGCGCGCAATGTGTTTAGAACAGCTCACACAAAGCCGAAGCGGCTTACAGTCGCATTTCAGCTCAGCATTTGTGTTTTTACATATTCTGTTTTGGTAATATTGGCTTCCTGGCGGCTCAAAAACTGCCCCTATTGTTTTAAAATTTGGATTTTTTTTGTTGAAAAAAACTTAACGATAACTTGATTTTATTTACATTTTTGCTAATAAATTCCACATTTGGTTTATTTTGTAAAGGTGCATTGTGTAACTTTTGCATTTGGGAGTTCATAACTTTCTGGTTTCTATGGATATGCCATTTATCTGCCTGGAATGTTCCACAGTATGACATTAAATGGCTCTACCTTATATTTATTCAATTACAGGTGGTTTTATAGCTCAAAAATACCTACAAATGCGCATGTTCTTGTTGTCAGCGGGGTCACCTCTCCACAGATCTGATCCGTAACTTGGTCTGGTTTGATCTAAATGATTATAAAAAGGTTTAATACCATACAAACCAAATATTCCAGGCAAAGCAATAACAACTCCATGGAGAAAAGCATTTGATGGAAGTTACACAATACACCTTTAAGTGAACCTGTTGCTCTAAATTTTTACATTTTACATCATTTGACGTTCTCTAATGGACTCTTCTCTTGTTTATTGTAAAGGGAACTATTGATAGTATAAATTAAACTTAATTTAATTGGATGAGAACCTTAAGTAGGCAACTGCCAGGAAGAGAAACAATTATCCATTCAGAGACTTTGCTGGCAGACAACTGTCTGTGGCTGTTTCAGACAGTTGTTTCTCCGTCATGGTTCAACATCAGAATGAGAGGAGGGAGGAAGTGGGTGGAGCTAGTCCAGTCTGAAACAGGGTGTTCCCTCATGGGGCAATTATTGTGTCAAGGTACAGTTCATAAGTTCATAAGGGCTCATAAGTTTACATACCCTGGCAGAATTTATGATTTCTTGCTCATCTTTCAGAGAATTTGAATGTTAACACAAAAACTTGTTTTCACTCATTAGTGCTTGGGTGAAGCCATTTATTATGAAACAACTGTGTTTACTCTTTAAATCGTAATGACAATAAAAACTACACAAATGACCTCATAAATTCTGGCAGGTATGTAAACTTATGAGCACAACTGTACCTTTAAAGGTTAATTATTAGGCAAAAGCTTTTAGCCACATTAGAATGTGGTTACCTCATGAAAAACATACCTGGAGTTGTGTTTTGTTTCAGTCACACGTTTGAGTAATCAGGCATTATTAGTTGTGTGTAGAATCCCTCAGTCGTCCAGGTAGAATCCATGGCAAATGGTAGAGTTCAATTGGTCAGCTGGACAAGAGTTTTTGATAGAAGACGTTTCGCCGCTCATCCAAGCTGCTTCTTCAGTTCTGGTCAGACGCTGGAAGACACTGACTTATATCTGCCTGCAAGAGCGAGGAGTTAGATCCTCCAATAACTCTGAAACTAACCCTACTTGTTTACCGTTTCTGATGTTAGCTCGGCCTCCAGCATTCTGACCAGAACTGAATAAGACTGGAGTTTTAGGTAGAAGACAACTTGTCTTCTACCTAAAACTCTTGTCCAGTTGACCAATTGAACTCTACCCCTTGCCATGCATTATTAGTCTTTCTACATCTCCAGAGTTCAAAATGCTCTGTTCCACCTTGTGATGTCATGAAGCTGTAGTTTTAAATTTAACAGCTTTTTTTACAATACACTACAGTGACCTTAAGTTGTTGCCTTTAAAAAGAAGTCCACCCTATCTTCTGGCTCAAACAAACAATATCTGTAGCTTCAAAATTGAGCCATTCCAGTGACGCAAATTTTCAGATGCTTCTAGTGAAGGTGTATGACATTTAAAAACACAGTGGCGCACTTCTTGTATTACCACTTAACAAGGCGGAATCGAGTGTTTGAGAGAAGAACTCATCTTAAATATGCAGGATTTGTGTGTTAAACATGTGTGAATGAAACAAAACACAACTCCGGGTATGTTTGTCATGAGGAAACAACTTTATAACATGTTTTAAATTGCAACTTTGACTTTTGTGGTTTCAGTTAGCTTAGAATTCATCACTTTAAGTACACTTTAAGGCACATTTTCCAAGCTAAATGATCTGCTAATGAAGACGAAAATATTATGACAGATAAAAAAAAGCAGTCATCTAATAATCTTGAGATACATTTCATCGCACATTACATTCTAAACTCTCAGGAATTGCCAACACGACCCGAGCGTATCTAAAACCGGATGCCGTACCGTGACTGGGCTCCCGGCGGGTTAACTTTGGAGCTGTTCCGCGCATAGCAATGTAAAAGTCTGAATACATGAATGAATGAGACGTCCCATTTACATATGTGCTCCTTTTATCTCCGCTACAGAGTTTTTTTGATAGAAAATATTTACCGTGCTCAAAGCCGAAACATGCTAATTTTACAGAGGGATGTTTTGGGGAAAAATAGCTGGCTATACACTTTTAACTTGATGCAAATTGTGTAGTGAGTGTGTGTGACAGTGCGTATGGGTGTCCGTCATGGTGCTAGTTTACCACGCTCATTATACTTCAAAGCCAGTGCGCTGTGTGTGGATTCGTCAAGCGCCATATGTATATTTTCTTCATATTTATGTACAGTATTTATTGTATAACTTTCCTGGTGGAGGGTCTGTTAATTGCTTTTTATGGTATTAAACCGTTCTATCTTCACGGCGACCAAACCTATGGAAGCCCATTTCTGCCAGTTAATAAAAATTAAAACCTCACAGAAAGTCATAATTATGAGTTTAAAAGTCAGAATTATGAGTTTTAAAGTCATAATTATGAGTTTAAAAGTTGTCATTATGAGTTTAAAAGTCATAACTATGAGTTTAAATGTCATAACTATGAGTTTAAATGTCATAACTATGACTTTAAAAGTCAATTATCAGTTTAAAAGTCATAATTATGAGTTTAAAAGTCATAATTATGAGTTTAAAAGTCATAATTATGAGTTTAAAAGTTGTCATTATGAGTTAAAAAGTCATAATTATGACTTTAAAAGCCATAACTATGAGTTTAAATGTCATAACTATGAGTTTAAAAGTCAATTATCAGATTAAAAGTCATAATTATGAGTTCTAAAGTCGACTCTGAATCCACCCTTGTTCACTTGTGAATGAACAAGAAAGATAGAGAAAACCACACAAATCCCATATGAATGACGACGTGCAAAGCTCTGTGACTCCATGGAGCTAGTTTAGTCCAAATGGGATGAGGTTAAAACTCATAATTTTGACTTTTAAACTTGTAATTATGACTTTTAATCTCATAATTATTACTTTTAAACTCATAATTATGACTTCCTGTGAGGCTTTTATTTTTTTATTTACTGGCGGAAATGGGCTTCCGTACAAACCAGACCAAGTTACAGGTCAGATGTGTGGAGAGGCGACCCCGCTCACAGTCGGAATGCCTGTTTTTCGAAGTATTTTTGAGCCGTAAAACCAGCTGTAATCGAATAAATGTAAAGTAGAGCTGTTTAAAGTCATACTGTGGAACATTCCAGGCAGAGCAATGATATATCCATACAAACAAGCAGGTGACAGACGCCCAACCGCAAAGTCATAGTGTTAAAAAGTTAGAGAAAAAAATCCTGCACACCGTCTTACTTATTACTACTTACTCTACCTATTAGGTCCTAATAAATCTCACAATTTGCAAGTAAGACATTGTGCGGGATTTTTTTCTCTGTGTTCTGGGGCTGCTCCTTCTCCTCCAACGTGCTCGCTTTAAGCAACTGATGTGCGAAGTTGTCATTATTTTATATCATTCTTCACTAAATTGAAAATATAAAAAAAATAGCTAAAATCACTAAAAGAAATGAATAAATTACTGTTTAACTGTTACTGGGGGCGCACCAATACAACGTTTTCAGTTCCGATACCAATATTTAGGGGCGTTGGACTGGGCGGGGGGGGTAAAGGGGGACTGTTTACCCAGGGTCAATTGCGAGGAGGGGCCCCTCACAAAAATTATAACGTACAATAACACAGAGTATGGGCCCACCGAGATGATTTGTACGCAGCTTTGTATTCAGAATACTTTGACTTTAAGTACCTGCGAATACTCGATATCAACCGATTTCCTTAAAACGGAGTTACATTATGGCACAAGAGATCCAAATGTGTATTATTTATCCTTCAAATCACTACAGAACGCCTTCGCACGAATAAAAATTTAAATAATTTGAGACGTTCTATAAGCCAAAATCAGCTTGTAAATAAATAGTGTTATTACATTCAGTTCAAGACCCAACCACAACATCGTCTTAACTGATATTACATAACCGATACCCAACTAAATCCAACTGAATTTCCTGTATCTGCACTGATATTGCATCGCTGCATTCCTAACTGGTATTATTTGTTTTGTTTGTGTCTTTTTTTTTACTTTTTTGATTTTATTTAAATTTTTTCTGTGTAATATAGGAGCTTTAAACACACTTTAGATCACAGACTGTTTTCAGTGGACGCTTTTCTCACTTTTTCTTGCCCTCGAAGAACGCGGGATATAGAATGTATAATGCATAAGTCCGTATATATAGAAATGCATGGGGCTCGGAGTGCATTGTATTAGTCCAGTGTGTGAAATCCTATCAATTTTTCATTATGTTTGACCCCATTTACAGAAGCACAGTCGTACATGTGAATACCGTAACCCTCTTAGCTTAATTAAAATAGCAACACATTTTTAAGACAGAAAAAAAAAAGGATTATACTTCGCAAAATGATGAAATTTTAGAATATGATTTTAGCCAATAACTTTGTGTTTTGCGTTGTACTACAAATAAACAAAGAAATACATGTTATAATGTTGTGCTTTCATCTGAGTGAGTCTGGGAACGCTGGATCCCTATTGGTCGATGTCAGCAGTTTGTAATCCGATGAGCTCCTCTGTGTTTTTAAAGCTGATACCTTTTTACGAGACTTTATATAGTAGTGGTAAAATAATGTTTTAGCGGAAACAACCATGATATTACCTCTCTACGCACCAGGCTGTCTCCATTTTATCATTATTATTATTTTATTTAGCTTGTTTGAGAGCGAGAAAGGTAATTTCAGTTTTTCATATGTGAATATGACAATTTGACAATAAACTTTTCGAATCTTGATTATAATGTGTTTAATGCAGCTTTGTGCACTTTTGGTTATACTTTACAGAAACAAAACTTAAAACCACAGGGCTCATTTGCATACAGTATAAGCCCTGAAAAAAAACAGCTCGTTGCTGATGCCGTCAGCTTCTGTCTGACTAAAGGACACGACTCAGTGGAATATTTGTGTTCTTTCTGTGACAGAGGGATGTTCTGCTGGTGGTGAGCTCTGTGCATATGTCGTGTTGGAGATGGTTCATGTTAAATGTTTCAGAGATCATACGACTGCAGCAGCTCTTTCACTGATGTCGGCTACAGTCGCTTTATTTATGTTGCACTGGTTTCTCATACTTGGATACTGTGTAATGTGTCATCTAATAGTGGTATCGGTGCGTGGTATCAGCAGATGTTTAACACGTAT
Organism: Odontamblyopus lacepedii; assembly: GCA_034769755.1. NCBI lineage: Eukaryota > Metazoa > Chordata > Actinopteri > Gobiiformes > Gobiidae > Odontamblyopus > Odontamblyopus lacepedii. The sequence continues at coordinate 10,507,735 of CM068350.1, forward strand.
ATTATGAAAGTATTGGGCCAATACCCGTATCAGTGCATCCCTAATTAAAACTATTTTTAAAAAACGACAATCCGAGTAAATGGCGATGTTATTAAATTATGTATGCAGAGAACGTTTAACAGAACGCAGTGCTCAGGGTTAGGTTTAGTTCCTGTTTACCATTCACAACACTTTCCCTGTTCTCTGCCATGTTGAAAGGCCAAAGTTTATCATAAAAACATTCCAGCGTATGTCATGGGTTTTCATGTGCAATTTTGATGTTGGTTTTTGGTATTTACGGTAATTACCATAGGACGTGAAGGCACCATGAAAAACTCCTGGTTGGAAAAAAAAACTAGTATGGAGGTAAAAGTTAGAGATGAAAATAATATATAGAGATACTTTTTCAAGCTTCTAACAAGATTCTATTTGTCCCTGCTCTCATTTACCCTCTCAAAGTGTATTTTGAGTGACTCATGCGTGTTTGAGTCATTTTCATTCTCCTGTATTCAAGACGATTTACGCCCACAGCTTCTTACTGACTTGCTGTGCACTTCAGTTTGATTTTCCTAAACAGTGCTAGGCATAAGATTTGGCAGCGTCGCGCAGCCTTTTTGGTACGAATGAATAAAGAAATGTGTAATTCTGTATTGTGAACTGAAGCTGTCCGTAGCTGGGTGCTGACACATGGTCCAGCAGAGTGGAGCTTTGTTGTGATGATTATGATGTACCGTAAAAGGCCAAGAGGGAATCAGCTCCACGGTTTTCAAATCTGACGTTAGCTGATATGTTTCTTTTGTCAAGTTGTTTTAGATCAATATTGCGGTTTTAAATGTCCAAAAAATTCAACATAGTGATCCACGGGTATATGATTATGCCAGAAGATTGCTTGTTTTGTACTGGTATGTATCTCCATGGAGACGTCAGCAGGCCAAGTTACAGGTCAGATCTGTGAAGACGCGACCCCGATAACGCCAAGAATGTATGTTTTCAAGGGTTTTTTTCTATTATAAGAACCATAATTAAATAAAAGCTAGATCAGTGTTTAGTGTTATACTGTGTAACATCCCACGCAACGAAATAACATCTCCATGGTGACAAGCAGGTGACCGACCCGAAAAGTTCCGAAGCGCCACTTAAAGATATGTTTACTGGTTTAAATTAGATAAGTATTAAATTTGATTAAAATGCTAAATCAATGTTTAGCGCTATACTTCGTAACATCCCACTCAACGAAATAACATCTCCATGGCGAGAAGCAGGTGGCAGACCCGAAAAGTTTTGCAGCGAACCTTTAAGACATATTTACTGGTTTAAATTAAATAAATATTAAATTAGATAAAAATTCTAAATCAATGTTTAGCGCTATCCTGCGTAATATCCCACGCAACAAAATAGCATCTCCATGGCGACAAGCAGGTGGCAGACCCGAAAAGTTCCACAGCAATCCTTTAAGACATATTTACTTGTTTAAATTAAATAAAGATTAAATTAGATAAAATGCTAAATCAATGTTTAGCGCTATACTTCGTAACATCCCACGCAACAAAATAACATCTCCATGGCAACAAGCACATCAGAAAAGTTCCGTAGCGCCTTTTTAAGATATGTTTACTGGTTTAAATTAGATAAGGATTAAATTAGATAAAAATACTAGGTCAATGTTTAGTGCTATACTTCATAACATCCCACGCAATAACATCTTCATGGCGACAAGCAGGTGGAAGACCTGAAAAGTTCCGCAGCGAACCTTTAAGACATATTTAAATTAGATAATGATAGATTTTTGTCTTCTAAAACAGCCCCAATTCCTTCTATCTGACTCATGTTTCATTTTGATTCAGATCTGAATCAATCAGTGCAGTCATACCTCTCGACCAATCAGATCTCACTGGTCGCCACGGGAACCTCATCTCTGCCAAATGTGTGGAATTGAAATGACTATGTGCTGGGAGGCAATTTTCAGGAGCACGGGTGGGCCTTTCCATGGACATTCTCGAGAAAAGGAGTGTGCTTAATACCAGGGTGGAGATAGTCATTACAGTCATACAGTCAAGATCATGGAGCAGCTATTTTGGACGTTCTGTAATCAGAGGAATGGGTCAACAGGCAGTGGTTTCTCCTCAGGTTTCTAGAGTAGTTTTGAATTTATTTTGTGTGGCGTATGTTTTAAAGGGCTCATATTATGCTGTTTTCTGATCTATGTTCTAATGTTTCTTCGTCACAAATATACCTGGAGATGTGTGTGGTTTCATTCACACATTTAACACACAAATTCTGCATTTACTAGTAAAGGTTGAGTTCTTCTCTCAAACGGAAAACACCCAGTTCCCCCTTGATGTGATGTCATGCGGCAATACAGGAAGTACAGGAACGTCATACAGTTTCATTAGAACCATTCGGATGATTTCAGTGCTGGAATTTCTAATCTTTTCTGAACTAAAGGTAAAAGTAACTGGAAAACTACCACTGCATGACATCACAAGGTGGAACAGAGGGTTTTCAGCTTTGGAAATGTAGACAGACTCATAATAAAACATTGGAAAAACGTGCAAATGAAACTAAACACAACTCCAGGTATGTTCTCGAGAAGGTAACAACATTATAACAAGGCTTAGACCTCACAAGAGTTAATCTTGCGTAAATTTTAAGTTAAAAAAATGCAAAAAATCTACACTGAAACAGGATGTTATAGTATGAGAATCTATTTTTCTGCAAATACTGGATACTTACTTAAAAGTGCATTGTGTAAGTTTTCTGGTTGGGGGTCCGTCACCAGTTTGTTTCTATGGAGATGTCATTGCTCTGATTGAAATGTTCCACAGTATGTCATTAAACAGCTCTACTTTACATTTATTCAATGACAGGCAGTTTTATAGCTCAAAAAACATTCCAGACAAAGAAATAACATCTCCAGGAAGAAAAGCATTTGACGGACCCTCCACCAGAAAAGTTGAACATTTAACTGTTCGATTGTACAGAAGGCTTCCACAACGGTCATCTGGACTGAAGCCATTGTCGATTTAGTTAGATTAGGATGAATGGTAGAGCCCCGAGCCAGTACCATCAAATTGACAATGGCTTCAGTCCAGATAACCGTTGTTGAAGCCTTTTGTACAATCGAACAGTTAAAGGTTCATTCATTGTGTAACTTTTCTGGTGCCTCAAGACAGACCACTGACCTACTCCTGGACGAAAGAGAGGTTACGCTGTAGGTTGGCGGCTCGAATCCCAATCTCGACATAAACATCATCGATGGAGCGGTCAGATCCATTGAACCACAGGTTGGCTGATGTGATTCCAGCTCCCACAGATGAACGCTGTCATTGTGTCCTTGGGCAAGACACTTAACCCACCTCGTCCGTAGTTTCTGTGTACACTGGTGCATGAATATGCAAATGGGTGAGTGGTTCCTTGATGGAAAAGTGTGTTGTCTTATTTGTTTGATCGTCCAACTCTTTATCTGATGGATCAACAGCTTCTGCAATAGTGTGAGGTGACATCCAATAACGGGCAATTCTGACAAAACTGAAAAAATCCTTTTACATTCTGGTATTAGGTGTCAAGTTCTTGTAATATGCAATGTTTTGTGGACCTTTTCCCCATTCAGATGATATAGTGTTCCATTTTCAAGTGTAAATCGCTACTGTAATGATCTGGATTTTCATCATTTTGAAAGCCATTGATAACTTTAAAGTACAATGTGCAGTCGAAAGCTTTTCATTATCTTGGATTTGATTCATTGAGCGTCTCGGGTTCGAAAAATGACATTATAAATTATAGGAATTATAGGCTGTGTTATTGTGAAGGAAGTTAGTAAATTGTGAAATTCGAGTAAAATATGAGTGTTTAAATACTAGTGTTTAAATACTAAGGATGTAATGATATCCAAATCTCTCTATACAATACTTATACAATATTATATTATAATATAACAATATTCATCTCACGGTTCGGTATTTATTTATTTATTTTGTGTAGGCTAACAAAATTGTGAATACGCTACCTTTTCCTACTTTTTAAAATGCTTTGACAAAACTTTGGTTCAGTCATGATCCAAAGAATTAAGATTAAAAAGTGCATCTTCTTTGTAGTACCCGCTGTTTTTTAGCTATATTGCTGCACTATAAGTTTTAATTTACGCAGAGCGACTTGCAATTCGATATATTGTGATGCCCCACGGTATCATTTTGAGGCTTTTCAGAGATACAGAACGCATTTTTAAGCATTTCTTTGATCTGTTTAATTGTTTTATTTTGTATTCAGTCCTCCATTTTATCTTGGCTTCTGTTGTGATCCCGATGGGGGTGAGAACCACACGTGCCGTCATTTCAACACTTGTATAAAGCAACTCATTTAAACTCATTAGCGTTAGAGCCCTTTCTATTTTTAGCTTCGGGAAAAGTCGTTGGCGGTTTGGTTCACCCAAGCGCTAGATAACAACCTCTGTATCTCGCAAGCCAGCTCCAATTTCACCATCTCTAAAGATTTTTATGTTTTTTTTAAGTTGTGGGTTGATGGTTTGACGCCCCTGTTTTATGTTAGTATCCTTACAAGCCAGTTAGCCAGTTTTCGAGCATTTTTAACAAGAAAAAATTTAACGAAAATCATAATTTCATGCAAGGATGTGTTAAGCTGGGGTTAATATCTACACAGTTGGTCTGTCGGTGGGATGCAACATAGAAAACCAAATGAAAAAAACGTGAAATAAAACGGCAAAATCCAAGCAGAGGGAGTCTATTGTTAACAGTTATAGTTAATATCAAAGAAATGTGTGGTAGAAGACATGTATACTTGAATAGAGACACCAAGCTGAAAGGACAAATACATCCAGCCCAAAAAGAGCGCAAAAACAAAATGTCCATCACGTTCAAAAAAAGGACAAAATTTAAGAAAATCAAAGAAGAAATTTCAAAATCTGCATGTAGGGAAAGAAGGGTGGAGGTAATAGAGGTTTGGTTGCCATTTTGTCATGCATTCAGTTTGGCATCAAAAAATGTATACCTTCATCGTCAGTGCGGTCACTAGAATCACTATCGTCTGAGTGTTTCTTTGTAAGGGGACCTATAAGGACCAAGAAGGAGAAAAGCAAGCAAAACAGTGATCAAGAACAGACATTTTCGTTTTTTTCAGCAGAATTTCAAAAGTTGCTTCCCCAAAAGAAAAGAAAAAGTTCCAACATGTCATAATCACCACAATTCAGAGCAAGAAAAGATTGGTCAAAAAAATATGGTGAAAAATGTTTGTGGAAAATATTGGTGGGTTCAGGGTCCCGATACTTGGGAGGTCAATTATACAATCAAATGTGTGTATGTATGTATGTTTTAGCAAATAATTGTTGGTGATAGCAGTTAAAAGGAAGCTGTAAAGGGGGGAAAGCATTGTTGTAGATACAAAAAAAGCATTGAATGAAACAGAAGCCAGGGAAGACGCTCAGTGTGGAGTGGTAGCAATGTTTGGTGTGTTCACTGTCAACTGTGGAAAAGGTAGGAATTGTATTAATAATTTTAATTTATTATATATATTTTTGGTAATTTTTTTATTTAGTTTATTTTGGCCAAATTCAGCCCAGGATTTTTTTTTTTTAATGGTATGGTTTGAATTCACATTTTAAAAAACTGATTTGTCCATTTTCCACATTTCGACAAAAATTATGTATTTATTTATTTTAATGACATGGCTTTTATTTGTTTACAGGCTAAAATCAGTATGCGATTTTAAAATTTTCACTTAAAAACTAGTTCACCAGTTTCACAAAGGGAGTCGTCATTGGCTTCAGTATCCCAACACATATAGCTTAACATGCTTCCTTAACATATTCATAACATTTGAACATTGCATCATTATTAGCCACAACAATCAACATTGCCTTTAGGTAGATTCTGCAAGATCGCTAACATCCTGTCACAGGGGGAGTGTCTTTCCTATTGATTCTTACACAATTCTTTACAAAACACCTTTACAAACATGCGCAGATACATAAACACTTGGAAGAACAGTAAAACATGCCGCTACATATGAGTCCACATTCAAAACTCCCATTCACACAGAGTCATTTTTGTATCTCTATAATTAGCTATTGATTTCTGCTGTGTGCAAGGAATAAGCGTTCGTCTTGGGATCAAAATAACATGGTTTTAACAAGCACCAAGTATTATATGTGTTCTCAATAAGCCACTGAATACAAGTTGCTTCTGATGGAAAGTATTGCCACTCGCTACACTGCAAATTTTCAAATTTTCAAACTTATATCAGGTTATTCGTCTTGTTTTCAGATTTATTATCTACTTACTAATTCAGAGACTGCTTCATTCTAGTCTAGAGATAGTTTATTTTAAGATAACTTGTCAAGTAAAATGATCTGTCCATGCAGCAAGATAATTCACTACTTTAAAGTAATTTTCTGATAGGTTTAAGTGTTTATATCTTAAGCTTTTTTGCACTGTAGTCTCCATGGAGATGTCAGTGTTTTGTCTGGAGTGTTCCACAGTATTGTGTTAACTGTGTCTACCTCATAGTTTGTACAAGAGTGAACTACTACGCTACGCTAAGAGTGAACTCGCTACATTCAGACTGCAGCCTGAAGTGACCCAAATCCGAATTTTTCGCCCCAATGCGACCTGTATCTGATCTTTTAATGACAGTCTGAGCAAAACAGATCCGAGTTTTTCAAATGCAACCCAGGCCACTTGGGTCTGTGGTCCTAAAACCGATACATATCCGATCTTTTGCCACTTCAGTCTGAACAGCCAGAACGCATTTATCCAACCTACACGTCAGCAACAAGTGAGAGGTCAGCTATTGTGCTGTAACAAGCACCTGTTGCAAGCCAATACAGCCCACACCGACTGAAATAGGCTGCCAAAGATGATTTTCCTCCCGCGAGAACGGTACGACAGTGCTCGGGTCCATGTTTAGGCTACTTCCGTAAACACTGAGCACGCTCCCTGCTGTGACGTCGTCGTGTCCTCCAGTGTGCATTCCGGACACTTTTGAGGTGTTCAAAGTTCACACTGGAGATCACAGACAAGTCGCATTTAACTGTAAATGTGAACGACCCCGCAAAAAAAATGGATTTCACAAAAAAATCTGAATTGAGCGTTAAGGCCTGCCGTCTGAACGTAGTCTAAGTGACTGTGTAAGTGAGTGTGGCGTTCGGCTCCAGTCAAATAAAGCTCACGAGGCTGGCAGTTATCGGAGCGAATTTGGAACAGATTTCATTATTAGGAAGATGAATTTATTTCAGATTTGTCAGTCAAGTTTAATGCTATACTGTGAAACATTCCAGGCAAAGCAAGACCATCTCCAAGAAGCAGATAGGTTACATAGTGCAACTTTAACTATGACCAAAAGAAAAAGTAGCCAACAATGTCATTAGAATTTAACTGTATAAAAAAAATCATCGCTGTCTTGAAGTCATTGAGCTATTGCAAGTTAAGTGCCCCTCTACTCCAGGTTCAGCCAGATCTCCAATAGCTGCTGAAGAAAAAAATAATGCTACTTGAGCTACAAACAGTTGAGAAGTAACAATGATATTAAAGCTATACCGGATTTTTACTTTCTTGCAAATGTGAAAAACAGAACTAGTTCATTAAAAACAGTTTGCAGTGGTCCAAAGTTATTCCTCACTTACTTTACGCATTCTGAGCTTCCTAATAATTCACCAAGATGAGTCTATAAGAGCTTTTTGCAACTCCCAGAGGCCAGAGCAGAGTTTGCTGTCACAACTAGCATGCTTATCACATACTTCCTGATTCTAGGACAATGCAATTAGAATTTGACCTCAAAAGCTAATACAATATATCGGTACTGGGGTAAGTCTATTTTTCTCACACACACAGGAAAAAATATTGGGTACAAGGCCTTTAATTTAACAGAGGTCAACAACAACTAGCATGTTAACAGTGCACTTCCTGGTTCTTAGTTTGAGTAGAGCGCTCAAGAAAATATGACAAAGTAAAAGTGTTTCATAACTATCAAAGGCCAGAGCAGAGGTTAGCCTTCAAGGTAAAGTTAACAACTGGCATGCTAACAGTGCACTTCTTGGGCTCACGGAAGATATAATGCTTTACAATTAAGAAAAGACAAGACAGTCCATTTCAAGTAAACCTCTCGATAAAGTTCTATGACACAGACTTTTCGTAAACACTGACCTTATACAATTTTACAACTTCCTGATTCTCGGACAATAAAAAACACTTTTTATTTATAATTTGACCTCAAAAGCTGCTCATACAGTATATCATAGGGGCAAGTCTGTGAATGAATGAATGGAAGTAGTGGGACTTAAAAGGGCCATATTACACTATTTCTGATCAATGTTGTAATGTTTCCTCATCAAAAACAAACCTTGCATGTTTAACAAACAAATCCTGCATATTTAGGCTGAGTTCTTCTCTCAAACAGAAAACAGAGTGTTCCACCTTGAGAGGTCATGTGGTAATACAGCAAGTGCTCTGCTGTGTTTTTAACTCCATACTCCTACACCTTCTCAAATCTGGAATTGCTCATCTCTTCTGAAAAAAAGGTAAATGTAGCTGTTAACTTAAAAGCTACAAATTTGTGACACCACAAGGTGGAACAGAGCATTTGGAGCTTTGAAGATGTAGACAGACTAATAATAAAGGATTACTCAAATGTGCGTGAATGAAAAAACACTCCGGGGGATGTTTTTGAGAAGGTAATAACATTCTAACATGACTTAAACATCACAAGAGTCAGTTTTGTGTAATGTGGGGCTAAACTTGAGTCACTCTAAATCATAAAATGCTCGATTTGTGAAAAATGAACAAAAAAAAGATTCAATTTACTGTCAACATTCCTTCAATCTCTCAAAACTAGAGTGCTTCATTGGGAACATGTGTTTTAATTTTGTAACTTTGCACAGCTTCATTGAATTTGAATGACGCACATATTCAGATTCCACTTGTAAACAGCTGAAGACTTTCTGTTAGAATAAAATGCTTATAATGAAGTTATTTAAAAAATGTACATCAAACAATCTCATGGTACAAGGCAGGCTCAGAGGATGAAGGGCCTGTGTTAACCTATCTCTGCTAAAACCAGATGTGTGACCTCTTATGACCTTTTCCCTCCTTGCAGGACTGTTCCCATCGTAAATTTGTTCAAATGTAAAACAAAGTCATGATATACTTCACTATGTTATCTGTGGTAAACTTAACGAGATTATGTATACGTTGATCAGGTTGCCTTTGTACTGACATGATGGATTGTTTGAAATTAATAAAACCCTACTGCAAGGGGAGGAGCTTTGGAAGAGCAGCGTGGACGAGCCTAGTAAGCGCACGCACGGCCATGCTCTCCCCGTGCAAAAAGGCACGTGAAAAGAACTGACTCAGTGGTCTGATTTAATCTCAATTGGTAGGAGACTGGAGTTTAAATGTCACAAATACTGTCACTGGATTGTGATTGTATAAAAATTCATGACATAATGGTCCTTCGAGCCGGATTCGGTGTACTTCTGCTGGAGGATGAACGACAGAGGTTGTAAAGCGCGCACCCAGCTGGAGCTGAAAAATCCGTCTTTTCTCGACGGCAACCCCTGTGGGGCATCCTCTTCGTGGAAGGACCCGGTCAACCAGATCCAGTTATATCACCTGAGGTCAGAAATTTAACTTCTAGAGAGTGAAGTTATATAGAACTACATAGAGATTTGTAGTTATTGTAGTGTGTGAATGAATTGTTGAATGTATGGAAATTCAAATTGATCATTGTTAAGATGTATCAAGGTTGAATCTCATTCAGGACACAGGTCGATGTTTTGTTGAAAATTGATCCAGCGTCCTTCTCGGTGTGTGAATTAACACCCAGTTTATGACCGCCCATCGTGGTAGAAGCTTGTCATAAAACACAGAGAAGTTTCGTTGATCAACAGTAGGCAAAACTTAGACACAAAGTATCATGGCAGAGAGAGAAAGGGAAAAAAAACAGTAAAAATAGAAACAGACTCGGAGAGAGTTGCAAATTCCTACGAAAATGAAAAGTAAAATATAATTTTGATGAAAAATTAGATGAAATAAAGTTAAGTGAGCTAATGATGAACCTATCAATTAATGATAAGTAAAAAGCGTTAAAACATTTAAAGTGTCTCGTCCGAAGGGCGATGATAGCACAGTGGTGTAAAAAAAGCCCTCTACAGGCAGGACAGGCAGAGGGTGGTGAGGAACAAGGCGAAAATGGGAAATTGGGAAGAAAAGAAAAGGAGGAGTTTAGGACTATGGGGCTTTATCCAAAACTTCCAAAATTAGAAGTACGAAAAACATAAGCCAACCAAAATCTAGTTTGGGCACTTCCCACTGCTCCAGAGGCCCAGCAGAGCCCTCCACCCGCATATGATAAGAAAACTCAACCCCCCTGCGTTTCCCATCTCCTAGGTCAAAAGGTGACAGAAAGGCAGAGGCGCGAGGCCTAGTCAACTGTGCCAAGAGAAGAGAGGGAGAGGGGGAGGGGGGGGGGGAAGATAAAAAGAGTGGAAAAAGTAAGAGACAGAAAGACAGAAAGAAATTGAGAGGGAGAGACAGACAAAGGGGAGATAGTGTCAGTGAGAAAGACAGAAACACAAATTCCGTAAACATGACTAAATAAGAAATACAAATATAAGTGTCAGGAAAATAAAAGAAAATTGACACAATAGGCTTTGCCAAATGTGTCAAACAGGGGGAAATAAGGTTAATACAATAGGTTTTAATAAATACTAAAAAAAAATTTTTTGTAAACAATGCTAATCTGTATTAAAAATAATGCACAAAGACAACAGAGACCTAGAGGAGTTTACCTACTCCAGAGCATCGTTTTCACATGCTACACATGGACTCATGAAGACAAAAGAACAACCAGACTCTGATCAAGATCTTATTGACTATTTGAGAAAAACCCTGTTAACAAGAAATGTTGTAAACAACAATAAACTGCCAGAAAGAACTATTTCTCCACAGGGCAACACGGCAAAACCAGGAGACCACGTGTTCATAAAGACTCTAAAGCAGAGGAACAGGACCAGTCCAAGGTGGGACCCATCAAGTCGTCCTGGCTACATCTACTGCAGTAAAGGTCAAGGAAAGGTCAACCTGGAGCCACATCAGTCGCACTGTAAGTGAAGGAACCAGTTGGACCTGACAGATCCAGACCCAGCCTCCGAGAACTACTTAAGCATGAGCACGCCTAGACTACTACTGGACCTCCTAGACGCAGGACATCTCTGACTCAGGCCTTCAGAGACCTCCTAGACCTCCTAGATTACTCCTAGACCAGGACTCCACTTCAAGAGTGAGCAGTAGGTAAACAACTGTTCACTCCAACGGTGTTCTTACGAGGAAGTTAACCTCGGGCACTGAAAAAAAAGATGACAGCTCCATCCATCTCAAAGGAAAAACAACTGTCTGAGAGAAGAAGACGTCAGACAGCCACATGACACCCAGTTAAGATGGTTAAATAAGGTGTTATTTGTAATGATTCTATTCATGGTGCACATAACAATATTGTTTGTGATACATATCAAACATACACACCCTGACTTGGTAGTGAGTGCACAATTCACACAACACACATGTAACAACTGTCTTTGAGACTGTGACACAGCCTACAACCGCACTGACAAAAGAGGACAAGACAGAACTGACCCTGACGAAGACAACCAGGACTTTGAACACAAATAAGCAAATGTAAACACAAGTTAAAATGACTAAGAGCCAACATTATCCTCAGTGTACGATTTTACACATTTTTGTGATGACATGTGCTAATATAAAGTGAAATGGCATGTTCTGATCTTATATGATGTAATTTTTATAAACAGGGGGAAAATGTTAGAATAAAATGCTTATAATGAAGTTATTTAAAAAATGTACATCAAACAATCTCATGGTACAAGGCAGGCTCAGAGGATGAAGGGCCTGTGTTAACCTATCTCTGCTAAAACCAGATGTGTGACCTCTTATGACCTTTTCCCTCCTTGCAGGACTGTTCCCATCGTAAATTTGTTCAAATGTAAAACAAAGTCATGATATACTTCACTATGTTATCTGTGGTAAACTTAACGAGATTATGTATACGTTGATCAGGTTGCCTTTGTACTGACATGATGGATTGTTTGAAATTAATAAAACCCTACTGCAAGGGGAGGAGCTTTGTAAGAGCAGCGTGGGCCAGCCTAATGGCACGCACGGCCATGCTCTCCCCGTGCAAAAAGGCACGTGAAAAGAACTGACTCAGTGGTCTGATTTAATCTCAATTGGTAGGAGACTGGAGTTTAAATGTCACAAATACTGTCACTGGATTGTGATTGTATAAAAATTCATGACACTTTCTTTCATCAGATTTCTGAAAAAGACTGCGTTTATGTTTTTAATTTCTCTTAGAAAGACAACTATCTGTTTCCGTATGACACAGTGGTCAGCTTCTTAACATTCCTTTTTCCATTTTCAAAAGCGAAATACTTGACCAACGTTGACACTCAGTTGCAGGGTAATCTTACATATGAAAGACCAAAGAAATCAGTTCACGAGCCAGACTAAAAAGAAGAGAATTTTGAGGACTCACTACAGAAAAATGAAAAATGTTAGATTTTTTTTTTTTTTTACCTGTGTAGTTAATGAATTTAAGAAAAAAAAAGTCTTACAAAAGAAACTGAACTGAAAAAAAGTGAAGACAGCCTGACAGAGGATTTAGGATTCTTTTGCTTCAGGGTTTGAAAAATAAACTGAAAATTGCTTTTACAAGAAACAACATCAAACTAGAAATGAGATCGAACTAAATCCGTAAAACTTGTCACTGTGCATACAAGACTGAAACATTTGGTTGATGTGGGTGTTACTTTTAGTGGAGATATTTATGTTCTAAAAATGTGACTAAAAGCTATTTTTTTAGTCCTCGAAGTTCACATTTTTCATTTAAATCAATATATGAACCTTGATTTTGTGGAAAAAACTACCACTGGTAAAGTAGATGGAACAATTTTGATGTTTCTCCCTGAAGTTAACAACGAAAACATTGCCAAAATGCTAACGACTAGCATGCTAACAGCACACTTCCTGATTAGCAGAAAGTACAACGCTAGAGAATCAGACAGTGCACAGTCTATTGTATTTTCAGTAGAGCTCTCGATAAAGCACCACAAAGATTATCCAACAAGCGCGTTTCACAACTTTGAAATTCCAGAGCAGAGTTTTGCCATCAATGTAATGCTAACAACAACTAGCAAGCTAACAGCACACTTACTGGTCTACAGAGGACAAAACGTTTTACGCATAGAACCAAACAGCACACAGTCTATTGTATTGTAAGTAGAGCTCTTGATAAAATACGGCATCTTTCAGAGGTCAAAGAGTTTTGTCATCGAGGTAGTGCTAACAAAAACTAGCATGCAAACAGCACCCTTCTTGATTCATAGAGCCTAGAACACTTTATAGTTAGAATCAGACAGCACCACTATTGTATTTTGAGTAGAGCTCTCAGTAAAGTCCTACGACGAAGACTATCCGGAAGTGCATTTAACTTTCAAAGGCCAGAGCAGATTTTCAGTTGTCAAGGTATTTCTAACAACTAGCAAGTTAACAGCACACTTCCAATCTCACACACTTTACAATTCGGATCAGACAGCACACAGTATTGTATTTTGAGTAGAGCTCTCAATTAAACAGAACAAAGATGATCCATAAGCACATTTCACAACTTCCAAAGGTCGGCGCATGCTAGTTATTGTTAGCATTAGCGTGATGGCAAAATCATGTCTATGCTAATAACAACTAGCATGCTAACTTTGCACATTTTTGCCCACAGAGGATAAAACGCTTTTACAGTCAGGATCGGACAGCACACAGCCTCTTGTATTTTGAGTAGGGCTCGATAAAGTACAACAAATACTAAGGGGCGGAGCAAAGTTTTGCAGTCAAGGTCATGCTAACGACAACTAGCATGCTAACACCGCACTTCCTGATTCACCGAGGCCAGAACGCTTTATAAATACAATCAGACTACACATAGTTGATGGTATTTTAAGTCCATTCGCTTTCAAAGGCAAGAGTTTTGCGGTCAAGGTAATCCTAACAACAACTAGCATGCTAACATCACATGTCTAGGTTTGCAGAGGCTAGAATGCAATAAGACAGGCTATTGCATTTTGCGTAGAGCTCTCGATTAAGCTCAATGACAGACTCCATAAGCGGTGACATTTTCTCAATTTCCTAAAACACTTCTGCTATTCTTAGGTTTATCACGATGACTAAAGCTCCCTGTGTTCTTTCACCTCCGATTGCCTGGTTTTTCTTTTTCGGCAGCATATCATTCAGTTGGAGAGAGGTCCCTGGGTGTTCTTTTGTAAATCTGACAAGCTATTTGATAAGCCCTAGCTGACTATGGCCTTTCCCGCGCTTAGTCAGCACTGAGACGCCAGGATCTCCGGAGCGGAAATGGGGGAAAGACGGTGGGAAGCGTCTGGGGAGGTGTTACCTGTTTATTGTGAACGCTCGACAAAGATATCACTGTCAACACAGCGCACAAAGAGATGTATGGGTTTAGCGTAGCGTATGTTAACTCGGGTAGAGAAGTGCGGTGACGGGTTCAAATCAATCCAGGGGGAAATGAAAATACGACGTTCACTTTTCTACTACAGAAAACATCGACAACAGCAGAACCATCAGCCACCTCAGACCTCAGATTCCTCGCAGATATCGATTCTCAGGCACTTTTCACCACTTTTAGAGAACAGAGTTTTGCCATCGCAGTAATATCAACATCAACTAGCATGTTAATGGCACACTTTCTTGTTCACAGAGGATAAAAATGCTTTATAATGTTTCATTTTGATCCTTTTACAATATATGTGCATTGAGGCAAGACTAAATTTACTTTATTTTGTGAAAAAAGGTTCTATATGTTATAGCTAATACTGTTACCTCATCAGAAACCATCATCCATTTGGGTAACCCTTTTTTGCTCTGTTCCACCTTGTGATGTTATGAACTGGTTTGTTTTCAAATCAGCAGCTACCTTTTACATTTTGCTCTGTAGAGATTGGCGTTTCTAGAGCTGAAATGCTTCAAATGATTCTAGTGAAGGTGTATGGAGTTTAAAAACCTGATGTTTTGTAAACCGCAGATTAGACGCTCTCCTGCGTCCGACCTGACCCAACCCTGCAACAGACACGGCACATTTTTCACCCGTTTCCTTAAAATTTGCAGTTGATTTGTCGGGTATCCGCGGGTACCCAAACAGAAAATAGCGTAAAACGAGTCTTTTAAATCACACACCCAGTACCCAACACTTCAGATAGTTCACAATTCTACACAATTTCTACCAAAAAATCCTGCATCTCTACAAATAAAGTTTAGTGTCCAGTTAACACCATGACAATGCAGTCATTTAACCACATTCTATCATCGTATTTATTCTCCACATGGCAAACACGCCGTAATGCCCTCGCGTCTGGTCCGAGCCATCAAAACCAGTGACAGCTTTTGATTGGCTGCTCCGCTCACTGCCCGTGCTATTACTGTGGCATGTTGTTTGACTGCGGGTTAGTGGGGATCACAACTGACACGACGGGGCCCTGACAGGTGCGACGGTGCTCGGAAAAAAAGAACAAAGAAACTGCGCCTGATTCGAATGGACTGCGGGGAAAATGAAATAAATATAAAACCCGGAGCCGTCAGACGTCAGGAACAAACCGGTCGGTGACAAGCGAGCGGGCGGCGTGACCTCTGACCCTCACCTGTCACAGGGAGCATATGGACGATCGGGCCCCAGCTGCTGTGATCTGGGTGCTGATTAGAACTCCTGGTCTGACTCCGTCTGTTCTGGAGTTTCAATTCAAAAGTACATGCATCTGAGAAGATATTTTCCATTAAAAATCACGTAGTCTATTGTAGTGAAGGTGTATGGAGTTTAAAAACACAGAGGAGCACTTATTTGATGGCATCACAAGGTGGAATCATGTGGAAAAAGTGTTTGAGAGAAGAAGGGTTTGTGCGTTAAACATATATAGCTTGATATTGGATTGGAGTTTCAATGCAAAAGTACGTGCATCTAAGAAGATATTTTCCATTAAAAATCACGTAATCTATTGATACTTTGCAATGACATCAAGCAGCAGAGTTTCAAAAAAAACGGTGATTTGTGGTGGTTGTTAATAATAAAATAGAAAACCAGTGCATCATTAAGGAAAATTGTTCTGCAACCGGCACTAATGTGAGTCAGTATAGCCACATTTTCTTTGTGTTTTGGTTGTTTTTATGTAGCTTTTCTGTATTTTACCTAAACAAATGACAAAGTATGCTTCTTTTTACTGTTGGCAGGTGTCAGATTGGTCAAAAATATGGACACCTGGGTTTTTCTTGTAGAAAACTGGGACAAATCACTGGGTTTGGATACATCTACTGGGCCAGAGGATTGGAAATAGGGACGTCTGGTCACTCTAATCAAGCTGGGGGGCACTTCATATATGTCTAAGGTGGAATATTCATAAGATGCCATGGAGACACAATACATATGTAAGCAAACACTGTCAAAAACCTTAAACTTTAACTTCTTAGGTTCTTTTTTAAGACAATGAAGTCAACCACCACCAACACCGGTGACAGTTCTGAAGATGGCTCGCAGTTAGCAGCCCAAACTCAACTCAAAACATGCCCTGTAGGTGTGAAAGTTGTGTGAGTGTTGGTGGTGGTCGGAGGGACCGTTGGCGCCGCTTGGCTTGGCAGCCACGCCTCTGTCAGTCTGCCCCAGGGCAACTGTGGCTACAACAGTAGCTTACCACCACCGGGTATGGAGTGAATGAAAAATGCTGTAAAATGCTGTGTAAAGCGCTTTGGGGACATGTGTCTGTGTAAAGCGCTATATAAATAAACCTTACCTTACCAAAAATGACAACAAGGTAAATACACTTGACTACATTGTCTTAAAAAAGAACCTAAGAAGTTAAATTACTAAGAAGACATTATGAATATCTTTGGCGTACTGTCAAAAATCTCATGAGACAGTCTGAAAACACAAGAAAAAACACAAAATGGAGTTTGATATTCACCCAAAAGTGGACACTAACTGAAAAACTGGTGGCTAATGCTAATGCTAATGCTATTTGAGAGGGGTGTGTTTAAAGAGCGCAAATCTGGTGTTGGATTTCCAGCTAAATCAGTTCTTTCTAGTCAGATTGTGTTAATGAACAAAGCTCAGATTGAAGTCTTGATTTAAACTTGAGTAACAGAGCTTCAGACACAGTGCCCTCAGTTAGCATCACTTCCCCGGAGAATGTTGCCATACCACCATAGGTGAACATAATTGTATTTTTAACGTGTAACCAGAACATGATATCTTTTTGTTTATCTGATATGAAGGTCCAATAAGTAACTTTTCTGGTAGAAGGTGCTTGCTTTGCCCAAAAATGCCCCACAGTATCACTTTAAACACATCCATTTCCATGGAAACAAGCCTGCAATGTTATCAGGTCGATTTACAGTTGAGCTCTGTGGAGAGGTGACCCCGCTCATCGTAAAAAGGCATGTTTTTCAAGGTATAGGAGTAAAAACACGTGTTATCGGATGAATAGAAAATAGATACATTTAATGCCGTACTGTGAAACATTCCAGGCAAAGCAGTGACATCTCCATGGAGACAAGCAGGCGACGCAAGTTACATAGTGCCCTCTTACATTGTATAAAAAGAAAAATTGGTCTAGCGCTGGAATATTCCTTTATTTTTAGTTGAGTAGTTGAGTTGAGTTTTCGCCATTTCTGGTCCAAACATTTTTACCCATTTTGAGTCGAATTAGAGACAGATTTATGCAAGAGATCTGCAGACACATCCAGCCTGAGGCATGCACCAAAAACACTGAGCACATGGTGGTCCCACACTGAGTGAAGCGAGCGGCGGACAGGAGGATGTCGCCTTCTCACTGAGGGCGACCTTTTTGTTCTGTCTGCAAACCGAAATCAGTTCATTTTGTTTTCATTATCCTGTCTTCTTTCTTATTCACAAAAGAAATCAGATATCAACAAATCATTCTGTAAAAGCATCAAAATATTGTTAAGGATTTGTTAAAGTTAAATTTGTTTGATATTTGAGGACAACTCGAAGAAGAACTGAAAGGGTTCGGAGTTAAGGAGTCGAATAAAGGTCCTATATTACGCAAAATTGACTCTTTTGAGGTTTAAGACATGTTTTAATGCTGTTACGTCCTCAAAAACATACCTGGAGTTTTGTTTCATTCACAAATGTTTGAATAACCTTTTATTATTAGTTTGTGTACATCTCCTGAGCTCAAAATGCTCTGTTCCACCTCGTGATGTTATGAAGCAGTATTTTTCAAGCTTTATCAACTTCTTTTTAACTTTAGTTCAGTAGAAATGGGCAATTCCAGGTCTGAAATCATCCAAATGATTCTAGTGAAGGGGTATGGAGTTTAAAAACACAGATAAGCACTTCTTCGATGGCATCACAAGGGGGAACAGAGTGGAAAAAAAGTCTGAGAGAAGAACTCAGCCTAAATATGCAGGGTTTGTGCGTTAAACATGCTCGATATCGGATTACATGCATCTAAGAAGATATATTCCATTAAAAATCACGTAATCTATTGATACTTTGAGGCGCCATCAAGCAGAGTTTCAAAATGAAAATCGAGGACACCACTGATTTGTGATTTGTTAATAATAAAATACAAAACTAGTGCGTCATTAAGGAAAATTGTTCTGCACTTGGCATTAATGTGAGTCAATATAGTCACATATTCTTTGTGTTTTGGTCATTTTAAGCAGCTTTTCTGTATTTTACCTAAACAAATGACAATGTATGCTTCTTTTTACTGTTGGCAGGGATCAGATTGGTAAAAAAATATGGACATTCTTGTATAAAACTGATACAAATCAGTGGTATTGGAGAAATCTGCTGGGACTTGGGACACAGGGCTCAAAACTGGGACTGTCCCAGGGAAATAGGGATCGATCTAATCAAGCTAGGGGGCTCCTTCGTGTATGTCTAATGCAGAATTTCCATAAGTTGCCATGGAGGTAGGGTGACCAGACATCCCTATTTCCCCGGGACAGTCCCAGTTTTGAGCCCTGCGTCCTCCTGTCCCAACAGATTTATCTAAAACCAGTGATTTGTCCCAGTTTTATACAAGAAATGTCCCAGTTGTTCCTATTTTTGATCAATTTGATCTAAACCATGTCTAAACAAAAACTAAACCAGGACTACATCAGGTCTAAACTAGGACTAAAACAGGACTAATTTGACTAATCTGATCCCTGCCAACAGTAAAGAGGCGCATAAATTGTCATTTGTTTAGCCAAAATACAGAAAATCGTGTTTGCAA
This sequence comes from Odontamblyopus lacepedii, assembly GCA_034769755.1. NCBI lineage: Eukaryota > Metazoa > Chordata > Actinopteri > Gobiiformes > Gobiidae > Odontamblyopus > Odontamblyopus lacepedii. The sequence continues at coordinate 10,527,035 of CM068350.1, forward strand.
ATGACCATAAAGCAAAAAAATGCAGCATCAGAAGTTACTTAGAGTATGACTGACATGAGAATGCACAATGTTACGCATTTTTTTCCCAATTTTATTCATACCAAACATCCAAACCCAGGTGTGTCCCAGTTTAGAATTTTGGAAATTTGGTCACCGTACATGGAGGTGCAATACATTTTAAGACAGTGCAGGGTTTGTGCGTTAAACGTGTGAATGAAACAAAACACAACTCCAGGTTTGTTTGTGATGAAGAAACAACATTATAACATAGATCAGAGTGGAAATAAGCCTAAATTCTACGCTCTCCTCATGTACCCAGAATTCAGCGGGCTTCCAGAGACCACCGCCTTCCCTACCCGCTCCCCTAGCCCCGCCCCTTCCTTACTCGCTTTCCCCTAGCCCCTCCCCTCGCCACTTTTCACTCTCCGCATCGATCTGCCCTGATGAAGAGCCTTACGGAGCACTCTGTTACACAACTGTCTGTAACCAGTGCACGCACACACACGCACGCACACACACACGCACACACACACACACACGCACGCACGCACGCACGCACGCACGCACACACACACACACACACGCACGCACACGCACATTGGTTTCCCATCCTTCTTGAGGACGTTCTTCATTTCCAGGAGATTGATCCGAGCCTTAAAATTCATATCACAAGCCCCACTTCTCATTTCACTAAAACATAATGAACAGATTTAAGATTTTACAAAAAATTCTGACTTTTTAATGTTTTTTTTTTTTTTTGTTTATTTGTTTTTGATTCCTGGTTGCACACGAGCAGCGGACATGGCAAAACTGCAGGTGTTTTCATAACTGTTACCTAGCAACAATAAATGACAATAGGTATAGTTTGATAAATGAGGGTTTAGACTTCCAAAAATGTGTTTCTCAGATGGAATTTTCATTTTTATTATTTATTTATTTATTTATTTTTTATTTATTTTGAAAAGCAGAAAACCACCTGCACTTTAATAAGCTTTAACCTTAACCCAGTAACCAATATCTGGAGTCTAAATCATGCTGTCGATAATAATAATAATAATAATAATAATAATAATAATAAAAATTTTAGTACAACATGAAACGTGTAATAAATACCTCTAGGTACCATGATGTAAACTCTTTAGCATTAGGTCAACAACGTGGTTTAAAGTTCAGATGGGCCAAAAAAGGTGAAGGTTAGGGTTTAGGTTAAGGTTCAACAAATATTGATTATGGGTTTGGATGTCAAAGAAATCAGTGGAAGTCAATGTAATTCCCCAAAGAGCATGTCCAACCAACGTGTATGTGAGTGCATGGAGGGATCTTTTGCATCGTGTGCCCAGAATGTCCCGCAGTATGGAATTATCCATCTCTGAGGAGGCAAAAAGGTGACATGATCTGGTAAAGTTACGGGTCAGATCTATAGTATATGTTTTTCAAGGTATTTTTGAGCAATTAAAAAGCTGTAATGGATATGTTGTAGTGACCTCACGCTGGGGTGAGGTGGGCTCTACATGGATGTTTGTGGCAGAATGTTCAACAGCCGCCATGGCGAAACCACGCACGCAAAAGCAAACACAGCCAAAAATGTTTAAAGACCATCTGAAATCTGAAGAGTGGTTTGATTTTCAACAAAAACGATCCAACTGAAAAACTGTTGCGCCCGGCTCCTCCTCCTCGCCCCTCTTCTCCTCCTCCTCTGGCCCACGGGCCTGGACATCTATAGCCTGTCCGTCCATGGGAGTGGATCCCTCCTTCACTGTAGTTCTCCCCGAGGTTTCTTCTTTTTCCCAGGACCCTGGGTTTTTTGGAGTTTTTCCTTGCTGAGAAGGAGGGTCTAAGGACAGGGGATGACTGGACAATGTTTCATTTGCTGCTTTACATGAATGTTGTTTATTCCTGTTTTGATATGTCTGTGTGTATGTTTTACTCATCCATATCTTGGAACGCCCTTAGAGGCTACTGTTGTTGCGATTTTGGGCGCTACAAAATAAATTGAATTGAATTGAAAAAAATTGTAGTTCTAATGTAAATTTGTTCTTTCTGGTCAGACTGTTAAAAGAAAGCTCAGATTAGGATTGGGCGGTAATACGGTATCCCGCGGTATCAAAAAGTAGCAACGGTATGAGGTTCATAACTGTCATTTTAAAAAATCTGCATAAAGACCTAAAACCACTCCGCTCTCTCTCCTCTTCAAAAGTCATTACGCTCGGAGATTTCCATCCACATGCAGCGCGGAAGAAGAAAAAAACCTGACTGACGCTTCGTGTGTGATGTTGAGCTGAAAAGTTTGTGATGGAGACGTTTTATTGAACACCGAGAGTCGAGAGGGGACGCACTGAAGAGGAGAAAGTCCCCGCTTGAGGGTGAAGACAGACTTTGACAGAGGAGATAGTAAAGCCCAATTTATGGTTCTGCATCGAAACGTTTATGTGGATGTGCACACCCCACACACAGCAGTCTACGGTCTATGGTCTGCGTCAACCGCTGTGCACATCCAAAACTTTCTAACTACATGTCAAAACAACGTGGACAGCGAGGGGAAGCAATGCAGTCAATAAGGGCTGTGATTGGTCCTCACAACCACCACTCTACATTTCCACTACTCCACTCATTATATACTTTGAGTAATAATGTCTTTAATGCAGCTTTGTGCACATTTGTTTACGTTTTACAGAAACTAAACCTAAAATCACATGTCTAATTTGCATACACTATAAGCACTAAACAGCTTGTGCGCTGATGCTGATGTGATCAAACGCAAAGTTTGGTTTGATCAGAACTTGGTCCTCATCTTCAAATATAAAGCTGCTCTTCTGTTTCTGAATGGTTTAGGTGCAGCTACTAAATTCTTAATTAGTCTCGGTAATTTGGATATCGCCCAACCCTAGCTCAGATATAAGCGTAACTTGGGTAAGCTTCAGACAGAGTAGAACCTCCAGTTAGTCACACATATACACAAAAAGAAATATAGTAATATAACTACAGTATAGCACAGTTATATACAAGAGGTCGTAAGGAAAAACAGAGCAAATATGATCACATTACAGAGCCCTGATTTTCGTCCCCATATCGGCAGGCAGCTGCCCATATTCCGAATACAGATCTCGGTCCCCGCAATGTCGCAAATCCGCTCGCATACACACATCCCGCGCTCCCTCTCACACACCCGCAGGCTTCCTCTTTCCCAATGAGGTAATTATAGAGCGCCGAGTCCAGGCATCGATCGCATATTCAGTGCGGGACTCGTCCGCACATACATATCGCATCATTCAGGGGGCGAGCGCGCGCTAAGAAACACAGCGGCCTTAATCAATCACCCCGGCGCATTAAAGGCACGGTCTTCTAAACGGAGTGCACGGCTCAATGGTGCAAACAGGTAATACAGTGGTGACCTTGGAGAAAGTCCCCGCGGGCCGTGAAAGCATAAATACAGGAGCCGTCCCATCGCAAAGGAGTCCCAACTGTCTGATGAGAAAATTAAGAGAGCGCAGAGGAGAGGAGCTAACATGGAGCTCGTGCTAAGTGTTAGTATAGTGGGCAGTGTTTAGGGTAGAGTCGTGTGGACATAGATAGGTTAGATGAAGAGTGGCAGCCCCAGTATGTACCTTTTTTAATAATAATAATAATAGTACATTTTATTTATTAGGCGCCTTTCTGGACACCCAAGGTCGCCTTACAATGACACAAACAAATTAAATATGATTCAATATTACAGTTAAAGTGGGACAGTCCAATAATGTCTCATCAAAATTAGTGAATGTCATTATTTTACTGGGAAACATTTTTATTTTTAAAGCCGTTAATAAAAGGGATCTACTGTATGTTTGGCACACTTTAAGAATAAATTAAATCTACAATTTATAACTGAAATCATAGCTACAAACAATAATAGGTTGCTTGTACATTCCAAAAAATGGGAATTATTAAAATTGGACTGAAATAGTGGTTCTGAATTCTAGATGATAACTTATTGTATATTTGGACATACAGTATCTTTGTCCATGTCAAGAAGTTTGGGGCGACGGCTTTGAGCTTTCGCTGTGGGGTCTGTGGTGCTTGTCTTGTTCTGTCCTGTCTCTTCTGTCTGTGTGTGTTATTTTATCTGAATTGGTCCAGATTACTTGTTTGTCTAGTTTTGTTATGCTTTTGTTCTATGTTTGGCTTTTGTTCTCTGTTATATTTTGTATGATTATTTTGTCAGTGTGGTTTAATTTTTGTTTGTAATTTTGTTGAATATTATTATTGTTTTTGTTTGTGTTTATTGTTTAATTTGAAGTGTTGATGTCTATTTGGTTGATTGTATGTAGGTCTGTGTGTATGTGTATGATGTGTAGATGAGTGAATGCACTGTATACATCTGTATAAAGGTGAACTTTGAATTTTGCACTGTACATTGTTTTCTGTCATTTTTACCACTGTATATTGCTGTCACTCACAGTGTATTGTTGTAATTTTGTTGTAAATATTTGTATATTTTAATTTCACTTCTAAGTGCACTGAGGCACTTCGGTGTGATGTAAACATCAATAAACTTAAATTTAAACTTGACTAAGATTTTTCTATCACAGACTATGAATAAATAAGTGTAAAAAAGGACTTTCTTAGACTCTTTCTTAGACCAAAATAGACTAAAATATAAGCTGAAACTTTGTGTTTTCTTGTAATTCTAACTAAAAATAAAAGCATGCTGTTTTTGTTTCTTTTTTTCAATTATTTATTTATTTAATATGGATATCACATATACATTGGACAACCAGATGTATTGCTTCATTGTGTTGGCACATGTGCTAATTTTCAACACCAGTCCATAGGGGCTTTTAGAAAAGATGAATTGCACAGTTCAAGTTACAATTTAAAAAGACAAATAGTTAATTTATTATACATTAAACATTAGTCCCATTGCAAGCAATAAGGAAGATTTCATGTATTAAGAGTGTGTGATTTGTTTGCGTTCATTGCACTGAAAAAAGTTGGAAAACATGCAGTCATACTGTGACAATAATTTGGCCTTGAGGAGGGCCTTCCCCTGCAAAACTACCTTGAAGAACATGTATTCTTACTGCGAGTGGGAATGCATCTCCAGAGCTCTTTGTGTTGTACTTGACTTTACATGTTCCACTGATGCACAATGCAGTTTTTTCAGTTCCAAAATTGCAGTACTATAACTCTCAGTATCTGCTGATGCCCGATATCAACAAATAAGTGCAAAAAACTGTTTTGTAGATATAACTACAGAGCATCCAAAATAAAATTTAATTTAAGACTTTCTAGGCCAACTATGATCAGTGAATAGTCTTGTTACCTCTGTTTATATGTCCAACTAGGATATCGTCTGAAACGATACATCTGGAAGCCATCTAGTCCGATCCAGCACATGTTCCAGAATCTGCGCTGATGGCCAATACCAGTGTTGGATCAGTGCGCCCCTACCAAAAATACAGCTTTACATAAAACCAGAGCCAGAGGACGACATTCTGAGCTTCCATGTAAAGTTTTATAAATTACACCTTGACCTGAACGCGTCACATGCTTGTCTCCATGGTGATCGACAAGTTTACCGCCGTAACGCAGCGGGCCCAGCTTCAGAAAAGTTACACAGCGCACCTACAATTCTAATGAAATCGTCCACTCTCCCTCAGTGTTCACTTGACTGTGGCCCACCCATCCTTCACAGCCGCAACCTCCGTCAACACTCCACTCCACCCGCTCCACCCTGAGAGCTGTTTGTTCAATTTCAAGCTTTTTTCCCCACTGATCTGCACCACATAATAATACACCATACAGGATCATATACGGTCCATTTCTACAGGGCTTCACCGCGTTTAATAACACTGCCATTTGTTCACATTATTACAGAGCGTGTGTTAGCGCGCCGAGGCTAAAATGGATCCAATGTGTCGCGCAAATTGAAAAACGTTGATTCAGGTCGAAAACAAGATTATGTAATTATGGAGATTGTGGTGTGTAATAACATAAGGGATGATAAGGTTGTTGATCAAAGCTAATAAAATAATACGTATATTTTAGCTTTGTTTGTGACTTTTCGGTTGGGGAGTTTATCGCTTGCTTGTCTCAGTAGAAATAGTATCGGCCTTATTCAATTGCAGCTATTTTCATTGCAAAAAAAGTCCTTAAAACATACGTTGTTACATCGAGTGCATTTGCATGAGTGCACTTCCTCTTTCTTCCTCTTCCACATTTCTTTTTCCTCCACTGCCTCTCTCTATGCTTCCTCTCCCTCATCTCCACTCTCCCATGCTTCCTCTTTTCATTCCTCATTTCTTCTTCCTCCTCTCCCTCTCCTTTGCTTCCTCTCTTTCTTCCTCTTCCACATTTCTTCTTCCTCCACTTCCTTTCTCTATGCTTCCTCTCCCGCTTCCTCTCCCTCATTTCTTCTTCCTCCTTTCTCTCTTTCCTTTACTTCCTCTCTTTCTTCCTCTTCCACATTTCTTCTTCCTCCACTCCCTCTCTCTATGCTTCCTCTCCATCATCTCCTCTTTCTCCTATGCTTCCTCTCCCTCATTTCTTCTTCCTCCTCCCTCTTTCCTTTGCTTCCTCTCATTCTTCTTCTTCTTCCTCCACTCCCTCTCTCTGTGCTTCCTCTCCCGCTTCCTCTCCCTCATCTCCTCTCTCCCTTGCTTCCTCTTTTCCTTCTTCATTTCTTTTTCCTCCTCGTTCTTTCTCCTTTGCTTCCTCGCTTACTTTCCCTTCCTCATATTTTCTACATCCTCTCCTCCCTTCCTTATCCTCCACTCCCTCTCTCTATACTTCTGCTCATGCCCTCACTCTATGCTTCCTCTCCCCATCTCTCCCTTGTCTCTTCTTCCACCTCTCTCTCTTTCATTTGCTTCCTCTCTTTCTTCTTCGTCCACATTTCTTCTTCCTCCACTGCCTCTCTCTATGCTTCCTCTTCCACTCCCTGTTTATGCTTCCTCTTTTCCTTCCTCATTTCTTCTTCCTCCTCTCCCTCTTTCCTTTGCCTCCTCTCTTTCTTCCTCTTCCTCTCCCTCTCTATGTTTCCTCTCCCACTTCCTCATCTCTCCTATTGTTCCTCTTTTTCTTCCTAATTTCTTCTTCCTCCTCTCCCGCCCGCCCTCCCTCCTTCCCTTACTTCCTCTCCTGCTTCCCCTTTCTCATCTTTTCTACTTCCTCTCCTCCCTTCCTCATTTCTTCTTCCTCCTCTCCCTCTTTCCGTTGCTTCCTTTCCATGCCTCTCTTCCCTCATCTCCTCTCTCCTATGCTTCCTCTTTTCCTTTCTCCTCTCCCTCTCTCTTCCTCTCTCCGTCATCACTCCTCCACCGCCCCTTCCTCCCATATTTTCACTCCTCCTCTTCCTCCCTCTTCATTTGCTGACCAAACCAGAGCCCATGCGGTGTCAGTCAGTAAGTCAGTGGAGACGTGTGACCCAACTGCAAATCAGCTCCAGGCCCACGGGGGCGCTCCATCAATCTGTGAGGGGCCTTTTCTTCCTTCCTTCCTGCTCTCATGTCTTTTCTAGGGAGTGTGATGGGAAAACATTTATATTGGACAGTGCTTCTCAATTATTTTCTGTCACACCTTCCCCCCAGGACTAAACCAGGACTATACCAGGGATTAAACCAGAACCGAACCAGGACTAAACCAGGATTGAAGCAGGACTAAACCAGGGACTAAACAGGGATTAAACCAGAACCGAACCAGGACTAAACCAGGATTGAAGCAGGACTAAACCAGGGACTAAACCAGAACTGAACCAGGACGAAACCAGGACTGAATTAGGACTAAACCAGTGACTGAACCAGAACTAAACCAGGAATAAACCAGGACTAAACAAGGGACTAAGCCAGAACTGAACCAGGACTAAATTAGAACTGAATTAGGACTAAACCAGGGACTAAACCAGATCTGAAACAGGACTGAATTAGGACTTAATTAGGACAGAATTAGGACTAAACCAGAGACTAAACCAGGTTTAAACCAGGGACTAAACCTGGTACTAAACCAGGGACTAAACCAGAACTGAACCAGGACTAAACCAGGGACTAAATCAGAACTGAACCAGGAGTGAATTAGGACTGAATTAGGACAGAATTTTGACTAAACCAAAGACTAAACCAGGTTTAATCCAGGGATTAAACGAGATCTGAACTAGGACTGAATTAGGACTAAACCAGGGACTAAACCAGGGACTAAACCAGGTTTAAACCTGTCACCAAACCAGAGCTGAACCAGGACTGAATTAGGACTAAACCAGGGACTAAACCAGGACTGAATTATGACTGAATTATGACTAAACCAGGGACTAAACCAGGGACTAAACCAGGGACTAAACCAGGGACTAAACCAGGGTAGAGGCTGCACTCCCACGGGACCTGATGCAAATACTTTAGATTTCGCATAATTTTCCTCATTTCCGCTGAGATAACTGAGGCAGCTAATATTACATAACTTGTAAAAATGCCAAATTTGACTTTTAAAATGTTTTACACAAATTCCTCGCTAGTTTTACATGCTTTCATTCAGATCACATATCCAGTTTTCACACACATCTGCAGCACCAATTCCCGATGCTGTTAGGTGTTCAAAAACACGCTCCATTCAACAGTTGACGCCAATTTGCTGAAGGATTTTGATTTGCGTTCAGTTCGTTTAGCCATTAAAACAAATTAACATGAATCATTTCTGTGTGTGTAGTTTTATTAACCATGCGTGAGGCCATCGCGTTCGACTGGAGGAGATGTAGTCGTACGCAGGACTTATCAACCAAAAGAGCCGAGAAATTTGACATCGTTTGAAGTAAAGATACGATTTGTTGAACACTGTTGCGGAAAACGACCAATATCATCCAAATGACTGACGACGATCTCCCCTTTACCGTTATTTCACATTCTAATTCTGATGGGGTCTATTCACTCTTACGTCATGAAACTGGAAGACATTTGGAAACACACCTTTTATAAATTGCCTATTAATCTTTCTATTAAAATTTGTCAAACTTAAAGGGGAACTCCGGCATGTTTGAAGCTAAAGTCCATCACTAGAGGTGGTCGAATTCTGTCAGAAGCCAAAAAACAGCACAGATCAGTGTTGCCTCGGCGGAGATCTCGCTGTAGGCAGTGAGTCTGTCAAGGCAACAAACTAGTGAGTGAATTGGGCAACTTCTTAACTTCCACGTAAAACAACAATTTGCTTCACACTGAAGAAGCTGACCACCACTTTAACCCATCTTACAACCGCCACGAGTCTAACAACCAAAATGCTCTGCCTGGTTCACTCATTAGTGTCTGGAAACGTTATAAAACAGCTTTATAAGCAGCTTTCGCATTAGCTTGTTGATTTCCCACTGCGCATGTGAAAGCCCAAAAGACTTGACTGCCGACTCCAGCGCGGGTGAGCGACTCGGGCCGCCAGAAACAACAAGTGAGGATCGACTACTGACGGTGGAGAAGAGAAACTGGAAGTTGTTGAAAGAAAATGGTTTGGGAATGTATTTTTTTATATATATAATTCACTGAATAAATGGGATTAGAAATGACATTGGCGATTGAGTCTTTTGGGCTTTCACATGCGCAGTGGGAAATCAACAAGCTAATGCTAAGGCTGCTTATAAGGCAGCATTATAAAAGTTATTTTCCACGTTTCCAGACACTAATGAGTGAACCAGGCAGAGCGTTTGGTTTGTTTGTTTGTCAGTACCGATTCTGATACCATTATGGAAACCTGGAGAACTCTTGCTTTAGAAAACATCATCAAATCATTTTGTCATTTTTGTCCTGTGAACGTGACTTTTTTAGTATCAATACTTGCTCATCTTTTATAATCCATTAGTATCTCTTTTTCGATAACCCTACCTCATGTTGACCTGATTTTTGGTCCCCACAGATCAACATAGAGAACAAACAAAATAAAAAACTCACTCTTTTTCACCTTTTTTTATCTTAAACGGGTATCTAATGAAGGTAAGGGACTAAATACCTAAACCCCACCCAGAGCTGTACCTGGAGGACTAAAAAGACGCGAGGGTTGGGGGTTTGGAACATTGGAGCAGTGTGATTGGTCTATACGGTCTCCAGACTCCAAACTCCACCCCCGCAGCCGGTGTTTGTGAGACACACCAGGCTGTAATCAGGACAGTCTTTTGCGATGTCACCAACTACTTGAAACTGCAGAGGCCACTGACGACAACACAAACTCGCATTTAAGCGTTTTTGACCTCATTTGGACTAAAGATGCCAACAAAATAACTAAGAACAGTAGATAATGCTATTAAAACATCATATCCACAGTTTCATAGCAAACCCGCATCCACATATACAGTATTTCAGTGTCCGCAATGTGATAAATACCCAGAATCCTTTGCAGTGTTGTGACCTCGCCGCTCCCATCTCTGTGACATGACCTGACCTGCAGCCGGAGCCCGTAACCGCGGTGACTAAGCGGCTTCTCGCAACATGACAAGTGCTTTTGTCAACTCTCCGTCTCTCAGCCACTCCAATGGGCCCAGTGACCACTCCGTTTACAAGCTTCCCTTTCTCCTCTCCCTGTCCCGCCTCTCTTCTCTCCTCTCCCTTCTTTTTCTCTTTTCACCTCTCCTCATCACTCTGTTTCTCTTCGATCCTCCTTCCCTCTGTTCTCTAATCTCGACCTCTCTTCTCGCCTTTCTCTTCTCTCCACTCTCACCTCTCTCCCTTTCTTTTCTCCTTTCCTTCTTTCCTCTTTTCTTTTCTCTCCTCTCTCTCTGACTTCTCTCCTCTTTCTCTCTTGTCTCCTGCTCTTCTCTCCTCTTTCTCCCTTCCCACCTCTGTCCCTTCCTTTTCTCTTTCTTTCCTCTCTTGCCTCTCTCTCTCCTACCCCTCTTCTCTCCTCTCTCTCCTCCCCCTGCTCTTCTCTCCCTCACTTTTCTCCTCCCTCTTTTCTCTCCTCTCCTTTCCATCCTTCTCTCCTCTCTTCTCTCCCTTCCTTCTCCCCTTTCCTCTTTCTCTACTCTCTCCCTGCCGCCGCCTCCTCCTCTTCTCCTCCAATCTCTCTCTCCCCCTCCTTTCCAGCCTTCTCTCCTCTCTCTAACCCTAACTTTCTCTCTCTCCCTTGTCTCCTTTTTCTCTCCCCTCTCCTCTGTCTCCCTTCTCACCTCCCTCCCTTCCTTCTCTCCTCTCCTCCCCTCTCTTCTCTCCCTTCCTCTCCATCCTTCTCTCCTCTCCCCCTTTCCTCTTTTCTCTCCCTCCCACCTCCTCTTCTCCTCCAATCTCTCTCCCCCTCTCCTCTCCTCTCTCTAACCCTAACTTTCCCTCCCTTGTCTCCTTTTTCTCTCCCCTCCCCTCTATCCTCTCCTCTTTCTCCCTTCTCACCTCCCTCCCTTCATTCTCTCCTCCCTTTTTCTGTTCTCTTCATCCTTTTTTCCTCTCTCCCTCTCCTCTTTAATTTAATATTGAAAATCACATTCTATTGTCTAAAGAAAGAGTTTTTTCTTTATATCAATGTATCAAAATCAATATCGAGCATCGAGTCTATTCCTTAGTATCAAAATCTTTGGGAAATCTTCGTGTCGTGACCACACTACAAATCTTTACCCTAATTTTCCTCACGGCGAAACAGCAAAACACTTTATAATCTTTCTGTACTTCTACGTCAGTTCACGTCATGTAAAATGCATCGGGCCCATCGGAGAGCGTGGTGTTGGAAGAAAACGCGCCGACGTCACATCCGAAGGGAGATCCGTGAATTCGAGATGAGGTGAATTCTACAGTTTACATTAAAACCGCCAAAGATTGTGACTTCAATTATTCAGACCGCTCAGACCTACATTACAGTTACAATGTGTCGCAAGAAACATACATCGAAATCTGAATCTTTTATGACTTGTGGGAGATTTTCGGTTATATAATTCTATTCGCTTTCAATTTTTAAAACGTGGAGGGTCCGTTACCTTCTCGTTTCTGTGGATATGTCATCGCTCTGCCTGGAATGTTCCGCAGTATGACATTAAACAGCTCTGCTTTACATTTATTCAGTTCATTTAGGTGGTTTTAGAGCTCGAAAATACATAGACAAACACGCATTCTTACTGTGAGCGGGATCGTTTGGCCACAGATCTGACCTGTAACGTGGGCAGGTTTGGGCTCCACGAAGATAGAAAGGTTTAACGCCGTGCCATACTATGAAACATTCCACACAAAGCAATAACATTTCCATGGAGACAAGCAAATAGCGGAGCCTCCACCGGAAAAGTTGCACCTTTAAGATTTAAGACATATTACGTAAAATAGACTTTTCAGAGGTTTTCACCACATTATAGTTGTTTCTTAGTCTCATTTATTCTCTTGAAGTTGGATTTGAAGTTTATTTGCGCATGTTGAGTCATCTTTAATCGCTTATTTTCTCAAGAGATTCGTAAGAATCTGAAATCACTTTGGTACAAAATTGCAATTTAAAATGTTCAAATTTTAAGTGTAAGTGTTTGATAAAAATGTGTTATTTTAAATTTTAAGTGAAAAAAAATCTAAAAAAATAAAAAATAATGAAAAGCAAAAAAAGAGAAAAATTTAGGTGAATTTTATGCACAACAAAAAAAATTTCTGGCGTCTTAAACATTCTTTAAAAAAAATAAATAAATTATTTTGTAGATTTTTATTGGTCAATCTGTTCTATTCTACCTCATATAAAAACAATATTACAACTGCAATGTTTTGTACCCAACCATTCAACGCACTTCACATCTCCCTTGAAATCCGTGGCTACAAGTAAAACCGTATGTTATTTTGCAAAGAGGTTCCACCGGTAAGTCATTTCTTACTAAAACCCAGGTCTAATTGGGCTGTTTTAACATGAGCTTTGTCCTGCTGGGCTGCGGGACCAGGGATCCACCCCTACGGCGTCATATTAGTGCAACTCGGCCTCTTCCAAACAGTCCGCTGCCCCCTCACTTCCCCCTGGACCCCGTCGCTCCACGCTGCATGGGGAGATGAGAGAGGAAGCCGGCCTTTGAGGTGACAAAAGTCGTTAGTGTGCAAACCGGGAACACACAACTAAGATCATCTGTAACACTGTAATGATAGACTGTTGTTTCTCAAAGGTGCATCTTTTTTCTTCCATGGACATGTTATTGCTTTGTTTGGAATGTTTCACAGTATGGCATTAGACCCTTCTATCTCCATGGAGACCAAACCAGACCAAGTTACAGGTCAGATTTGCAAAGAGACGACCCCAATCACAGTCAGAATGCCTGTTTTTTCTGATGATTTTTAAGCTATAAAACCACCTGGAATGGAATAAATGTAAGGTAGAGCTGTTTAATGTCATACCATGGAACATTCCAGGCAACACGACGTAGCCGTAGAAACGAGACATAGAAAAGTCATGATCTATGTCTAATAACTTAAAAACTACCACTGGATGACATCACAAGGTGGAACAGAGCATCTGGAGCTTTGGAGATGTAGACAGACTATTAACGCAGGATGACTAAAACACGTGTGAACGAAACAAAACACAGCTCCAGGTTCGTTTTTGAGGCTCTCGAGATCAAAATAAGTTTGACACGTACTATCCGCACGCAACCGTAAAGCGCCCAGGAAGTACACTGTTAGCATGCTAGTTGAAAAGCACTGGTGAACTCATCTCGGTGAATCATTAGAAGTATTTTTTCACGTTTTAAGACGGTAAAAATCAAGTAAATAAGGTGTTATAATCAAATGTTAGCTTTTTCTTTTTTTAAGATAGCGTGAGAGGGAGTCTATGTTGATATTTATTGCGTTGGATGGTGTATGCTCAACTTCAAAGCGGATATACGCAGATACCTTTGGCACTGTACTATACGCCCGGGAGAATTGTGGTGACGGTACTTCAAACTCGACTTCTACTTCTACTTCTAATAGGCCTGTCACTGATAATGTGGAGTACGTTTCATCGCCACATGTGCTTGAAGAAAAGAAAGGAAAAAAATAATAATTTAAATGTCAAGTGTAATGTTCCTGATCATTACAACCCAATGAGTTCCCTTCTATGTATTAAAATCTGCCTTGTGTAACTTTTTTAGTGAAGGATCCGCCACCTTCTTGTTTCCGTAGCGATATTACTTTGCCTAGAATCCAAATGGAATTGATTGTATGGATTAAGGTGAGGCAGATGACTTTAATGCCATACTGCGGAACATCAACAACAAAGCAATACCATCTCCATGACACAAGTGAAAAGTTACATGGTGTAGCTTTAACTAAAAAAGTACTAATCAGGTAGGTTTAAAAATATGTTAGCAATTCGAGATTTATTTCGGATACGTAAAGGTGTGTTATGTAACTTATCTGGCGGAGGGCTTTGTCTGGAATGTTCCAAAGTATGGCATTAAATCCACCTACCTACAGAGTTAGCTCTCTGAAATATGACAAACTTTTTACGACACCAAATTTGACAGGACAAATTTGATTTCTGACCGAAACAACAGAGCGAAGAGGGACAAGTCTTCACCTGGTGCCCCCTGGAGGCTGCTGTGGCGCTGCAGGACACAGACGAGGGTGACTATTGTCCTGAGGGATGCTACTCCCCTCAAACTGCTCGCTGACACTGGATCTGATGACCTGACCTGAGTTTTTGTTTTGAGTTTTCAATTCTTGTTGTACTTTACTGCTCTCTGTGCTTAAATTGCCCCTCGAGGACAAATAAAGTGAGTTTGATTTGATTTGAACTTGGTTTGGTGTATTTACTTTTTTATTGGTAAAATAAATTTCCTGGAAAGCATTTTTACTGTGAGCTGGGTCGCTTATCCACTGATCCAACCAGTCACTTGGCCTGGTGGAAGATATGTTTAATCACACACTCGTGAGCATTCCAAGATTTAAAGGTTCAATATCAAACAAAATCATCTCTTATGAGCTTTAAGCCGTGTTATAATGCTATTATCTCCTCAAAAACATACCCGGAGAATGCTCTGTTCCACCTGGTGATGTCATATAGTGGTAGTTATCAAGTTAACAGCTACTTTTTACCTTTTTGTTCAGTAGAAATGGGCAGTTCCAGGCCTGAAATCATCCAAATGTGAAGGTATATGGACATTTGAGAGAAGAACTCAGTGTAAATATGCAGGATTTGTGTGTTAAACATGTGTGAATGAAACAGAACACAACTCCGGGTATGTTTGTGATGAGAAAACAACATTAAAACATACTGTAGATCAGAAAAGAATGCATTATGGGCAATTTAATATAAGAATACATAACAGCTTGCTTACCTTATTCACAACCATACTGAACCTATATGAGCAACGTTTTATTATATAGTAGGTCAGCGTATTGTTCAAGGTCTATACAGTAGAAGTGTAAGAAAACCATCATCTGTGGTTTGCATGTAGCATTGGCATTATAGTGATAGCATTCAACGCGACACACATGTTAGTGAACGCGTGGGCGGCCGCAAATTCAATTTAGCGCGAGCGTGGCACAAATATGGCAGCGCTACGCCTTACATTAATTTAAAATGTCACTAATGCTCTTGACTTTTACACAACTCCCCCGGTAAAGGCCAGCGCGAGGGGGCGGGGCTAAGAAGTACATAAAGAGAACCCGGCAATATCCACACATGGGTTTTGTAGTGACGAAAGATTACGGAGTGTGCCATCTGCTTCGGCTACACGTTTTACCCCAAATAAAACGCATAACATCCATGAAATACATAAAATGATGCTTAAGGGCCACTAAACACCAAAATCACTTTTTTCTACTGATTAGCTGTGTAAATGGGTCTAAAATAGAAGTGTATACCTATCCCTGGCCAAGGGTGGAAAGCAATGAATTACATTTACTCACATTACTGTAATTGAGTTTTTTAGGAGTAGTTTGGAGTAGTTTCTTTTTTTTTTTCTTTTACTCAAGTACATTTTGACCCAAGCATTTTACTTTAGTAAAATCAGACTGATAGAGAAAAGAAATTAAATCCAAAACAATAAAAAACAATCTGCATGTGCGGCATTATTTTCACTATAGAATCTACAGTCATTGTGCAGAACTGTCAGTCTGACTTGGATCAACTGCCGTGCCAGAGATCGAGGTCGTCATGGACTCCATGTGCAACATTTTTGTTTTGCATACTTTGACTTTGGTTTAATTTTCTTTCTTTTTTATTATAGTGTTGTGAGTTGAATCATAAAATTCAGAATGTGTTAAATTGTTAATGTCTTTAATTTGTAAATTTTTTTATGCAGTTAAAGTTCTAAGTTCTATAAAGTTCTTTAAAAAGAAGGAAGAGCACAGTTGTCTTTGCATTGAACAAAGTTTCCATGTATCACCTAAAAGTCGAATAAAACAACTTTGGGTCTGGATTTGATTTATGACTCCTCCTTTTTTACATCAAATATTTGAAAGTAACTAAGTAACTTTTACTCAAATTGCATTTTAAACGAAGTACTTTTTTACTTTTACTCAAGTAGATTTTAGTCACTTTTACTTGAATAGGAATTAAGTAAAGACACTTTTACTTAATTACACTTTTTCAGTACTTTTTCCTGTTCTGTCCCTGGCCTTATTTTGGCGTTTTAGTGCATATTTGTTCAAAATCAGACTTTTGGGTCAAAGTCGTGTCTGTAACATCCTTTTTAGTATCAATGGCCAGAACATTTGAATTTTGTTGTTGGACTATCAGCTCCACTGAGGCAGATGCAGGTTATTACATGATGAGCACCACCACGGTGGTCTACGGCGATAGATGAGGAGCCCCTCTCAGCCCCGCCCACCTGGCACTGCCATGTCCCGCCGTGTCTGGAGAAAAGGGAAACGGCGTGATCCGAGCACAAACGTCCGCTCTGTTTCAAAGTCCGGAGCGCACCAGTTCCAGCTGTGTTGGATTGTTGTGGCTGTCGGTCAGCTGTCAATCATCGCTCCAGAGCCCACCCTACACCCGCTTTCCCCCAACCCACCAGGCACCGCCCACTCGGGAGGAATTTTCAGATTTTGCTTTTCTAAACTGGAATTATTTTGGCCAAATTTGAGCCATGTTGTTTAAAGTCTGATAAATAACCTTGCATTTTTTTATTTGTAATTTTGGTGCAGTTATGGAAGAAGGCAAAATTACTCAAAATGTGATTTTGTTTGGCACTAAAACTGATATCTTGCTTGTTAGAATCCCTCAAGCTTTAAAATTGGATGCTATTCATTCAGATGTGAAGGAGCCAGATTTGACAAAGAACACAGCCACGTATCACAAATTTATTTTAAGCTCTTGCAGGGCTTTGTAGAGGGGATGAGATATGGCAAAAAAAAGAAAAGATATCACAATTTTGTCAGATTCTAGAGCACATGTGTCAAACATGCGGCCCGGGGGCCAGATCCGGCCCTCCAAGACCTTTAATCTGGCCCTTGGCTGATTTTTCTATTAAAATACTTAAAATTTTCGGATTTTTCTGTTAATTTTCTGCACCGTTTAGCATAGCAGCGTCTCCGGCATTTCTGTACGTTGCAACTCCCACCAGAGCAGCACAAATGAAGACTTTCCTCTTTCCAAACGCTCTTAAAGGATGATCGTTTTGACTGTCGACCGTGACCCTCATCAGTAAAATGTCAAAAAATGAGAAAAGCAGATGCTGAGTTCAGGATTTCCCAAGAAAAACAGTCTTAATAATTCTTATTTGTTGACAGAGGTGAATGGGAAATCTGTGCTCAGTGTGTTTGGAACAAGTGGCGTTGCTCGAGGAATATAATCTTAAACACCACTACGAGACACGGAGAAAAATACAATAACTTGAAGAGAGAACTGAGTTTTCTGATCCGGCCCTTTTGGGATCAAAGTAGGTTGCATACGGCCCCCGGACCAAAATGAGTTTGACACCCCTGTTCTAGAGCATAATTTTGATATTGTACAATTCATCTACACACAGCATTATGCATATCAACTTCCCTACGATTGGTCAAAACGATCTGTCACTCACTCAAAGCATGACGTAGGCTGACCAATAAGAGGAACGGAATGTGTTTGTGATATCACCAAAATATTATAATCACTTTTTTGTCGAATTGTACATTATGTTATCTTTCACTTTAAAATCTTTTACTTTTACAACCAAGAACGCTCCAGTTTTGCTGGAGGACTTGTGTTAAAATTAGGTAACTTTTCTAAGCACATATTTGTCATTATGGAGAGATTATTGCTTTGTCTGTAAAGTTCCGCAGCCCGGCATTAAACCTGTCTAGGTGTTTTTTAAAGAAACAAAACACAGTCCTTGAAAAAGTTAAATTCACGTTCTAGTCTAGAACTGATGTAATGATTTCAGAAATAGGACAGGGGGCTAAACTGTATAATTACATGGGAGATTTCACTTGAATTTGAAGAAATAGTCAAAGTTTTAATCCTAACAGAGGTTGAATCTGATAATTACGTGTTTGGAATTGCCTCCACAAATGTTCCGTGTTCATTTTATGTCTGAAAGTCCTTTTAACCAACAACAATCACGTATCGGGGTTGAATAATGGCACCACTTTGTGAAGTAAACCAGGTCAACAAATCTGCAATCTGACATTTAAATGGCAAATTCTACCATAGAATTCTGACCTGGCCCCATCTCTATTTTATTTTTTTTCATTCTAGATAAATGCAAGATACTGTAGGAACATTCCAGGCAAAGCAATAACATCTCCATGGAAACAGGTAAATGGTGGACACGTAATCAGAAACATTACATCTTCACTTTTAAATAATGACTATTTTGACTATTAATACTTTGTGGGGACATCTTATTGTGCGGTTCTGCATGGATCTCTATGGCGGAGTGTTCAGCAGTTACCACGGCAACGCAGCGTGCAACAGACCGACATGTTTTTAGACGGTCTGAAATCTCAAGAAAAATTACAAAATGGATGCAAACAACACATTTTCAACCCCGTGATGAATACAAATTAAACTCAGATTATAGTCTCACAGAGCTTCAGATAGAGCAGTGCCTACAGTTAGCATCACACCTCCAAGGAATGTATCAAAGTATCAATATTTCTGTGACTTTCCAACTCTTTTACTCTTTTTTTCTTACTTTCTTTCAATTTAGCCTTGCGTTAGAAAGGTCAAGCGTTTATAGTCCGCTTCCTCGTTCGGGAGTTGGAAGCGGCTCACCGACACCGCTAGCGACCGGCCGACCGCTAGCCGCTTTGCTAATTGCTGCTGGCAAATAGAGCAACGCCATATTGACAAGTGCACAGCGAAGGCCACGCGATGCTATTGGCCCGTCTGTCGGCGCACACTCCGCTCCTTCCAATTATCGACTGTGAAAATCTGTCCGTGCCCCAATCCCGCTGCTTATACATCATTAGCAGCAGCCATCAATCACGGATTATTAAATGAAATGTCCATTAGGAACAAGAGCATTTCCATACTGGGCACGAGGCCAGGGCTACAAGTACAGCAGAAGAGCAGTAGCAGCCGTAGCAGTAATAATAGTAGTAGTAGTAGTAGTAGTCGCAGTAGTAGTAGATGTAGTGGAAGAACAGATATTGTGTATACTAAGATGCCATTTGTTTTGACCTGATTCTGGCTTGAGATAATGCAATGGAAAAAGTAGATCAAAGTATTAAATTAAATAAATAAATGAAAATGTGTCATAAAATATATTTTATAAAAATCTACTTTAATGTAATAAAAACAAAACAAAAATTATCTTGATGTAGAAGTAGGTGACAAAAAAAAACATGTAGGCCTATCAATTCATTCAATTCAATTCAAATAACTTTATTTATCCGTTAGGAACTTCGTTTGCAGACAGAGCACCAGCACAAGTGAAGACTCCACATTTGACAAAATACGTCTTTCCGTGTTTCAGATTTATTGTATAAGCAGCTCTTGAGGTCAAAATAAGCTGTCATCTAATTTGTAAGCAGTAATCAGGAAGCAAGGGGTTAGCATGCCAGTTGTTATTAGGGTTACCGCTTTTCCAGAAGTGAGAAGTTAGCACACTAGTTGTTGTTGGCATTATCATTTTTTTGGGAAGTGAGTGATTGGCAAGCTACTTGTTGGTGGCTTTACTGTTTTTCAAGACATGAGCGGTTAGCATGACTGTTTTTTAAGGAAATTAGTGGTTAGCATGCTAGTTCTTTTTAGAATTAGTTTTTTTCAGGAAGTGGGCAATTAAGACACTAATTGCTCTTAGCATTACAGTTTATCAGTGAGCGAGCAATTATCATACTAGTTGATCTTAACGTTAACATTTATCAGGAAGAGAGTGGTTATCATGTTAGTTGTTGTTAGTGTTGCCTTTTTTCAGGAAGTGAGCAGTTAGCATGCTAATTGTTGTTAGCGTTGTCATTAATCAGGGGGTCGGAAGTTAGCATGTTAGCTGTTGTTAGCATTGCTGTTTTCAGGAAGCGAGCAGTTAGCATACTAGTTGTTAGTGTTGCCTTTTTTCAGGAAGTGAGCTGTTAGCATGCTAGTTGTTGGCATTACTGTTATGGGGAAATTCCGCTCTGGCCTCTCAAAATAGTGAAAAACACCTAAATAGACATATTTAAAACATTGGGACTCTGCATTCCATAATTAATTGCATGGAATAACACCAAACCTGGATTGTATAATTATTGTTTTCCAAATAAAAAGTTTGGACACTGAACAGAAAAAATGTGTCAACGAACCATAATTGATTCTGGTATCTATGCGTCCACTGTGTTGACTTCATTAGAACTCCCGGAATTAAACCATTAAGGAAAGACAAATGTAACCTTATCTCCTTTGAAAACAATTACTTTTGTTTCTACCAACAAACAACCATCTTCAATATAAGTGCGAAACAGAATGAACTCATCTGAAACCGTCTGCAGTGGTCCAAAGTTATTCCTTACCTTATGCATTCTGAACATCCTAATTATTCACCACGGTGGGTTTAGGAAACCTTGTCACAACTCTCAGAGACCAGTTTAACCATCGGTCACAACAGATAGCATGCTCACGTGCACTTCCTGATTATCTGACAATAGAGAGCTTGATAATTCAACGCAAAGAATATCTAATACAGGGCTTTTAAAGATCATATATTACACTAAATGGACTCTTGCAAGCTTTAAGTCATGTTAGAATCTTGATATCGCCTCAAAAACATACCTGGAGTTGTGTTTTGTTTCATTTACACATGCTTAAGTAACTCTTTATTATTAGTCTGTCTATATCACCAAAGCTCAAAACACTTTGTTCCACTTTGTGATGTCACGTAGCAGTAGTTTTCAAGTTGACAGCTACCTATCTTCTGTTTCATCAAGATTGACAATCCCAGGTCTGAAATTATCTAGATGTTTCTAATGAAGGTGTATGGAGTTTAAAAGCGCAGTGGAGCACATTCTATATTACCACATGACATCACAAGGTGGGAGCAGATTGTTTTCAGTTCGAGAGAAGAGGAGAACCAGTTCGAGAGAACCTAAATATGCAGAATGTGTGTGTTAAATGTGTGTAGATCAGAAAATAGCGTAGTATGGGGCCTTGAATGTTTGTATTTTCAACGTTCAACATTTAAAAAAAAAAAAAAAATGAAAAAAATGAGTGGAAATAGCAAATATGTATTCTGTAAAAGCGATTTTCCCTGAACAGATAAGTGACAGAGGCCATAGTGCTTCTGCAGCTGAGTCAGACGTGCAAACAAACAAGCCATGTTCAAATGTCAATGTTATGGATGACAGCGATCTGGACTCCAATTCCCATGGTGCACTCTGCTCACTCTGCTCTGACACGCAACGGCTGCTTCCCATGACAACCTCAGCACTCACGGAAGAGCATCGCATCAAAGGGGTGTGTTAAAACAAAAGCAAAAAGATAAAAATTTGAAATGAAAATGCGATATTTCCAGCAGGCTTCCAACCAAGTACTAACCAGGCTTGACTGTGCTTAGCGTCACAGATCGAGACGAGACCGGCTAAAAGTCGAGAATATACTGCAGGAGTGGTTGTAGATGTTGCATAGTCGCAAATAATTGAATATGGAAATGCAAAATTAGTATGCATGAATTGGATTTTTTCTTAAACTCTACAAAAAAGGTTTCAGAGGTATCTATTCTGTGTAATTGCCCAGTCCTCAAGCTATCCATAGCAAAAGAAAATTTCACTTTTGTTTGAGTGAGTTCTAAAACAGAATACCTATGTAGCGACAATTTACAAGCAAGGATTTTTTTTCCTTTTTTTTTTTCTGACAGATTAAATTACCGGTACTGATTTTAACAAAATGAAGTGTCATTTAAACAAATGTTTTTCGTGTTTTTAGAAGACGTTTCGCAGCTCATCCAAGCAGCTTTTGTGTGAAAACTACATTATCTAAACTGTTCCTAATGAGAGTCAGTATCAGTTTCACATTATGGTATGGTATTTATGGGTAAAATAATGGGTGTGGCCCCAAGCACACTTCAGGAATTTTTTGTGGAGACTGTTAGGAAGCTTGGCAGGAAGGAGGCCAGTGACCTAACCCATGTTCTTCACCGTCAGTTTGAGTTGATGTTGTCTGGCAGAAGGTAAGGTAACTTTTATTTATTTAGAAGGTGCAGGGACCTGAATTGTAAACTGAACAGATTCAAACATTTTTTTTGTGCCATTAATCTGCTAAACTCAGAGAGTGCAGGTAAAAAATAAAAGCAAAAGGCTTAGGGAATGTGCAATTGAAACAGCACATAGGTTTAGAGAATGTGCAATTGAAACAGCACATAAGCTTAGCGAGTCTGTAATTATGAATAGAGTACAAGATTGCAAAGCAATGTTCCCTCTAAGCTGCGCAATTGTGCACTGCTCGCACACTCAGCGCCCAAGAAAACCTATGTAGCGCACTGCAAATGAATTAGGTCTATAACTTATTTTTCTTTATCATTTTACTGTGCAACTCAGCGAGTGACAGGTGTCCAGCCAATCACACAATAAGATGCAATTACGCTACGCAGCCAATCACGGCATTGACAGTACGTGCGCATGTGCTCTGCCCATACTCGCTATATAACAATAATAACAGTGCGGCGGAGTTAAGTGACACTAATGCTAACTACTTATCATGGCGAAACGAACGGGCAGTGAATGATGTGTCCACTCACCAAACCAAAGTAAAGTGGTTGTCACACCTTGATGATTTAGCCAGCGTATTGCTACATATGAAAAATTTGGCAAATACGCTGTCGTACGTCGGATAAGTTATAGGTGAGTTTTGTATAAGTTATGAGCAGCACACTGGCATACGTCTACATACGGCAAGGTCGCAGAAAAAATTTCAGCATGCTTAAAATTTTACTGTAGACAGGAAACAGCTGAAGCCATCGCACTCACAACTTTACAGCCTGTGGTCTGCAGCCAGATCCCACTGCTCTGTACCAACCCACCTATTGATCAATATGCTGCATTCAGCACCATAGACAGCGAGGGACATAAAACAGGATGTATCGGAATAGCGTTAGTTGGTATAAGTTAGCTATAAGTTGTCAAAACGTTCTATATAAGTTACTAATATGTTATGTATACGTCCAACTCAATGTGAATACGCTGTGTATACGCCCAAAATAAAAAAAAATAAAAACATCAAAACTTCAGCGTATGCCAGCGTTTTAGGGAAATTCTGGTACGTTGGCATACGCTGGCTAAATCGTTAAGGTGCGACAGGGCCCTAAAAAAGAAATACGGTTCTTTTAAGATGGAATGGCTGTCGGAATATGTGCAAATAGAAGAACAAGCGGTGAAACTGGGTGACTAATGGAAATTAATGTTAATTGTTAACTAATGGAAATTTCTGTTGTAATTTGATTCTTTTAATAAGCCATGAAACTTGCTATGATCCAAGGTGTGATACTGGTGTGTGGCCACAGCGTGCACATCTGATGTTGCTCACAGTGGTCCTCAGTGTGCTCAGGGAGGTTGTCTGTATGCCAGGACATATGAAAAATTAGAGGGAATATCGTTGCAAAGGGCTTGTAAAGAGTGACTTAAAGGTCCTGTTAGTGTGTTAACACATGTGATCCCCTGTCCCAAGACAAATTTCAAGGACAAAGGATTATCTTATCTTACTCAGGTACAGTTCAACAGACCTAGCCAACAAACAGAAACTTTAAACAAGTAGGTGTGTTAGTTTCAGAGTAATTTCAGTGTAGTTAGCTCCTACTTTCAGGCAAATATAAGAAGTAAAAAGCGGTCAAAGGAAGAAAGTTGAAGCCCGAGCAAATTTCATCAGATTGTTTCTGCTGTTCACTACTGAGAACATTTTTGACCACTTTTTACTTTATCACAATAAGTTTTTACATTGCAAGCTTGGTCATCCTCACTTTTGAGTCTTGTCCTTGAGGAACACCTCTTGCGGACTTGAATATCTTGAAGCTCTCACTTCCTCTGTGTTTTTAGGTTTAAGGAAATGTCCACCAGTAATCTGACCAGAACTGATAAACTGCGGAAGGTCTTCACTCCAAAAACTTTTGTCCAGTTACATAATTAAATTTATCTTTTACTATAGATCCTACCTGGATGAAAGAGTCCAAATTATGCGTACTAGTTTTGCATTTCTAAACACTACCATTTGTGACTATACAAGATCAACCACCACCAATCACTCCTGCAGTATATTCTCGACCTTTGGCCCATCTCGATCTCCGAAGCTGCGCAGATTTGGACTCTTTCAAATTTTGTTTAACGTTCAATCAATATTTAATCTGTCAGAAACCAAATGTTCCTTGTCCCTCCATTTTGAATTGAAGTTTCAATGTTGACACAGGTAGAGGTATTCCATTTTAGAACTCAACAGTACGTCTCGCATGTTTGAACTTCTTCCCGCAAACTTAGAACGTTAACAGTAAGGCATTAAAAAAGACATGAACAATAAAATCAACTTGATCAACCAGGAGAAAAGTTGCACATTCAGTTTCCCACATTTTCTCTCAACAGTCTTTACAGCACGTTATGATATCAAACGAACGCAGCCTTCTGGATACACGTCGCTATGAACCTCGAGCTCTTCCCTCGAACCCTCCACGCCAATCAGCCTCAACTCTCAACCCAATCCCCCCCAGACCTCCGACTGACAAGGCACCAGAGGGGGGGCAGACCGGAGAGACCCGAGCCCGAAACAGAGCTCCGGGCCGGGGGGAGAGGCGCGTTCAAAAGCCTGCTCCGGCCCGACGGGACCGGCAAACGCAGCTCATTTGGCACCGCGATTCTATTTTCACATCATTTCAATTTCAAAGGGCCTTCTGGCAGCATTAGCATTTGATTTGGATAAAAGCGGAGAGGGGCGGAGAGGGACGGAGGGCGTGGAGATGAGAGCAATCGCTGCATTCTTGAACCTCTGAGTTTGTTTTTTTCTTAAGGTTTTGGTCAAATTGGAGAGGTTCGTGTGTGGAAATTCTCGCTCATTCAAGGCCCATTATTGTTCACTGATTTGATTCAAACTTCTGGATCTGTTCAGAAGTTAGATGCACCAAAAGCTGTTATATGATTCTCAAATGAGTGAAAAGTCTAATGGAGGAAATGGTGGAATGGAAGAACTTTTTGGACTTTTTGGAAGAAGAAGGCCGGATCAACACCAAAATACAGATACTGAGGTAGGAATCGGATTGATTCTCATGCAAACAATGTCAATACTAAAACGCGCTCTAGGCCTATCTGATTTTTACAGTTTTAAAAGGTGAAAAAGAGTGCAGTGGTCCATAGTTATTCCTCCTTTACGTTACGCAGTCCGAGCATCCTTATTATTCACCGCGATGAGTTTACAAGCGCTTTTCACATTTTTCAGAGGTCAGGGTCGAGCTTTGCCTTCATCGTAATGCAACAACCACTAGCATGCTAACAGCATGCTTCCTAATTATGGGAGAGTAAAAATGATTTAGAATTAGACAGGGCACAACTGTCTAATTTTTCCCTTAAAGCCCTCTATCTGATTTTTGATTGACATATTTTCAGCTAAATGTGTTGGTGTCCCATTAGTATTTTTTGGACTACTGTATAAGGCGCACTTAAAATTCTTTAATTTTCTCAAAGATCGACTGTGCCCCTTAGAATAGATTAATTCTGGTTGTGCGTACTGACCTCGAACCGATTTTATGTGGTACACGGCACTCAAAAAGCTGTGAAAACGTTTTAGTATGACTTTGGCAAGCTACAAAGCCGCATGGATTTTCGGAGCATTACCGTATTTTCAACACTGTAAGTCGCTACAGAGTATAAGTCGCTCAAGCCAAAAAAATGACAATGAAGAAGAAAAAAACTTATATAACTCGTACTGGACTATAAGTCACATTTTTTGGAGGGGAATTTCATTTAATAAAATCAGAGACCAAGAACAGACCTTTCAGCACTTCAAACTGTTGACTTCGACTTGGAGGTCTGCAGCAGGCGGTTGTGTTGTATGAAGTAGTAACAGCTTTTTTTGTTTTCTTCATTGCAATTTGAGTATCCTCCACTTTTAACTAGTCTCTTACAAGTTTCTCTCTCACTCCAAACTTTCTTTCTGCTGCTCGATTACCGTTTTCGGCTGCATATTTCACCACTTCACTAATCGGCAGAATATGATTTTCTTTTTGGAGACATTTGTGTTCAGGCTTTCTCTCAGTCTTTATAAGTTGATGTTTAAACCTTTAATTTTCAGTGGTACAGGAGTAATGGGAGCAGCAGATACCGGCGCACAAGCCTAGAGCATCCTCTCATGGCTGTCTAATATATAATTCACACCTGAGTATAAGTCGCAGGACCACCCAAACCATGAAAAAAGTGTGACTTTTAGTCCTAAAATAACTTGTAGAGTAATAGATATTGTGCTTCAACTTAATATTACTGTGTGTGTATAAGGACCCCAAAATGGCCCCTGTTCAGAGACATGTTGACTTACAGGCCCAAGTGAAGCAAACTAATTCGGTGTTGCCGTCCTTCCGGGTGGATTAACCAAAGAACTCTAACCGCTAGATACTGATGTCAACAGGTCGTTCAAAGTTAAATTGGGAGGGTCACCTTCCCAAAGATCTGACCTGTAACTGGGCCTAGTGGTGTTACATGCTTTTCTTTATGGACATAGATGTTTTTGCTTAATCACACACAAAAAACTAAACTTTTAAGACATGCAAGCTTATTTAGGTGATTCAATTAACCTATTGGCTACTATATATACATTTATACACATTTCCACCTTGTCCATGAGCGTTAGCCCAACCACCGTAACATTACCAACATATAAATTATCAAAAGTCTAGCCTCTTTCTAATTCAACTCAAGCGGCATTAAAAGAGTCACTTTTTTGCTATTTTTCAGTACAATTTAACGTTCCGTGAATAAAAGCATTCTCTGGTACACTTCTAAGAGATATTAAACCATTGTCCTTCTATAAAACATAATGGCTTTTATTGAAAGCTGTTGAAAAAGAAAAGACTATCTGTGATGATGTGTCAAGTGCTTTTGGAGAAAACTGTTTATTCTCCTGGAACATGATGATCTCTTTGAGTTTGAAGAACAAAAACATCCCTGCTCGAGTCTGAGGACGAGAGGAAGACCGTTTAAGAAAGAGAAATGGCTGTGCATGTCAAAGATTCACTTATTTTTGTTCGTGAAATTGAATTGAAGATGGGGTTTTAAAGAAAGTGATATGAGATTTGGAGTTGGAAAGTTGAAAATTCTTTCATTTAATATTAGAGTTACATTTGACAGTGATATAATCGCTACTAGTCCGCCTTAAATAGGGTTTATTCATAGCGTTGCAAAATGTATGGCATGTAGGAAGCTCAAAACGATTAGTTGTACATTGTAACATCGCATTTGTGGCTACCTGGTTTGCGACTTTTGTTTGTTTCGCTGTTTTCAATGTAAGATTGTGAGTTTTTAACCAACTAATGCCGGGCGTACACTGTGCAATATTTTTGATCATTCCAAATTGCATGACCAAATCACAGGGTTTAAAAGTTCACAGCTCACAATTCATGTTCTTACACTATACGAATGACTTCAACAGTGCGAAACCCTCACGAGAAGCGACTGGATTTCAAACAGGTTTGATATTCTTGCGACTTACGATTGCCGATCGGGAGCTGGTCGTGAGGTATTAATTGGTTCTCGTTACCCCATGTTTACTACACGAACCACAACACATGATTAAGCGAAAAATCGACTCAAAATGGACCAAAAATTCCAGTGTACACCTGTCTTAAGATGTGCGGAATGTGCAGTTCAAAGGGACAAATAAGGGACTGTTGATTAAGCTAAGGACATTAGATGCAACAGACTTTTTTTGGCAGCAAACGTGGCAGAGGACCTTCCAGAGGATATACTCCAAGACCCTTGTCAGCTGCTGTGGTGCTGCAGGACACAGATGAGGAACACTTTGACTCTTCTTCTCCTGAGAATCTGCTGATCCTACCTGACTAATCCTCCTGTTAAACTGACCTGAGACCTTTGATTGAGACACAAAAGCCACTGGGACACAGAGTGAAAATGTTGCTGCAGCAAAACTTGAATTTCTCTCAGTATCTCTGTATCTCTTTCTCAAATACAGTAAGTGCTCATCCAGTCCATTCCCCTTCACCAAGCTTTTCATTGATCAAATACCGTATACTATGTTAAACTTTTAATCTAAACTGGCAGTTATTGTTTTCACCTTATTTACACTGCATCACAATTTAATAGCATTTTACATGTTCAATAATTAGGTTTTTAAAAAGCTCAAAATGGTCAATTCAATATCATGACATCATTAACCCAGGTAGTGCTACAAATGTACAGTATTCACAACTTTGAAGCCAGCAGCTATTGTTGTATGCCTCATTCACACGGTTTACATATGTAGAATTCATGACTTTTCTTAATTTAACTTTCATTGGCCTCTTCTTTTTTATATATTAACTGCAAAAAAGCTAAAATAAGATAATAAGATATAAACACTTAAATTTTAAATCTTAAATTTGGCGGCACGGTGGCTGAGTGGCTAGCACTCAAGCCTCACAGCAAGAAGGTTGTGGGTTCGATCCCCGGGTCGCCCAGGCCTTTCTGTGTGGAGTTTGCATGTTCTCCCCGTGTCTGGATGGGTTTCCTCAGGGCATTCCAGTTTCCCCCATCAACCCAAAAAACATGCACTGTAGGTGTGAAAGTTGTGTGAATGAGTGATGGTGGTGGTCGGAGGGACCGTTGGCGCCTATTGGTTTGGCAGCCGCGCCCCCGTCAGTCTGTCCCAGGGCAGCTGTGGCTATATCAGTAGTTTACCAACACCGGGTATGGAGTGAATGAAGAATGCTCTGTAAATAATCCTCTGTAAAGCGTCTGTGACATCTGTCTGTGAAAAGCACTATATAAATAAAACACTTACTAAATCTATCAGAAAATGACTCAAAAGTAGTGAAATTATCTGTCCATGCAGCAAGATCATTTTACTTGACAAGTTCTCTTAAAATAAACGAGCTCTAGACTAGAATGAAGCAGTCTCAGAACTAGCAAGTAGATAATAAATCTGAAAATAAGATGAATAATAATCTTGGCCAAGTATGTCTGAATAACAATAAAAATAAATAATATATAAATTAATAATAATAATAATAATAAAAATAATATATAAATTAATAATAATAATAATAATAATAATAATAATAATAATAATAATAATTTGTGTATTTCCATGCTCAGAAATCATGACTTTTCTTGCCAAAATTTAAAAAGTCCAACTAAAACGAAAATACTACTAATAAAATAGTAGTAGCCCCGTTTCACATTGTGACATCACCGGGAAGTGCTATAAATTACCCACACTCACAACTTTAAAGATAGCGGCTATTGTTTTATGCCTCATTTACGATGCTTCACTCTTGAGCAGCCTTTTGTGCGCTCAGAACTCTGGACTTATCAACAAACAAAGACTACGATCAAAAAGGTCAGTTCCATCATTAATCAAGGAGGAGGTTTAATGATCAAGTGCCCACACACAACTCTGGAGATAACAGCTATTGTTCTACGCCTCATTTACACTGCTTCTCTCTCTAGCGGTGTTTTGCGGGTTCAGAAATCAAGATTTGCTATTCATAGTTTTTTTTTTTTTTTTCAATAATGTTCGATTTTATGATGCAAAATGGACTCTTGTGAGCTTTAAGACATGTTATAATCCTGTTACCTCCTCAAAAACAAACCTGGAGTTGTGTTTTGTTTCATTCACACATGTTGGAGGAATCATTTATTATTAGTCTGTCTTAATCTCCAAAGCTCAAAACGCTCTGTTCCACCTTGTGATGTCATGAAGTGGTGGTTTTCAAGTTAACAGCTTTAGTTTTTTAGCTTTAGTTCAGTAGAGATTGACAATTCCAGGGCTGAAATTAGCCAAATCATTCTGGTGAATGGAGTGTATGGAGTTTAAAAACACAGTGGAGCACAACACAACTCCGGTTATGTTTGTGAAGAGGAAACAACATTACATACAATGTATATCAGAAATCAGAATAATATAGGCAGGTGCACGGTGTAAGTTTTCTAGTGGAAGGTCCGCAGTCCGTTTGTCGTCACCAAGATGTTCCACAGTGTGTTCCAAAAAGGCAGAAATGTGACACAACCAGGCCAAGTTAGAAGTCAGATCTGTGGAGATGCATACTTTTCAAAGTATTTCTGAGCCATAAAAACACCTAAAATGAATCAGTGGAGAGCTAGATGACTTTAATGTTATTCTGTCGAACATTCTGGGCAAAGCTATAAGATTTCAATGAGACAAATAAGCAGATGTGGGGACTTGCAAGTCGTGACTTGGACTCGAGTCAGACTTGAGGCACTATTTTTAGGACTTGAGACTTGATAAAATGGACTAAGACTTGGGACTCGAGTTGGACTTGAAGGTCATTGACTTGGGACTTGATGCTTCTTCTAAAAAATATGGTTTTAGAAAATACTTTTCTCTTTACATTTGGTACATGTGCTTAATTTTACAGGAACAAATTAGAACATGTCCCTCCCACTTCTGTTACTTTGGATGTAAGTACTGAAGTACCGTGAGAAGGTATCCTCAAATGTCATACACTATTTACAGTACAATACAGTGAACAGAGGGAACTACATAGAACCCTTCCATTTCAGTGCAGACTACACAACAAAATAACTGATATTAAGCACTTTTAAATCTTAATTCTTTCTCTTCTGACCATAATGATTCACACTTAGCAATTAGCCTTTCTGCAACTCTTATATAAATACTCATATATAAATATAACATGACAATTGAATTTAAAATTAATATCAATAACAAAAATCTAGTGAACTGAGCCAGAGCCAGGTCTGGACCAGGTCTGGTCCTGATGCTGCTGTCTCCATCTGTCGTCACGGCAACAGCCCGACCATCGACCCCCTGACCCACACCGGGGGGGTCAGAGGTCACAGCAGTGATTCCATTCAAGTTTAGGGGGGGTCAGGTGCTATGAGTATTGGGCAGCAAGCTGCCCCCGCGACCCAGCTGGATTAAGCGGGAGAAGATGGATGGATGGATGGAACAAAAATCTAAGCTATATTTGGTACGTTGGTTTAAAGACTTGAAATAACTTGAAGCTCAAAGCCGACGACTTGGAGTTGACTTGGACTTATGGCCCAGTGACTCAAGACCCAACTTGTACTTGCCTGTATTTGACTTGTGACTTGACTTGGACTTGAGGTCAAAGACTTGAGACTTACTTGAGATGTGCAAAACAACAACTCGGTCCCACCTCTGCAAATAAGTGGCCGACCTTCCAGCAGAAAATAAACTGTGAGCGCGATCCTAAGCTGCCGAACTGTAGTCGCGAAAGTCCTTTCTTTTCAACTGTATCTAAATCAACATGATCATCGTTTCAATACGCCATCTCTCTCCTCATTCACAGCTATGGTTCATCCCTGCTCTCCATCTCTCCCTGTTCTCCCTCTCCCCCTCGCCTCCATCCCTCGCTCCCTTATTGCAGATGCCTTTGATGCCATGCTACAAATCACACATTTAGCTTTTCATCAATATTTCATCTATCCATCCCAGGCCTGACTCTTCCTCACGCTTTAAATCAGCACAAGCGGCATGGGGAGCGGGGGCCAACTTTGGAAGCAATTTTCCCGGCAGAAAGAGACCGAGGCAGGGGCAAGAAGGCGCGCCGTGTTGGGGGTAAGACCCGGAGGTGGTATCCAGACATGATCCTAAAAGCTAATACCATAAATAATTGCGCATTTAAAAGCCTTTAGTCTTTGAACTGGTGTGGAGGAAGTCACCCGGGTGTAGTGAAATGGAATATGTCACCGGTGTCCCAAAGAGTGGGCCCCCAAATACGCAGCAGTACATGAAAAAATTATTACGCCGCTAAAAATAGTTCCGGAGAAATAAAGCCACCAGACTGTGCAGGGAGGATTTTTTACTCTCTCTAGGGTTGATTTCTAGCGTCGTCTTCTGTGAGTTATCTCCAAGTGAATGTGTTCTGTGGGTAACTTGAATGACGTTGGACAAAGAGTGACGACAAACGGATGAATCGTCGGAAATTATGATATTTGTGTGATTGAAATGTTAGAGTTTAATTTTGCAAATTGTATTCCAAAATTAGACAAATTAACTCACTCCAGGGCAGTGGTGGAAGAAGTACTGAAAACTGAGTATCACATGAAAAATTCTAATTCAGTAAAAGTATTAAAGTACCTGTTTAAAAATGTACTTAAAGAGTACAATTTTAAGGTGTTTCCCATAGATTCTGAGATCTAATACCACTTCAAATGTAGTGATGTTGATAAAGATTTGTATTTGAATATTGTTCAATAGAAACAGAAATGATTTTTTATTTTTTTTTGTAACTGTTTTTATTTGTATATTTCTGTTTGCTTAAACTAAAAATGTGTTTCAGCAGAGATCTTGGACAATAATAAAAACAAAAAGTCCTGTCCGAAAATGTAGTGGAGAAAGTACAGATATCTGCTCTCAAATATAAAGGACTTAAAAAACAACAACTTTAAAATCTAAGTAATGTACAGATACCTACATTGTTTACGTCAGTGCAGTACTTTACTACCTTGACTTTATTACATTCCACCACTGCTCTCGGGTTGTCAAAAGTATCGCAAATCAGATAACGATAACTGAAAGTAGATACTTATTTGAGGAAGTATCGATACGAAAAAACGTTGTCTTCACAGGACAAAAATTCACCTTTCCTGAATATCTTTAGAATAATCTTGAGTTGTATCAGATTAAGTATGAGAGCACATGAGGGAGTACACAGAAAAGAAAGTACTATGATTTAATGTTGAAAATCTCATTCTATTGTCTAAAGAAAGAAGTGTTTTTTTCAGAATCACCGTTGAGTATTGAATCTATTCTTGTCTTTGTGGTAGGAGTACCATTTTAAGTATTATTCCTCCGCTCACCCACGCACCGCAAGCATACAAAACAAAGTAGGTGACAGTAAGAATGCTTTTTGAGGTATGTTTTCCCAATAAAAACACCAGATAGGTATAAGATTAAAGCCATACTGTGGAACATGAATGCAGTACAATCTCCATGGAGTCAAGTAGGTGGCATACCTTCCATCAGAAACATTTATAGTGCCCATGACGATCATCAAAATGGATTCTTATGAGTTTTACGTCATGTTACAACGCTGCAGTTGTGTTTTGTTCAGTGGTGGAAAGTAGCGAAGTACAAAAAGTCAAAGTACAATTTTTAGATATCTGCGCTTTACTTAAGTAGATTTTGAAGTGGATCATTTTTACTTTTGCTTCGCTATATTTGAAAACAATAAGAACTACTCAATTACATGTTAGATCTGGACAGAAAAGTAAAAATGGTGTTAGACCTGCTAGAATGGCTGAGACTTATTTTGAGCACATTTAATTTGAGTTTCCGTCCCGATTTTGAGCAAACCAAGCACACAAAAACATAAAACAGTTAGAAAAATGTACAAATCAAATGAATCGCATAAAATCAGCTAAATTAATTATCAAAATCACTACATTTCATACTTTAATTGTTCTAAAAGTCTTTGCAGCATACTTTCATTTTTGCTCTTCAAGTATATTTTTTATGTGATACTTTTGCTTTTACTTGAGTAATATTTTGCCCCAATATCTGTATTTTATCCACCACTGGTTTTGTTCCATTCATACATTTGAGTATCCCTTTATTATCAGTCTGTCTGCATCTCCAAAGCTTAAAATGCTTTGTTCCACCTTGTGATGTCATGATGACAGTTACCTTTTACCTTTATTTTAGTACAGATGGGCAACTTCTGAAATTATCCAAATGAAGTGTGATTGTTTTCAGTTTGAGAGAATAACTCAGCTTAAATCTGCAGGGTTTGTGTATTCAATGATTGTGTGAATGAAACACAACTCCAGGTCTGTTTGTGATGCAGAAACAACAATATAACATACACGGAGCGAGATAGCTGGACCTAGTTTAGACCTGGTTCAGTTCTGGTTTAGTCCAGGTTTAGACCTTGTTTAGACCTGGCTTAGTCCTGGTTTAGTCCTGTTTTAGTCCTCCTGGTTCACCCTGGTTCAAGAGTGTATGCAGGACAAAAGTCTGGCCTCTCCACTCGCTGATAATGTGAAAAAACTTTGGTCAAATGATGATCAGTGACACTTAGACCAGGGAAGCCTGTACCAAGATGGTGGCGTTATTAATGCCAAGAGGCTGAACGCAAGATCTACTGTTCATAGCTGTGTGACGTGATGACGTATTTTTGACAGTCGAGTCATGCCTGTGCATTTGTATTCGTATTGAGGAAAGTGTAATCGTAACTTTTCATTTTGTGATTGTAATTCTTGATGTCGTAACTTTTCAATTGGTATTCTGACGGATAAAATACACACAACACATTTTATGCACGACTGGACTCATTCGAGAGTTTACAAATTATTTATTGTATGCTCAACTACAGCCAAATATGCACGGATTTCTATCCTACGCACACAAATACTTTTGACAGCTATCTCGCTCCACAAACATAGATCAGAAAATAGCGTATATGGTAGGATAGGACAGACCCTTATTTAGTCAGTTAGTCACTTAATCAATTCATAATTTGTTTCTTGGCGTAAATTTACTTCAGTATTGCAACAGCCATGACAGACACCGTGAATGCTTCCTTATGTCATATAATCTATACACCCATTTCCATAGAGAATACATTAGCATACAGCTCAGGCATTTTCTTCTAGCTAGTTACTTTCTGCAGAATTGCTTAGCCCTCATGGCACTAGTTTTAGGCTAAATGCATCAAGTAGTGTAGTGACAGCAGGATCCCAGAGCATTACCGAAGCAAAGCCGGGGTCACCCCCAAGGAACATTTCCCCCTCCCTCCTCTTCTTTCTCTTCTCCCCTCTTTCCCCGACTAAACGAAGGCTAAGTTACAGATCAGATTGGTGGAGAGGCTACCACACTCACAGTAAAAATGTATACTTTTTACTCAAGGTATGTTGTAGAAATAAATACAAAATAGATGAATTTAGGTTCCATTAGGGATGTGCTGATGCAGCTTTTTCAGTTCCGATGCTGATTTTGATAGTACAGGTTTAAGTACCTACCTGAAAACAGCATTTATTTAGTAGTAGTAGCCTTTATTTGTCAATTTCTTCACATGTACAAGGCATACAAAGGAATTGAAATGGAAGGTCCAATTTCGATTCTTTTGTATGTCTTGTACATGTGACGAAATTGACAAATAAAGGCTACTACTACTATTACTACTATTTACTTTAAACAAACATGACATGAGACAAATGGATCCAAATGTGTAATCTAGCTTGTATTAATTTCTGAAATGATGTGTAAAATCCCTCAGTTGTCCAAGAAGAATCCATGGCAAAAGGAGAAATTCAATTTGTCAAGTGGACAAAAGTTTATTTGGCCGAAGTAATCGCTCTGGAGTAATCACAGAACAGTTTTGTATGAATACATCTTTGAACTTTATGAGACTTTTTGGGGCAATTTATAGGTCCAACCAGGATACCTGCTGCACCGATAGGTGGAAGCCGATATCTCTATTTTGAACATTCTGTGGAACATTCTTAGTAAAGCAGATATCTCCATAGAGTAAACAAGGTAGCGTACCTTCTATCAGAAAAGTTACATGATCCATCTTTAAGCTATATTGTTTTACTGTTGCAAGACTTCAAACTTATTTAGTTGTGTCAGTTCGTAATGTGTTTCTAGGCGTTTACTTCACTATTGCAACACCTTTGACAGACATCTGGAACGCTTTCTTATGTCATATAATCTATATGTCTGTACATATACAGAGAACACATTATAATGCAATTACAGCAAGCTAGTTTTCCTGGGAATTTCTTCGCCCTTGTGGCACTATTCTTCCTCACTACCAGCTCACAGATCAGATCAGTGGAAAGGCTACCGTGCTCACTGCAAGAATGTTTTTTGAGGTTTTGAAGTTTCAGCAATAGAAAGGAATATTTAATGCCATACTGTGGAACATTCAAAGCAACGCAATAATTTCTCCAAGCAGGAAAGCAGGTGGCATAGCTTCCACCAGAAAAGTTACTGGATAAATCTTTAAGCGATATTGTTTTACCTTTGCAAGACTGGACAAAGAGAATACATTATAATACAACTCCTCTGGGTAGATAGTTTTTTGGTCACTACCAGGCTATGTTACAGGTCAGATCCGTGGAGGCGCGACCTGGCTCACAGTAAGAAAGTATGTTTTAGTGATAAATACAGGCTAGATAAGTTTAATGTCATAGAAAAGCAATAACTCTGAAACAAGCAGGTGGCGAATCTTCCGCCAGAAAAGTTACATGGTACATCTTTCAGCTGTAAGGTTTTACATTGACAAGATTGGACACTTAACCCTTTTAAAACCACGGGGATCACCGGTGACACCATGGCGTATGACTATAATTTACAGTTTTTACAGCACACCTCAAAGGAGACGTTACGTTATACGATGGACTACTTTGTCTACCTTGTCAGCATGATTCCTGCTGCCTCGTCCCCTGCCTTTTCTCGCCCCTTTGCCACAATTTTCCTCTTATGCCACAGCAGCTACGATGACACAGCTGCTTTCTCCGAATTGCCAAATTGAAGTAATATTCTCCAAAGTTTTCCTCTGATATTTTACCACAGAAAGTTTAAATTTTAAGTCATGTTGTTTATTTTTTCGCTGTACCGGAGCCTTGGCTATCAGTAATGTGGTCAAAGATGTGTGTAGAATCCCTCAGTCGTCCAGGTAGAATCCATGGCAAAGGGTAGAGTTCAATTTGTCTACTGGACAAGAGTTTTAGGTAGAAGATGCTTCGCCGCTCATCCGTGCTGCTTCTTCAGTTCAGTTTAGTTCAGAAATCGAACTCTACCCTTTGCCAATGTGGTCAAAGATTAACTGAAAGAAAGCTCGAGAGGCGACGTAAAAACAAAGCAAAACAGGTGAAGAAGAGAAACATGCAGCGTCAGCGGTCATGTCTTCTTCCTTGATTTGTTTTAGACTCTGCGTTTATTTGGAACCACCAGT
The DNA here is from genome assembly GCA_034769755.1 of Odontamblyopus lacepedii. Lineage (NCBI taxonomy): Eukaryota > Metazoa > Chordata > Actinopteri > Gobiiformes > Gobiidae > Odontamblyopus > Odontamblyopus lacepedii. The sequence continues at coordinate 10,564,383 of CM068350.1, forward strand.
TATTTATCAAATACACACCTACACCCGGCGTTTAAATGGTTAATTTGCTAGTTCAGTCCAAAAAAACAAAACATTTTGAACGCTTTATGTCAAAAATCTACATATCCATTTCCAAAGAGAATACATTATAATGCAACTCCTTCCGTTAGCTAGTTTTTCCTGGAAATTTCTTTGCCCTCGTGGAACATTACCAAAACAAAGCCGGGGTTGCCCCCAAGGAACGTTTCCTACTCCCTCTTGTTCTTGTTCTTGTTCTTGTTCTTCTTCTTCCTTTACTCCTTCACTACCAGGCTAAGATCAGATCAGCGGAGAGACTACCATGCTCACAGTATAAAAGTATAATTTTAATGCCATACTGTGGAACATTCTAAGCAAAGCAATAATATCTCCACAGAGGGAAGTGGGTGGTGTACCTTCTAGAAGAAAAGTGCATGGTACTGAATTGACACATCATTAGCCAGTTCAGTCAATTCATTATTTCTGTAAAAAATAAAATAATTAAATGGCCCCTTTGGTCTTATAATATTAGATCATTTCTATAGAAAATACATTTTAATGCAACTTCTCCAGCTAGACCATTTTTCCCCTGGAATTTCTTAGCCCTCGCGGCGTTCGTTTTAGGCTAAATGCATCAAGTGGCGCCGTGACAGCAGGATCCCAGAACATTACCAAAGCAAAGCTGGGATCACCCCCAAGGAACGTTTCCCCCTCCCTCTTGTTCTTCCTTCTCTGCTCCAGGAATAAATGAGTCGGAATGACAATTTTCCGACAGATCCAGATGACAAGCACGAAGGGCCCGGCAAAACAACTTTCAATTTTGTATTCTGCGTTGTATTATCCGCTGCCACAGTTTGGGGGATTTGGATGTTGATTTACTGTTCTGTGACAAATGCTTTTTAAAAAAATATTTCTGTCGGATCCTTTTTCTATTTAAGTTACAACTGGAGATAAACAAGAAAACAAAAGGGAGAGCTGTACTAGTGTCTTCACTCTGTAAGGCTTTGTGTTGCGTTTTTACTACCCCACAGAGATTACAAGTCGGATGGCAATTATACAGAGGCGAGGGAATCTATAAGCGTGTCCCTCATTAAAGAAAATAGATTATAACATAAAGTTTGGTGTCTAATTATTTCTCCTCTTCGGTTGCCAGGGTCAGTGGATTTTGTAGAGTGGGCACTTTGCACTTGTATTTTGGTGTAGCAAGCGATTCATCAGTATAGACGTGAATTGTGGAGTTCAGAAAGTAGATTAAATTCACTTTTTTGTTTGAGAAAAAAAAAGCGTTCAAAGGGAAATAATTACATAAATATTCAGGCATTTAGTATTTCCATAACTGTTTAAGCGTTAATTCACAGCAGCCAAGAGCCAAAATCAAGTTATTTGTTGAGAAATGCTCAATGCAGCTTTTTGCATTTCATTTTAACATGCTAACTTGATTAATAATAATCCGTGGGTGAAGAGGATCTCTGTGTGTGCCACTGCTATGTTTTAGAACATGGGTTTTCAGTTTGGATAAATGTGAGCCTCCCCTTAGAGTAGGTAAAGACAGCCAAGTCTCCCCCATTAACCAAAATCTCATCTGCCTGCCCTCCCCCACACAGGCCTTTGAAGTGAATGCATCTTTTGTGTTCCTGCAATGATGAGTTTCAATAACAACTGATAATATATATATCTTTTTTTATATTGTATTTTCATATATTTTTAAAAGTGCATTCATAAACGATTTTTATAACAGCAAATAATTTCCAACTTCATGTAGGCCTGAACATCAGTCGGCCTATCCAAATCAACAGAACATGCATAACATTTGTAATCGTAATTGGAATTTGTAAAACTCTCACTGACGACAGCTGATGGCTGATGGGCCGTATATTAAGTGCATGGTGTTGAACAAAATAAGCACCATGGACAGCTGTATGATTAAGAAATAACACCCTTAACAACAAACGACAACACTGGCTGCGCAGAGGTGTTGGGTGCGCGGAGGTGTCGGATGCGCAGAGGTTTTGGATGCGCAGAGGTGTCGGATGCGCAGAGGTGTTGGGTGCGCAGAGGTGATGGATGCACAGAGGTGTTGGATGCGCAGAGGTGATGGATGCACAGAGGTGTTGGACTTCCATAGCCTTAGTGGAAATATGGGGGTATTCGCGCTTCCCCAGTGGCTCTTTGGTGTCCCCCAGGGGAGGCGGGCCTCACCTATCGAAAACCGCTGTTTTAGAACTTAAGCTAGAACGTTTTTATAATTTTACTCTTTGCTATTAGAGTATATTGTGATGTGTGAGCTACTGTGTCAAAATAATTTCCCTAACTGAAAGTCATAGTTAATTGGCTCTTCTTCCTGTAATTTTCTTTGTAACTTTTCCCCCATTTTTCTTCACAAACTGCACCTGGACTGGTGTAAAACATTGAGAGTTCATCCAACGATCTGTAGGTTTGCAGTTCAAATCTAACTCTCAATCTACTAAAACTGACCCACAGGCTGGCGATGTGATTCCAGCTCCCGCAGATGAATACTGTTGTTGTGTTCTTGGGCAAGACATTTAACCCATCTCACCCCCAGTGACCGCATACCCTGGTGTATGACTGTGTGAATAAAGCGCTTGAGTGCCTTCAAGGTGGAAAACTGCTGTATAAAAACGTGACTGTTTACCATAAGTACTGAATCAAAGTGGAACCAAACACTAAATCAACCTTGTTTTGCCACTAAACTGTATATAATGTGTTTTAATTGTGCGTGCTGCCTCCCATGGTCATTTGCATTTCGAGTACTATGTGACATCACGCAGGACTGCCCTGATTAGATTACTGCAGGGGCGGATTCGAAGTGTGGATATCTGTTAGACCAATCACACTGCTAATCATACCTCCAGGCCTTCTGTGGTTGTGGATAGAGTTTAGGTGTTTTGTCCCACTTTAAGGTTGTGTCTCATATCTCTTTCCTCACTTCCTTCCTTCCTCCTTGATTCCTCTCCTCGAAGTCCCACCCACAGAGGACACAAAGCGAGGAGAAACGATATAAACTCCTCGCTGCTCAGCAATAAAGTTTCATTCTTTTATCTGACGTCTGCCTCCTGAAGCCTCTCTTGTGTTTACTCCTTCCTTCCGTGATTTTGTTTGAGACAACACTTAATATGACACATTTGATTGACAGCTGAAAAATCGAGGGTTGAGGAAAGGAATAAAGAAGGAAACAAGGAAAGCGAAATGAGACCCTAAGTTAAAGGAAGAAAAAGATCGGCTGCCACTGTCCAACCGGGAAGTAAACAATGTCCTATGAGGCAGTAAAATCATAAACATTACCAAAATAGTCAAACTAGGGAAAACGAGGCAGGGTTTTAGCTAAATATAAGATGTTTAAGAAAAAGCTTAAGAAAAATGGACAGTCTAAACAAATCCATCCATCTTCTCCCGCTTACTCCAGCTGGGTATACAAACTTAAAATTCAAAGTCAACTAATCCAACTCCCCACTTCCTACCGTACTGTATATGGGTCAATGACATGACGCTGTCCAGTTGCAACTTCCTCAGTTAAAAGGTTCAAATTTCATAATAATTCACCACATTTCTATAGTAACACTGACCTCCATGGAACCAAATAATTTTTTCAGAAATCATGAGTTATTCTGCATGTTTTTGTACTTAAAGTGTTAAAATGTCACTGGAGTTTTAATAACAGTCAAAATAGACTTGGGTGAATGGGATTCTTTAGGCATTTTTCTTCATTTGATGCATTTTCCAGGGCAGTAGTTTGTTCATTAAACATAATCAGGTGACGGTTATATTGGACAGCAAAAGAAAATATCAATATGCATTAAAAAATCTAAAGAAATGACAACAGTTTGTGTCTATATATTTCATATTACTCAGAATTTAGATTAATATTCCAACCATGTTTTAGAATGTTTAAGGTTATTCTCGGTTGCACCACATGACATTTTACACTAAAAATGATTAAAATAATAATAATAATAATAATAATAATAATAATAATTTTCCCTCACACATAACACTTGTCTAGCGCTTTTCAAGATATTCAAAGAAGCTTTACATGGAGAGACAAAGGCAAAAGAAATAAGATAATTAATGAAAGGTGGTTTTAAAGAGATGGGTTTTCAGGGTTTTTTTTTAAAACATGGGCAGTGTGGCGGAGTCTCTGATGTATTTGTGGTTTAATATCAAGTTTATGCATACCTGACACTGTAAATATTATAATACAATAATAAGTTTAATAAAAACTAATATTTTTTTTTATATTTTAGAATCTACCTGTTGAAAATCCTTATACACCACTGACCCATATAGAAAAACACTTGATTTTACACAATTAACCTTCACACACTTCACAATCCCTACACCACCTCGTGTGATCTGAACATCCGGATGGTAGCAGAGATGGAGCAACCTAGCGGTGCGTGTCTGCAGATGGATGAGGGAGATTTGTCATTCAGCCCGCGCCGTTGTAATTACACCCAAGAATTATAGCGCGCCGCTAAAATGACTGACTGAATAATAATCAAAATCGCTAACGCTCGCATCCATTTCACAGGTGCTTCGCTCTTAACCAAAAGCTAATTGAGTGTGTGATAGAGGCCCTTTTTGTCAATAAAGTTTTGGCTCGGATAAAACCTCCTTTGGGAAATGTCTAATTTTTGAGATACGGCGAGGTTGATTGAAGAAGTTTGAAGGGTTCCAAGATGCATTCGGTTTTATGCTTTTAACTCAATCTGGTCGTGTACATTAGAGAACGTTTTTACTGCTATAATAAAAGGACTGGGCAAATAACAAGTTTCACTGCTCAAGATATAAAAACGTGCTTTTCTTTGTGTTTTAAGATGGATTCCAATATTTGCGAAGGTCAAGTGCACAGTTTGGGCCAATTTGGAGGGATTGTGATAGTAATTTTCAATTTTCTGCAATTTTCTTTTTAATGTAGCTCTGTTATGCTATGGCAGGGGTGCACAATTATTTTTTCCATGGTGTCACATTTGAAACAAATGTTTAACTAAAATATTTAACTCAATTCTGCATAATATTAACTGTATTTCTTTATAAAAAGCAGTAAAAATCATTGTTTTGACACGCTGGTCAGACTGGTATGAGTAAATGTTATGACTAAGCAATGAAAATGTGAGGCTGCCTTACAAAAATGTCATTAAAAAACACCTCTAAAGTAAAAGCAGTGCAACTTTAGTCCATGCATGAGGTAAAATGATCAAATATGTTATTTTGTAATTCCAAATTATCTTAAATGGGCCGGTCAGAGTCAACCATAGGGTTGTATGTGGCCCCGGAGCTGTACAATGCCCAGGTCCGTGCTGTGGTCCGCTTTTCTCCGCCCACTCCTTCTATAGGCCGGTCTACAACATTGTTTGAGTGACAGGTGGACTCAGCCAATCACAGTGAGTTGAGAACTTACCAAATAGCGTTTGTTACATGAAAAACCCTACATAAATACAATGTTTATTCTTTAAAATAACTAAACTTTTAACATCCTCCAAGGGCCTCTATTTATTTTTTATTATTGTCTTAAAAATGTGAAAACAGAACATCATTTTAAGCAAATTGCAATGGTCCTCACTGTCTGAGTATCCAAATTATGCACCGCAATGACTATATATGCTTTTCTTTTAGAAGCAAGAGCAGCGTTTTACTGCCACAACTAGCATGCTACCAGAGCACCGTTCAATATTAGATGCCACTAATCACAAAGCTTTCTATTGTCCGATAACAGGAAGTGCACGCTAGGATGCTACTTGTTGTTAGTTTTAATGTCACAATGCTTTGTTGTAAAAAAAAAAAAAAAAAAAAGCACTTCATGGTGAATAATTAGAATGCTCAGAATGCATAACTAAAGGAAGGAATGACTTTGGACTACGGCAGTTTTTTTTATTTTTATTTTTTTTTTTTACATTTTTAATCAGGTACAGTGTCTTTAATAAACTACCTGTTTGTTATGAATCAAGTTTCTGCTCATGCTTTATTACTACAAATTAAGGTGCAGCTAGAATACAGTGGTACCGAGATAATTCAAAGTGCATTTATTTTTATTTTATGGTTTTCTTATTTTTTCTCTCTTTTTTCATTTTTTTTTTTTCGTCCACCACCATTACTGCCCTCTCCAGATGACCCCGGGCTCGTTGGGGCAGTGGACATGATTTTGCAGGAGGCTGAACAGGGCCGGCATGAATGCATCATGGAGGTGTTTTTGTGTGAGAGAACGTGCCATGTCACTTTGGTCATCTCTCTGCTGGAGCCCGAACTAACATGGCCACTACACCAGAAAAAACAGTCCTTATGTAACGGAGCAGGACAATGGGAAAACGCACAAGAGTAGTCCAAATTTATATTGTGTTTAAGAATATTGCCGCTGAAAGTAAGAAGTTATGTTTCTCAAGGTAATTTTGAGAGATAAAACACCTATAATTGTATATATGAAAGCCAGATAAATTTAAAGGGATAGTTCTGTTTTTTTCACATGAATCTGTATGGCATCTCCGTCAGCAATGCTCTCTCATGTCACGACAGTCAACAGTCTGAGCACGTAAACAATGCCGAACTACTGAAAAAAGTGTTGGATTCGTGCGTGGCTGTCACCTGGCGGCATAGACTGGAAGTAGTGCGCGCTGATATGAGCGGAAAAAATAGTACCAAGTGTTTATGAGGTCTGACTTTTTTGTGGACAACTGTTTTGTGACACAAATGTATCACTCTTTTGAACACATATTGTTTTGAGAAGAAAAACGCTTTATTTTCATGAGCTTGCTGGACACTTTCATCAGCACCGAAACCCGAAGAACTCGGCTCACCGGACGCTGTCGGGAGGTAGGTCAGGGTTGATTTGATGTATGACGCTGCTGATGGGGAGGCCATACAGATTCATGTCAAAAAACCCAACCTATCTCTTTAATGCCACACTGTGTAATATTCCATGCAAAGAAATAACATCTCCATGGAGACAAGCAAGTAGTAGTAGTAGCCCTCCACCTTAGAAGTTACATCGTGCACCTTTAAACTTGCATAGTCACTACCTGATGTCCATCCCACCTTGAACTAAACATTTTGTGTATTGACAGATACAAAAATATACACAGTATATTAAAAAGTATAGATTTTTTCCCTGAGAATGAATACTATTTGATCCTTGTGTCAGTATTGACACAACCAGGCCAGATCTGTAGAGAGGCGAGCCCACTCACAGTAAAAATGCATTTTTTTCACAATATAAAAGTCTACAGTTGAATAAATACATGAGCAATCAGTTTAATGCCGTACTTTGGAACATTCCAGATAGCGCACAAACTTCTCCATGGAGACTTGCAGGCTATGGACCCATCAGAAAAGGAAAATAAAAATAAAACATGACTTTAAAATTAAATTCATGCAAGACGTTATAATAATGCCGATGGTTAGACTGAGCAAAAGCCAGCATGGTCCAGAAATCAAACCCGCAACCTTCTTCCTACGAGGCCAGCGTCTTAACACCTATACCATGCAGAATGACATGTAGACCATAAAAATAACACTGCTTTTGCTTTCGCGCCCCTCAAAGGACCATATACTGAGTGCAAGCTTTCGGTAATTATCCTGCACCATCCTCTGTGTCCTTACCTTATCTTTCAGCTTGTACTCTCGCTATCTTCAAATCTTTCAAGGAGTGCCTCACAGCTCAGAGAAGGCGCATGTTTCTCCACAGTTTTCGGAAGTGGACTGTACCGGTGTTGCCATGGTTACCCTCAATTCAACATGAGACTCTTTGATTTTCTGTTTCGAAGCGCACACAGATATGGGCTTTCGGGAAAGAACAGTGGGTTTTCGATTTTGTCTATTCCCAAATCCTTCAAATGGTTTCTCGGAGTGTTTGTGGACCTTTTTATTGGGTGTGATCCTTGTGTTCATGTTCTAGAATTACACAATGTTCTAATTTCAGATTCAGGGCAGGGGATTATGTAACTTTATAGGAGAGGAACTGTTTTTGAAAGAAATCTCCAAACTTATGATTCGCAAATGGTTTTCGCTTTTTATCTGGGATTCGCTCCATAAACCTGCTTGGGATGAGCAACATAACTGCACTAGTATCGGTCTCAAGAGATATCGATGCAGACTAGCTAATATCAGCGTCGGCCCATATTGATTCTCGATGCCAGTATCCGATACTGATATTTTTTTGCGCCGTCAAAGTCCGTGCCCATTTGGAACAGACTAGTGAGTTAGAAAGCATATTATGAACGCATTTTTGCACAACTTTTACACAACTTTTCTGGTGGAGGGGCCGTCACCTGCTTGTTGTCTCCATGGAGATGTTACCGCGTTGCCTGGAATGTTCCACGGAATGACATTAAACACGTCTATGTAGCATTTGTTCATCACAGGCGTTTCTATTGTTCAAAACATACAATCATTCTCTCTGTGAATAGGGTTGCCTCTCCACGGATCTGACATGTAATTTAGCCTATTGCTGTTTCCCTTGAGAAAAATTGGTTTAACTGCTACCGTGGAACATTTTAGTCAAACATTGCGCAATGTACCTTTAATTTAAGAGACATTTTAAACATGAAATATGGACAAAACGGTTGAAACAGCAAAATTAAAAATCTATTTCGACGCATCCCTGAAACTTGCCTTGAAGTCCTTTAAATGGACAGTAATCACGTCTTTTTGGTTGAATAAAGGTGCCACTTTCTGAAGTTATTGTGAACAGATATTTTCACATTTGTTTATTTGTACTGACAGAGCAGACATTGAACTTTGTGCCAGCTTTGTTCCATGTGGATAGGCCCGGTAATTACAGAGATATGAACCATAAAGCAGGTCAACAAATCTGCAGTCTGACAGCGACTTCTGCAAATTCCAACGCAGAAGTCTTCTCTTTTTTTTTTTTTTAAACAACAGGGCTCTGACATTGCGCCGATGTCAAATGAACAAAATCTATCTTAATACTTTACAATATAATGTAGAAATCACACTTCTGCATGTATGTCTATGGCGGGATGTTTAGCAGTTGCCATGGTGACAGTGCGCACAGACAAAACACTTTTAAGATTGTTTTTAAACTGAAGAAAAAATGCAAAATGGATTTAAACATTTTCAGGAGCCTGTGACCGATTTTCCACGTGAAAGACTTGTTTAATCGTAATATAGACGTCACACTTCTACATGTATGTCTATGGCGGGATGTTTAGCAGTTACCATGGCAACAGTGCGCACAGACAAAACACTTGTAAGATCATCGTTAAGATCAAGAAAAAATGCAAAATGGATTTAAATATTCTAAGGAGCCTGTGATCAATTTTATGCATTAAAGACTTGTTTAAGTGCGGAAATCAGCTAACCCAGCTAAATATGTACTTTACGGTCGAATAAAGCTCAGATTAAAGTCGAACTTGAGTAACAACGTGTCAGACAGAGCAGTGCTTACAGCTAGCGTCACACCCCCATGGAACATTGATGAAATCAACTGCAAAGTATCAATAGAAGGTTTGTGTATATAATACCAAGCTTGTTCAGTGAAGAGTGAGCCATGCTTCAAAAAAAAAAAAAATACAAAAATACGAAAAAGGTTAATAATAATAATGATCACAGAATCACACTTAGCCAGATGGGTCATAATAGAATCAATGACTAGGCCTATTTGAAGCTTGTTGCTAAGTGTAAAAAGCTAACCTTTAGATAATGAACAAACCTTCATTTAGCCTAATAGTCGCTAATGTTTTGTTATTCAGGTTTAAAAGCCACTGTAGATTAGTAGAGAACTTGCTTTGCTCAAGTTTTTTTGAGAGAATAAAACCATTTTAACATTTAGCTTAGTAAATGTGAAAATTTACTGTTTAAATCCAGTTTGTGTATATATTTTTTTAACTCTTCTTATTAAAAACTCTGCATAATGACCCTGCTTTGAAAGTAAGAAAGTCACAGTTTTTGCAATTGTTTGAAATCTTGATTATTAAAACCCAAATTGAATCTAATAATTTCTTTAGCTGCCCGGGCCTAATCTACACTACGCAAGATTTTAGAGTAAAATCTGAGCGAGGAAAGAGGGGACGAGACACAATTTCCACAAGACGAAATGACATACGAGACTGGGTCCACGAGACGAGACTTTAATATCATTTCTAATATGTACATTTCGCGATTCAGTTTCCAGTTTTGGTCTCACATTTTTTTATTTATTTGATTTCATATTTTGGTTTTATTTTCATTCTAGTACTGCTTTTTTGAAACCGTAAGAGACGTAACTCACCAACCCTTTTTTTTGTCCTATGCTAATGTAAACACAAAAAATTCATGAGATCTTTTTTTGTCTTGTGTGCACGATTTTGTCTCGTGAGATCTTGTGACATGAGTAATGTACCTTACCATACTCCATACTTGCTTTGTAAACTTTTGAATGGACCACAAGGCAGTAGTTATAGTAACAGTAAATAATGACAATTTTTCTGACTCAGATTTGACAAAATTTTACAAAAACAAAAATTTAAGCCTGTAATTTCATGATGAATTATAATCCCACAGTCGTACGGCATTTGTGTAGGCCTCTTTTGAGACCGTAGACAGCCCAGTGGAATAATTATAACCATTTTAATGACCAGGAACTAATGTCATTCTTCAGATTCAGCTCGATGTGCTACGCTACATTACCCCGGTGCAAGGCATGGAGCGCTTTGCTAGCTCGACAAATCCTGCATGTGTCACTTCTATTTTAAGACTTCAAATGGGATACGGAATTCTAAATGTCCATTTCATATGTGCGAGGGTCTTCAATATGCAGTAAGTCCATAATGGATGTTTTAGAAGACAATATTTTTTCTATGTATTCTATTCTATTTTTCTATTTGTTCTGAAGAATTCTGGTAAATCAATTCTAAACTCACAAAAAAGAAAAAAAATCACAAATTAATTCTTATATCGTGTTGTATTCAAATTTTGGAATAGTTTATTTGAGCCCATGGACTGTATAAAGAAGTGGACCCATAGTGTTCAGCTCCAGTCAAATGAAGCTCATCGAGGCTGGAAGTTATAGGAGGAAATTTGCCGAAATAAAAAAAAAGGATCATGTAGAGTGGGTTAATACAAACATTTACAGCAGTTACAGAGAGAAGGGCGATTTTTCAATTTAAAGTGAAATGGGAGTTGATGGAGCCGGAAATGCCCCCATGCTCACTTCCTATTTGGAACGTGGCGACTAACGGGTTAGCTATGTCCATTTGTATATAAAGCCTATATTTCAGACCCAGTATATAAAAAACAGCATATAAATTGTTGACCACTGCATACATCTTGGTAAAACTTGGTTAAAACCTGATTTAATCCTGGTTTAGTCCTGTTACAGTCCTGGATTATACCTGGATTATTTGCATTTTGTTCTTCAAATCACCTTTGAATATTGTAGTAATGGTAGCAGCCGTAATAGTCATTTTTACTCGCAAAATTTTGAACAAATACTTAAAAAATTTCTGTTTGATGGAAAAGTTTAGAAAAATATTGAATAATTATGAAACTTTATTGGATGGTCCACCTTTACCTGGAATGTTCCGCAATACAGCATTAAATGAATCTATTTCCATCAAACTGGTGACACCATCGGGCCAAGTTACAGGTCGGAGCTGTGGAGAGACGTGCTCACTTCAATCCATGTTATTCAAGGTATATTTGGTATATAGGTATATATTTTAACATGAAAATGAAATAAGTTCACTTTTTAAATTCGACCCTATCCCAAATAACTGCTTTCGAATCGCTTCTGCCGCTCGCCGGGCCAAAGGTGGGGCGCATTAACTGCCCTGATCTGTTAATCCAAGCACAATTTGAGCCAAATGATAAATCAGTCCGGCCCGGGCTCTCCTCCTGGTCTTCGTTCCCCCGTTTCGATTCACACTGTGTAACTAATGAGCCAGCTAGACCGTTTCAGGCGCCACGGACACGGCCGCTAAAGGAGAAGTGGGGGACGGCGGTCAGTGGAGCTGTTTGCATAGAAGTCGATAAAGGGAGAGCCGGGTCCGATGCATTGATCCGGATCTGCTTTAAAACGGGTCCAGGGCTCGATCAGCGGGACCGTTTATAACTACAGTCCCACATTGGTCAGATAACGCAATCAAAATATCAGCGAGCCTGGAGATAAGCACTCCACTGTTAGAATCACAGGGATTTTAGATGTTTAGAGAAGGGTGCAGTTTGAATGGGTGAAGCAATTTTGCGTTTGTAACTTATACTTCTTCAAATGAAATCGTAACTGACCCTGAGTGAATACCATGAGTCAATAGTGAGTATGCCTTTTGTAAAGTCATCAAAGTACTGTATTCTGAGTACTTTCACTTTAAGTTGCATTGCATTATAGTGTAAAAGACGCAACATATGCACTATGCAACGTTTTCTACACTGGAAAAAAACAATATCTAAGTAAGTTAAAATGACTTAAATTAAGAACATTTTCCTTTATTTGAGTTGCTTCAACTTGATAAGTAAAATTATCTGCCAGTGGAATAAGTGTGTTTTACTAAATTCAAGCAACATTTGATTTGATTTCTTATTTTAAGTGCAAAAATTGTATGTACTTGTATAGTACAAAAAGTCTTATTCCACGGGTAGAGAATTTTACTAAAGAGAAATTTACTCAAATTATGGTCAAACTTTCTTAATTCAAGTCATCTTAACTCGACTACATTTTGTTTTTTTCAATGTGGTAGAGGATTGGCCAACTTCTTGTCTCCAAGGAGATGTCATTGTGTTGCCTAGAAAGTTCTATAGCATGCAAAAACCTATTTATCTTACATTTTATTATTTTACAAGTGTACCAGACCCACTGCACCAGACTATAGAGGGACACAGGAGCTCATTTTCAAACAGGCTCCTACAGCTCCGCTCTAACAGTGAGAGATACAGGAGTACATTTATACTATAATACTCCCTACAACTGTACAACAACTCACCTTTAGGTAATAGATAACCCTATGTCCCTTCAATAATCATATCATTATTGCACTGCTTTCCTATGACCTCTTGTATATAGCTGTGATTTTATATTTTATTACTTAGTTTTCTCTTTTATTTTGACTTGAATATTACATTTATATAATTATGTCTTTTTTCACACCTGTCTCTTGTTATCTTTATTGTTTTTTTATTACCATTTATAATTTTTACTCTTTGTTAGTACCGGTATATTATATTGTGATGTGTGTGCTACTGTGTCCAGATAATTTCCCTTGTGGATCAATAGTTTGTCTAAATCTAAGAAAATAGAGTAACTACCGGAACACAGTACACCAAAAATGTGTGTTCAAAGCCATGTCCAGGTAGTTCCTTGGCACCGGCTGTGATGCTGCAATACACAGAAAAGGGACATTTTTGTCCTGAAGGCTGTTCCTTGCCTCAAACTGCCCTGACACACATCTGCTGATGCTACCTGACCAGTCCTCCTTTTAAACTGCACTGAGACCTTTGATTGAGACACAAAGGCTACTGATGAAAGAAACACAGCCTAAATATGCAGTGTTTGTGTGTTAAACATGTGTGAATGAAACAAAACACAACTGCAAGTATGTTTGTGATGAGGAAATAACATTATAACAGAGAAAATAGCGTCACATGCATCCTTTATGTCTTTTGAATGCATAATGGACACTGTGCGATGTTAGTATTGAGCCTTTTAGTCAAGAAGGTAAAGAATGTGAATGAGATGTTTCTACACAGATCTGCAGCAATTAGAAATGCATTGTGTAAAGGTAATTGATTTGGTTCCAACTAAAGGACACTTTAGTTATCTTAATCACAAAGAAATTCCCTTGGGCTGGCGTGGCTTCGTTTCCTCTACCTTTACACGACATGGTTAACTGAACATTCCCATTCACTGTGGTGCATTAGTACAATTCAATGGATGTACAAAGTTTACGCCTGAGCCTCAATGGCTATGGATGGCTGTAGTCCTATTCCCAAATGTGCCAAAATGGCCTCCCCCACTGCTGAATCTGTGAGTAAAAACTACTCGAGCATGCATGACTCACTCTAAATGGTAGGCTACTTCAAGTGGGTAAATGAGAAGAGGAAATAATTATGACATAGTTTAAAGCTCTTAAGTCAATTTTGCACAATATGGCTTCTTAATGGAACTGTATGTAGCCTGCCAAACAAAGACCAAAATTAGGACTAAAGCTGAAACTAAACCTGGACTAGACTGAACCGGACCAAACCATTGTCTACATCATGACTGAACTGGACTCAAACCAGGACCAAGCATGTGCAAATATGACGCATTCTTTAAAAAAAAGAACCTAAAATCACAACTGAACCTGGACTGCAAACCTTAACTTGCAAATAACGGACAAAAACTCGTGTATGGACAGGCCATGGCAGAATTCCCGTCTGAGCTGCAGAGGCGGCACTAGCACTGACTCGTGATTGGCTGTAGGTGGGGGGTTTAAATACTGACCATTTAGATCAGAGACAGGCATTTTAGGTTTAAATTAGGGTAGGCGGGGTCTTAAAAGTCTTAAAAAGGTCTTAAATTTCATGTTCCTAAATTAAGGCCTTAAAAAGTCTTAAATTATGTTGTCCAAGTCTTTTTCACAAAGATCTCAACCGGGCTGCAGTGCAATGTGAAACAAGACAATGTGAAAGCTTAATTTGTCTTGTTAGAATGTTCTAAATGATTTTTGGCCATTTTACAAGCAATGCATATGACTATAAATGAGTCCTGAATGAGATTTTATAACAGAAGTATTTTTTGTTCTTTACAGCAGTGAGTAATGGTCATTATTAGAATTGGATCTGGAGCTTTTCGCCTGCATAATGGGTGTGATGTTGGTCTAAATTTTCATTTAAGTGGTCTTAAAAAGGTCTTTAAAAAGTCTTAAATTTGGGGTAGTCAAACCTGGGGATACCCTGTTACACACTGGATTTCAGCAACGAAACTGGCAACATAAAAAACTAAGAATAAAACAGCATTACAATTAATAATACTACATTTTATTTCGAGGCGCCTTTCTAGACATTCAAGGACAATTAAAAAGAGGCAATATATACAGTACAAGACAAAGAAATTAGACAAAGCAATACAAAAAAAAATGGACAAACAGCAAGGAGATGGATAATTAAGTGGGGTAGGCTTTTGTTATAAGTAAAAGCAGTTGGGAAATTTAAATCTTCCAAATGTTTCTTTCTTTCTGTTATGCCGGAAAAAAAAATCTTACAAACAGTTCCTTTAAATCTATTTCTCAATGAATAACAAATCATCCAACGCGCCATAATCACTGAGTTTTAATAACAGCTCTCAAATCCAAAGTACCATTACACCGCACACAGAAGTTTCAAGTGGAACAGACTAGCCTATAGCTCTTAAAACGATGATATACTCCGAAAGTGAACTTTTAGCACCCGCTACTTATCACAGCCAAACAAGAAAACACATTTACATTCCAGCTCTGTGCGGTGGGCCACTCTGCAGGCTCCGATAAAGGCCATTTGCTTGAGAAAAGTAGGAGTGAGAGGTTTGCCAGTCTGTGAGAGTGACAGAGACAAAACGCCATAATAAAGTGGAGTGGCTAGCACGAAAACAAGACGCAGCGTTAAAGAAAGAAAAAAAAGCAAACAAAAACACACAATCTGAAGAGCTGTGTGCAGTTTTCAAATGTCAAAAGTACATTCCTGAGTAGACAATAGCCGTGGTTAGTGTAATGGACTTAAAGTGTGCATGTGCCCGTAGGTACTTCCGCTATCTGACCTCCGTGAAGTTGGCCCCCCATCAAACTCAAACTTTCACAAAAACTATGTCAATCGTTTTCGCTTTGTTTGTGCTGTTTTGTGCTGCAAAAAGTTAAGTTTGTGCCGCTTTAGTTTTGGAGAAATTAACAATTCTTTTATAGGTCAAATTGGGCTCAGCCAGCCCCCAGGAAGCTTCAAAATGCTCTAAAACAGAATAAAATAGAGTCAATCGTTTGTGCTTTGTTTGTGCTGTTTTGTGCTGTGACAATTTTCATTTGTGCAAGTATATTTCTAAAATGATTAATTATTATTTCTGCAGCAATTATAGGACATCATTTCCGCTCAGCTGATCTAATTACCACAGAAATAATAATTAATCATTTTAGAAATACAAACGATTGACACCATTTTGGACGTTTTGGTGCATTTTGAAGCTTCCTGGGGGCTGACCCCAATTTGACCTATAAAAGAATCGTTAATTTCTCCAAAACTAAAGAAGCACAAACTAAACTTTTTGCAGCCCAAAACAGCACAAACACAGTTTTTGTGTAGGTTTGCATTTGATGGGGGGCCAACTTCACGCAGGTTGGGGAGCGTACCTATGTTCCCACGGCCCAATGGTCCCACAGCCCAATAGTCCCACGGCCCATTGGTCCCACAGCCCATTGGTCCCACATCATTAAGACTTTTTAAAACATTTTTAGGCCCAATGGTCCCACAGCCCAATGGTCCCACAGCATATTCCCAATGTTCCATGTTCCCACATTTCTAAGAAAAAAATCAAATTCAGGCCCTATGTTCCACAACTAACCCTAACCCTAACCCAACCCTAACCCTAACGCCGTGGGACCAATGGGCTGTGGGACCATTGGGCCGTGGGAACATAGGGCTGACCCCCGCAGGCAGGTTGCTATCCATGGCAACAAGTGCGCAATAGGTTTCAAATACAGTGTAAATAGCACCAATTTTCATGTTTGTTTGGAGTTTTGTTTTCCCAATTATTACTTCGTTCGGTGGTGTGATGGAGCAGGTCCGTCACTCAGAGCGCGCTCCCCGGGGTAAAGCATGGGAAGATATGCGCTCACCTGTTTCGCGCCGCTCCGCAAACTCCAGCATCCAAACGCACAATAACCTTCATTTTACCTAACCTCCGCCGCGTCTAAGGGCACACACTTGGAAGCGCCAGTACTATCCTCTAAAACCCGCGATAAATCAACCCTTTACTCGCCGTCGCGCTGCCACCTGCTCCCTTATCCCGCTTCGTATTGGCAAACCCGGACACACCCGCGCCGGGAGCTTAAATCCTCCCGTTGCATGCGCTCCAGGGGTCATGTAAGCGACATGTGACTGGCATGGACAATTAACTGTATTTTATATGTATGGAAACTGTTGGAGGTCATGGTAAATAGACATTTTTTCACTGTACCACTGTAAATATTTCCTGCGCACATTTTTGCTCCTGTTTTTAGTAGATGATAGCCGTGGTTAAGAGTACTGGTCTTATGGGTACTTCTGCGATCTGTATCAAAATAACTGTAAAAGTTTTTCACTGTCCAAGAACACAATGTAAATAGTGCAGAATTTCTTGTTTTTTTCCAATTATTACTGTTTTGGGGTGGAACTGCATCTGCGGTAAATATATTGTACTTCGTAGTAGTTTCATCAAAATAGGAATCCCACAAGGGTCGATCTTGGGGCCGTTTAATTAAAAAGAATTTATAAAGAACACAAACATATTTTAAAAGTAGTGGTAGTAGTACAATATTTTACTTTTTTTTCCCCTCTTAAACAAAACCAGAAAGAAATGTGTGCAGTACGACAAAGATTTAACATAAAAACACGCAACATTGAGACAACTCTAGACACAAACAAAAACTTTCCCACTGCTCAGACACCAGTAGTATTTTATTATTAAATACTGCAAAATACTGCGACATCTCACGTAAAGCGGTCGGATCATTTCTTTTAAGCGTCATACCTCTGATGGATGAGTCTCTCCATCCTTTTGAGCGGAGGTGTGTTACGTCTCATGCATTATGTAGTCATGGAAGTCAATACAAGTGAAGTGTAATGATTTTTAGCCATTACTGTTTCATCATAATGTCACTCTCATTTAATACAATGTAATGACCACTGCACAGCTGACAGGGCATCTTTGTGAGGACCACTGGCATTTCAGGAAATAGACAGGACCACGTTTAACTGGAAATGGGATTAGTAGTTGTTACTAAATGCTATATAATTGTTTCTCTGATGTATAGTTTGAACATGCAAGATATTTGCATGTTATATCAAGATCTTTGAGTTATGTTTGGGTATATTCACCAAAAAACAACAGATTCACATATTTTATCAGTTATTACTTTCGTTTTTGAAGCCCTGAGTCTCCCCTACCTTTACTCTACATTAAGGTTGGGCGTTATCCACATTTTGATACCGTTAAATCATCTCAGCATTTTACCGGGTTATACGGTATTAAGAATTATTTTGTAGCATTCAGAAACAGAATAGCAGCATTATATTTGAAGATGAGGCACAAGTTCTGATCAAACCAAACTTTGCCAGTGTGTTCGATCGCCTCAGCATCAGTGTAGAAGTTGTTTTTTTCAGCCCTTATACTGTATGCAAATAAGCCATGTGGTTTTAAGTTTTGTTTCTGTAAAACGTAAACAAATGTGTGCAAAGCTGCATTAAACACATTATTACTCAAAGTATATAATGCGCAGGGAACCAGAAATGTAGAGCGGTGGTCGAAGGGACCATTCACAGCCCTTATTGTCTGTGTCGCTTTCCCTTGCCCCTTGCATCGCTTTCACGCGTAGTTAGAAAGTTTTGGAGGTGCATGGGGGTCGATTGGGACGCTATGCAGCTTTACCATCTCCTCCGTGAAAGTCTGACTTCGCCGGGAACTTTCTCCTCTTCAGCACGTCCCCTCTTGACTCTCGGCATTCAATAAAACGTCTCCATCGCAAACTTTTCGACGCAACATCACACACGAAGCGTCAGTCACGTTTTTTCTGTTTCCTCGCTGCGTGTGGGTGGATATCTCCATACGTAATGACAGTTGAAGAGGAGAGAGCAGAGGTGAAAAAGTCCGCGCTGTGGTTTTAGGTCCTTATACAGATTTTTTAAATGACAGTAATGAAGCTGATACCGTTGCTACTTTTTGATACCACAGGATAGCGTATTACCGACCACCACCCATTTATTGCATGTTTAGTATTCGTCTACATTCCGCTCCAAGTATCGCAGCAATTTCCTAATATTGTGAACCTGTTCAATCATATGACAATAAAACCTTTCTGATTCTGATCCGTACTCTCCTTGCTAAGTCACTCCCCAGCACAATCAGCAATCATCCCACTCATGAAAGTACTCCACTACTCCACGTCGTATCAGGTTTGTCAAGTTGTTGTGTACAGTTTTGTATCATATTTTTGTATATTTACAGAGAATTGTCGTGCGGGCAGAGCATTGCACAGAATTTTACAGCTAACCATAAGGAGAGTTTAAATAGGGCGTGGGATCCCTAGTTAAACTCTCCTTATGGTTAGCTGTAAAATCACTAAATTACTGAAACATGCATGGGTGGCATCTAAAACCTCTTCTGGTGTTTTTTTTTTTTGTTTTTTTTTGAGGGCCCAACATGGTAGAAAGCTAAAAAAGAATTGCATAATACCCCCTTTTTAATAAGCAAAATAAAATCCACTGTTACCTTCTGAAACTGTTATTAGAATTTGATTTAATTTTTATTATCTATTTCATCAGGGAATCATGAAAAGAAAATATTATGCGTGCCTGGTTTTATGGTTGAAAATGGATGTTTGAATTATGTTTTAAAAGTGCTGCAAAGGAGGAGTGGATAGATATAGTAATTAATTTAGAGTACGGCAAATTACAGATTGACTCGTTCAGGAGTTCCACAGGGGTCAATCATGGGACCATTGAACTAAAAGAAATGTATAGCTTTTCTGTTTTAGAAATGTGCTCAAATCTTCTATCTTACCAACAATGATGCACTTGATCAACAACTGAACAATCATCACAAAAATAGTATACCATTAAATAATAAAAAAATATGTTTGAAAATGTTGTATATGTATGTTAAAAATATATGTCCATGTAGAATTCTTAATTAAACCATAAACCCTACTTTACCCAGCGGGATGCTCTGCTTTTAAATGGGATGAACATTCACAAGCACTTAATGAGTTGTGTCACATATCAATACCATGGCTGGGAACACCGACCTGTCAGATCAATAGGACCGTATGCAGAAATCAATAAGTCCCCAGTGCCAGTCAATGCACATGAAATACTTATGTAAAGAGCACTTGTAGCCCGGTTGTTTAGTAAAAGTTTGGAGTAATTATTTATTGATGCAGCACTGAATTGTCCGTAACACAATTACAGGAAGTTAGGCCATGCGAGTGAAGTGGGATAAGCAAGAAAAACATAGATGAAAACCATAAGATGGTTTGTTTGTTTTTTATTTATTTTTATTTTGTTGTGCAATACCGGTGCAAGTGAATGTGTGTATCTACATTGCCGGATTGACGTATGGAAATAAAAACAAGTCAAATTCTTTAACTAGTGCTGTGCAATGTTTCTGGTGGAAGGTCCCCATTATTGCTTTGCCTATAGAATTTCCTACAGTATTAGGTAGGATATAGGATTCACTTCATCTATATGCATGGAGACCAACAGGTGGGATCACCAGGACAACTTACAGGTCAGATCTGTGGACAGGCAAGCCCACTCATAGTAAGAATTCATGTTTTCAATGTAGTTTAAGCAATAAAAAGGCCTGTATTTAAATAAATGCAATATCCATAAGGGTTTCAAAATGATCTGAAATATAGGACTGCTGCTGCCCTATCAACTGATCATTTAAACTCAAATATTATATATTTTGAATTGTTAAAAGTCAGCTGTAACTGGCCTTACCAACAACATGAATGCTTTTTTGTGAATTCACAAACTCTTGAGTCCATCTTGTTAGGCTCCGTCTGAAGCGTTTCCATGTAACCACTCACAAAGCAGCGCTGCAGTTTGGTCAGAAACCAGCACCAAATGAACCAAAACAAACAACAATAGTCAGTGTTTCTGTGAAAATAGTCTGAATTATGTTTGTTGGCCTATTTTAGCAGAAATAAAGACTATTTGTTTTTGAAAAACATGAGGGAAGGTCTTTGTGGACCACTGTGATATCTGTGTTTTTCTCTCAAATGAATTTGACAAAACACAGCTTGTGATTCTTCCAATCAGTTTGGAGCATTTGTTTAATCATGGGTTCCAACCACTTTCAATGAGAGCTATCCCAGACTGCTGTATACAAATATCTCAGAGCTGCACACACATCAGTCTAAAGAGAGCCAGGCTAACCTATAACAGGAAGCCGAAACCCAAATTAGAAAACCCCCATTAGAAAAGTTTAACACGGCACCTTTCATATTGACTACCAAAGTAAATGATAAGGATTTCTACTATTCTAACCCCTCTGCAGCCACAGTCGCCGCACTACAAGTTCATAAATATTGAAAGCCTATAGCTCTAAAATGATCTTCTTCGCTTCAGTTTTACTCATCCGAATGGCCCTGTTACAACACGGTCTGCCCCTCCAGAACAAAGCACTGTATGGATCGCATTGAGCTGAATCTCCCATTGTTTCTGTTGCCTCTCTCCTCTCCACAGATCACACCAAACCAAACCCACAACCCCGCCACAGCCCCACCTATTGTAACTCCAGATCCCCCTCGCTCTGCTTTTGATGACCCGCAGTCTTTGGTCCACTGAAAGACAAAAGGTAAAACAGCTATGGATTTTTCCAGCTCAGACGGCTCTCCCGGAGATGATTAAGTAGTTCATGAGGTAGAAATATAGAATTCTTCGCGCCGAGTTCATCGACTTGGACTATAGATACATTAAAAGGCGGGCAGGAAATCGTTGGCCGATGCGCGTCGCGGTGTTCGGACTGCGGAGCTACCTGGTGATGGATGGGAGCTGTTGTTTGTGAGAGCGTCCCGAGTGATTACACAGGGTTAGAATATGCAAATAAACAAATGTGAGTATATGTAAACCCTATGGAAATTGTAATTCTAATTGCTAATTACCCGTGTAGTGAAAATTTCGACGTGAAATATTACTGTCTCGAAGGTCTTTTCTCCATGTATAGAACCAAAAGTTCAGGCTCATCCTCTCATTCAATGTTATTTTTTTCTTTCTATCTTCGTGGAGACCAAACCCGACGAAGTTAAGTCAGATCTGCGGAGAGGCGACCCCACTGACAGTCAGAATGTCTGTTTTCTAGGTATTTTTGAGCTATAAAACCACCTGTAACTTACATTAAACAGCTCTACTTTACATTTATTCATATGGGAAACATTTCATAACCGTAGAAACAAGCAGGTGACGGACCCCCAACCAAAAAGTTCCACGGTGCACCTTTGACGTGTTCATAGGTTGTAAACAAAAATAAAATAAAAATCATATTTGGTCTGTATACTCCCTCCATGCAGAATCGAGAGCCGAGGCAGTTACAAAGATGGATTATAATGTAGCACTATAACAAGCAGACCAAAGCGAGCGTGAGAGCGTTTCTGTGGCAACAGCAGCATTACCTGTGGCACTTTGTGGAGCCGCTCTTGACGGAGTGTAACTAAAATGCGTGCGATAATTATCTTAATATGCTCTACGTTTGGTGAGGGCTGGACGGCGACGAACGATGGCGGTTTAGTCAGAGCCTGCTTTTTAACCGGCGCTGTTGTTGTGTCCTTGGGCAAGACACTTCACTTCATTCGCCGGAGAGATAGATGGAACAGCGGTCAGTGAAACGTCCGCCGCGTCACATTGCAGTCGATAGCCGTAAAAGTATTCATTATGAGTGGTTTTATTGCTTGAAAACACTCACTCTTAACTGCGGGTTGGCTCGTCTCTCCGCTGACCTGACTTATAACTTGGCATTGCGTTTGGCACAAACTCGACGTTAGAGATCGTAAGTCCAAAGACATCAAGGCAATATCTCCACGGCGACAGGGTGGTGACACTGCCGCTATGTTACGCAGTAAGGCACTATCGTTTGTAGTACCCGTCTCTGTGGAGATGTGAATGCTTTGCCGATGAAGTTCCACGCATGGCATTAAGCTTATGGATCTCCAAGGAGAGGAGCAGGTGACGCCAACAGGTCATGTTACAGGTCAGATCTGCGAAGAGGTGACCAAAAAGAGCAAAAATCCAACCACCGAATTGAATGAATGTTTAATGCCATAGTGTGGAACATCCAATTTCCCCAGAGAGTGAGCAAGCATGTAGAGCACCATACACCAGAAAGGTTACACAGTGTATCTTTAAGTACCTTTGTGTGTGTACCTTAGTTGGAAATTTTGAATCAAATTGAATGGAAATTTCTACTACTACTACTACTACTACTAAAACTACTGTTACTGCCAATTACTAGTACTTCCCCCTACTACTACTACTAAAACTACTGCTGCTACCAACTACTAGTACTCCTCCCTACTAATACAACTAAAACTACTGCTGCTGCCAACTACTACTAGGAGTAGTACTAATACTCCCCCCTACTACTATTAAAATTACTGCTACTGCCAAGTACTAGTACTCCCCCTTCTACTACTAGTACTACTGCAGCTGCCAATTACTAGTACTCCCCCCCACTAGTACTCCCCCCTACTACTACTACTATTCCCCCCACTAGTACTCCCCCCTACTACTACTACTACTACTACTACTACTACTACTAAAACTACTGCTGCTACCAACTACTACTATGACTACTAGAACAGAAAATGTCCAAAAGAGAAAGGCCATGAATGAATAAACCTCCTAGAAAGTTATGCAGCACATAGTATTTTTTCTTAATAACATTTTTCATTTCAATTTTAATTTTAATACACTTCCTCAGCAGCACGGGCAGACAAGGAACGCCATTCGGGAGCTGTATTCAATATTTGGTAGCACGCCAGATCCTCTAATTAACCATGATTATTCCAAAACACTGTGCGGACAATATGATTTCCTGTTCTGAAGTGCTGTCGTGACGTGGCATCTATAAATACTGCACTAATAGGACTGACTTCTGTGGTACAATCTAACCTGATGTCTCACTCACTGCGTGCAGGAGAAGTACACGAAATATCTTCTGACACAAAGTATTTCCATCCATTTTAGTACAAAATAGTAGAAGTCCTGGTAATAATATGTTTGTATCATTATTGTAGGGTCTAATGTCCCCAATGAAAATATAACCGTGGAAACAAATGAACCAGATTGACATATTTTGTGCTTCTCAAATTGCAATTATTAAAAAAAAATATTGTGACATTATTTATTCTCCTTACCAAAATAGATAAAATAGTGGCCAGTAAACATTGTTTTAAACTAAAATCTAAAGACCCTATAGTACACAAAATGGATTTAAGCCATGTTATAATTTTGTTACCTCCTCAAAAACATACATAAAAATAAGAGGCCTTGTTATGTTTGTTAATATGTTCTTCGGTTTGGTGTTAAAGCCTCCCATTTATTCATGTGCCCAAAAACCTTACTTCAAATGACAGTGTAAGAAAATGTAAGAAAAAAAAAAGTGTATTGTGGTCCAAAGCAAGAGAAATGACCTGACGAAGGCTTTTTGCCGAAAGCTTTTGGACATCGGTCATCTGAGTGTGCTATGCATTTTTTCAAAGGGGAACTCCGGCACGTTTGAAGCTAAAGTCCATTGCTAGAGGTGGTCGAATACTGTCAGAAGCCAAAAAACAGCACAGATCAGTGTTGCCTCGGTGGAGATCTCGCTGTGGTATTGAGTCTGTCAAGGCAACAAACTAGTGCAGTGATTGGGGCAAGATCTTAGCTTCTACGTAAAACAGCAATTTGCACAGAAGAGGCTTAACACCACTTTCTAACCCATGTTACAACAGCCACAAGTTTAACAACAAAACGCTCTGCCTGGCTCACTCATTAGTGTCTGGAAACGTTATAAACAGGGGTGCACATAACTGGTACGCTGGTACGCATGCGCAGCAAAAATAACGAATGCGTAATGCCACTTCAGTTACTGAGCGCCTTTGCGTAAGAGGTAAGATCTTAAGACCCGATCGGGTCGGGCCTAAAATGTCAATCATTGCTTCGGGTCGGGTCGGGCCGGGCTTCTCTCTCGCTGACTTTTTTTGAATAAATAAACAGTTAAATTCGTGCGCAGAGCATGAGCCAGAGCCAGAGCGGCTCCTGTAACAGGCGCCGCAGAGCCAGCGCATGCTCTGCGCACGTGAACGACGCCCTCTTAATAATCTTCCCCTCCGCAGGTCCGCATGAAATTTCGGGTTTGCTTCGGGCTCGGGCCTGCGAATCAAGTTAATTGGTCGGGCTCGGGTCGGGTCGGGTTTTAATACCCGCGGGTCGGGTCGGGCTGGATTTTTTAGGCCCGATCTTACCTCTAGTGCGTACCAAACTCCATCTCCTGGTACTCACCTGAGTAACTCACTGAAAAAGTTATGTGCACCCCTGGTTATAAAACAACTTTATAAGCAGCGTTAGCATTAGCTTGTTTTCCCACTGCGCATGCAAAAGCCCAAAAGACTCGATCGCTGACTCTAGCACACAGAGAGGTTCGAGCTGCAACAAGTGAGAATCGACTACTGATGGTGAAGAACAATAGAAACAGAGTAGTTGAAAGAAAATAGTTTGAGAATGTATTTTTTTTAGCGTTTTCAAAAAATATAATTCACTCGTAAATAAATGGGATTAGAATTAGATATCGCGATCGAGTCTTTTGCAATGTACAATGGGAAATCAAAAAGCTATTGCTAAGACTGCTTATAATGTTATTTTATAAAGTGTCCAGACCACTAATGAGTGAGCTAGCATAGCGTTTTTTTTGTTAGACTCGTGCCTGTTGTAAGATGGGTTAGAAAGTGGTATTAAGCCTCTTATGTACAAACTGGCATTTTACATAGAAGCTAAGAGCTTGCTCCTTCACTACGCTATTTTGTTGCCTTGACAGACTCACTGCCACAGTAAGATCTCCGACAAGGCAACACTGATCTGTGCCGTTTTTTGGCTTCTGACAGAATTCGACGACCTCTAGCAATGGACTTTATCTTCAAATGTGCCAGAGTTCCCCTTTAAGTTACATCTCTTTAGTTCCAAAAAGCAGTACTAGAATGGAAACAAAAATATCAAATCAAATAAATAAAAAAATTGCAAGGCCAAAACTAGAAATTGAATCTTGAAATGTATGTATTAGGAAAATTCTCTGTTAAAATCTTGTTTTGTTTTGTTCTCATGGACCCAATCTCGTATCTCGTCTCATTTTGTAGAAATTGTGTCTTGTCCCATCCCTACTCGTAACCAGAAGAAAGTTCGTCTAATTCACACAATATTTACATTGGTTACGGGTGTCCAATCTATGGCCCGGGAGCCAAATCCGGCCCTCAGACCAATTTTTGCTTTTCCTGCTGAATTAGCCCAACAATCATCAGAACATTAACTACAAATTGAAGTAATTCAACAACTTTTATCTTGGCGAAAAAAGTTTGGACACCCCTAGGTTAAACTATTAGATAAAAGTGTTTATTATTCACATGAAATTTCTTTTAACTTAAGGTGTTATATCTGTTTTCAACCCTTTCTCAGTCCCATCTTCTTCCCCATCTTTCCTAGTCTCTTCAAAGTCTGTCTTTTTATCCCTTCTCCCATCTTTCTTTTCTACTCTCCAACGTTTCTCCCTATTTTCTCTCTACCCATCCATCCATCTTCCCCCTTGTCCTACTATCTTTTTTATTCTCCAGTCACTTTTTTCTCTTTTCCCTCTCTTTTCTCTCTACACCTCTGCCATCTGCCTTCCCCTCTTGTCTACAACATTTACCTCAGTTAAAAAAGTGTTTCTTATTTCTTTTAACTTCTGGCGTTACGTCCGTTTTTGTCGTTAAAGTGGCGTGTTTTTTACCAAAATTTGTCAGCGTGAACAGCTTCTGAGATTTGTTCGCGTCTGATGGTGGGGCGTTTTTTCGTCTGATAATCAGGAAGTTTGCATGAGCATGCTAGCTGTCGCGAGCGTTACCACGACGTCAAAATTCCGTACTGGTTTGGACTTTCCGGTAAAAATAACGAGCAGCTCATGTCGTGAACACAAAGTCGCCAAATGAATGAAAAGCATCGTAGGACATCCGTTAGTTTAATTGATTTTCTTTCTGTGAACATGAATGTATTTCTTTTCTTTCTTTTCTTTCTTGTAATTTCGGAATGAACTGAATACGTTGGATTGCCGTCTTGCCATTTGAAAAGCAAGTTAGCATTCCGCTCACGACTCCATCCAATCACCACGAGAGAGAGAAAGAGCGAAAGACTCAGAGGAGAAGAGAGGAGAGACTGGACAAGGGCCCTGTTTAGAGAAAGAGGAGAGATGGCCTCTCATCCACCCCTCCACCCCTTCTCCTCTCTCTCCATCTTCTTTCTGTCTCCCTCTTTCACTTGGCTCTGTCTCTTTTTTCTTTTCTTTCCTTTCTCTTTCTCTTGTTTTGCTTTTTCTAGTCTTTCACCATCTTTCTCTTTCCATGTCGTTTCCCTCTTAACCATCCGGTTTCTTCTTTCTTCTCATCCCCTTCTCTTCGTCTATCCCTTCCTCTTTTCCTTCTCTTATTCCCCTTCTCTCTCTCTGTCTACCTCCTCTCTTTCTCCCTTTACTCTCCTCTACCTCTCTCTCCTTTTTTCACTTCAACTTCTCCAATCCCTCTCTCCTCCTCCTTTCTCCCATTATATCTCTCTTCTTTTCCTCACTCTCTTCCTACACTCTCTTCTATCTCCTATCTTTTCCCCTCTTTTATCCTCTCTCCCACCTCTTCCTGCTCTCTCTTTGCTCTTCTCTCCCTTCTCTTTGCCTCCATCCCTATCTCACTCCCATCTTCTTTCTTCACTTCTCTCTCTCTCTTTACCTCCCTTTTCCCCCTCTGCTCTCTTCCCCCCATCTTTCCTACTCCGTCCGAAGTCCCTGCCACTTTTTCCTTCTTCACCCCTCTCTCTCGCCCACTACCCCTCCCGTCTACTCTCTTCCCTTCTCTTTTGCTCTTCCAAATCTCTTTTTTGTCTCTCTACCTCTCTACCTACCTGTACCTTCTACTCTCTTCCCCTCTTTCTCTCTCTTTGTCTCTCTCTACCTCTCATTCTACTCTCTTCCATTATTTCTCTTTTTTTCTCTCTCTACCTCTCATTCTACTCTCTTCCCCCTTTTCTCTCTTTTTTGTCTCTCTCACGCTCTCTACCTCTCATTCTACTCTCTTCCCTTCTTTCTCTCTCTTTTTGTCTCTCACCCTGTCTACTGCTCATTTTACTCTTTCTCTTTTTTGTCTCTCACCCTCTCTACCCCTCCCTGTCTTTCACTGTCCTTTTTTGCTCTTCTCCCCTCTCTTTTCTACTCTCCAAAGTCTATTCATATTTTCTCTCTACCCTCTCTACCTCTCCCTGTTTTCCCACTTTTTTACTCTTTCTTACTTTCCAAAGTCACTCCCTTTTTTCTCTCTCCACCTCCCTCTCTTTGTCTTCCCCCCCTTTTACTCTCTTCCTCTCTTTACCCTACTTTCTCCATTTCTCTTCCCTCTTTTTTCTCTACCCCTCCCTCCTCTCTTCCCCTATCTCTCCTTTTACCATCTCCAATAGGAAAGAGAAGGGAAGGTAGTAAAGGATACTACTACTCTCCTTCTCTTTCCTACTCTCTCCGACCCCACTTCCTTTCGTTTTTCTCTCTTCCCCCCTCCCTCCCTCCTTCTTTCCTCCCCTTCCTCCCTCTCTCCCTCCATGTCGCCCCGTGGTACATCTTCCGGCACCTTCCGTTCGCTCTCCTCCTTGCGTCCTCACTTCCCTTCACAGTTATTACAGGGATGTGCAGTGACTCACGACTCACTTGGCTTTTACATATTGTGTTCCTTAAAAAGACAGGCTTTTTTTTTTGTTTTTTTTTTTCCTTTTCTTTTTCTCTCTTCATCATACGCCGTGTACTTCCAGGATGACAGTTAATTACGTCCTCCGTTAGTTGGGTTTGTATTACCGTTTCAATGAGAGGATTAGAAAAACATGGCTGTGAATTAGGCTGTGGTAGGTGTTATTGGAATATATCAATATAAGCATGTGGTCCATTGGGTAGTATAGAATGTATACAGAACTACAGTATTCGTTACTACCACTACTGCTACTACTACTTTTACTGCTGGTGTTGCTACTACTACTGCTACTGCTACCACAACAACACTACAGCTGCTTTTGCAACAATTACAGCTACTACTAAGATACTACTAGTTGCTGGCACTGCTACTGCCACTACCACCCACTACTACAATCACTTCCACCTACTACTACTACTACTACTACTACTACTACCACCACTAACTACTACCGCAACCAACTACTACTACTACCTCTACTACAACTAACACTACTACTACTATTGCAATCACCTACTACTACTATTACTACCCCAACCACTTACTACTTCTACTACTACTGCTAGTACTACCACAACCACCTACTATGACTACTACTACCAGAACAACCTACTACTACTACTACCACAACCACCTACTACTACTACTACTTCTACTACCACCACCACCAACTACTACCACAATCACCGACTAATACTTCTACTACTAACACTACTACTACTACTAACACTACCGCAACCAACGACTACTACTATTACTACTACTGCAACCACCTACTACCACCACCACCAACTACTACCGCAGGCAATGACTACTACTTCTACTACAACTAACACTACTACTACTGCTGCTACCATTACTACTATTGCAATCACCTACTACTGCTACCGCAACCACCTACTATTACTACTACTAATACTACTACCAGAACAACCTACTACTACCGCAACCACCACCTACTAATACTACCGCAATCACCTACTACTACTACTACTACACGACTAGTACCAATACCATCAACACACCAACTACTATCACCACTACCATTACTACTGTACAATCACACCACTACCACTACTACAACCACTAACTACTTCTACTGCAACCACAACACCACAGCCACTTCTCCTACGGCAGCAACTACTAATAATACTACCACAACTACTCATACAAGTATACCACTCATTACCCTCACCTTAGGTCCGCTACTTTAAAAAGGTCCACAAATGTAGACCAGCGTTTTCTATGACTCCCTAAGTAAATCTTTACCACTACTACTACTATACTGCGACTACTGCAGTACATCTCCAGATACTTCCATAACTGTTTCAGAGTACTAACCTGCTCTGCTTATTCCAAGTCCATATGACATAAGCTACAAAATAAACATTACACAGATTCCATTATGTATAGGTTGTTTTTCTATTTGT
Source organism: Odontamblyopus lacepedii (assembly GCA_034769755.1). Lineage (NCBI taxonomy): Eukaryota > Metazoa > Chordata > Actinopteri > Gobiiformes > Gobiidae > Odontamblyopus > Odontamblyopus lacepedii. Next base: position 10,594,456 of record CM068350.1, read on the forward strand.
CATTCCTCTGTATGTTTGTATGTAAACAGCAGTGCATGTAACTCCTACATGCTACCATCGCTTTCTCATTATAGATTTTTCTGTTGGTGAATGCTGTTTTTCTGAAGTCTTTCCTGTATAATAATAAACTCACACGCACACAGTAAATATATGCAGTATTCAGTATTCTTAAGTTGGGTCTAACAGGTGTGTGGGAGCCGGTATTTGTGCAGGCATGCAAGCACGCTAATGCACAAAGATCATACGTATGCTCTCAAAGTGAACCGCCCGGCATGCTAAAGTACAGGGTTAGCATCTGGAAAAGTATGCAGCGGAATGTTTGCATAATGTTGACTGTACATACAGTATATAGTGTTTATACAGAGGTTAGATGCTAAAACACCTACGTAGTACTCAGAAGTGGAGAGAAGTAGTTTTAGTTTTAAAAGTTTGAAATACAAAAGGTTCAACACAACGGAAATATTGTGATAAGTATCGTCAAACGTCTCACAATAATATCGGAGGCCGTCGCAGTATATCGAATTACAAGTCTCTTTCCTTGAATGAATAGTTATGGTGATTTTAACGTCTATCTTTGTGATTTTCGTGTTTTTCTTATGATGCAAAGCGCTTGGAATTACTTTGTGTACGGATTGTGCTTTACAAATAAACTTGCCTCGTGTTGCCATGGTGCAACAATAGCGGGAGGGAACTACATAGACCATGATTCTTTGGTGTTGTCAGTGCAGACTACATGAAGAAATAACTGTTATGAAGCACATCCCATCCAGCTATTTTTCTCCGCTTATCCGGGGCCGGGTCTCAGGGTCAGCAGTCTAAGCACGGACCCCCAGACTTCCCTCACCCCGGACACTTCCTCCAGCTCCTCCTGTCCTGGGTCTTCCTTGGGCCCTCCTTCCGGTGGGTAGGTTATGAAGCACTTATAAATCTTAATTCTTCATATTATGACAGTGCCAAAGGCTTTTCAAGGCTTTTCCAAGGTTTTAAAAGGAAAAAATATCATATTCACAATATCGTAATCCAATAAATGTTGTACTGTTAGGTGCATATTGTGAAAATATTGTATTGAGGGATTTTGAAAACGTTACATTTGTGAGTAGTAAAATAGTGAATTATTTTGCTGTATTGGGTTTTGCTGTATTAGGTCTTTATAGATCAGTTTGTAGATAATGTAAAAACAAAAAACAAAATGCACAATCTCTTTTGTCAATGTACTGTATGTATCCGAGCAAAATACTAATAGTACAGATATATTGTATAAGCAACTCTTCAGGTCAACGTAAATCCATTTTGTGCTGTCTGGATTTAATTAGAAAGCGTTGATCAGGAAGTGCGCTGTTGGCATGCTAGTCATCGTTAGCCGTACCGCAGTGTATTATGGTTATGGATGCTTGAAATGTCTAAGGTGAGTGTTCTGTTCATCAGAGTGCTGTTTTTCATGCTTTTCAATGAACATTTCAGATACAGTGTTATTAATCAGCCTTAATAAAGCTTGGGCATTCATTGTAAGAATGAAAAAGGGATTAAGGTTACGTAACTACTTAGGTTAGGTGATTTTCTGAGTAGTTATGAAGCCCGAGTCATTCTCATTAAACAGTTTGTTAGTTAATAGTTTTACAAAAAATACCCAAATACTAATGGATATATAGGTCCTATATTGCGCAAAATTGACTCGTGAGCTTTAAGTCATGTTAGAATGTTGTTACCTCCTCAAAAACATACCTAGAGACATGTTTTATTTAATTCATGTTTGAGTGTCTACATCTCCAAAGCTCAAAATGCTCTGTCCCACCTTATGATGTCATGAAGCAGTAGATTTCAAGTTAACAGCTACCTTTTACCTTTAGTTCAACTGAGATTCGCAATTCAAAGTCTGAAATGATCTCAATCATTCTAGTGTATGGTGTAGGGAGTTTCAGTACACAGTCGAGCGCTTCTTGTATTAGGTATGTTTGTGATGAGGAAACATTATAACAGATCAGAAAATAGTGTAATATCACCCCTCTAAAAAGAAATCGCCAACAAAACTCAACTGACCATTTCCAGACTGATGCGCCATGATGCATGTTTTGGTCCTTTTGCACATAAAATATTAAATTGTCATGTGTTTTTGTGCATATACAGCATCTAAATTTCATACTTCTGACCCCATTCACCTTGAGCAAAAACAACACAATAATATAGGAGCTTGTGTGGTAGATCCACTATAATATGTAAAGATGTTGGATTATTCATCAAATCCAGCTACAAGAGAATAAAAGAAAGAGCGGAGATGCCCTATGTCGTACCCTGCTCTCCATAGGGCTGGTTTAAAGGTCATGTAAAATCAGATCAAAAATGCATGCCACAGCAGATCTGGCAACGTAAGTATAGGTCACGTTCACGTTCGAGGATTTGATGACATGATCATTTCAGATGGAGGGCAGGGGATTGTATAACTGTACGGGCGATTCAGTGTTTTTCGCATTAACATGATCCAAAAATTTTGCGTGTCGTTATTTGTTTGGGATTGGCTCCACAAACTTGGCAGATTAAAGTGGGTCCGTCACCTGTTTGTTTCCATGGAGATGTCATTGCTCTGCTTGGAATGTTCTCCCGTTCTTGTTTTTTTCATCTGTTCTAGTTTATTCCTCTGTTCTAGTTTATGTTGTTCTTTGCACTGTAAAGCACTTTGGGATTTTTAGCTGTGAAAGGTGCTATATAAATAAAGACTTACTGACTGACTTAATGTTCCACAGTATGACATTATACAGCTCTACCTTATATTTAGTCAATTACAGGACCTGTGTGAAGTTGGCCCCCATCAAACTCAAACCTACACAAAAACTATGTCAATTGTTTGTGCTTTGTTTGTGCTGCAAAAAGTTTTGTTTGTGCTTCTTTAGTTTTTGAGAAATTAACGATTCTTTTATAGGTCAAATTGGGGTCAGCCCCCAGGAAGCTTCAAAATGCACTAAAACAGAACAATATGGTGTCAGTCGTTTGTGCTTCGTTTGTGCTGTTTTGTGCTGCAAAATGTTTTGTTTGTGCAATTCTGGTTCTGGGGTTCCACAGCCTGAGATCGTTTATCGCCACTATTTTTGCGGAGTTTGCCGCTGTCAGCTGAGCGGAAATGACGTCCTATAATTACAGCAGAAATAATAATAATTTTATAAATAAACTCGCAGAAATGAAAATTGTCACAACACAAAACAGCACAAATGAAATACAAATGTTTTCTATAATTTTCTTCCTGTTTTGTTAACATTTTGAGGGGTTGGATGTCGTCATCGGCCGAAAATAAAACTCCAAATATCTTAAGAACCAGAATCGCACAATGAAACTTTTTGCAGCACAAAACAGCACAAACGAAGCATAAACGATTGACACCATTTTGTTCTGTTTTAGTGCATTTTGAAGCTTCCTGGGGGCTGAGCCCAATTTGACCTATAAACGAATCATTAATTTCTCCAAAACTAAAGAAGCACAAACAAAACTTTTTGCAGCACAAACAATTGACAAAGTTTTTGTGTAGGTGTTTTTGTGTAGTTTGATGGGGGGCCAACTTCACGCAGCTAATTGCAGGTGGTTTTATAGGTCAAAAATACCTAGAAAAGCTGACTGTGACTGTGAGCGGGGTCGCCTCTCCACAGATCTGACCTGTAACTTGGTCTGGTTTGATCTTCAATCAAGATAGAAAGGTTTAATGCCGTACTGTGGAACATTCCAGACAAAGCAGTAACATCTCTATGAGCATTTCACGGACCCTCCACCTGAAAAGTTACACAACGGACTTTAAACTCCTAAACCACAGCATCTGGACATTTACAGTTTAAGTATTATGACTTTAACTCTTTTCAGCTGACACAACAACACTCTGTTCCACCTTGTGATGTCATGTGATGATACAGGAAGTGCTGCCTTATGTTTTTATGTTACTCATTACACCTTCATTTGAACCATTTGGATGATTTCAGCTCAGGAATTGTCACTCTCTGCTCCACAAAAGGTAGCTGCTAACTTGAAAACTATGGCGTCGTGACATCACAAGGTGGAACAGAGCATTTTGAGCATTGTGTAGACGGACTAATAATGAAGGGTGTGAATGAAACAAAACACAACTCCAGGTATGTTTTTGAGGAGGTACCAGCATTATAACATGGCTTAAAGCTCACAAGACTCAACTTAACGTAATGTAGGACCAGCAGAATAAACGGCAAATTCCACCATAGATTTTTGATGTCCTCCGATAGTTTTTTTTTTATTTTTTTTTTAGAATTTTATAATGTCACGTCAACACAACCTAATTAACAAAACTAGAACAAAAAATATTCTTCTAAAACCAATCACAACCTTTCTACTTGGACACAATACTTAAGTAATGTTGTCAGATCCCAGTAGATTTCGTCGGTGTGTGGAGGAGAGCGCTCTTTTCTACTTAATCTCCAAAGTACCATGTTAACCACTCTGCCGCTACGTACAGTTGTATAAAAATAGCCCGGAGAGGCCTATGGGACTCATCGTACCCAGCTCGCAAGCTCAAAGATTTAGAGGTGCTTAGCAATAATACATGGTGTATAAAAGTGCTGTCAAAAGAATCGAGAATCAGATATGAAATAGTCTTAAAACTAGTATCGAAGCTAGAGTCTCGTTGCACGTTTCGATATATAAAAGTGACACTTACAGGACAGAAATGAACCTTTCCTGAATAGAATAATCTTGAGGTGTGTCAGAACAAGTATAAAAGCATAAAGAAAGACTGTTTTTCTTTTTATCATTGTGGTATCAGAATCAGTATTGAGTATCGAGTCTATTCCAAGTATTGAAATTGTGTTTGAAATTTTAGTATTGTGACGGCCTTCTTTCAGATTCTTGAAACTTGACAAAACCACTTTGCGTTGTGTGAAATATAGAGCCAAACCTTTGCTTTTAACCAGGCTTTGGACTAGTATTGTCTCGTATCTCGTCTCCATGGAGAAGTGATTGCTTTGCCTGGAGTGTTCCACAATATGGCATTAAAGTCGCCTATAAATCGCAAGAGCAAGTGATGACACCGGGCGAAGTTACAGCTCAGATCTACGGGAGAGGCGAGCGTTCCAGGCAAAGCACTTCTCCATCTCCACTGAGACAGTTTGGACAGTTCCATATGGATCCAAATGAAACAGAAAATGCACACCACAAGTTCTTGTAGAGGTGCAAATGCAAGGAGCAGCAATAAAAAAGTGGGGGGAAAAATGCATAGAACACTCACATGGCTGACATCCAAAAGCTTTTTTTGTTTTGTTTTAAATAACGTTTCAGCAAAAAGCCTTTGTCAGATCATTTTTCTTGCTCTGCACCACAGTATGAATATGAGTTCTATATTGATGGCATCTGGCTTGGGAAAATTCTATCAAAAAGTTACAAAAACAAAAGGCATGTTTTATGGTATTTTAAACATTATTTCAAGAAAATAAAATATTTTCTATTTTTTATTTTATACATTTATTTATTGGGTCAAGTTATTTAAACTAAGCAAAATACAGAAAAAGGAGTTTGTTTTTTAATATATACATATACACCACCCTCATCCCACCAACCCCACCCTTAAAACTTAAACCACCCTCCTAAGCACTCATTAGCCCAACCACCCACCTACCCTGGTCCTACATAGACTTTACAGGTTATATATGGATCAGTGATGTATACGGATTTTCAACAGGCAAATTTTAAAATATTACAAATATTAGTTTCTATTAAACTTTTTAAAATATTTACAGTGTCAGGTGTATAAATCTATATGTTTAACCTTTATATTAAGTATTTTAAGTGTAAAATGTCATGTGGTGCGACTGAGAATAACCTTAAAATTGTTTTATTTTCTAAAACATGGTTGGGATATTAATCTAAGTTCTGAGTAAAATGAAGTGTATAGAAACAAACTGTTGGCATTTCTTTTGATTTTTAATGCATATTAATATTTTCTTTTGATGTCCAATATAACGGTCACCTGCTTGTGTTTAATGAACAAATGAACTGTAAAATGCATCAAATGAAGAAAAATGCCAAGAATCCCATTCACCCAAGTCTACTTATTCAAATTCCAGTCATAGAATTCCTGCTGTTATCACATGATGCACAGTCGCACCACATGACATTTTAACACTTTAAGCACAAAAAACATGCAGAATAACTCATGAGTTTTGAAAAAATTATTTGGTTCCATGGAGGTCAGAGGTACTACAGAATTGTGCTGAATTATTATGAAATTTGAACCCTTTAACTGAGGAAATTGCAACTGGACAGAAAATGTAGGCGTCATGTCATTGACCCATATAAATAAAAATCTGTGTTGTACTTTTTTCCCCCATTTGTACCATGTACCTAGATGGAAAATTGCCATGACACCTTCTTCATAAGGCTATAAAGTTATATTGACTTGAGAGTAAAGACCCCTCCCATACAGTGTAAAATTTAGATAGTTGGCCTCTCAAGTCATATTAAAAAATAAATTAAATGTTTTCTTAGATTATTATTTGTCAAGTAATAATTAAATTTTGAACTAGGAGAAAAAATAAAAAAAAATAATTATTCATTTCCTAAAGTTCCACAGCCTTGAAGACTCTAAACCAAACCGTATATGCAGCATTTATAAAGTCGACTTCTTTCCTTGAGTCTTATATTCATATTGGTTCATCAAGTAAAGGTGCCTTCAATAGACACTCGTAGCTCCAGTCAAATAAAGCCAATCGAGGCTATCAGTTGATGCCAAGATCCATATTTGGAAATCTACACACATGTGTCATAGCAACCAAAGAGCCAATCAGAAGCCAATCAGGAGCGAGGGTGTTGAAGGTATGCGCAAGTGTGGGAGCACCTCATTGGCCTGTTATTAATGTTCTTACTGTGATTGATTTAAGTACAAAATAGTGAAGTTAATAGGACTGGGGTTAAAACGTGTTATTTTAAGTCCAAAATGATGTCGATGGAGCGAAATCGCACCATGGATCGCTTCCTCTTTGGAACGCAGAGGCTGGTAAAAGGCATTGTAAATTAAATCAGTTTAAAGTGATTTCAGTTGAACTTTTAACACGGCTTTCAGAAACGGCATATTTTGCTGTGTTTCTGACTGACACGGACAACCTTTCCTCTCCGCGTCAAATGCCGAATATATTTTCATAAGCGCAGAATCGCTCAGTGCCTTCAGGGCCTTGGTACCAGTGTAATACATGCACATTTCTCGATGGGAAACAGCAATCAATCGCGCCTTAAGCATGTGGAAAAATATGGATTAGTGAGTGTAGGAGACGAGGGAGAGGACTGAAGGTGGTGAAGTCCTCGTTTGAGCCCTGTTTAGTCCTCATCTAGACCTTTTATTCGATACGATACCGATTAAAATGCAATGAATCTCCTCTAAAAATGTGTTTATTGTACCCCAGTTTGAACATTTCTGCACAATTCTTTCTGATACGTCATTCTTGCGATGGGATTTTCGTCTCTTTTATGTCAAAGAACCGTTGAAAAGACTGTCTCTATATTTATTTTTTATATTACAGATTTTACACAGCGTGAAGGCAGCCAGATACGTTGCAGCTGATGTCGTCGATGCTAACTGGAGGTACTACTCTGTCAGAAGCTATTACACGTTAATATAAGTATTATATAAGTATAATATAAGTATATAAGAGCTGATTTTGTTGGAACTAAAACGGGTGAGAACAGGTGATTTGTACAGTGTTTGTATCTGCATTGTGTGTCGATTGTAACTGATGAACATTCCACCATAGAGATACGTGTAGAATACCCCTCAGAACAGCACAATATATCACGATCAAAACCACAAAACAAAACTGGGATTTGAGTTGGTGAAATTTGTCAAATGTCAAGGGCTGCACTTATTTCGAGAATGGCATGTTCTCTGCAAAGAACAAATTACACAAAATACCGCTACTAACATTGCCTGAAATGCACTGGATTCTTGCACTAGTTCATATTTATTTTTCTCTCAAATGTGAAAGTTCCTGGAGTTGATTTTAGGAACATTTTTCATCTTTACAGTTCCATTTCTACAGCAGTCTTTACATAAATACTAATAGTTGTTTTGTTGTGGCCATACCGGCTTGTCAAAGCCTGATCCCATCAGATCTCAGAAGCTCAGCAGGGCCGGGCCTGGTTAGTACGTGGATGGGAGACCACTGGGAATTCCATGTGCCACAGGGAGGCGCCAGTCGCAAAAACTGTCGTAGTGTCCTTAGGCAAGACAAATCACCCACATTGCCTAGTATGAAAGTGATGTGTGCATGAGGTGGTGGTCGGAGGGGCCGATGGTGCAGATTGGAGCCTCGCTTCTGTCAGTCTGCCCCAGGGCAGTTGTGGCTACAATAGTAGTTTACCACCACCAGGTCTGGAGTGAATGAATAATGCTCTGTAAACGGTCTTAGAGTGTCCAGAAAAGCGCTATATAAAACTGATGCATTATTATTATTATTATTATTATTATTATTATTATTATTATTATTATTATTATTATTATTATTATTATTATTATTATTATTATTATTATTATTATTATTATTATTATTATTATTATTATTATTATTATTATTATTATTACAGTGCGAATACTATTGATACTTTGCAGTGACATCATGCTGAATGTGTTCTACATCCGCCATTACGGATACATGTAGCAGTTACCATGGTGACACAATGTACACATGAGCAAAAAAAGATTTAAGATCGTCTGAAACCTCAAGAAAAAATACAAAATGGATTCAAACACATTTTAAGGCGCCTGTGCCCTGTTTAGGTGTTTGATTTTCGACAAAAAAGTAAGAGTGACTAACTGGAAAACTTTTTAATCAACGTTTACTACCATGTGACTGTAATTTTATATATAAGGGACGTGTTTTACAGCACTGATCAGTTCTCTTGTTGTACTTTCAGCTAAGCCAGTTCTTTATCGTCCGATTGTGCTAAAGCAAAGCTCAGACAAATCCGAAATTAAACCCAAGAATTCTGGAGCTAAGCCTGTGTGCGTTTACAAGAAAAGTGCATGTGAGGAGGAATAAATATAGCTTCACATTTAAACCTCTGATTTAGCGAGAGGGAGATGCGCCAGTTCTTCTATCCTCGTGAGGCGTGCTGTTAAATGTCATCAGTTACTTAATTTGAAGAAGACATCAGTTGTTAATGCTTGTACAAGATAAGACAATAAACCATATCTTTGGATTTAAAAAAGTGGTAAAAATAAAACTTCCGCTATGAGTGAACAGCTGCAGCATATGTGCAGCAAGTTCTGGGTTCAATTCCCAGGTCCCCCGTCAAAACAAAACACGCACAATAGGTCAAAACCTCCGGCGAAGTTACTCCTGACCGTGACTAGCTCGAGATCTGGAGATGGGACCCCGGGCACTGGACTGTAACAGGATGCCCCAGCGACACTGAAGGATGGGTCAAATGCTTTTGTCAGTGTAGATGTTATTGTTTTGGCATGAATGTTCCACAGCATGGCATTAAACATCTCTAGCTTCACGGAAAGATCTGTGCCAAGGCAACCTTGTTCACAATTACCTTCAAAAACATGAAAGCTATTTTTTTTTGCTTGTAATTGAATAAATCCGAGATAGATGCACAGATGCAGGTTCAGTGACTTACTGTGGAATATTCCAGACCTCAAGCAGAAAAGTTACAAACACTTTAAGGGTTTGTACAGATATCATTTTGCTTCTCAGTCTCCTTTGTGTGTCAAAGATCTCAGTGCAGTTTAGAGAAGACCTCACAAGAAGACTTCTGTGTCCTGCAGTCCCGACTAAGGATGGGCATGATTAGTCGACTAATCGATAAGTGATCGTTAAGAATTTCATTGATCACGTTCATTTTTAATTGACAAACTGAATGTAGGTTGCTGTGCGTAATGTAAGGAGACGAGGCTGCGTCTCACAGCACAAACACTGGAGTTGTGGCTTCATAGTCCCACGTCCCGGCTCTGGCACCTCCCTGGAGATCACTATATCCCTCAATACCTGCACATCAGTATCCCGGGTAAAATCAGATTTTTTGAGTATCCTGGTTTGTGCATGTATACACAGTATCCCGGTTACTACAACATAAATTTGAGTGCACATGGGTCCAAAGGCAAACACTTTTCAGTCTTTTCATCACAACAGAAGACAAAATAAATAAAGTGAGTGAAATGATTGTTAAATAAAGAATTGCCCTAAACCTGTACATGTACAATCTGCATACATATGACCTGTGAAAACATGAACATCTCCAACGCACAGAACAGACTCACCATCAGCAGAACATCCCTCCATCACAGAAAGAACACTCAGATTCCACTGAGTCACGTCTTTTAGTCCGACAGAAGCTGACGCATCAACACACAAGGAAAGAGCTGTTTTTCTTACAGTTTATGCAAATTAGCTAAGAGGTTTTAAGTTTCGTTTCTGTAAGGTGTAAACAAATGTGCCAAAGCTGCATTAAACACATTCTAATGCCAAACGGGCTGATGTGGCTCTATAGTGGTTATGGTTTATATGTTTTGAAGTTGAGTTTATCTAGGCAGATTAGTAATAGTGATAATAATCAGAATTAATGATGATAATTTTAATATAAAAAATGCTAATGATTAATCAATAATTGATTGTTAATTCTCCCAAAGTATCTGGAAGGTTTTGAAGTATTTTCTGTGGAGACATTTGTTGCCGCATTTTGTTTAAAAAGCCTGTAGCATCTCTATAGTCTATAACTAGCTCCTTAGCGCCTTTTTGCACAGTCTCCATGGATACAGTAAAAATAAGCAGTCCATTTCATACATTCCAATGGTCCCTTACTTGTGTCCTTTGAACTGCACATCCTGCACTTCATGATATGTTAAAAAAGTTTCACAGCCGAGTGTCAGCCGAGGTCACTACTCCGTCGCCATGGGAGATCTGCGAGACATAATGCATACATAACGGACTTGCTTCAAAGAAGATCTATCATTTAGTTCAAAAGCAGATGTTTATTTCTTTTTTTTATTTTATTTTTTTTCGAGACGTACACTAGGACTCCTTCTCCCCGTCACTTTGCATTAAAACACTGCTTATTCAGGTGGCCCTCGATCAATTCATTATCACGAAGCGGCCATTAACTCCTCCAACTCGGAACGCAATCACGGCTGTCAGTGCTCCATTAGCCGTCTCAAAATGTGCCCGTTCTGTAGACACTGTTTAAGTCGGGGAATATTAAATGCGCGTGTAACGAGTTTGTCAATAGCTAAATTAATTACGAGAATGATAATGAGGAAAAATGAACCCGAGCTACTGTTAGGGAGTGTGTTGTTAGCATAAAGAGGGGAGCTCGTGTTGAATTCCAAATGACATCACAAAACAGACAGGGGGAGATTAAACTCTTTAAAATGTGAAATTGCGGTGGTCCAAAGTTCTAAGTGCTTTTCACAACTTTCAGAGGCCAGTGCAGAGTTTTGTCATCAGTTATTTCACATGCTATCTGCGCACTTCCTGATTCTCTGACAATAAAACAATTTAGAATTATAATGTAATATACTAGGGCAAGATACATTTTGCTTAAATATATGAAAAATGAGTGGGTACAGATTTTTGTTGCAGTACTGTTGGTTGTAATTCCCAGTGGAAAGATTCAGTTTTGATACTTAAGTAAAAGTACAGATACTGGAGGGAAAAAAAAGAAAAAAATTCAAGTAAAAGTAAGAGTATTGCATCAAAATATCTACTTAAGTAAAAGTATTAGAGTGCTTTTTTAAAAAATGTATGTATTTTGTGCAGATTCTGGGTCAAATATAGTGATTTTGATCAAGATTTGTCCTATATTTTGCTGTCTTTTTTTTTAACTTGCCATTTTTATTTGTATATTTGTGTCTGCTCAACCTACAATCGTGTTCAAAATGAACCCCTCAGCTTTTTCTTTTCAGCAGGTCTCACACAATAATAAAAAATAGTTCTACTTTTTAAGCCAGTTCAAAAATGTAGTGGAGTAGAAAGTACACATACCTGATCGCGTCATGTACAAATGAAACCTAAAATATCTCCAGTATATGGGTCAATGACATGACGCTGTCCAATTACAATTTCCTCAGTTAAAAGGTTCAAATTTCATAATAATTCACCATATTTCTGTAGCACCTCTGACCTCCATGGAACCAAATCAGCATCACTTATTCTGCATGTTTTTGTACTTAAAGTGTTAAAATGTCATGTGGTGCGACTAATAACAGCAGTAATTCTGTGGCTGGAGTTTTAATAACAGACAAAGTAGATTTGGGTGAATGGTTCTTTAGGCATTTTTCTTCATTTGATGCATTTTCCAGGGCAGTAGTTTGTTCATTAAACACAAGCAGGTGACTGTCATATTGGACAGCAAAAGAAAATATCAATATGCATTAAAAATCTAAAGAAATGCTAACAGTTTGTTTCTATACACTTCATATTACTTACTTTCTATACACTTCATATTACTTAGATTAATATCCCAAACATGTTTTAGAAAATAAAATAAATAATTAAGGTTATTCTCGGTCGCACCACATGACATTTTACACTAAAAATGCTTAATATAAATGTTAAACATAGATTTATGCACCTGACACTGTAAATATTTGAAAAAGTTCAATAGAAACTAATATTTTTAATATTTTAAAATTTGTCTGTTGAAAGTCTTTATACATCATTGACCCATATATTTAAGTACAGTACTTTACTACTTTTATTTTGTTACATTCCACTGGTTGTAGTAAATAATAGAGAGGATGAGAGAAGTAAATGAAGGGGGGGCATGTGAGGCTTCTTGACCTGGGCCCCAAAATTTCTGGCGACGCGCCTGGAAATGATCGGGTTTGTGCATTGGATATTTTATGGTTTATGGTATTAAATACAATATAATCAGTATAGAAAAAAATGACTCTTGCCCCCATCTGGGAGTATGACATCATTACATTCTTGATAAAAAAAAAATAAAAAAAAAGGTTTGGAACACATACAGCGATGTTTAGCACGTAACAGTCCCCTCTATACATCGACTTGCTCTGATTAAATTAAGTGCGGCCCCTCTTGTGCTGTGTCTTCAGATTGATTTAATAATTGTCACATGTTACAAAGGAGCAGAGAAGCCAGAGTGGACAGGAGACGAAAGGGCCGATCGAAACGGGGACACAGCAGGTATACAGCGTACAGAAGGCAGTGCTATCGGGGGGTTCATTTATAACACTAAATATCACTTCATGCAGTGTAAAGTTTGGAAATAAGTCCTAACTCTCACACTTTTGGATTGGACAAGTGTGGCCAAACCCGTCTTTTAGTCATTACATTCTGTTGTATTTTCTCAGTTATTTTGCCAGTATAATGATGACGATTTTTTACCTAAATAAATACCTCAATAAATAAATAAATATGAAAAGAAAAAGAAGAAAAACGTCTCGTTTTTAGACTGTATTACAATTAGCGTTAGTATTTGCAGCGAGACACAACCACCTCCTGTGTCCTCTGGTTTTCACCTCATTTGTTTAGTCTCTAATGTTGTCAGTGATGTCCACCCAGAAATTACTGTCCACGGCCCTAGCTTTACATATTTATTCGTTTTAGTGCGACTCAATAAAAACCCCAAACAAGACTGAGTTGGACAGGAAGTAGTGAAGCTAAAAGAAGAAGAATGTTTAAAAAAAAGGCTTAAATTTGACTTTGTCTCAGTAAAAAACGAGAAAACTGTATGATATGCACCATCATCCAAAGTGAGTTAAGTGTCTTGCTCAAGAACACAACAACAGTATGCATAGTTAGAAGCAAGGATTAAAACTAACAACCATGTGATTAGTGAGTATCCAAGGTCAGCAAAGTGGCTTGCTCAAGAACACAACAGACTTAACCCAAATTATTCGGTTTAATTCAACATAAAATAATTGGAAAAATTTGACTTCCTATTTTTAACTTGATATAATCCAATATTTCTCTCATTTTGTGTAAGCCAACACGACTGGATAACAACAAAACCCACGTAAACTCAATCTCCCATAACCCCCCAGTACATCTTCATCCATGGCTCTTCTTTCTTCCTTTTTATCTGTCTCTAATTCCATTTTCACCCGTAGTAGATCGCAATAAAACCAGAGACAACAGGTATATTGACGCAGTCGGACAGCGGGGGGTGACGGCGGGTGGGCGGGTTGTTTGGTTGTTGTTTTTGGCGCTCTTGGGTCAGGGGGAGATGTGGGCGGGGTGAGGGGGACTAATTGCCATGAACGGTGGATCGATACGCCAGCGCAGAGTAAAGGGAGAGGTGATAGGGCTCCGGAGTTTAAGGCCCGTCTTTCAGTTTGGACTTGTGTAACGCAATCACCGGAGAGTGGACGGAGGGAAAGGTGGAATTAAAGTCATTCGAACAGTTGTGAGTGGTGTTTTTTTTAGGATTTCAATTGAAGAAATGTGGAAAGCAACGGCCAGAGTGTTGAAAACTGCAGGAGAGTGTAGCTACGGGTTTCAGAATGATGGATGTGTCCAAATTTCCACCCTAGTCCCGAACCCCTTATTCCCTTCGTAGGCCCGCACTCATTAGACTAAGAATAATCATGCATGTTTTGTTTTTGTCTTTTTGTCAAGATAGATTCCACACAAATGGACAGAATTATACATTCTATTCACACGTACATCACAAACTAAGACGTTTGGAAACATGTGATGACAACTTCCGGTGTAGTTCCCATAGAGCGTATATATGAGTGGACTAAGTGAGTGTGACGTCACCACAGTGTTCAGCACCGCTCAAATGAGGCTCCTGATGCCACGGTTACAGGAGCGAATCTGGAGCCAGACTCCATATTTGGAAATCTGACTGCGAGTATCATAGCAACCGCAAGAGCCAATCATGATTTAGGTGGTTAAATGTGCCCGTCTGACTCATGGCAGAGCTACGATGCATCATATATACGGTCTATGGATGCGATACTCTGCATCATTCTGCACGGGCCGCTGTATTTCGGTGATTCTTGAGAATAATAAGGAAACTTTTAGCTTTTATCGTCAAACATTAAATAGTATAAGTCATTGATTTATGTTCTATGTTCTGTTATGTACGAACAATAGAGTCGCAATTTAACAAAATTCACTTTACTTTATTGCTAGTTAAGATTCAAGTAACGTTAGCTATTGTAACTGTTTGATTTATTTTGTCTTTTTATTTCAGAAATAGTCAATCGGGGCAGGAAAGCGGGAAGGGAACTTACTTAGCAGCGAAACTAGTTGTCAATCAAACCTGTAGCTCATGCTAGGCGGCAGTGACTTTTAGTGATATTTAGTATATTCAGGTTTATTTACTTCTTTCCACTGATTTTAGGAAAGAAGTCAATAAATCAAACAAAAAAAAGTTAACTAAACTGTTTCCAATGCACACGTGTGGGGAAAACAACACCTCAAAGTCTATTTTGCTTAATATATCTCGTTTTACTTACCTATTATCACTTGTCAAATTAGTTCTATACGTGAAGACAAGTTTGCGTGCTGAAAAAACAATTCAAATTAACTTAACCTATCACCTACACTGATAATTTCCCCCCATGCATTCTGAACTACAAATAAACGGATTTCAAAGTCCACCAAGGCAAAAGACTCATTAGTGGATTATACAGGCGCCCTGCTGTGAACGAAAGTAACACAACATAATGAATCACATAACCACGCTTCATAATAGCCCTGTACCACTGATATTTGACTAAAGTAGTGAGGGTCAGAGATAAACCCAGAGCAATTTGATTCATTATAAACCGGATTTGAATATTAGCTCTAATATAAAAGCGCTCGGGTTAATTAAAATGGTAGCGACACCGTTTATTGAGGAATGAAATTCGGGGATTTACTGCGGCGTGGTTTCAAAATTAGGAAATCGAACGTGGTTAAGTACATGGTAACATTTTTATATGGTGGAGTACCCAAGGCCGTCGACAGAAATTTGGGGGAGTGTCATATGGGCCCCCCTCTAGTATAAATTAATAAGAAGAGGGTGCAATTCTGGGCCCTTAAAACTGTAGGGGCCGGGACAGCAGACCCCTTTGTCCCACGTCTACTGCCCTGATAGTACCTTTAAGGCACTCAAAGTTCTTTACATCAAGAAACCGCTCACACATTCATAGGCAGGTTAAGTGCCTTGCATTCGTCTGT
Organism: Odontamblyopus lacepedii; assembly: GCA_034769755.1. Classification (NCBI taxonomy): domain Eukaryota; kingdom Metazoa; phylum Chordata; class Actinopteri; order Gobiiformes; family Gobiidae; genus Odontamblyopus; species Odontamblyopus lacepedii. The sequence continues at coordinate 10,610,583 of CM068350.1, forward strand.
GGGATCTGGAATTGTACTGTCAACCTGTGGGTTAATAGCTCAACCAATGATGTATGTTGAGAGCGAGATTCGAACCGGCAACCTTCAGATCAGCGTACAAACACTACAACTCTACCAAGTGAGTAACTGTCGCCCCCAACAAATAAACGAAATGTGTTTTAAAAATTGAAAATAAATTAAAATAAATCAACCAGCTAAATATATATATATATATAAATCAAAATAAAATAAAATAAATAAATAACATTAAATATAAAACGTTTATTGTTTTATCAAAAAAAAAGAGTTTTATGGCTAAATGCTCCAATTTTTTGCACAAAAATAAAATATTAGTTAAAAGCTGTAGAAGAGTAATGTAATATATTATATAATATAATATATTATAACCGTATTTTTCGGAGGGTTTGGGTGGTCCTGCGACTTATACTCAGGTGAGACTTATATATTACATTTTTCACAATGACAGTCCATAGACCAAATATATGAATCGTTTATATATGAATCAAAAATGAAAAAACAAATCGTTATCTGGTTTTCATTTGGTTTTAGAGACAAATAATAAAGAAAAGAGTTGTTTTTTCATTTTATTTTTGGTTCTATATTGAAAAACGAATGGACGAATGATACATGGATTGTTCTCTCTTCGATGGTTTTTATTACTATAACTTGCCTTTCAAGATGAAATGTCGGTTCTTGATTTTATAAAATAAACTTTCCCCAAAGTGTGACTTATACTCTGGTGCGACTTATAGTCTGAAAAATACAGTAATAATTTTATGCAGTCAGACGTATAAGACCTGTTGCATAGTAATTACATAATAATTATATTTGTATTGTATTTTTATTATTTATTACTGTTAAAAAGTAAGATAATGAAACATTAAAAAACAGCGTTAAGCAGCGTTAAGCAGGTTAAGCATAAACAACAAGCGTTCCTCTCAGCAGGTGGGCTCAGATTTTCAAATACATTTCTTCTTCATGAGTACAAACAGATGTCACGGCACGCTTGAATTACAAACACTGCATTACAAACCCAATCCCAGGCCTCACGGGAATCCCTCATATCAAAGTCCCGCTACAGTCAATTGTGTAGTTACTTTTTTTAAACTTCTTCTTCTACTGCTACAATTCAAACGGGGCTCACTTCAAATAAAAACACCTTGCAAATATAAACGCAATTATTTGATTAGGAGTCTTCAGGAGGAACTCATTTTCATAACAAAGAGGCTGCATGGGTCTAAGGGAACAAATAATGAAAAAATACATGCGAGACTGGGCAGAAGGCAAAGTGTACCAAATGGATTCATGTTTATTTAAGTTATAGAGCTGAAGCAATACATTTAAAAAACTACTGCGCATTTCTTTGAGTCTGGGCTGGTTATCTATAATGTTAAATGGAATAGTTACAGGGCCCGTAATACACTGTTTTCTGATCTGTGATAATGTTGTTTCCTCATCACAAACAGACCTGGAATTGTGTCTTGTTTCATACTAATAATACTCCCTCCAACTGTACAACAACTCCCCCTTATGTCACAGATAATACTCCCTATAACTGTACAACTCACCTTAATGGAACATGGTCTTCCTATGACCTCTTGTACATAGCATCGAGATGTTATATAGTATTACTTATTTTTCTGTTTTATTTAGACTTTTACATTTACATTTATATTTATATAATTATGTCTTATTTGACACCTCTCTTGCTACCTTTTTGCTACATATTTAGAATTTATTATTGCTGTTAATGTTTTTTACTCTTTGTTATTATATTAGATTAGATTAGATTAGATTAGATTAGATTAGATTAGATTAGATTAGATTAGATTTTTAGATTAGATCAGATCAAATCAGATTAGATTAGATTTATTATATTGGATTATAATAATTTATATTGTGATGTGTGAGCTACTGTGTCCAAATAATTTCCCTTGTGGATCAATAAAGTTTGTCTAAGTCTAAATAAAAGAGTAGAATACTGTTACTTATACAATTTTAAAAAAGTAATTAAATAAAGTATAAGCAAAAGAATGCTGCTATAAGACGACTGAAAAGTACTATCACTTCTGGTCAAAATCCTGTAGACTCCTGTAGAGTTTGTACTTCTCAGCCTGCACCGGTACTATCTAACAACTTCAAATATTACCAGAGAAGTTTTACCCATTTTACAAACTCAAATGAAGTGCCTCTATTGGCTGCTACTTAATGCACGCCGCAGATAATCAGCTCTGTCTCTTGCTTTCTCTCCACCTGGACAAATTACTCGCTCCACTTATTTCTGCAGTACTATAGATCTAAATGGGAATAACAGTCACAATATATAGTACACAAATTACACCCCGACGAAAGGAGAGAGGGGAGTACATTGTGCAAACCCCAGCTATAATTTCAATCGCACAAAGAAATCAAACGGCGGTTGCGTTCATGTCCGACACGCGCCCAACGCCGTTAATTCACGGTTTTTGTACGCGCCGACAATTATCCCATTCATAGTAGCTTCCCCGCGAATATCTTCCGAGCGCTTATTGGAAAAATCCAGGTCAGAGACGGAGGCTGAGGCTATGCAGAATGCGCTCTTTGTGCCGCCAGCTGATTCGCATTCAAAGCGGGTGCGTGGCTAAAGCTAACGGCGACGGATGTGGTTGGCTAGCGCTAAAGGTCTTGGCAGTAAAGCCGAGTCCATTAATTTAAGTATTGGGTCTTAAAAAGTAGTTTGTGGTAATACTTATGGTACTTTTTGGATGCAATGTCTTTCTCGTGTTTGAGGACATAAAGATGCGTTGTGGAACTTTTTGTTGTTGTCATGTTCTCATTGTTCTGCCTGGAATGTTCCACAGTGTAACATTAAACAGGTCTACTTTATATTTATTCAATTACAGGTGGTTTTATAGCTCAAAAATACCTAGAAAAAAGGTATTCTGACTGTGAGCGGGTGAACTCTCCACAGGTCTGACCTGTAACTGGCCTGGTTTGGTCTCCATGGAGATAGAACGGTTTAATGCCATACTGTGAAACATTCCAGACAAAGCAATAATCATTTGGTGAACCCTCCACCAGAAAAGTAACATACTGCACCGTAAAGTTATATATGTTTTAGCCAATGGAGCAACATTTCCATGGAAACAAGCAGTAAGAGGCTCTCCTCCAGGTCAAATAAGAGTCAGGTTTGTGGAGAAGCAAGCCCGCTCACAGTAGGGACACATGTTTTTCTGTTTTTTCACTGTACAAACGTCCATAAAAAGCATGATTTATTTTTTTTTTGTTAGAAAAACTTGCATTTTTACTATGAGCAAAGTCATTTTTCCATACGAGAAAATGAGATGACGTCACATGAAAACTGGCTGTTGTGGATCTGTCTGTGGTCAGAGCGATCTGTCAGTCTCCAGCCATCTTCTAGAGAAAACAGGTCAGGGATATTGATGCCTTTATCGGCGAGTTTTAAGTTTTTCAAAGTCATGTTTTTGACCCTCAACATTCACGATTTAGAGTAAGATGATGAAGTCATGTCAAAACAATTAAATGCAAAACCTACTTCAAAATAAAACGAGTTATCTCATGACAGACATACGCAACGCAACTGTCGATACAAACGAGAGGCCACACTGACTTTTTGCCTACCAACCACTGCGCACATGTGGAAAATCCTGATGTAAACAAAAACGTTTTCTCGTATAGAGCTGACCCGTAACGTGGCCTGATGGCATCACCAAACAAGAGTCAGGTTTGTGGAGAAGCAAACCCGCTTTTACTAAGGAGACATGTTTTTCTATGTTTTATGTTTAAAAAAAATGCTATAAAAAAAAAACAACAAAAAACATCCACAATGAAAAAAAAAAACATTATTATTTGAGTTTATTTATTGGGGAAAAGTTACTGTAGCTTTAAAGAAGGCATATTACACAAAATCAACTCTTTAGCGCTTTCTACCATGTTATAACATTGATTCTTCACTGAAAACACGCATGAAGAGCTTTTCTGAATCATATATGTTTGCACGTTTGAGCAATCTCGTGGTCTCTCAGTTGCAGTTTTTTTTTTTAACCTTTATTTACCCAGGAAAGTCCCATTGAGATTACTCATCTCTTTTTCAAGGGAGTCCTGCCATGCACACATCACTTTCATACTAGGCAATGTGGGTGAAGTGTCTTGCCTAAGGACACTACGACAGTTTTTTGCAACTGGCGCCCCCCTGTGGCACCTGGAATTCCCAGTGGTCTCCCATCCAAGTACTAACCAGGCCCGGCCCTGCTTAGCTTCTGAGATCTGACAGGATCAGGCTTTGACGAGCCGGTATGGCTACTGGTACAGTTCTAAACTTTCTTTCGGTTAGGTGTACGAGACCACGCCTCTTGTCTAAGGCTCCGCCCACAAACCCACATAACCAGGGAGATATCAACCCTTGTGGAACAGCGAGTGACAGAGAGACCGAGCATCAAAAACAAAACTTATTTCACATTTTAATACGTTGCTTTCGACAAATATAGCATTTTTAAAACAATAAAAGGGAACATGTGATCGAAACATGTTATGTGTTTGCAGTTATTACCTCATAGACGTGTAATACCCCAGATAATACTCCCTACAACTGTACAACAACTCACCCTTATGTAACGGATAATACTCCCTACAACTGTACAACAACTCACCTTTATGTAACAGATAATACTCCCTACAACTGAATAACAACTCACCCTGTGCATTTTTTGGGATGATGGAGAAGTACCCAGAGACAAAACCTACCCAAATTTCAGAATCTGCTTACCGTAAGATGAGAGAGCGAGCCACCATACTAACTCAATGCAAATTCATTTCTAACCAAACTCTAAAACCTTGAAATCTTGGCTAGATACACTGAAATATAAAGCAGAAGGCCCCACTATGTTAGCAAAAATGTATTGTTATTTTCGAACTGGTCCAAGTGCTACGTGTTGCCAAATTCAAATGCGTGAAGTGAAGAGACGGTTCTTGGAGATACAACTTCATCAAACTCAATTAGGCTTCAATTATGTCTGAGTAACTCTAACTCTGCACCAGATCACTTCTCGCTGTAATTGAGTTTTTTTGCTTTTACATGTGACAATGACATGCGCATGATTGGAAAGAATAAAATGCTCTGAGGGTGGCAATTTCATACCAGTAATTATAATCCTTTTTTTTTTTCATTATAGCGTTAAGCGTCTTGCCCGAGGACACAAAAGGATTCGAGCCGTCGAAAAAGTGGCTTCAATTTACAAAGTACATCGGATTTCTTAAGGCTTTCAATTTAAGCTCAAGGAAGGTCATTTTTGGACAGTTTAAACTTTACCAAAATAAAGGCGTCATCATTTACCTTTCATTTTGTTTATGTTGTGGTTTTGCGAGCAGGGATGGGCCGATCCAGCTTTTTCAGTTCTGATACCGACTCCGATACTGTAGCTTTAAGTATCTGCCAATGCCAGATACTAACCGATACCAGTGCGGAGACTGAAAACTGCTTTTTTTTTCCTTTAAAGAAAAATAAAATAAGACAAAACTGATCCAAATTCATTCTATAACTGTCATCATTCTCAATGCCAATATCCAGTACTTGTATCGGATTGGTGCATCTCTAAGAGTTATGGAATTTCCTACCAAGCTATGTATGCCACATCTGCAGCTGGTGTTCAATCAGTAAAGTAAGTAAGTAAAATGATAAACTTTAACAATATAAAAGAAACACAATAAAAAAAAATAAAAACAATCTGGTGACTGTTTTAGTAAAATGAATCATCTAACCTGTTAGACGCACTTAAAGGTTCTGTATCTGATTTTTACTGTCTTAAAAACTTGAAAACATACCGTCTTAAAAACTTGAAAACATACCGTCTTAAAAACTTGAAAACATACCTTCTGAAAAACTTAAAAACGTACTGTCTTAAAAACTTGAAAACATACCGTCTTAAAAAGGTACTGTCTTAAAAACTTGAAAATATACCATCTTAAAAACTTGAAAACATACCTTCTGAAAAACTTGAAAACATACCATCTTTAAAAGATACCATCTTAAAAACTTGAAAACATACCTTCTGAAAAACTTGAAAACATACCATCTTTAAAAGATACCATCTTAAAAACTTGAAAACATACCTTCTGAAAAACTTGAAAACATACCATCTTTAAAAGATACCATCTTAAAAACTTGAAAACATACCATCTTAAAAAGATACTGTCTTAAAAACTTGAAAACATACCGTCTTTAAAAAGGTACTGTCTTAAAAACTTAAAAACGTACTGTCTCAAAAACTTGAAAACATACCGTCTTAAAAAGGTACCGTCTTAAAAACTTGAAACCATACCATCTTAAAAACTTGAAAACATACCGTCTTAAAAACTTGAAAGCATACCATCTTAAAAACTTAAAAACATACCGTCTTAAAAACTTGAACATACCGTCTTAAAAACTTAAAAACATACCGTCTTAAAAACTTGAACATACCGTCTTAAAAACTTAAAAACATACCGTCTTAAAAAGGTACCGTCTTAAAAACTTAAAAACGTACTAACTTGAAAACATACCGTCTTTAAAAAGGTACTGTCTTAAAAACTTAAAAACATACCGTCTTAAAAAGGTACCGTCTTAAAAACTTGAAAGCATACCATCTTAAAAACTTGAAAACATACCGTCTTAAAAAGGTACCGTCTTAAAAACTTGAAAGCATACCATCTTAAAAACTTGAAAACATACCGTCTTAAAAACTTGAAAGCATACCATCTTAAAAACTTGAAAACATACCGTCTTAAAAACTTGAACATACCATCTTAAAAACTTAAAAACATACCGTCTTAAAAAGGTACCGTCTTAAAAACTTAAAAACGTACTAACTTGAAAACATACCGTCTTAAAAAGGTACCGTCTTAAAACTTGAAAACATACCGTCTTAAAAACTTGAACATACCGTCTTAAAAACTTAAAAACGTACCGTCTTAAAAACTTGAAAACATACCATCTAAATATCGTACTTTCTTAAAAACTTAAAAGTATACAGACTTAAAAATGTATCGTCTTAAAAACTTAAAAATGTACTGTCTTAAATACTTAAAAACATACTGTCTTAAAAACGTACTGTCTTAAAAACTTGAAAACATACCATCTTAAAAACTTGAAAACATACCTTCTGAAAAACTTAAAAAAGTACTGTCTTAAAAACGTAAAAACATACCATCTAAAAATCGTGCTTTCTTAAAAACTTAAAAGTACACTTCCTGTATTGCCACATGACATCACAATGTGGAACAGAGAAGAACTCTAAGGTCTAAATATGGAGGATTTGTGTGTTAAACGTGTGAATGAACCAAAACACAACTCCAGGTCTGTTTGTGATGATGAAACTACATTATAGATCAAAAAATAGTCGTAATAGTAATATGGGCTCTTCAAAATGATTTGCAGCGGTCCGAAATTATCCCACACATTCCTATTTCTTCACCCCAAAAGTTAAAAAGTACTTTTCACAACTCTCAGACAGCAGCCCCGTTTCCTTATTCAGTGAAAATTGGGTACATGACTTTTAAATTTCTCCTTTTTCACTTTTATTAATCACTATTATCCCATTTCCTCCTCGTTCAAATTGTGTGATTCCAGCTCACGCCGAAGCTGCCGGGGTCCGTGCCGAGGTGGGCGGGGAGGGGGGCCGGAGGGGGCGGGGCCGGCGGGAGGCTAATTGGGCCCGGAGCATGGAGCGCCGGCTATAAATGACTCAAATGGCTGGAGTGAAAAGATCCAGCTCACAGCAACCACATAAAACCGTAATTAGCGGCCGGGGAAAGAGACTGGCCCTTCAATCCTCTCTATTGTCCCATTTGGAAAAGAGGAGGAAAAAGAGAGGCTAGCGCGGTAATAAAGACTTAACCAGTGACAATTAGTCTGGGGTTGGGCTAATGAGAGGGGCCCAGATAAAACGTGGGTTGGCTAAATTTAAACAGAGCTGGTGCCATGCTTCACGGGGCGCCAGATATGGAGGAAAAAAGCCGTGAGGAAGGATGAATTGAAATGGAAACTTTTCTTGGCAAATGTGCTCTGCTCTGCCAGGAATTTCTCATTTGGTTTTGTATGCGGGGGTGGGGTTTTTTTTGCAATTAGATGGTTGAGTGCCAAGTTTAAGAGGTGGGCTGGTGCTGCGTTTCTTTTATATAGCGCCTTTTTGGGCAAGTTTTTGGTTGCTGGTTGTTTTTGTTGGTTTTTTGATAGGCAAGTTTGGTGATCAGGCCCAAGGACGCACCAACACTATGCACTGGTTTGAGCTGGGAATCAATTGCCAACCTTCTGCCACATTATTGGTTCAACTGAAGAAATAGATTTAAAATAAACTCCCAGTCGATATTTTCTGTTACCCCTAAATCTGCAGTATATATAAAATAAATAATGCTATATACAGTAATGTATTAATCCAAAATGTAATCCTCCATCATTGAGTCTCGTAAATCTCACTTTGGTCAGTGATTCAATGGTCACTTCCTGTCACATTTTGGTGCGGGAAAATTGCCCACACTTTATAATTAGGGCTGTCAAAAGATTTAAAAAAAAATCTCAATTAAGATCAGAAATTCCATAGTTAATCGTGATTAATTGCATATTGAATTGCATTTTTAAAATTGTGTTATTTTGCATTTCAAGACTGTTTTAAAGCCATAATGTAAAGCAATTCGTACCCCTTTAGCAATCGCTGTAGTTATTTTCTTTGCCGTGTGATTATCCACATGGTCGTTTGTCGGATCTGAGGCTCCTGGCTGGGACGCTGCAGTCGCTGCACCCGGGGGTTTAGCTTGGAGTTGCTAACTTAGACTAAACTGGTACTAAAACTCAGGCTGCATTTAACTCTTGACTTGTAAACTGTAGTGTCTGGAAGTTTTTAAAAGTCAAATAAACTGTTCAAAAGTCCAGAAGCTGGTTCGAAAGCGAAACAGCCAGAGGAGCTCCCTACAGAGACAAAAAGTCGGCGAACTCTAAACGCGAGTAAAAAAAAAATAATAAAAAAATAAAAAATCATTGCGTTTTTAGAAGGGAAAAAGGCTGGCGAACTCTAATCGCGATAAAAAATATATCTATATTGCGTCACTGATTGCATTCATCTATTTGCGATTAATGCGTTAATGTTGACAGCCCTATTTATAATAAATGTTGTTTATTCTTTGCAGTTACAAAGATGTGATTCTGGTCACTGGTGAATCTCCAAGACTTCAGATGGGCCTGATTGACAGGTGGATTAGCCAATCAGGGACACGCACGGTCTGTATATCAAAATAACTGTGGTAATAAATATCACAGGGCAGAGCAGAAACATTACAGATTTCTGCAGAATCAGTGAGTGAAACATTAAACTCTGTTCATGTGAGGGGAGATAAATGTCACTGTATTCAACATGCTGGGGGACCAATGAACGTCTTTGTTTTATATGTGTCAGAGAAAAAACATCCGATTGCACGATCATGTTTGATCCTGGTGCGAGACGTGATGGAGGAAGTGGTGACAAACCCGGATATTCATCTAATCATAGAATACAGAGAAATCATTCTGGATTCACTAGGCCAGTTTATTATATAATACTGCACATTTTAACATGTGATTTTGTTACATAATGATTGACACTTTTTTTTCTCATTTGGATTATTATTCTAACAGTATTACATAATGTGGGTGTAGAGGGCACTGGCTTGTCAAAATGCCTCTTTTCACTCCTTACACATGTCTTACCAGGTTTTATATACAGCTCTGGAAAAAAATAAGAGACCACTGCATTTTTTTTTTCTGAAACCGCATCTCTACATGTGTGACGGCCGTTCCAGCGTCTGTTAAATTCCAACACAAACACACCTCATTCTGCTTCATAAGGCACTGATGAGGAGATCACCTGAACCAAATCTGATTCAAGGAGGAAAAGGAGAAAAACCACTGCTGTGTTCATCATTATTATTATTATTCCACCAAATACTGATTTCTGAACTCTTTTTAAGTGAAAACATTAGTATTTGTTGTTTTAAAATGAATATGATCTTGTTTTATTCACATTATTTGAGGTCTGAAAACATATTTATTTTGACCATTTGTCATCTTGCAAATAAATGCTCTTAATGACAATATTTTTATTTGGAATTTGTGAGAAATGTTGTCAGTAGTTTATAGAATGAAACAAAAATGTTCATTTCACTCAAATACATACCTGTAAGTAGTAAAATCAGAGAAACTGATCATTTTGCAGTGGTCTCTTATTTTTTTCCAGAGTTGCATATATGTGTGTGTTATTTTACTGTGCTATAATTAGATTTGAGCTGTATAAGTCGAATATTATGCTTTGTTTGCTCACGGTATCCCCAGGTTTGACTCCCCCAAATTTAAGACTTTTTAAAGACCTTTTTAAAACCACTTAAATGAAAATTAAGACCTCCATCGCACCCATTATGCGGGCAAAAAGCTCCAGATCCAATTTTAATAATGACCATTACTCACTCCTTTAAATAACAAAAAGTACTTCTCATTCAGAACTCATGTATAGTCGTATGCACTGCTTGTAAAATGGCCAAAAAAATCATTTATAACATTCTAAAAAGACAAACTAAGCTTTCACATCGTCTTGTCTCACATTGCACTGCAGCTCGGTGAGTTTACAAAAAATTTAAGACCTTTGTGAAAAAAAAAATAAGACTAGGACAACAACATTTTTAAGGCCTTGATTTAGGAACGTGAATTTTAAGACCTTTTTAAGACCCCACGGCTGTTGCTTTGTATGGTATTAAACATTTCTATCTTCATGGAGACCAAACCAGGCCAAATTACAGGTGAGATCTGTGGAAAGACAACCCCACTCACAGTCAGAGCGCCTGTTTTACTGGGTATTTTTAAGCTATAAAACCACCTGTAATTGAATAAAATATGTGTTTAATGTCATACTGTGGAACATTCCAGGCAGAACAGTGATATATCCATACTGTAGAAACAAGCAACTGACAGACCCTCCACCAGAAAAGCTACAAAATGCATCTTTAAGTCAATTCTTTCTGCTCAGATTGTGTCAAAACAAAGCTCAAATAAAAGGCTAACATAACAGAGCTTCAGACAGAGCAGAGCCTACAGTTACCATCACATCGCCAGGGAATGTCGACAAAATCAACCGCAAAGTATCAATACTCTACAGGGAGAATAGTTTGGGGGGATAACTCCTGCATCAAGCTTATAAAGTCGGCGAATACATTTTTCTTTTATAGTCTATTCTCTCCGGCGATGTGTCACACTTCAAAATCTGTTAGCGTGACAGACCGAGCGAGCAAACAGCATTCTTTACACATTAGTACTTTTGACATTTGCTATACAGCTCATGACGCGGTAAATCACTTCAAATGTTCCTTTGGGGAAGAAGTCATACGCTCCACCATCGCACGACTTATGCTACACTTTGAGATCTGTAGTACGTTTTCGCCGGATGCTAATGGCGTATTCAACGAGACTGCGAGCTTTTTCAAACCATTCCCCCGCAAACTTTGTCGGGAGACGTTAATGAAAACTCCACTCGACTGAAGTGCTTCTTAATGGACAGTCTGTTGGCGGAGAAATGTTAAAATGCTGAATATGTATTTTATAACTGCAATTTTAGAACTGCAGTCAAGTGGTGCGTGCCGTCTCCACATCACAAAGGTAGCTGCGTCGTGAAAGGGAATATTGGCTCTTAGTAAACTTGAATTTTGGATACTTACAGCTAGGGATTTTTTATTTTATGTTTACTATATTATTTTTAAGTAATTTTTAAATTAAATTAAAACATTTTTAAGTTTTAATTATTATTATTCTTTATTTTATTTTTTATTTTTTTGCTTTGGACGGCCTTTCAGAGAACACAGTTGACATTGCAAAATATGTTTAAGTTAATTACAATGGTGATATTAGTTTGTAGTTTGTCATTTTTTAAAGGACTAATGATGCTGTGCTTGTTTATCCATCTGTCTCCCACTCGGATTTCGGATATGAAGTCACATCCGAGCTTCAACTGTTTTATTATGTTTCGTGTGTCCAACTCAGAGAAAAACATGGACACTAACCAGAAAGTTGTTGTTGCTTTAGCACTGTCTGAGTACCAGGTGCTCCAGAATAAGTCTGTGCTTTAACTCCACAACCTCAAGGAAGGATTCAGTATGAATAGAATAATTCAGTGTATTAGTGAAGTGAAAGCGTTGGTGTCGGCTGATAGTAGAGTGGCACGTTAGCCAGCAGGAAATGGGCTAAAAACATGGGCGACTCCGACGACCATACCCATGGGCCATGATATGGATGCAGTAAAGTATTACAGTAATACTACCCTACCCGTAGGCAGTAATATGGACACAGTACAGTATTGCAGTAATACGAGTGACTGAAATTGCCATTTATACTACCGAAGTTTCCAAACACAATGAAAACGGTTCATACAAGTGACACTGGGTGCAGCCATCTTAGATTCTGTCTCGGAATCCTTGCTCGGTCTCCTCTGAGCTCTTCCGAGTTCCGCCGTCTGAGGAAAAGTGCGTGTTGCTAGGCAACAGATGAATAATCGAACTCACCATAACTGACTGGGGGAATTGTGACAGGAGTTGAACCATCAACCTTCTGGTTATAGGGCAGCCAGTCAACCATCTAATCCACAATAGTGATTTGTTCAAAAGAGCTCTATCTGATACTTTCATGTACTAAAGTCAAATTGGTTTTGCCCCAGTACACACAGTTCTGCTGTAAAACTAGTTCTATAACACATTTATTGTCCACGAACCAGGAAGTGCAATATTAACATGCTAGTTATCATTGTCATTACCGTGACTGAAAGTTGTGAAAAGTGCTTCCGAAAAACTCATCAGTGTAAATTATTATGGTACTTGGAATGCTTTAACAAACATTTACAAATACGTTTTGACCACTGCATTTTTTTAAGATAATAAAAATCAAATACAGCAATTTGTATCTTCATTTTCCAGTTTTGTAACCTCTCTTAATTGACCATCCATCTATATATACTGTCATCACTTCCCATCTCTTATGCCGCATGTATTGAATGTCGGAAGTCGATAAATCTGAGTCAGTTGTCCCGACATCCATTGTAAATGCGTTCCATTGCAACCGTCGAGGAAAATATGGACACCCGAGAAAGTTTGTTTTTGTTTATGTATTTTGTTAGCTTATGAATCCTATATACAGTATGCAGAGCGATATTTGGGACAGGCTACATATAAGACGCTAGGGCTACATCCAAATCGCAAAGAACTCAACCCTGAACCCTAACCCAACTCTGACTGAACCCTGAGGTAGTTAACGTCAGGTATAAATAAATAATTTGTTAGCTGTCGACGACTCAATTATGGCACTTTGACTATGACATTTTCAGGAAAAAAAAACGTGTCTACTGTCAAATGATGTAAAAGAAATTCTAAATGTCACTACAAAGTTTTTAGAAGACACTTTCTCTACACAGACACAACTTAACACATCAAAATAACAAAAAGACAATTCTCCCCATTTACTGTCTGTGCTGCCATCTTTGCTGTGACGTAAATCTAACCGACTCATCTGCATCGAACTAGTTTGTGTTTTGGAAATCTGATTGGCCGTTCCATTGCACTTTCTCGAGGTGGAGGTCGATTTTCCCCGAGCACAAGGTGGCATTAATGTAGGTATCTAGCTAACCAAGAAGCAATCATCTACCCAGTACAGCGTTAGCATCGCCGCTAACGTTCAAATAACAGTACCTGACCCGCGCATTCAGACAATCAGGGCGGTAATTCAAAATACTATAAAAGGAAATCACTTCACAGGTAATGCCCGCGCCGCTAACAGCTCAATTTAATTAGACGCCGCATTTCGCTGTAGAACTCGCCGTTCCGTACGATACAATACTCCATTTAACCAAGAGTCATGGTGGGAGAAGAATGCACAATGTCCGGCGGTGGGCAAGTTCGCTCATTGACGCTAAAGCCCGCCGTGTCATGCTAACCCAGCAGGCCGTGCGGTAATGAGGGGCCAATGAGCTCTGAAGCTGAGCTATTATCAACACCTCGAGAGGAGACCGTGCGAAATATGGGCCAAAGAAGAAGACAGGAACAGGAGGAAAAATGCTGGGTTTTGTAACGCCTCTACAAGATCCGTAACACCACTGGAAAGAACAGTAGAGGCGCAGTTGGAGGGGGAACTGCCAAATGTGCTCGATGTCAAAATCAGTAAAAAGGGAGAAACTAAAGTAAAAAGTGTGAAATGTACAGTAGAGGTGGAACTAAATACAAGATGTTCCAAAATATTTAATTTCAAATTATTTCATAGGCCAATAATTTTGGCAATTCATGTTGAAATAACCTCAAATTTTCACAGAATGTATAGTAACAGATCAAGATTTTATATTGAATCTTTTATTTTTGTTCTGTTTTCAGGTTAAATGGCAAGTACCTTCAATTTGGATGATCACATTTGGAGATTAAAATACTCAGTATACTAACTAAAAAAACTCCAAAATTTCATCTTAAATCTCACACGGCACATCTTGGTCCAAATATCTATTTTAGCGCACAAAATAGCTCAAAAAGGATCTCAATGTTTACTTCACTGAAATAAAAAATAAATAGATAAATGTGTTTAACTAAAGTGAGATACCTTGCTCCAAATGACTGGACACCAAGGTTAACGAATCCAAATGCGAGACCCAGTGAAACATAATTAACCTGTTGAAATCGTATATAGATGATAGATGCCTCCATTCATCCAAGCCCACGTTAATAATTTGTATGCATGGACTATTTCACTTGGTATTCAGATCATTTGTTTTCCGACGCGGAGTACTGCTCTTGACCCGAAGATTAAGGTCAATTTAGCAAACATATAACGCATTAAATAAGTAAGTAATAAAAATAAGAATAGAAATAATTATAGTAGTAATTATGACCCTGGAGAGCTGATATACAGTAGATGTTTAAGTCCAAGTTTAGCCATGACGGGAAATTGTCAAGAATGTATTAAATAATTCCACCTTTGCTCTTGTATTAACATTCCATTTAAATGCAAACTGTTTACATAGGTGTATGTTTGAAAGCTAATACCATTTTTCCATGTATCTGAGCAAAACTGTCTTGCCCCAGTACACCTCTTGAGGTCAAACTAAGTCCGCATCTACTGTCCAAGGATGAAGTTTGCAGTTAGCATGCTAGTTGTTGTTAGCATTACTGTAACGGCAAAACACCACTCCGGTCTCTGAAATTTGACATTTTTCTGAAAAGTGCTTAGAAAGTTGGTGAATGGTGTATAATTAGGATGCTCAGAATGCATAAGGTAAGTGAGGAATAATTTTGCACCATTTGCTTGTCTCCACGGAGATAGTTATAACATTCATGAACTGCCCAAGCTGTCCCACAGAGGCAACCCACTCACGGTTCGCCTGACTAGCTACTCCCTTCTACATTCTGTTCAAATTCACATCTGAAAATCCTCCATCCAAACTTGAGATGATACAACAGTCGTTCATTTGTAGCATGTATCTCAAATGCAGAAAACATCTACAAAATTCTGATAATCCCGAAATAAATATATTCACTGCAAAAAAGTTAAGATATAAACACTTAAATCTTTCAGAAAATGACTTAAAAGTAGTGAAATTATCTTGCTGCCTGGACAGATCATTTTACTTGACAAGTTACAGATCTTAACCAATTTACGAGACCACCACCCAATGCAAGGTGTTTGCCACTGCTGTAATACATAATTTAACAGTATTTCTGTTTACCAAAATATCTTTTTATGTTTCTATAATGGTTAATCCACCAGTTTATGCAAGATCTTTTTATATAAAACATATCTAAAATAGAAAAATTGTAACTAAAATAGGACTATTGTTGTGATCCATACATTTTCAAGTTTAATGTTTATCAAAAGTGACACCAAGTTTCATCTGAAGCAAGTCTCTGGGAACAGCTAGAAACTATCTGGAACTCAATAACAAAGAGTCTTTGCAAAACGACATCTCCGCTCTGATTTAATCCGCCTATCAATCTCTGAAATCAGGGAGACAGGATGCACCTCCAGATCCACTCGTCTTTGTAAAGTTTTATCAAAACTTGTGGTTCTGGCTAGTCAGATAAACTCTTCAGAATGCATGTGTTTCAAAGTATGCTTAACCTCAAATACACCAAGAAAAAAATGGATGCCAGATAGAAAGGCTTAATGCCATACTGTGGAACATTCCAAGGACTAACAACTTCATCGACACCTTCAGTGCATCTTTGTCTAAACCACTGGAAAAACCACAACTAACTCCCTCTTTTTTGTTTACCGTGTTTGCTCAAATACTGCGTGTCCCATTTGACTATGAGACATGGCGCCCCCTGGAGGCAAAGCGGGAGCTCGTGTGACAAACCCGGGTAATTACAGCCCTCTCACTCTGCGATCTCAATTAGCCTAGCAGTTTGTGGTGTAGCCAGTCCTGCCGTACATGAAGGTGTTTAATGCGTTAGCGTGCATGGGGAGCCTAGCATGTGGAGAGCCTTGACAAGTATTAATTACTCAAGGGCTACTGCGAAACCTGGCAACACTCCGGAGAAGGACAGCAGATTAGGAGCGAGACAGAGTTTTGGGGAAAATACACAGACACAAAAGGGGGGAGACTGTGTGAAATGTGAATCGCTGGAGTTGAAAGTAATTAGGAAAAAGTTTGAAGGGCTTGTGACGGGTTTTCAGGGTTTTGTAAGCGTTAGTTAGTCTAGTGGGACAAATAGTAGTTTTACACCAATGAATTCACTTTGTGGTGCGAGGTCACAAGGTTAGTTATGGAAATATAATGAGAACTGGAAGATGGATCAAAGATGACGGTTGTATTTATTAGTCGTTTATGTATTGATTGTTTCACTTTCTCATTTACTGACTATAGAAATGACCATGTGATCTGTTCCAACCAATCTGCACGATGGTTTCTAGCTCGAGTCTAAATTGGGGCTAGGTTAAATTTAAAATAATTCCACCTCCACTCTCATTTTAATAAAAACTGGTTGATTGTAAGTTGATTAAATCAGTCTGAACCTACTTTTCCCCATGGATTTGGGCAAAGTTTGCACCAGTACAGATGTATTGTATGTATTGTAAAAGCAGGTCTTGGAGTCCAAATGAGCCTTACAAAACGCTTTTATTACCCGTGAACCAAGAAGAATTGGTGCGCTGTCAGCATGCTAGATGTTGTTAACGTTACTTGCTAGTAAAACTTTACTCTGGTCTCTGAACATTGTGAAAGGTGCATATAAGCTCTTCACTGTGAATAAGTAGAATAAATAGGATGAAATGTGTTGTGTTGTTGTGGAATAAGTTTAAACAGAACTGGCAAAGGAGAAAGTCAATTTGTCAACTGAACAAATGTTTAGGTCGAAAACATTTCGCAGCTCATCCAAGCTGCTTCTTCAGATCTGTTCAGATGCTGGTGGACACTGTATTATATCTGCCTGAAAGGAGGAGCTAACTACACTGAAACTACTCTGAACCTAATGCACCTACTTTCTGTTTGTTAGCAAGGCCTAGTGAACTGAAACAAACTGTAAACAAGTAGGTGTATTAATTTCAGAGTAGTTTCACTGTATTTAGCTCCTCTCTTCAAGCAGATATAAGGCAGTGTCCTCCAGCATCTGACCAGAACTGAAAAACAAGCTTGGATGAGCTGTGAAATGTTTTCAACCTAAACAAACATTTGTCCAGTTGACAAATTGAATTTCTCTTTTGGCATGGACTCGACCTGGACGACTGAGGGACTAAAAAAATTTAGTTCCATTTCTCATGTTTTTAAGACAATAATAATCAAATGTCCACTATGCAACTTTTCAGGACCGAGGCTCATCACCTGCTTGTTATCGCTTTGCACTGAATGTTCCACAGTATGGCATAAAATATATATCACAAGAATATTTATGATATGTATATAGTTAACAACGCTAATTTCAGGCACTTTGAGATACTTGAAATACAAATACAAAAAAACAAAACATCAACATCATTTCGCAGTCCAATAATTCGGGCAATTCTTGTTGAAAAAACCTCAAATTTCCACAGAATGTGTAGAAACAGATCAAGATTTTATATTAAATTAATGTTTTATTTTTGTTCTGTTTTTAGGTTGAGCCATGCTGTTCACTCCCATAGAGATGTCATTTTGCATTCATGCTCGCACACAGTCACCCAAGACTGTGCAGCCTTCAATGCAATATCTGAAGAAAAAAAAAAACTTAATATAATAAACTTATGATGTTCAACACCTAAACTGTTCCATTTCATTGAGCTAGACTTGGCCGTTTCCAAGAGAATTGCTTTTAAAATAGTGTCTAATTTTTAGGGACAGCCTGTACTTGCTTGGCCAGAGCTGCTATGGCGTATGGAGTGTCCACTGACCAAACAACATTAGAAAACAGGCATCTAAATCCTAGTCTAGATCACCAACGAAGAAGTATATTTGGAATTTTCCCTTTCTCCCTTTTTGCTGAAGAAAAACAGAATGTTAATGGACTAGAATGTTCAAGCCTTGCATATAATTCTGTATATGTTTAATGGAAACGTACAGTCATATGCACTTCATCAATTATGGATATAATAGCAGTACTGAACCAGAAGGCTAGTAATAAGACATTCCCCTAACCCACCTTGCCTGTGTGAGATTAGTTTAACTGTTTTAGTATGACTGACGGGTTGCGATAGACTAAACCTTTTACAGGTTCCCACCACAAGAAATTCAGCCATCAAAATTTGACTTGAATACTACGATTTGTACTTTTATGTTAACTTTATTAGCATGCTTCAGAAACTACAAACATGGGATTTTTTATGACAGTCAACTTAATTTGTAATATAACTCAACTTGGCAGCTAGTCAAGCTAATTAGCAGTTGCGAAATCTCTGAAGTCTTTTTGTTGCTTGAATTTTTTTCTGTCGAAGCCAGCATCAGGGTCTAATATGAATGACGTGGGCTGATTTTTATTTTAGATTCAAATTGCTTTTCATGACATTTCCATAACAAAAAAACCCCCAAAAAACAGATTGATGGACATGCCCGAATGCAAAACCCATTGTCCGTACATTTGAATAGATCATTTTAACTCAACACAGACAAATTATGCCGCTAATACTCGACAATGCAGCTTCCATTTCGGCTTTTTGTTACCTACACCTCTTGCATAACATCTTACCGAAATGACGCTAGTTTTCGCAGCGCACAAAAAACTCACTGTCGAAACCCAGACGTCCAAATAAATTGTCTTGACTTACCTCCTCCAAACAGCCGGAGATTAGCTTGGGCTGATTACGATTCTAATGAAATTCTTTAGCCGCAAAAAGTACGCCGAGGTTTTCGATTTGAAGGCGGAGTTTGATTGGCAGATAATTTGGCAGTGAGGAGACGTGGCTAGCGTGGCCTGGTCGGGTACACATACATACAGCAGTCAGTCACAGTGCAGTAATAATACGGCTTCCACTGATCCAATTACACCCTCTTTCATCCTCTCAGCTGTTGGGAGACTGCAGCGGGGCCCGGACTGGCAGTGGGGCCTGCAGTGACAGGTGATGGACAGAGCTTTTAAAGGTAACTGTGAAATGGTACAGTGGAGGTGTATGTACAGGCGAAGTTCTAAGTCGGTGTAACTAAGGCGAAACAGGACAAGTAATATGTGATTTTTAGTTTTATATTTGCGTTTTTGCCAAATCAACTTTCATCCATAAATATGAAAGAGGGATTATAGTTTCAGTTGTTTTCTTAATTAAAAAGTGCATTTTGTTGCTAAATCTTCCGTTACTTCTTAAAAGTTTCACTCAGTAACAATTAGTGCTGTCAAATGATTAATTTTTTAAAATCAGATTAATCACACTTTAGAATTTTGATCAATCGCAGTTAATTAGTCTTCAAAAAAGACCAAAATATTTTGACAAAAATGCAATTCATTATCAAAAAGTTACATTGACGACATTTTTCTTGTTCTACAGTTTTGCTGACAATATTGCTGCGGGTGCGCTCTGCCAACGTTGTTGTTGCACACGTAGTGTCCTTGCAGCTGCTGAATCAAACATGTGTTTTGCTTTAAGATGGTATTTTAAACGTGTGCTTCTGTGGAAAGAGAGTTCATCACTGCAATATCTGTAAACTACCTTTGTTTTATAAGTCCTGTCAGGCAATTTTTTGAAGAGAAATTTGCCACTGAGCACCAGTCACAGTTTCATCTGTCATCTTCACATCTGTGTATGGACAGACCTGATCACTGACCTAATAACCTGCGCTGCCTTTCAGGTCACCATCCGCCCTTTCCATAGAGGAGCATGTGCGTTCAAAATAAATTGTGTGATTAATTTGCATTAAAAAAAAAATATTAGTGCAATATTTTTTTTGTGATTAATCGCATGTGTTAACGCGTTAAAGTTGAAGTTAAAGTTAAAATGACTTAAATTAAGAACATTTAACTTCAACTTCAACTAAAATTATCCACCAATGGAATAAGTGTGTTTTTCTTCAAACAACATTTGATTTTGTTTTTTTATTGTATGTGCAGAAAGTTGTTGTTTTTCTTGTTTTAAGTGTAGCAAGATGTATTTTCATATTTTAAGTATAAAAATGACTGGCAGATCATTGTACTTTTCAAGTGAAATTTAAGCAAATCATGATAAAACTTAAATCAAGTAATCATAACTTGGCTAGATTTAGTTTTTTGCAATGCAAGTTTGTGAAAGCCTCTCAAAGTGCCACAGTCATCAATATTTATTCAGTGGTTCGTGAGACTACTGACTACTGTATCGGCCCCTCCAACCACCACCAGTCACTCATTGCATTAATTCTAGGAAAGATGGGCAGTGCTGTGCCCATGGACACAAAACAGAACATGGTGTGAGCAAGAACTGATCCTCTGTCTGACCTGTCTGACCTTCAGTGGTCCCGCTGAGTATAGTTTACTCAAATACTAAATAAGTTGTCTAAAATTCAACAAGTAATATTTTGTTTATGTCAACAAAACAAAAAATAATAATGTAATCTAACTTTTCAGCTTTATGTCCCTCAAATTATGGCGATTTGGGGCATTTTTACCGATGTAATACGTCATTTAAATTTACCATAAAATATCAAATAAGAGTCGGGTTCCAATTAATTGCCGGGCCCCTTTTAAATGCCAGGAGCAGGGGTACATTTTGATAAATAACTACCGGTTCCAAATAAACACCGAGTCTAATGTACGATCAGGAAGCATAGACCGTATATATGAATGGACATAGCTAACCCGTTAGCCGCCACATGCCAAACAGGAAGTGGTCCAGGAGGCTCTTCCGGCTGTGTTCCGACATTGGGATCTTATCGTCCCTCTCTCTGTAACTCCTGCAGTGGCCTCGTCATTTTGGTCTTAAAATGTTCATATGAACTTGCGACACATGATCCTGAATTTTTTTTCGCTATTTTGTCCGTCAAAAAAATCCTATTCATAACATAGAGCCTGGCTCCAGATTCGCTCCTGTAACCGTGGGTGACGTCACACTCACTTAGTGCACTCATTTATACGCTCTATGGCTGGAAGACAAGTCGTGCTGCAGCAACAGGATGCAGGACTGATGCTCGCGTCGTCTTTTCACAAACCAAACTTAAAACCACATGGCTCATCTGCATAAACTATAAGTGCTGTAAAAAACTGTTCGCTCCTTGTGCCCTGATGCGGTGGATGAACATTCTCACTCTGCTGCTCTACACTTGCTGTGTCTGTCATTTGTTTTAACTTAAGAAATGTCTGCATGTGGGAGGGTTTTAATGACTCTGTAATTCAAGAGTCGCTTTCAAATGTGGTGAAACTCCTCGCTCTGTAGATATTTTGTTGCAACAGGCCAATTTAACTCACCTATGTCTGTATAGAAAATCTCCTAAATTATAGTCATACTGGTTAAAAGAATTTGAGTACCATATTTTCCCAGTTTTGTTGAGCAAGACTTTTGTGAGGAAGGAATTAATTGCCTGCCCCAAATTGCCGCCTGGTCTCAAATAAAAGTCTGGTCTGTTAAGTATTTTATGATAAAACATTTCATTAGAATAACACTGCAATACATTTTTCCCTTATTTTTCCTTGTTATTTTTTCCATTTTTCCTTGATAGTAATTACAAATACCTTTCATTGTAAGCTGAGTTTACCATCACTGTAAAGCTAACAACATCTAGCATGCTAACAGTACACTTCCTGATTGTATAATTAAATGCATATTTAGACATTATTTAGACATATTTTGACCTCGAGAGTTGCTTTTACAATGTTTGGGCAAGACGAGATTTACTCAAATACAGGGCAAAAAAAAAGTCAGGTACATGCCCTTTTAATGAGCTTTTTAGAGGGTCACTTTGCTATAGTTATATTTGATAGTGAACCGTGCCATTAACTTTTAGCTCCATGGCTGTAAGTAGGTGAATCGTCTGGAGATGTACACACTCCCTTTGGCCAGAAGTGCCTGAGAACAACTTGTCAGGCTCACATAACTGGAAAAGATTTGGGGCTTTTTCCTGGACACTTTCTCCAACAGCACAGGGACACTCTCCACCAGTCTGGACCAAAAGAAAGAAGAAGCCTCAACTTGTCCTGCAACTCTCCTCAGGTCATATTCTATAATTGGCCATTACTGTACTAAAAATTATGTCTACCCATATTGTTTTGCATAATTATATGATTTTAAAGGCCCTATATGAAGTGAAATGGATCCTTGTGAGCTTTAAGCTATGTTAGAATGTTTCTTCACCAAAAACATACCTGGAGTTGTTTTGTTTCCTCCACTCGGATGTGAGTAATCCTGCATTATTAGTCTGTCTACATTTCCAAAACTCAAAATGCAATGTTCCACCTTGTGATGTCATGAAGCATTAACATGAAATAAATCTATTTTAATAATCAAAACACACAATATGTATTGTATATGTAATGTGTAATGCAAAAAACTTCTTTCCACTAGATGAAAACCAAAATTGTGGTAGATATGGAGTACGGTCACAAAAAATTGCAAAAAGATCGATCCTGCAGCTCCCGATAATGAAACTGTATCATCAAATTCAGTATCTCGATTTATCAACTTTTCAATCTTTTTGCACACCCCTAATTTTTGACATCATGCTAGGGGTGTTGTACATATATCTGTATTGGCGGAATGTTCATTAATTCCCATGGTGACGCAATGCACACATTAGCAAACACTGACAAACCAAATCCAAAGCTGAGAGTGACGAACTGAAAAACGGTGGAGTTCCAACTAAATCAGCTCTGTCTGGTCAGATTGTGTCAAACAAAGCGCACATTAAGCCTAATTTGAGTAACAGAGCTTTGAACAGAGTAGTGCTTCCAGTTAGCTTCACACCCTCATTCGGACTCTGCCAGAATATCATATACACAAGACAAAGTGGACTCAGAATAAACCAAATGGTCATCGCTATAATGGCGAAATACACCAAGACAATAAAAAACATTCAGAACAAAAAGCTATTAAAACATGCAATATCTACAGGAAATATCTATAATTTAACAGTATTTTCCTCAGCATTTTTTATTTTATTTTGTTAAATAAATAAATAATAAATAAATAAATCTTTATAAATAAAGCACTTTTTAAGAACAAGCTGTACAAAGCACTGTACCAGCCGCAAAGAACAAAAAAATACCATTCAGAGAGCCTACAAAAGCAGACAATGAAGCTATATCAATTCAATTCATTATAATAAATAACTTAATAAAATTGAATACCAATAAAAAAGGAAGCTAAAGGAAGGCCAGTGGAAAAAATGAGTTTTAAAAATTAGATTTAAAATATGAAACTGATGGTGCGAGTCTTATTACCCCAGGCAGGTCAATCCAAATTATGCCAAAGATGTTCATTATGTCTTCTTAGTACTTTAAATTCGTGGGTTCTTTTTCTTTTTTAAGACACAGTAGACTACATTGGCTTAAATAAGAACCTAAGAAGTTAAGGTCAAAAGCCGAGGCACCTGGAATGAAAAGGCTCGATCATATTCTTTTGATGTATTTGCATTCTTTCCTCTTGTCTTGTTGGTTTTTGTATGCCGCCCTGTGTATTGAATGTGTCGTCGGTGCGATTTTGACGTCCCTGGTTGGTCCCCGCTTTGGTGTCTGAGGATTTGATAATGTTAAATAAAAAGAAAACAAAAAACAAGCAGAGAATATTGGTGAGATCAGCTGCAAAGTATGAATAGAGCTCCAACTAAACATAATGCCTGTATTATCGACACAGTAACATCTATCGTCACTTCTCAAAATGTCCGCCTTACTCCCTCTTTACGCAAGAGCCGAGTAAAATCTCAATGTGTACACAACCGCCAGACACCACCGGGCCCCGCTACGCTCAATACACCGTACCATCCCATTGATTCCTGGAGGCCAATTCGCTCTGGAGCTTTCACGCACCAGGCTGCCCCTCCAGACGAGAATACCCAGCGTGAGAGGGCCTTCGCCGGGGTGAGGAGAGGCGCGTGAGCCGTGGTAGCGTCGGTCCCCGCGGTGCCTGGGCCATTCTTCCGCCTAGCGCTTTGAAAGACCGGAACAAATGGATTATGGGATTGTAGAATGCCAGAGTGGAGCTATGACACCTTAGCGCTAGCCTCATCTCACGCCTATTGGCACAGAAGGGTACACAGGGACACATGCTGATGGTCTGGCTCGCTTTA
This sequence comes from Odontamblyopus lacepedii, assembly GCA_034769755.1. Lineage (NCBI taxonomy): Eukaryota > Metazoa > Chordata > Actinopteri > Gobiiformes > Gobiidae > Odontamblyopus > Odontamblyopus lacepedii. Next base: position 10,635,242 of record CM068350.1, read on the forward strand.
TGGAACTACAGTAGGGAAAGGGACAGTGGAAAATTCTAATGTGACGATGATATTTCAATGTGTTAAAAATGCTGTCTTCGATTTTTTTCTTTTTTCTATGTATCTGAGCGAATTTTGGCTTGCCCCACTGCTGATGTATTGTACAAGCAGCTCTTGAGGTCAAAATGGCACTGCAGTGCGCTGGCTGAGTCAAATTATAAAGCGTTTTATTGTCCAAGAATCAGGGAGTGCGCCGTTTGCATATGGCGATTCTGCAGCCATATACTGAGGACACATTAAATCACAGAAAGCCCTTTTAGGTTGATTGCGAACTGGATTTTGACCCAGGATCTGGCAACCCCAATGCAAGAAGCTCAGTTTACTTTTCGATTAGATGTGTGTAGAATCCCTCAGTCATCCACGTAGAATCCACAGCAAAGGAGAAATTCATTTTGTCACAAATGTTTACTTAGGTTGAAAACGTTTCACACCTCGTTTCAAGCTGCTTCTTCAGAACTTAACTGAAGCAGCAGCATCGACCTAAATAAACATTTGTCCAGATGACAAACTGAATTTCTCCTTTGCTTCTGATTGGATAGTTGCCTTAGGAAGCGCACCATAGAATGTAAACTAAACTTAAATGATGTAAATTATGGAAAACATTTAGGCAATTGTGAATGAATCATTGTTATATAATTAGATAAGATTAGCCTTTGTTCGTCATAATGGGGAAATTACAGTTTTGCAACGCAAAGTAGATTTGTTAAAAGAAAGAAATGATGATTGCACATTATGTTCCTGTCATAGATTAAATAGAATGAAGAAGTGGACAAATGGATTGTGACGCAGTTCTACAGAATTATGTAACTTTTCTAATAGAGGTTTTGACACCTGCTTGTCTCAATGGAGTTTTTAATGCTTCCATTTCCATTTATTCATATCCACGGCTTTCTATAGCCCCTGTAAAGCATTCTTACAGGTAGTGGAATTGCCTCACCACAGATCTGCCTGTCATGGAGATAAATCAGTTCATCTCTACTAAACAAGCGGTATAAAGGGGCCGTTAACTTGAAAACTACCACTTCATGACATCACAAGGTGGAATAGAGCATTTTGAGCTTTGGACATGTAGATCGACTAATAATAAAAGGTTACTCAAACATGTGTGAAAGAAACAAAACTCAACACTTTTGAGGAAGTGACAGCATTATATCTATATAGCTTAATGCTCACAATAATCACTAGAAAAGCTACATAGAGCACCTTTAACTAGGGTCTAAACTAAAGGTAAACGTTGGTCGTATGAGAACAAATACTCCTTGCAAAATCCCACTCAAGGCTAATGGTGACTACTGAGGTGTATTAATAGGTTCATTACAATAAGAGTTTCCTGGATTCCTGGAAACAGTTGAGTGATTTGCTAGACTTCACCACAACGGAATGCTGAATATGAAAGTGGACCAGGAATTTATATATTCATCATTGCAGAAATGATTCACCATACTTTGACTAACATGAGTAATAGATTTTGCAGTGTAAAGTATTGGAGTAAAAGTTTTGGTTACTATTCCCACTGTGATCAAAGGTTCTCAAAGCTTTACAGTGAAGTCAAACGAGGCTGTCAGTCTGCACCATCGCTCCCTCCAATCACCAACAGTCATTTACGCACACAGCACTTTCACACCGCGCAATGCGAATGAAGTGGGTGTGAAGTGTCTTGCCTAAGGACACAACGACAGAACTTGGTTTCCCTTTGTTCCTCTGCTCTTAGGTTGGGGGATCGCTGCTCTAACTACTGTCGTCCCATTAAAGGGGAACTCTGGCACGATTGAAGCTAAAGTCCATTGCTAGAGGGGGTTGAATACTGTCAGAAGACAAAAAACAGCACAGGTCAGTGTTGCCTCGGCGGAGATCTCACTGTGGCAGTGAGTCTGTCAAGGCAACAAACTAGTGTAGTGAATTAAGCAAGTTCTTAACTTCCACATAAAACGCCAATTTGCTTCACACTGAAGAAGTTTAACACCACTTTGTAACCCATGTTACAGCATAGCCACGAGCCTAACAAACAAAACACTCTGCCTGGCTCAGTCATTAGTGTCTGGAAACATTATAAAACAACTTTATAAGCAGCCTTACACTTACCTCTGTTGATTACCCACTTGGGCAAAAGACCAAGAGACTCAATAGCCGACTCCAGCGAGCGGCTAGAGCCATCCTCAGCAACAAGTGAGGATCGACTACTGACGGTGAAGAAGAGAAACAGAGTTGTTGAAAGAAAATGTTTGGAAATTTATTTTTTTGTGTTTTTCAAAAAATATAACTCACTCATAAATAAATGGGATTAGAAACGACATCGGCGGTCGAGTCTCTTGGGCTTTCACATGCGCAGTGAGAAATCAACAGAGGTAAGTGTAAGGCTGCTTATAAAGTTGTTTTATAATGTTTCCAGACACTAATGAGTGAGCCAGGCATAGTGTTTTGTTTGCTAGTTTTGTGGCTGTTGTAAGATGAGTTAGAAAGTAGTATTAAGCTTCTTCAGTGTACAAATTGGCATTTTACGTGGAAGTTAAGAACCTGCCCAATCACTGCACTAGTTTGTTGCCTTGACAGACTCATTACCACAGTGAGATCTCCACCAAGGCAACACTGATCTGTGCTGTTTTTTGTCTTCTGACAGTATTCGACCACCTCTAGCAATGGACTTTAGCTTCAAATTTAGCCCTTTAAGGCTTGAGTGCAATGAAAAATGAAAAAAAAAATTAAGCCATTTTCGATTAATATTCAGGTTTACAATGAACAAAATGACAAAAAAAATATACAAAAGTTATTTAATACCAGACACCTTCTTTAACTTCTTGTATTTCAAACTGTCCACATGCCTCTGTCTGTCGCATCATAACTCCAACTCATTAAACCCTTCATTAATCAACGGCGCGTGGTGAAACGGACCTCATGTAAATCAAACCTCTCATACAGTATATGCCACTATATTGGACAGTGTTTAGACGGCAATTTTGGCCCCGGGGCCCTGTGTCCGCCCCCTTCCGGCCCCCCCGTCGGCCCCCGTCCAGCCCAAGGCCTGCCCCGTCATTAATCAGAGCGGCGGTCTTCAGGGATCCTAGCGCTCCTCTCATCACTCACTCCGGGCACCTCACCTTGGGATAATTATTCAAAGGTGATGCACACGTTTTTATTGCTGAAGTAGAGCTTGGGGCGGGTGTGTCCAGGAAATATGACAGCCCCAATCGTTAGGCCTTCAAGTTGAAGGTTTTTATCAAATGTTGTCGATCAAAAGTAGTGATGGGTGCATATGGGTATTAAAAAAAATGTAAAAATGATCAACTTACTAAACAAAAAGATTCTAAGCTGCCATCAACTACAGCTAAGTTTCCGACCAGTAAGTCCCTTCGACATTCTGTTTGAATCAAGAACGGTCTAGTCGTGGTTCAGTCATGGTTCAGTTTTGGTTTAGTCCTGGTTTAGTCCTGTTTTAGTCCTGGTTCAGTCCTGGTTCAGCGGTGCAAAAGTCCAGCATCTCGATCGATGTTTCTTCTGCTCAATAACTAATGCCTGTAAAGTGTTTTTGACAGTCGCGTCTGTGAATTCGTATTCATGATTGCAATTCTTGATGTCGTAACTTTTCAATTCGTATTCTGATGGATAAAATACACACAACACATTTGTATGTACGACTGGACTCCGAGAGTTTACAAATATTTATTTTATGCTCAACTACAGCCTATGCACAGATTTCCCAAATATGCACAGATTTCTATCCTATGCACATGAATATTTCTGGAAGTTCTCCAACACCATAATCATCTCTCCAAAATTCTCGTAACATTCAGAACAAAATATACAACTTCTTTTACGTGAGATAAGTCATAGTTTGGGGCTTCGATTGTTGTTCGATTCTGTAAAGTACATGCCGTTTCTCAGTCCTTTGTGTTGTTTTTTCCCCCTTTTTTCGTATAACCCGCTTCCAGGGTTCCGTTGCAACCACAGTGCTGCTCTGTGATTGGTCAGAAGCATTGGTGGTCCTGCCTCTTTTGAGTTTATCAACTTAGATGTACATCGTGTAACTTTTCTCCATGGAGACGTCCATACTTTGTCTGGAATGTGTCACAGTATGGTATTAAACCTTTCTATCTTCATGCAGACCAAGCCAAATCAAGTTACAGGTCAGATTTGTGGAAAGGCGACCCCACTCACCCAAATGTAATTGAATAAATGTAAAGTAGAGCTGTTTAATGTCAGATCAGTGACATATCCATAGAAACAAGCATCTGACCAAAAAAGTTATATACTGAAACTTTAAGTCAAGTCAGTTTTACATTTTGAACACCTTTCATGCACACAGACAAGTCAAACTGTTCCACACAGAATTAAAATCACAATAATTAGCTAAATTTAAAAGTTTGCATACAGTAGTTTGTCCAATATATGAGTTCACATCATTTACGCATTACCGATATAAAAGTTCATGAAAGTCAAAAAATATATTAATTTATTTATTGTTGACAGAGCATAACCAGGTTGCATTAGCTTAATTATTATTATTAAGGTTCTCATGGAGGGTTTACTTGTCTCCATGGAGATGTTATTGCTTTGTCTGGAATGTCCCAGTGTGGCATTATACGTATCTATCTACACCAGGGGTCTCCAACCTGTAGCTCGGGAGCTACTTGTAGCTCTCCACCTCCTTCCAAGTAGTTCGTAAATATATATTGTGCTGAATTAAAAAAAAGAAAGTGGTTAATTACATGACTATTATTTTTGTAAATGTATTATATTGAACCCCAATTTTGTGCTTTTTAGGTTTTAAAGGCACCTAACTATATAATCATCTCAATTTCTTCCGGACGCTAAAATAAGTAGCTTTTTTGGCATTTTTGTTTTGTAAAGGTAGCTCACTGAAGGAAAAAGGTTGAGCTACAAACATGCATTCTTACTGTGAGTGGGATCGCCTCTCCACAGATCTGACATGTATCTTGGCCTTACAGACATTAACTAAGTGTAATTCCATTTGGGACATTCCAGGAAACATCTCCATGGAGAGAAGCAGGTGACGAACCCCCCACCCAAAGTGACACAAAGCGCCTTGACGCTACTTGAATTGCCTGGAATGTTCCACCGTATGTTTTTAAAAGTACATACGATACTATACTGCATACAGTATATGGTACAATAGCATGAGCCAACTGCAGTTATCCCCATGTGTACACCGAGTTCAAAGTGCAGCCATTCAGTGCGGCACAGATGAGCTCGGGGTTTGAACTGACACTTCACACACGGTTAACTGTAAAGTCTGTCTCTTTCATGTGACGGCGTGCCTTTGAGCAGCGCAGAGGCAGCTGATGGGGTGAGGGTTTGAAGCTCGTCCCACGGATCGCGCTGGCACATTCAAACAGCTGGGGCTTGTGTGTGTGATTCCACTGCCAGTCTCCATTCACTGTGTTCAGATCTCCGATGGTTTCACACATACATACAAACACAACACCAAAACAGAGGGACGAGCATTCAGAAGTCCGCTTCGGGGAGTTCAACGTCCCATATCAGTTATTGTTTACACATTTCTGGACACAAATAATGTAATAGTAATAATTAAATCTGCAAGTGGCATTAAATGCCCTTGTCACTTAGGGCTACCGTCATGCACACAGCACATTTATAGTAGTAATAATAATAATAATAATAATAATAATAATAATAATAATAATAATACATTTTATTTTTAGGCACCTTTCTGGGCACTCAAGGTCGCCTTACAACAACATACAAATTAACTACGATTAAAACATAGTTAAAGTGGGACAGTATTTAATTGATGGATTTAATTGATATTTAGTATTTACTGTTGTATTTTATTAGTATTTAGTCATGTATTAGACAGTATTTGAATTGATTGAATTGAATTGTATTTAATTGACTTACAATTAGATTAGATCCTTGGAGATCTATGTAGCATTTAGGGTTTTAGTGATGATACTGAGTTTTCAAAAATGTTTTAAGTGCAGTAAAACCAAATTTTACTGGTTGGTGTGTGGTGGTTATGTTTTGAAGTTCCTTTTTCAAAACAAAATTAAATTGGAAATTTTAGTACTGTAGCCAGGGCAGTAGACAGCTGGGGGCAAAGGGGTCTGTTGTCCCGGGCTCCAAGGTTTAGGGGCCCAGAATTGGAGCCTCTTCCTATTAATTTATATTAGAGGGGGCCCATGTGATACTCCTTCCCCAGACCCCCAAATTCCAAGCCGGACTGTAGCAATACTATTTTGCAATGAAAAAATGTGTGCAACATTTTATTTGTCACAATTAAACAAAATGATTCACCGCAATTAAAATTACATACAGTAGGGGGCGCTGTTAAAATGCCTATAACAGGTTAGACTACACATTTTACTAAAGCATAGTAAAGACCAGAGTTTACAAAACATTTTACTCTTTCTTTCCGAGTCTGGCCCTTTTTTTAGGTTTCAAATTTTACTTCCTGCTTGGAAATCGTGACATAACGCTAGGAAATTCTATAAGTTACCTAGCAACCATGATATAGTGTAGATCAAAACTCCTCTAATGTACACAGAGATTATTATTTGACGAATAAAACGATAAGAAAACCTTTATTTTGTTGAAATCATGTTTAAAGTATCAGAATAATGTGTTTTGTAAGTATAAATTGTGCCTGAATTGTTTTTTACACTCTACTTCCAGTCATTTTCCAACATATTTTTCCACTTTTCTTCAAAAACTGCTTCTCGGTTGATGTGAAACTGCAAGATTTACTACAGGTATTATAGCACCAACATAAATAGAAATTAGAGCATAAACAACACTGTGGAACATGAACCCTAACCACCAAGCTTTGAGTTGGAACAGTGCGTTTCTAGACATGGCCTATATATTTGGCGTTTTTGGCACCGACTAGAATCAGAATGGGAGATTTTGAGCGAGGTCCCATGTGTCAGGCGGACATGTCGGTGCTGTGGAGAGACGCTCCTCACCAGCTCGTGTCAAAACACCACCGCTCTGCTTTTATCCGACATCTCCCAGTGTCCCCGCAGCTGTCACCACGGAAACACCCACCGAGACCCAAACGCAGGCTCTGGGGTGCTATGGTCTGCGCTCTCCAGGTTTACGAGAGTTTACAGTTGGGTTCTTTACAGTCGGCACATCTTAAAATAAAGTCATTTGAATATGGGCGAATTACAGTCTAGTAGGATATAATGAGGGAATAGCAAATGAATATGTGATTTGATAATTATGTTACGAATATTGACTTCTAAATACCAGTTCAGACGAAATCCTGGTTGCACATATACAGTAAATCGTTGTAATTGACTTTTTAAATGTCATAGTTGGTCCAGAAAGTCTCATGTTTGAACTTTCTTTTACACAAAGTTGTGCTGGGATAAATAACACTTAACAGTAAGATAACAGTTTTGTCTTACTTTATTTTTTTTAAAGGTCCTGTATTACACTAAATGGATCATTGTGAACTTTAAGAATGTTATTTCCTCATCAAAAACATGTGAAGTTGTGTTTTGTTTCATTCACACATGTCTGAGTTATCCTTTATTATGAGTCTATCTACATCTCCAAAGCTCAAAATGCACTCTTCTACTTTGTGATGTCATGAAGTGGGGGTTTTCAACTTGCAGCTACTGGCTATGTTTGTTCAGTCGATACTGGCAATTCCAGGGCTGAATTGATCAAAATGGTTTTCTTGAAGGTGTGTGGAGTTTAAAAACATAGTGGAGCACTTCCTGTCTTACCACATGACATCACAAGGTAGAACAGAGTGTTTTCAGTTTGAGAGAAGAACTGAAAACAGCACAATATAGCCCCTTTAAGGAAATTAATGTTGTTTTCAGTCTCTGCACTGGTATCAGCTGATTTCAGGTATCGGCAGTATCGGAATCAGTACTGGAACTGAAAAAGCTGGATTGGTGCATCCCTAGGAACAGTGTGATTGCATTTCTTCAGCATATAACTTATACATGTAAGCACTAAGTAAGTTCAGCTAAATGAAAACAAAATGTGGAACTTACTAGGAAACCAAGATGAAAATCATGTTTTTTTTTAGTTTGTCATAGCAACCAAACAGCCAATCAGGAGGAAAGTTGTTGGTCAAATGATGAGCCCTAACCAAATTTCTATTATTTTAGTCACAACTAATCACCACCTACTACTACTACTACTACTACTACTACTACTACTACTACTGCTACTGCTACTGATACTACTGCTACTACTACTACTACCTTTACTACCACTACGTTTACTACCACCACTACTACTACTATTCCTTTTAATCACTTCATAACTGACCACCTACTACGACGCTACTACTACTACCAAATTTCTATTAATTTTAGTCACAACTAACCACTACCTACTACTACTACCACTGCCTACTACAACTACAACTACTACTACTACAACTACTACAACTATAACTACAACTACAACTACTACTCATTTTAGTCACTTTTTAACTGACCACCTATGTGGCTACTACTACTACTAGGCTGCGACTACTACTACTACTGTAGCTACTATTAGTACTACTACTACTACAACCAGCACAGTCACATGTGCATGTATTTTCCTAGATTACATAATTTTTTTCTAATTATTTTACTTCTATTTAATTTCCATCTTTTATAGTCTATCTGTCAAAAAAAAATTCACTCTTACATTAAATCTGATTGCTCTTGTAACAAAATACAACTGAAAAAACAACACAAATAAACTGCCATCGTTTACGATCAGAACCCATGTTACTGACTCCTCCTTATGTTGACTTATTGAACACATAAAGACATGGAGACACTCGGCGTTGAAGAGAGGTGTAAAAGACTGCATTGTGTCTGTCACGGCTCTCTCCCCATGCTCCATACACACAAACACACACTCACATATACATACATACGCCTCCTATAGGACGACGCACATCACACACACACCCCTGGAGAGACGGAGAGCTTCCAACATAAAAGACATGAATACAAATAAGATCACGCTTTCCATACGCAACTGCCGAACATATCAGAGATGCAAGGGAAAATAAAGGAAATCAATTGTATTACTTTTTGCTACATATGCGGCTATAAGGAAACTGTAGAAAATGAGCAGCAATATAGTAACTGCGAGCAAGATGGTTGTTAAGGTACCTTATTTGTACCTGAGGGCAGATTTGGTTTGCAGTGAAATCAGATATGGCACTGTTTGAAATACAGGGTGTCCTAAAAAATAATTGACATCATTTCACAGGCCAGTAATTTTTTGGACAATTCTTGTTGAAATAACCTTAAATTTTCACAGAATGTATAGAAACAGATCAAGATTTTGTGTTTTATTTTTGTTCTGTTTTCAGGTTGAGCTGTTTACTCCCAAAGAGAAGTCATTTTGCGTCTTGGAATCTGCTCGTACACAGTCACCCAAGACTGTGCAGCCTTCAATGCAAAATTTGGAAAAACTTCACTGACAAACGAATTTGGACTTGGTACGAAAAATTTAAAGAGGAAGGTGCTTATGTAGGGCTAAAGGGTCTGGTAGACATCAACAACATCAACATGTAACATCAACATCAGAAGAGAAGAATGGCTCAACCTGAAAAGAGAACAAAAATAAAACATTAAAAAATATAAAAACTTGATCTGTTTCTGTACATTCTGTGAAAATCTTAGGTTACTTCAACAAGAATGTTTAATGCCATACAGTGGAACATTCCAGGCATAGAAACAAGCAGGTGACGGACCCACAACTAAAAACTTACATGATGGACCTTGCAGTAGACATTTTTAATACTTTTATTTATATATACAGTGCTTAACAAATTTGTTAAAGTACCACCCAGTATAAGGTGCTGCCATATGTAATTTAACAGTATTTCTGTTTAACAAAATATATTTCTATGCTTCTATAATGGCTAATCCGCCAGTTTATGCAAGATCTTTTTATCAAAACCATATCTTTAAAGCTAATATACAAGTATTGTTGTGATCCATACATTTTCAAGTTTAATGTTTATCAAAAATGACACCAAGTCTCATCCAAAGCAAGTTTCTGGGAACAGCTGAAACTATTTGAAACTCAATAACAAAAGAGACTTTGCAAAATGACATAAAAACAAAGCAGCAAGAATGCAGCTGTTCTCTGCGCCAAAGGTTCTCACACATTTTTGTTAATTTGAAACAAGTTTTGATGTACTATGAAGTGATTTATGTTTTCTTATTTTCATGACAGGTGGTCTAATATATTTGTTAAGCTCTGTATCTATCTATGTTTTTATGTCACACTTTTACTTGATTATTTCTTCGCTCTGATATCCGCACTTTTACTTAAATAACAAACAAAACTGATTTCTTCCACCACTGACTGAGAATAAAGCTTTGCTCCCATTCTAACAAGCGTTTTTGAAGGGCGTATGTCTTATGAAAATAGACCTGTCATTGCATTGTGCCTATTGCTTCTAACTGACTCCATCTGACACTTAACTACTGATGGGAATAACACACTTCGGGCCATATGGATGTTTGTTAGCTCACTGGGTTAGCGCCGTCGTCAGGGAATGGCTCCAGTGGGTGAGCTAAACGAGATATGAGATTCTGTTCATTATTGCTTTAGTAAATTATGTTTGATTCTGTATTAGTTGATTGTATTAGGTATTTATAATCAGAGGCGGTAGAGAAGCCAAAGATTGTAGTCAAGTAAGCGTAACGTTACTTCAGAATAGTGTTACTTAAGTGCAAAGTAGAGTAGTGGTCTGAGAAGTATTTAAAAAGACTACTGCTCAAGTAAGAGTAACTTATATATGACGCTATTTTCTGATCTATGTTATAATGTTGTCATCAAAAACTTAGCTGGAGTTGTGTTTTGTTTCATTCACACAAACAAAAAAAGGACAAATTCTGCATATTTAGATATTTAGAGTTCTTCTCTCAAACAGCAAACACTCATGTGGTAATACCATAGAGCGTGAGTGTGACGTCACCCATAGCGTTCAGCGTCGCTCAAATGAGCCTTGCGATGCCACGGTTACAGGAGTGAATTTAGAGCCAGTCTCCATATTTGGAAATCTGACCACGATTATCATAGCAACCACAAGAGTCAATCATGATTGATGTTGTTACATGTGTCCACCATAGACTGTATAAAAGAAGTGGACTAAGTGAGCGTGACGTCACCCATAGCGTTTAGCGCCGCTCAAATGAGGCTCGCGATGTTAACGGATACAGGAGCGAATCTGGAGCCAGGCTCTATGTTAAGAACAGGGTTTTTCCTGACAGACAAAATAGCGGGGAAAAAATCGGAATCATGTAGAGCGGGTTTGTATGAACATTTTAAGACCAAAATGACAAGGCTCACAGCAACAGGTACAGAGAGAGGAGCGATAAGATCTCAGTGTAAGTCAATGGGAAAAAGGGAGAGAAGGAGCCGGAAGAGCCTCCTGGTGCACTTCCTATTTGGCACGTGGCGGCTAACGGGATAGCTATGTCCACTCATATATACGGTCTATGGTGTCCACCCTCGTCATGGCAGAGTGGTGATACTCTGCACCATTCTGCACGGACCGCTGTATTTCAGTGATTCTTGAGAATAAGGAAACTTTTAGCTTTTATCATCAAACTTTAAACAGTACGTTTAAGTCATTTATGTTGTATGTTCTGTTACGTGCGAACAATAGAGTCGCAATTTAACGAAATTCACTTTACTTTATGCTAGTTAAATTATGCTAGTTAAGATTCTAGTAACGTTAACTATTGTAATTGTTTGAGATATTTTGTCATTTTATTTCAAAAATAGTCAGTCGGGCCAGGAAAGCGGGAAAGAACTTACTTAGCAGCTAAACGCGTTCGCTGTCAATCAAACCTGTTGCTAACGCAAGGCGACAGCGACCTCAGGGAATGAAGGCGTCTGATTGGTCCATTATTTATGTTTATGTCTTGATTTAGGAACAAAATCGCAAAATTTTAAATTGCGGCTCAGTGCAGCAGTTACAGAGAGAGGGGCGATAAGATCTCAATGTAAGTCAATGGGAAAAAGGGAGAGAAGGAGTCGAAAGAGCCTCCTGGAGCACGCTTTAGCTATGTCCACTCATATATACGGCCTATGGGTAGTACATGAAGTGCTCCACTGTGATTTTAAACTCCATACAGCTTCACTAGAATCTTTTAGATGATTTCAGCTCTGGAATTGCTAATCTAAAAGTAAAACGGGCCTGCTAACCTGAGCGTTTTGAGATTGGCCTGGTGTACTCATCACATATCTTTGTTAAGCTTAATGCCATACTGTGGAACATTCCAGACAAAGCGTTCACATCTGACTAACTAATTAACACTAACTTTTTTTTTTTGTGCTACTTAATGCTGCGTATGGTGTTTTATTCACATTGTTCCTATTCCTTTCCTGGCAATTTTAGTGTCTGTGCTGCCCCCAGTCGCTGCTGTGATTTTAAGTACTATGTGACATCACACAGGACTGTCCTTGTTTGAAGCCAGGAGTGTCATGGATCTATAATAAAAACTGGATAATCATTTCCTCTCTGGCCCGGCTCGAGACCGGCTAGTGGTCACTCTAGGTACTGCAGCTCCCGGAAGCTTGGGCCCAGAAAGAATTCTCCCAAAGAAGTACAATGTTTTTTGGGGGGGATTCAAACTGCCTGTGTTCGGCTGATAGGGCATCGACAACTTTCACAAAGGTCGGACTTTGTAGCAATTGCCGAGTTTCAGATGACATCACAGCATTCTATGGGCCAATATTAATGAATACAGATGGGGGGCAGCTAAAGTAAAAATTGTAAAAATGCTAAATTATGTTGTAATACGTTGAGTTCTTGGGATTAGTCAATAATAGAACATTTGTCCATTTACCGTTTGGATATTTCATTGTAAAATCCAATGTAATTAACAGGGAAAACGGGCACATCTGCAATTATATCATCACATTCTAGAATCTGAAAACCACCAGTTCTTTTCTATTTTCACAGCATAGACTTTTGTATGTTTAAACAGGCATCACACGGGTGGGAGGAGCTCACTTGTACTGAGGAAGTAAATGCGGAAGAGAAAATTAATTTTGCGCCCATACGCCAATGAACCCAGGCCACTGAAAACAATACAACGCTATCTTGGGTTCAGCTTCCGGATTTTATTATCACACTGCTCTTTATACCCTTTTCACCTCTTATTATTTTCTTTAGTCCTGCTCAAGTTAGAGGCTGTTGAAAATGCAGTTGTGGGCGGAGTTTAGATGTTTAGCCCCTCTTTAATTAACACATTTTTATATATATATATATACACACTTTTCAACCTTTAAGCCATCATAACCTCGAGAAACAGCAATGCAATTACATAAAGAACGCACGCACGGTACAGCAGGTCCTTATCCTGCGCATATGTTTATGTAAATGCATTGTGTAGATACGTACTCGGCAGCCTTTTAACCTGGAGTTAGCTTGTAGCGAGGCCCTGGGGGAGCGAGTGTTGCTCCATGTTCGCCAGATCTGAGAGAAAGTAGTTCTCCCCACGCATCACAACCCTCCTACCTCACCGGCACATGTTCAGAACAGGCTGGGAGCGGGAACGATCAGGTCTTATGTGGGCGGAGTGTAACCATCACACCGTAGTTATCTAGGGCTGTGTGGAGGAAACTTTTCAACCCCAAGTATGGCGATATTTCTCATTATTACTCGGTTTGGTCGGGTAGTACATGTGGGAAGTATTAGTACTAATAGTTTTACAAAAGTACAAAAGGAGCGTTGAATGCCTCCACCTATGTTAGTAGGAGATTGCTCCAAATGTCCGCTAACAGAAATACAATATCACCTTTTTTTTCTTAGTTTTTCTTAGTAAATTCCCATCAAAATGTCATAAAAAATATATGGGCATGGAAGGCATTTTTCTGCTAGTTTGAATATTCATGTAAAGAACGCATATGATGTATTCTTGCAGCGTTAATTCTCTTTTAAACAGGCTTTTGGTCGCCTTGGGATCAGTATTTCACATTTTCTATCTTAAAATCATGTCTGCGTATGGAAATCGTGTACATTTCACATCTGTTACCAATTAGTATTTTGGCATTGGAGCTCCCTCTGCTGTCAGCAACAGAAATTAACACGTAGAAAGTAAACAAATTAAGTTCTTAACCTAATATAATAGAGCCATGTGTTCACTGTAAACACAATTTGACCGCAGAATGAGTCCGGTGATGGTTTATGGGCTAAAAAACTGCACAGGAGGAGATCAGAGTTTTATCTATGATGTAACAAAACAGGCAATATTTAAACTTTTGACCTTTTGAGTGCTCAGAGAAGATAAAGAGAAGTTTGGATTAATGGATAAATAAATCATACGTGAGTGGAACTAAATACAACTCTAACTCCCTTTTACTTGAGGGACATTTTAACATGATTAAAAGCTCAAAAAAGCAAAACAAAATCACAGTGTCTCTTTTTTTTTACACTATTTACTTCAAAAACATACCTGGAGTTGTGTTTTGTTTGTGTGTGTTAAATTTAACGCACACAATCTGCTAATTTAAGCTATTATCTCAAAATGAAAACACTCCACCTGTTCCACCTTGTGACGTCATCTGGTAAGACAGGAAGTGCTCCAATGTGTTTTTTACCTCCATACGCCTTCGCTAGAATCATTTGGATAATTTCAGCTCTGCAATTGTAAATCTCTACTGAACAAAAAGGTAAAAGGGAGCTTTTAATTTGAAAACCGTATCTTCTTGACATCACAAGGTGGAGCAGAGCGTTTTGAGGCTTGGAGATGTAAACAGATTAATAATAGAGTTTGTGTCAACGAAACAAAACACAACTCCGGGTAAGATTTCGACGACTTAACATTCTAACACGCTCACAAGAGTCAATTTGCATCATAGCGGATCTTTAATATGAAAAACTCCCCCAACTTCCTGTGTTCTTCGTCATTTCTCTCGATTTATTTCAATGACAGCCCGTGTGCTTTGTCCTTCTGCGGCGTTTCCCCAGCGGCGTCAACACATTTAGGCCGTGGAGAGGAGCCTTGAGGCGGAGGAGGAGAGTGTCAGCTTTGTGGAGATGAAAGAAGCCGACCCGCACGTTTAGACATCTAGAGTATATATCGGTTTGGGCTCGCGAGGACAGGAGCACCGTACCATCAAGACGATGGAGAATAGAAGAAAAATAACGCTATAAACATGAGGGAAGTAGTCAGGCGTCAAAAATGTGATACAGGTGGGAGTTTGTGTTGATTTTATGGGTTTAAAGGTTCACCGTGTAAATCTTTGTATAGAATAGACTTTCATCTTTACAAATCTGACTTATGAATCTTTTTTTTTTTTTTCATCGAAATGGTGTTCCTTTGACTATAATCTTCCACAGAATGCAATGAAACTCTGAAGTATGTCCTTTTATTTCCATGGATTAGGAGACCACCAAAAAGTTACACAGTGTTGCTTTCACTGACCCCTTGTTAATTTTATTTATTGGTAATTTTACATGTGTAGTTGTTCGCCCAAACTAGAGTGAATATTAAGATTTGTCTACACCTACAACTGTTCTAATCTATGGGTTTCAGAATGATGGGAAATTAGTGGAAATCTAGAGAACAAACGTAGATGTAACATAGTGGCTAGCACCAGCAAGAAGGTTACGGGTACAATTCCCAGGTCGCCCAGGCCTTTCCGACTGGAGTTTGTATGTTTCTCCTCATGTCAATTCAAAACAACAATAATAATAATGCCTTACACTTGTAATGTGCTTCACAGGCTTGTTGAAGCCTCTCAAAGCACAACACTAGTTATTCTTATGCCATACCATGTTGTCAAAGCCTGATCTCATCAGATCTCAGAAGCTAGGCAGGGCTGGGCCTGGTTAGTACTTGGATGGTGTAAGAGAATTTAAATAAACTATCCTCCATTTACATTTCTCAGTTTAACATTGACTCACAAAAGCTATATTTACACCATGATATTCTCTTGGCGTACCATTGGCATACCACTATCTAAATTGTGGCATATTGCTGTCTGACTGGAGTCTTCTGGTCTTCATAGTCTCATTAAGTGCTGTCTAACCAGTGCTCACTGTCCTTCATAGTCTGACCACACTTACTTTATAAACCTTCTCCTTTGGAAGCAGAGTCAAGGGCCTTGAACACTCAAAGATCAGACTATGTTCACTTTTGGAATCATTTTCAAGTCCCTCCAGGCCCATATTACTGATGGTAAATAAACTTCTCCATCTCATCCAGTTGGTCTCCAGCCTTTTACTTCCACCCTTTCTTGGACAAACTGAAAACTTCTACAACAGATGGGAGACCAATCAGATGCCACAGGGGGGCGCCAGTCGCCAGTTGTTGTGTCCTTAGGCAAGGCACTTCACAGTGTGTGTGTGAGAGATGGTGGTGGTCAGAGGGGCCGATGGTGCAGATTGGAGCCTTGCTTCTGTCAGCCTGCACCAGGGCAGCTGTGGCTACAATAGTATTTTACCACCACTGAGTGTGGCGTGAATGAATAATGAACTGTAAAGTGTCTTTGAGAAATTCTCTATATAAAACTGATGCATTATAATTCTTGAATCACTCCACACTCTGTGATAGTAAGATACTATTGTACAACTGCTCTGGGATCAAAACCTATCACACCGCTTTGATACTAAGAATCGATCCTGCAACCTTTGGAATAGGGGACAATAGGTGGCATTCACATGACATGGCAACAGTCTAGGACACCGTTAGTCACATTAGAGTGGGTTTCAGGCATAAATTTGAAAGAATTGTTAAAGCTTTGGTCCTCCATTGTTACATTAATTCAAATCAAAGCCTTATATCTTGTGAATGAAAAGAATGAAAAGACTCAAATCAGGAAGGACTCATTTTTCCTGAAACCCATGAGTAGGTATGAAAACGTTCAGCATTTGTGCATCCTACAGTAAGTTTGGTGATTTTTTTTTTTCCACAAACAAGCAAATTTATCATATTGGCCACAGTATATTCTAGAAAACAAACTCAACTTTTGGCTGAGACTACAGTGCAGCATTGTTTCTTAATCCAACTTCCAAAACGTCTGGCCACTTCATCATCTTGTCAACAATACAAATCACAGGACGGCCTATTTATTTCTCCTTGTTCCACTAGTGTAAAAAGCCAACTTTAGCTAACCCTGACTTCCTCACATAAATCTTGCAGCTGCGTTCGGCCTTGCTCTCCTCGCTCGGTGAGGTTTGACTAAAACACTTGTGTAGAGTACATTATTGGTGAAATGGGCCTTGAATGAAGCACCGGGCTCTCCCTCGCTCCCCTGCTCGGACGGAGAGAGACGAGTCAAACCCGGCGTCTGCACATCGCCCTGATGAAACCACTGATGAGGTATTGACAGCTCCTGTATCCACACGACTGCTGCTGCTGCTGATGCTGAGGAGTCCCTGTCTGTAATGTGCTGACCCCGACGCCCATGCCCCTCTTTTCTACATCCCTCCTTTCTCTCTCTCTCACTCCCTCAAATCCCTTTCTCTCTCTTTGTCTTTGCCTCAGTCTCTCTCTTCGGCTCTCACTGGTCTCTTCTTTCTCTTTGCCTCCGTCTCTCTCTCTTCTGCTCTCTTCTTTCTCTTTGCCTCCGTCTCTCTCTCTTCGGCTCTCGCTGGTCTCCTCTTTCTCTCTCTTTTGCTGTCTTCTCTCTCTTCTGCTCTCACTGGTCTCTTCTTTCTCTCCCTCTCTCTTTCGCTGTTTTCTCTCTATTCAGCTCTTTCTGGTCTCTTCTTTCTCTTTCTCTGTCTCCTCTTTCTTCTGCTTTCACTGGTCTCTTCTTTCTCTCCCTCTCTCTTTCACTGTCTTCTCTCTCTTCTCTGCTCTCACAGATCTCCTCTTTCTCTACCTCCTTCTCTCTGTCTTTGGCTCTTGCTGGTTTCTTCTTTCTCTTTGCCTCCTTCTCTCTCTCTCTTTCTTCTCTCTCTTCTTTGCTCTCACTAGTCTCTATTTTCTCTTTGCCTCTCTCTCTCTCTCTGGCTCTCACTGGTCTCTTTCTCTCCCTCGCTCTTTCGCTGTCTTCTCTGCTGTCATGGATCTCCTCTTTCTCTTTGCCTCCTCTCACTCTTCGGCTCTTGCTGGTCTCTTCTCTCTTTCGCTGTCTTCTCTCTCTTCTCTGCTCTCACTGGTCTCCGCTCTCTCTTCAGCTCTCGCTGGTCTCCCCTTTCTCTTCCTCCTTCTCTCTTCTGCTCTCACTGGTCTCTTTTTCGCCCTTGCTCTTTTGCCGTCTTCTCTGCTCTCACGGATCTCCTCTTTCTCTACCTCCCTCTCTCTCTCTCTTTGGCTCTCGCTGATCTCCTCTCTCTCTCTTCGGCTTTCGCTGATCTCCTCTTTCTCTTTGCCTCCTTCTCTCTCTCTTAGGCTCTCACTAGTCTCTTCTTTCTCTTTGCCTCCTTCTCTTTCTCCTAGGCTCTCACTAGTCTCTTCTTTCTCTTTGCCTCCTTCCTCTCTTTGGCTCTTGCGGGTCTCCTCTTTCTCTCTCCCTCTCTCTTTTCCGGTCTTCTCTCTCTTCTCTGCTCTCACGGATCTCCTCTTTCTCTATCTTCTCCTTTTCCTCTGCTTTCACTGGTCTCTCTCTCCCTCTTTGCCCCCTTCCCTTTCTTGGTCTCTTTATCTCCTTCCCCTCTGCTGTCACCGGTCTCCTCTCTCTCTCTCTCTCTCCCTTTAGCCCTCACTCAGTCAACCCCTCTCTCTCTCATCCCTCTCTTGTATCTGTATTTATTTATTAAAAGGACACTATATATTAAAAGACGAGATAATTCTGAAGAAAAACGTGTACTTGTAAATATGCAGGATTGGAGCCAAAGCTACTTTCCATCCGTTCTCTCTCTTCCACCTCCCGCCTTTCACCCTTCACACACATCTTGCATCTCTCCCTCATATCCCTTCTCCTCCTCTCTTTTTGCCTCCTCCACTCTCTGTCTCTCACTCTCTCTTTGCCTCCTCTCTCTCTTTTTGCTTCTCTCTCTCTTCCCCTCTCTCTTTTTGCCTCCTCACT
Source organism: Odontamblyopus lacepedii (assembly GCA_034769755.1). Lineage (NCBI taxonomy): Eukaryota > Metazoa > Chordata > Actinopteri > Gobiiformes > Gobiidae > Odontamblyopus > Odontamblyopus lacepedii. Next base: position 10,654,229 of record CM068350.1, read on the forward strand.
CTCTCTCTCTCTCTCCATCTCTCTCTCTCTTTTGCATCCTGTCTCTCTCTTTTGCCTCCTCTCTTTTTCTCTCCTTCTCTCTTTCTCTCTGTCAATCTCCCCTCTCCTCTGCTCTTGCTGGTCTCCTTCGCTCTGGCTCCTTCCTTTCTTGCTCTCTCCCTCCCTCTCTTCTGCTCTCTTTGTATTTATTTATTAAAGGGACCATACACGTATTAAAAGACAAGACAATTCAAAAGAAAAACATGCACTTGGAAATATGCAGGATTTGAGCCAATGCTCATTTCCATCCTCTTCCACTTCCCCTTTTCACCCTTGACACACATCTTCTGTCTCCCTTCTTCTCTCTCTCTGCCTACTTTTCTCTCTGCCTCCTCCCCTCTCTTTTTGCTTCCTCTCTCTCTGTTTCACTCACTCACTTTTTGCCTCCTTCCTCTCTCTCTCCCTCACTCTCTTTTTACCTCCTCTTTCTCTCTCTCTTTTTGCTCCTCTCTCTGTTTTTGCCTCCTCTTTGTTTTTACCGCCTCTCTCTCTCTCTTTCCTTGCCTCCCCTCTCTCTCTCTCTCTCTCTTTCCTTGCCTCCCCCCTATCTCTCTCTCTCTCTTTGACCCGTGGTTGGGACTCTCTCCTCCACAGTATGGCCTAAAACTCTCCACCTCTCCTTTCTTTTCCCTATCCCTTTTCTATCACCCCTTTCTTTCTCCCCCTCCTCTCTTGTGCACCCATGGGTGCGTCTGCAGTTCTGGAGCACCCTCTCTCTCCTCACAGTGCACACATACAGGGTCGGGGGGATTATTGCCAATGCCGGCGTGTGGATGTGCTCATGTGGAGTCTTCAGAGAACCTGGGCTCCACAGGTCATTGACACATTCACACAGTCGTCACATTTAAGAGCTGCATCTGCACAAAACCAAAGAACCACTGATGGACTGACAGAGAAATGCATCGACCATTGAACAGAGGCACTTTAGGGGGGATCTAAGGTGGGCCATGACTGCAAAAATGTCATTTGGTTTTGTTTACGTGTGCAAAATGATCACGTACTGTAGATTGGCTTTTATAGTTGACAAAAAATGCAGTGATATTTTTGCATTTATAATTTTTTATGTATTATTGTACCCTGCATTTATGCTCTTATTGAACATTATCCAAGACTTGGGGGAAAAACTACATTTTTGGACATTTCTAATAAATTAAACACACACAAAAAATTACAATTGATAGGACAATATTTTAAAAGGTACAGTACAGGATGTAACTTTCTGAAGGGGACACATCACCGGCTTGATTCCATGGAAAACGAAAAGCTAACATCATACTTTGGAGCATTCTCTATTGAGATACTGTAGATGAGAGCAGGTCAAAGTCAAGACATGATTGTGGAGTAAATTGTTCGAGTAAAGATGTATGTTTTTCAGTGCAATAAACACAACTAAAATGAAAATTAATACATATAAATAAATCACTATAATTTTTGTGTTTATTTTATGTATGTATGTATGTATGTATGTATGTATGTATGTACTGTATGCATGGATGTATGATTATTATGATTATGATTATTATTGTTGTTATTATTATTATTATTATTATTATTATTATTATTATTATATTTTTAAATAGAATTATCATTTATTTTTTTGTAAAAAGTTACATTTGTAAAAGGATAATTTGGGCATTACCATAAAATTCCATACATATTTTTTCTACATGTTTAGAAATCTGCTCCCTAAAATGTAAATACAGATATAAGAAAATGGGAATGTAAAAGAAACAACTTACAATTTAAACCTGAAAAAAGCACATTTGATTGTTTATATAAAGCATGTTTTTAGTATTGCGTTCCGAGTCTATTCCTTAGTATTGAAATTGAGTTGCGCGACATTCATGTGTACATTACCCGCAGCTTTCTCTCATTCGCATCTACATTCAAACCCAACTCTCGACCTGCATATGGCTCGCTCGCTAACCCCAATGCAGATATTTCAGCCTATTGCAGTCTGCACCTCAAATGTAGGTTACACATGTGCACGTTGTCAACCCGGTGATGAATACAGGCCTAATTAGCTTCCGAATTAGCATCAAAGCTCACTTACGGGCTTTCATTTCACGCCGTCTCTGTGTAATACCCGTGCACGCGATTGCATGCTTAATCAAGGGAAAAAAGTGCAAAAATAGTCAATTTCCCGAGTGAAAATCCTGATGGTGCTGGCTTTTTTTATGCACAAAGTTTGCTGTTTATTTGCAAGACTTGTGTTAGGTGATGATGCAACACTGAGGCAACAGACGCACACAAGGCAATATCCAAAAACAGTGATTAAAGAGAGCAAATTTGACTTCTCCGGGGTATTAATGGCGAGCACGTGACCTATTTCGATCGCCGTGTTAGCGTTTATTGTTTTGAAAATGTGAGATTTGCAGAAAATGACAAAGTACCGCGTGTCTCATTAGGTTTTCATGTTGTTGTCGTGAATCAAATTTCATCCATGCACATCTGAGTCATTTAGAGATCTCTCCCGCGCCCACAAGTCTATGTTAACTGTGCTACAAACAAGACAATTTTCCATAAATGTACAAAAGCACGATACAAAACAATATTCACAAACCTGATGTGATGTACCGTATTTTCGCCCCGGAGTATAAGTCGCAGCAGCCAAACAATGCATAATGAAGAAGGAAAAAACATATCTTAAGGCCGCTACACACGAGAAGATTTTTCAGTCTTAAACGATTTTTAAACGTGCGACAAAATGCGCACATCACAGACATGAGGAGAATCTTATGAGACGAAAAATCTCTGATCGCAAAGACTTCAGCGCGATACGTGCGTGGACCACAGGATATAAAGCTGTGAGCACGATCACGCCAGTTGTTTCCGGTCTACAGTAAAACCACTCGCTCTGAGAATCTTAAGTGTTCAAAACTGTGTGATTATTATTTGTGAAATGTGGTGCAATACTTCAGATGCAGGATTTTTTAAACCATAAAAGAGGCGATAAAGTCCACAGGAAGTAGAGTCAGTATCGCTAATCTGCAGCTTTACGCTCTGTGGATGTAAACAAACACATGCGAGGAACAACTTTCGCCTTTTTACTTTCAAAGAATGCCTCAAACTGGATTAATAGTTTTGTGGACTGGATGTCAGTATATGCAGAGAACAATTTCTATGGATAATGTGGATCAGATGCTGCACTTTAAATGTACCACTTTACGAGAGGTGAGGAATAAAGTCTTTACTTTCGCTATATCCCGAGTTTGTATGTTGCGTCTGTGTGTCTGTTGCTCCTCTTCCCCTGACGCTCTGTTTTATCGGCCGTTACCGTCGCGTTGCTGATGTTTGGTGGTTATGATCTGACACTGACACCACACACATGACAAAAAGTGGAGTCATGCCTCCTCGAACTCGGGGAGAAGAAATCTCAGCCAAAATCGGGCAAATTCTCCTGTAGTGTGTGACGGCCTTAAGTCACACTGGACTATAACATTTGATAAAATCAAATGAAACCAATAACAGACATTTCAGCACTTCAAACTGTCGACCTCGGCTTGGAAGTCTGCAGCAGGCGGTTGTGTTGTATGAAGTAGTAACAGCTTTTTTGTTTTCTTCATTGCAATTTGAGTATCCTCCACTTTTAACTAGTCTCTTACAAGCTTCTTGGTCACTCCAAACATTCTTTCTGCTTCTAGATTACCGTTTTCGGCTGTATATTTCACCACTTGCAGCTTGTAATCTGCAGAATATGATTTTCTTTTTGGAGACATTTGTGTTCAGTCTTTCTCACTTGTCTTTATAAGTTGATGTTTAAACTTTAAATTTTCAGTGGTGCAGGAGTAATGGGAGTAGCAGATACTGGCACACAAGCCTAGAGCACCCTCTCATGGCTGTCAGTGTGAAAATAACCAACATGTGAAATGATATATTTTAATATATAAGTCGCACCTGAGTATAAGTCGCACCCACCCAAACCATGAAAAAAACTGCGACTTTTAGTCCGAAAAATATGGTTCTTTGTCATTTTCCGCAAATAATAAAAGGGTAACATGGCGATCTGAATAAAACCCCATTGACGTAGCACAGTGGCGAAGCAGCTCACGCTCTCATCTCACAGCGAGAAGGTCCTGCGTTCAATTCGTGGTGGTGGGCACCTTTTTTTTTATTTTTTATTTATTATTATTTATACACATTTATTAGTGACAAACCCAAGGAGGTCAGGCTTCACACTCAGGAAAGGAGTAATAATAATAACAGAAATAATAATAGCAACAACAACCAAGAAGATAAAAAACACTAATTAAAAAACTTAAAAGGTAAAAACAACTGAACAAATGGGTCAAACTGTATTAAAATAAAGAACCATTTCCATTTATCATGATTATTTAGCGCACATTTAGCATAGCCAAACCGTATGAATCCTTAACTCGTCTGTATATATCCCGTAGCGTTGTGTGTTTACATGTGCGGTGTGAGTGCGTCGCCTTTGTTGTGCGAGAGTGACGCGACCTCTCTTTGATTTATGTGCGTGCGCGTTTGTAAATTACACCTCATTACTTCTCATTGTCGCACTGCGCTGCTGCCGATGGGTAACGGCCACGCGTAAATATTTCACACGCACGCCGCTTTTCATCTGCCCCGTCAATACCGTATACTTTCACTTTCGCTTTCCCTATACGCCGCGTTTAATAACTGGGCCATTTAGGGTTTTGATTTCACGTTTAATTCTATAATATTATATCATGTTAACACTTCAATGTAACGCTCGGTTCCACCTTGTGATCAGGAAGAGGTTGTTTTCAAGTTTTTAAGATTGTTGGCCATCCCCCACTCCTCTCCCTGGCTCTCATCTTCTTTTATCTCTCCCCATCTTCCTTCCCTCGCTTTTGCCTTATTTTTGACCTCTCTTGTCCTCTTCTCGCTCTCATGTTCCCTCCCTCCCTCTTTCTCTCATTCTCTCCTCTTCTCCTCCCTGTTTTGTCCTCCTTTCTTTCACTCTCCCCCTCGCCCCTCCCTTTCTCTTGCCTTATTTTCTACCTCTCTCATCTTCCCTCCCTTCCTCTCTCTCCTCTTCCCATCTTTCCTCCCTCTTTTCCTCCTCTTTTTCGCCTCCCTCTTTTGCCTCATTTTCTCTCTCATCTCCCCTCCCTCCCTCTCTTTCCTCTTCCTCCTCTCTCCCGCCCGCTCTATTGTCCTCCTTTCTCTGCCTCACGCCTCTTCCTCCCAGTCTGTCCTCCTATCTTCTCCCTCTCCGTCTCTCACTTTCCTTCTCCCTCCTCTTTACTTACCTTCCTATTTTGTCTCTGTCTTGTCCTATTCTCTCGCTCCCCTCCTCCCCCTCTTCTCTTCCTCTTTCCTTCTTCTTCTCGGTCCCTCCCCCCCTCTCCTCCTGTGTCCTGCAGACCAAGGTGACTGTGTGACTTGTGTGCGGAGTGTGTGCGCTGGCTCCATCTGCTGCTCCTCACCTCGTCCCCTCGTCCCCTCACTCACACAGCACAAACATTCAGGGGCCACATGAGCACTCTGCTAACAGGGGACGATGGATGGAGCTCCGGACACTTCACACAGCGCCGTCTGTCCCGCTCGCTTTGTTTAGTTTGGGCTACGAGAGAAAATCACACTCAGGATTGGGGTTCGGTTAAAGCCGTGACTACCAACCAAAATTCACACCGCATATAAACGCTTAAATCTATCAGAAAATGACTCAAAAGTAGTGAAATGATCTGTCCATGCAGCGAGATCATTTTATTTGACAAGTTGTCTTTAAATAAACTACCTCTAGACTAGAATGAAGCGGTCTCTGGTGAGTGTTCATGGTGTGGAAATAAGTTTATGGATGCAATGTTTGAGATAAACACCCGTAAAACCAGCTTATGATTAGAGTTTAAGGCCTGATAGTAAGCTCTCAGATGCCAAATTCTAGATAAAAAGGTTTAAATTCTGCTAAATTCTAGATAAAAAGGTTAAAATTCTGCTAAATTGTAGATAAACATACTAAAAATGAGTCTATGATTAGATAGAAGCACTTGAAATCAGGGTTTTATGATACTAGTTAGTGTTGTAGAAGTTTTCAGCTTGTCCAAGAAAGGGTGGAAGTAAAAGGCTGGAGACCAACTGGATGAGATGGAGCAGAAGTTTATTCACCCTCAATAATAAGGGCTTGAAAAGTGAACATAATTTGATTCCAAAAGTGAATATAGTCTAATCTTTGAGTGTTCAAGCCCCTTGACTCTGGAGGAGGTTTATAAAGTAAGTGCGGTCAGATTATGAAGGCCAGTAAACTCCAGTTAGACAACAATATGCCACAATTTAGACAGTGGTATGCCAACAAGATCATGGTGTAAATATAGCTTTTGTGAGTCAATGTTAAACTGAGAAATGTAAATGGAGGATAAATGACTTAAATTCTCTTACAGTTAGTAGTCAGTTTTGTATCACTGAATCTAAAATCAAGTGTTGCAGGGAAAACTATGGTGTGATTGTAGCTCCTTTTAAACATTTATTTCCTAATAATATAAAATTTTACAATTTGAGTCATGGAAGAAATATATGTAACAATTGTTAAGATTATACAGACAACTCAGAACTAGTAAGTAGAAAATAAATCTGAAAACAAGATGAATAACCTGATCGAAGTTTTAAAATCTTGGCCAGATCAGAGAAATTTGCAGTGTACTGGAAATAAACTGATACTGAAACTGAAATTTCTCCCCCTAAGACATAAACATATAACTATTTCAATTTTGCTATTTTATTTGCCCTGGAAGTTCCGCTGATTTATCGCCGCTTTTTAATTCTCGTCATGGAGTTCAGCAATGACGTGAAGTAAACACGTCGCTGTAAAAGATCATCACACATTTGTCCACAAAACTGCGACAATTTTTCAGGTAACTCCTTCTAGCAGCAGAACTTCCGGGGCAAATAAACCAGAGAGAATATAATATCAAAATTAAAATAGGCACCCAGACTATTTTTTGAAATAAACTTTAAATTAAATATTAGATAGAGGCCGAAATCTGTTTTTATGACAATATTTTATTGTTTTTCGTTCTTGAAATTTAAAAAAATGAAACGTACACAGACCGTAAACAACATATATACTTTAAATATGTTTTTTTTTTCTTTCGCGAATATAACACGTTCAAAACAGTAAAAGTATCAGGGTGATTTAAATGCTGTGCTTTCGTTAGTTCTTTCGTTAATCCCCCACAGAACTGCACAATCCACCTAAGAACAGCCTCCTCTCTAATGCTTGTATCTGTGACTCCTAAAGCTCGGCAAGGGGCCAGTCTCGCCGCAAACTCCCTCCTGCACCGGCCCTCCATACCCAATTTAATATCACAGCATAATTAAAGCCACTTGGCACGAAGTTAAAAGTAAATTTCATAGTCCCTACATCCCGAGCGACATCAGAGGCTGCCCGGACCCTATGTTAAGTCACATACAGTAGAGCCGGCGCGAGGGATGCTGCAGTTTTTATGATGCGTATCTAGAGCAAATTCGTCTTACCGCCGACTGCGCGCGGCCAGCGGTTACGCAAGCAGCGCCGCGTTGCATCAGTGTACATTAAAGTTTGTTTGCGGTTGCCTCCGAGATATCCGGACGTGGAAAGTAAGAAGAGGAAACCGGCGTCGTGTCAATTAGCGCTTAGCTCGAGTTACAGATTTTCAAGATTCTAAACTGGTTTGGATGCTTGGTATAAATAAAATGGTGAAAAGAGTGTGTAACATTGTGGATTCTCGGGTCAGTCATAATCTGAGGGAGTTCTGACGCTGCATTTTTTCACTTTATGGTCATTCGTAAACACGGTTTGGGGTATTTTGGTGAAATAAGTGACAATTTATGCTCCTCTTTACGTTGGCAGGGATTAGATTAGTCACAAATTGTGATAGTCCTGTTTTAGTCCTGGTTTGGACCTGATGTAGTCCTGGTTTAGACCCGATGTAGTCCTGGTTTAGACCTAATATAGTCCTGGTTTAGTCCTGATATAGTCCTGGTTTAGACGTGATGTAGTCCTGGTTTACCCTAAATTTAGTCCTGGTATAGACCTGATGTAGTCCTGGTTTAGTCTTAGTTTAGTCCTGGTTTAGTCCTGGTTTAGACCTGATTTAGACCTGATGTAGTCCTGGTTTAGTCTTGTTTAGTCCTGGTTTAGTCCTGGTTTAGACCTGATATAGTCCTGGTTTAGCCTAAGTTTAGTCCTGGTTTAGACCTGATGTATTCCTGGTTTAATCTTAGTTTAGTCCTGGTTTAGACATGATATAGTCCTGGTTTAGTCTTAGTTTAGTCCTGGTTTAGACCTGGTGTACTCCTGGTTTAATCTTAGTTTAGTCCTGGTTTAGACCTGATGTAGTCCTGGTTTAATCTTAGTTTAGTCCTGGTTTAGACCTGATATAGCCCTGGTTTAGTCTTAGTTTAGTCCTGGTTTAGACCTGATATAGTCCTGGTTTAGACCTGATATAGTCCTGGTTTAATCTTAGTTTAGTCCTGGTTTAGACCTGATATAGTCCTGGTTTAGACCGGATATAGTCCTGGTTTAGTCTTAGTTTAGTCCTGGTTTAGACCTGATATAGTCCTGGTTTAGTCTTAGTTTAGTCCTAGTTTAGACCTGATATAGTCCTGGTTTAATCTTAGTTTAGTCCTGGTTTAGACCTGATATAGCCCTGGTTTAGTCTTAGTTTAGTCCTGGTTTAGACCTGATATAGTCCTGGTTTAGTCTTAGTTTAGTCCTAGTTTAGACCTGATATAGTCCTGGTTTAATCTTAGTTTAGTCCTGGTTTAGACCTGATATAGCCCTGGTTTAGTCTTAGTTTAGTCCTGGTTTAGACCTGATATAGTCCTGGTTTAGTCTTAGTTTAGTCCTAGTTTAGACCTGATATAGTCCTGGTTTAATCTTAGTTTAGTCCTGGTTTAGACCTGATATAGCCCTGGTTTAGTCTTAGTTTAGTCCTGGTTTAGACCTGATATAGTCCTGGTTTAGTCTTAGTTTAGTCCTAGTTTAGACCTGATATAGCCCTGGTTTAGTCTTAGTTTAGTCCTGGTTTAGACCTGATATAGCCCTGGTTTAGTCTTAGTTTAGTCCTGGTTTAGACCTGATATAGTCCTGGTTTAACCTTAGTTTAGTCCTGGTTTAGACCTGATATAGTCCTGGTTTAGTCTTAGTTTAGTCCTGGTTTAGACCTGATATAGCCCTGGTTTAGTCTTAGTTTAGTCCTGGTTTAGACCTGATATAGTCCTGGTTTAGTCTTAGTTTAGTCCTAGTTTAGATCAAAATGGTCAAAAATACCACCTGGAACTTTTTTGTATAAAACTGGGACAAATCACTGGTTTTGTATAAATCTGCTGGGGACACGGGGCTCAAAACTGGGACTGTCCCGGGTAAACAGGGACGTCTGGTCACTCTACTAGAGCAGGATCACTACTTGCACTTTAAAGCTTATGCATAATTGAGCTTTAAGCCATGTTAGAATGTTGTTTCCTCATCAAAAACATACCCGTAGTTGGTGTTTTGGTTCATTCATACATTTGAGTAACCGTGTATTATTAGTCTGTACATTTCCAAAGATCAAAATGCTCTGTTCCACATTGTGCTGTCATGGTTCAACCTGTTACAGCCCCTTTAAATAATGTATGCCAGCTCTTTAGAAGTGATTATGCTTCACACATTTGTTGGAAGCATTCATGGATAGTAGTTAACCCCCAAATCATCTCATGTCAGCGCGCCCATTATACCCTCAAACCTGCCAGTCTTCTAACCCTGCTATTTTCCTCAATATTAGGCTCAAATATTAGCTAAACACTCTCTCCAAATCTCTGCAGCTAATGACTGTTTACCACCTCCCAAATGATCCTATTTACTGAGCAAAATCAGACTTTTGCATCATCCCTCAAGCACACTTTAAAGGGGCAGTATTGCAGTATTTTCTGATCTGTTATAATGTTGTTTCCTCATCACATACATGCCCGGAGTTGTGTTTTGTTTCATTCACACACGTTTAATGCACAAATCCTGCATATTTAGGCTGAGTTCTTCTCTCAAACAGAAAACACTTAATTCTACTTTGTGATGTCATGATACAAGAAGATCTCCAAGGTGTTTTTAAACTTTTTAATACCTTTGCTAGAATAATTTGGACAATTTCAGACCTGGAATTGCCCATTTCTACTGAACTAAAGGTAAAACGGTAGCTTTTAACTTGAGAACTATCGCTTCATGACATCACAAGGTGGAGCAGAGCATTTTGAGGTTTGGAGATGTAGACAGACGAAAAATAAGGGGTTACTCAAACACGAATAAAACAAAACATAACTCCAGGTCTGTTTTTGAGGAGGTGACAACATTATAACATGGCTTAACGGTGCAGTATGTAACTTTTTGGTAGGTTTGGAGGTTCATCACCTGCTTGTTTCTATGGAGATGTCATTCGTTTGCCTAGAATGTTCCACAGTACGACATTAAACACTTCTAATTTACAATGATTCAATTCCAGGTGGATTTATAGCTTAAAAAACCTTGAAAAACAGGCATTCCGACTATGAGTGTTGGGAGGAAGGCTGGGGTCGCCTCTCCGCAGATCTGACCTGTAACTTGGTTTGGTTTGGTCTCCATAAAGACAGAAGATAGAAAGATTCATACCATACTGTGAAACATTCCAGATAAAACGATAACATCTCCACGAGAAAAGCATTTGACGGATTTTCCACCAGAAAAGTTACCCAATGCAGCTTTAAAAAGACTGCATTACAAATTAGAAACGACTGGATTTGAATGTGTTTACAGTTTGAGGAGGTTAACGCCGCATTTCTGCACCTCCACACGTGTTTTCTTGAGCCGTTTACCTCATCCAGGGTTACAGTGGTTGACCTAAAAGCGCAAATACATACAAACGTATGATGTATTATTCAAACCATCCTCCGTTCAGCAGGATCAACTCGAGCTCTTTGAAAAGCTGATTGGCATTATGAGGCCGTCCACTACGCCTGGCATATATTTACAGCTTCCCCTCTCCGCGTTGACCCTCCCGGCTCTCAACGCGACCCTGCATACCGTTGCCATGGCGAAGCTCCGCGTTATTATGTAAACAAACAACGTCAAACGACCCCATTTCCAGTCTTGAGTGGTACTTGGCGACGGGCGGAGCGAGCGTTATTGCCCATGGCGTCGGTGCGCGGTTCGGTTCTCCGTCATCGTCGAGTTACAGCGTCGAGCTTTTTGGAGCGAGCGGCGACATAAATAATGAGTGCGGGTGAAATGGAAACTATGTGGAAAGCTGTTAGTTTGCACGGCGCGCGTTGTTCACAATGTGCTCAACTGAAATATGCATGAGGAGTAAATGTGTCACAGCTGTAAGAAAGGATCCGGAGTCTTCCAAATGGGACAACATCCTGGTACTTTTCATAATGGCTGGGTTTGATGGGAGGTATTAGCGTCGCCATATTAGCAGGGTTGGGAATGTAGGGATGTGCCGAGAATACGAATTCTGAACACTCATTTTGAATATTCTCGTAGAGTCTGTCATTCGGTGGTATTCAGAGTAAATTTGCTTTTCTAAAATAAAAAAAGAATACACTGCAGTATTTGATCTCACAATTTAGGTTTCAAACTGTATGGTATGAATGAGAAAAAACAGAAAACAGCTCTGTGATTTTTCCTTCTCCAGTTAATGAAAGGAAAAGCAACAAATGGTGAAACAGAAATCAGTTTTTACTCCTATATTGCATTTTCACATTATATGATTTACTATTATTTAAATGCAACTGCAAAAATATATTCTAAAATTGTATTCTAAAAGTATTCAGAGTACAGTACTCTGATGCCCCATGCATCAGACAACATTGCAAAATACATTATAATGCAAGTATCCAGTATTCTGTAAATAAATACTGTGCATAAATACATATTCTTCCCTTCAATGCATATTAGTGACATTCTCTATGAGCATTTTCATTATATACAAAATGTTCAACAGTAAAAACATGTTTAAAAAGTCTGCCGTTTGCTAAATGCATGGTGGGGTGTCTCAGTCCTGCAGTTCTGAACTAATAAACCTTTCTACTATACACCTTTGAGATCAATACTGTAGTTCATAATGAACTCAATACCTGAAAAAAACAGTGCTCTGTCTGCTTGTCTCCATGGAGATGCTGATTTTCCTGCAATGCCCTGGCATTAAACGTACCCATTTTGTATTTTACTCAATGTTTTTATTAACTTGAAACCTTGCGCTGTGAGTGGGCTCGCCTCTTCATAGATCTGACATGTAACTTGGCCATATGGTGTCACCAGCTGTCTGCTTAGAGATAAATAAGTCCAGGCAACGTCTCCATGGAGAGAAGCTGGTGACGGACTCTCCACCAGAAAAGTCACACTAGACACTTTTAAATTAAATTCTAGAACATGAAGAGCAGCCTAATACTTGGGTTGAAAAGAGGTACTTCTGTTCTTCTGTGTGACGGAGCAGTTCCGTCCCTGAGAGCGCGGTGCCCGGGGGAAAGCATGAGAAGACGCGCACTCACCTGTTTCCTTGTTTGCTGCACTCCGCTCTGTGAACGCTACAGTACAAACGCATAATAAACTTCACTTTTTACATATTCTAAGGGTGCACACTTGGAAGCGCCAGAACTATCCTTCAAAAACCCGCAATAATCGACCTTTTACTTACCCTCGCGCTGCCACCACTGCCTCATCCTGGTGTGCACTGGCAAACTCGGACACATCCGCGCCAGGAGCTTAAATCCTCCCGTTGCGTGCGCTCTGGGGTCATGTGAGCCACAAGCGACTGGCATGGATAATTAACTGTGTTTTATTTGCATGTAAACTGTTTTTGGTCATTTATGGATATGAGATCATAGCGATTCTCTATGTGTAACTCTTGGCCCCGGTAATATTTTTCATTCGATTGTAGGAATGATTTAATTAAGCTTTTAGAGGGGAGTTACGTAAGGTGGTAGGGGCAAGGGGTGTATAAAGGTGCGTCCTGCCATTCAGCACCTGGTCAGTTTTATCTTGACTCTCGTCTGGTCGGGTCGTGTCGTGTCCTGGCTACAATGAAGGTCATGTTTCGCTGGAAGAGCGAGGGAGCGAGTGAGCAAACGACTGAGAGACTAACAGAGAGTGAGAGAGAGAGATAAACCGAGAGACTTGAAGGAGAAGTCGACCTTTTTGTACATGCCCTGTAAATAGACCCTTTTTTCACTGTCCCCTGTAAATATTTTCCGCACGCGTTTTTGCGCATGTTTTTCCCTGTTTTGCACTTTGGAATAAAACACCCTAAAACAAGCATCCCGGACTCCTGAGTATTTTGAAGAGGACCCCGTGACATTCTGTATTCCTGTATTTCGTTTTCAGTGGGACAGTGTACATTACTAAACATTACAATAAAGTAAATGTACTCGGATTAGTCAAAAGGCTAGTTTTCATCAGCAGTTCTCCTGTCAGATGAGAACAGGCTCCATAAAAGTTCATAAATTCATCTAATCTTCTAAGTCATTTCACAGAAAAAGGTCATTTCACTGAAAAAGATTGGCAGTTTGATACCAGTCCTGTTGTTGTGTCCTTGGGAAAGACACTTGACTCGCCTACGTCTGAACATAGTTGTAGCGCTCTTCTCTTCCGCCTGAGTGTGGAGTGAGTGAATAATGAACACAGTGTAGTGCGCTGCCGCTTGTTTAGAGTGCGCCAAGTGCAGGGCAGTGCAAAGAATTATCCTACAGTTACCTTTATTCAACAAATCCAACCAAAAAACTACATTGTAATGAAACAATAAAACTAAAGTTGCACGATGTAACCTGCTTGTCTCATGGATGTTATTAGTTCATCTGCAGTGTTCCACTATAAGGGATTAAACTCATCTATTTCACATTTATTCTAGTGTAGATGTTTGGATTGCCAAAGAAATGACTTATTTTCATAGAGAAAGCCATACTGTGGAACTTTCAATCCTAGGCAATCTCCATGGAGACTATTTTGGAAAAGTTAGGGCACACATTCTAACTAAACCACCATTTTATTATAGAAAAAAGCATAAAAATGTCCTTCAGCATCAAAATGGTATTGCTAAACCTACTTATTTCCATAGAGAAAGCCATACCGTGGAAAATTCAAGTTTAGACAATCTCCATGGAGACGTTTTGGTTACCAGAAACGTTACACAGTGCACCAGTTTTAACTAGATACCATTTTATTATTCCGAAAAACGCCTAAAAACGCCCTTTAGCATCAAAAGTCATTGTTGGTATTTCTAACCCTACTTACTTCCATAAAGAAAGCCATACTGAGCAGTCCCCATGGACACAATGTTTCGGATACTCTTTGGATACTAGAAAAAAAGCATAAAAAAGTCCTTTAGCATCAAAACTGTTTGCATTGATTGTCTCCATACCTCCCACCGTGAGCCTCCGATGTGGTGAGCTGTGCGGGATTGATCTATATTTACAGACAGACAGCTATTCACTCCCACATTGATTCACCGGACGGACAATTTAGAGTCAGCAATTACCGTTAGTCATGCTTTCAACCCCATCACTCACTAAGCTAACCTAACTAACCAAGTGTACGCGGGGGATGAAGCGATATGTTCAAAATCCAGGTCTTTTACAGTGGCTATGTACCTAAACCTGATCATTATTGGACTTCTGGAGTTATCTGATTATTGAAATGCCATGTAACCAGTTCATCTGATGGCAGTAATCTGGCCTCTTTCAATGACTGTTCACACCCTAGCAAGTTTTGGCAAGTAAGATTATCAAAAACATGCAAAAACTGAAATTAAAGCTATTTTAAAGATTGAAAGCACCAAATGACCCTATTCCAAAGTCAGATCCAAAGTGCAGGTCTTTTACAGTGGTTGTTAACATGCATACCTAAGTCTGATTATAATCGGATTTCTGGAGTTAACTGATTATTGAAATCAGTTGTTAACATTTATATCTAATGGGAGTAATCTGATTTCACTGACTGTTCACACCCTAGCAGGTTTTGACAAGGAAGACTGTGCAAAAACGGGGAAAAAATTGAAATTAAAAAAGCTATTTTAAATATTGAAAGCGACCGAGCATATCGTTGCCATGACGACGCCTCCCATTATGTAAACAAACAGCTCTAAATGACTATTCCAAATTCAGATCCATATTCTAGGTCTTTCACAGTGCCTGTGATAACATGCACTTCTAAATCTGATCATAATCAGATTTCTGGAGTTATCTGATTACTAAAATACTGTATGTTGTCATGTTAACATTTTCATTTAATAGGAGTAATCGGATTTCACTGAATGTTCACATCCTAGCAGGTTTTGACACGGAAGATTGCGCAGAAAAAAGGTTTTTATTCTTCCCTCTTAGTAAAGGATTTTGTTTTGACGTCTTCTCTTTTGATGATTGTTTAATGAAAATTTATTTGCTTGTATTGATTTGAAGATCTTTCTTATCCGGTAAAACACTTTGAATTACTTTGTGTACGGATTGTGCTATACAAATAAACTTACTTTGCCAACAATGGGCAAAACAAAATGTAAAGAAAACATTTTGAAGATTGAAAGTGTTATTTTTAAGAAGACAATTTGATTTTGTCTGCTTTATAATTATAATCTACACTGTAAACACGAACATTCAAAGTAATTAAATAGATGACGTGTGCACTCTAAGTTTTAGAAATAATCCTGCTAATGCAATTATGCCAAGTTGCTGTAACATGTTCTTTTTGAGTAATTTTAACTAATATTTTTTGATTAAAGTGAACTATTATGGGTATAATTCAGCATAATTTAAAAACATAGATGAGGAACAATTTAGTAGAATTACAGTCATGTGAAAAAGTTTGGACACCCCTGATCATTTTCAAGATTTTCCTTTATAAATCATTGGTTGTTCGGGTCAGCAATTTCAGTTAAATATATCATATTAGCAGACAAACACAGTGATATTTGAGAAGTGAAATGAAGTTTATAGGAATTACATAAAGTGTGCAATAATTACTTAAACAAAAGTAGGCATGTGCATAAATTTGGACACCCCAACAGAAAAATTACATCAATATTTAGTAGAGCCTCCTTTTGAAGAAATAACAGCCTCTAAACGCTTCCTGTAGCTTCCAATGAGGGTCTGGATTCTGGTTGAAGGTATTTTTGACCATTCTTCTTCACAAAACATCTCCAGTTCAGTCAAGTTTGATGGTGCCCGAGCATGGACAGCCCGCTTTAAATCGCACCACAGATTTTCAATAATATTCAGGTCTGGGGACTGAGATGGCCATTCCAGAACATTGTACTTGTTCCTCTGCATGAACTGCCTTAGTAGAATATGAGCAGTGTTTAGGGTTGTTGTCTTGTGGAAGTATCCAGCCCTGGCACAATTTCAACTTTGTCACTGATTCTTGAACATTGTTAGTTATTCTTCAACTTTAACAAGATTTCCAGTCCCTGCACTGGCCACACAGGCCCACAGCCTGATGGAACCACCACCACATTTTACTGTGGGTAACAAGTGTTTGTCTTGGAATGCTGTGCTCTTCTTTCGTCATGCACATCACCCTTTGTTATGTCCAAATAACTCAATTTTAGTTTGATCAGTCCACAGCACCTTATTCCAAAATGAAGCTGGCTTGTCCAAATGCTTTAGCAAACTTCAAGCGACTCTGTTTGTGGCATGTGTGCAGAAAAGGCTTCCATCGCATTACTCTCCCATACAGCATCTCCTTGTGCAAAGTGCGCTGAATAGTTCATCGATGCACCGTGACACCATCTGCAGCAAGATCATGTCGTCTGTGGAGCTGGTCTGTGGGGTGAGTTTGACTGTTCTCACCATCCTTCACCTCTGCTTATCTGAGATTTTTCTTGGCCTGCCACTCCGGGCCTTAACTAGAACTGTGCCTGTGGTCTTCCATTTCCTCACTGTGGAAACTGACAGCTGAAATTTCTGAGCTAGTTTTTTTCTATCCTTCCCCTAAACCATGATGTTGAACAATCTTTGTTTTCAGGTCATTTGTTAGTTGTTTTGAGGCTCCCAAGTTGCCACTCTTCAGAGAAGATGCAAAGAGGAGAACAACTTGCAACTGGCCGCCTTAAATACCCTTTCTCATGATCGGCCTCACCTGTGTATGTAGGCCAAGGGTCAATGAGCTTCCCAAACAAATTTTGTGTTCCAATAATTAGTGCTAAAGGTATTAAAATCAATAAAACAACAAGGGTGCCCTAATTTATGCACATACCTACTTTTGTTTAAGTTATTATTGCACACCTTCTGTAAATCCTTCATTTCACTTCTCAAATATCACTGTGTTTTTCTGCTATATGATATATTTAACTGAAATTGCTGATTCAATCAACCAATGATTTATAAAGGAAAATCTTGAAAATGATCAGGGGTGTCCAAACTTTTTCACATGACTGTAAGTACCGTATTTTTTGGACTATAAGTCGCACTTTTATTCAAAGGTTTGGATGGTCCTGCAACTTATACTCAGGTGCAACTTATATATTATATTTTTCACACTGCCAGTCTATAGATCAAATATATGAATCGAATATATGAATCAAAAATGAAAAAAAAAAATTATCATTTTTTTTCATTTTGGTCTTAGAGACAAATAATAAAGAAAAGAGTTGTTTTTTCATTTTCATTTTTTTTTTGTTCTATATTGAAAAACAAATGAATGAATGTTGGGTTGTTTTTATTACTATAACTTGCCTTTCAAGATAAAATGTCAGTTCTTGGTCTCTGATTTTATAAAATAAATTTCCCCCCAAAAGCGACTTATACTCCGGAGCGACTTATAGTCCAGAAAATACGGTAATTAAAAGTCCTGTTATTTCTATTCTTTCAATAGGGATGATTTAAAAATAAACTTAATTGATCGATTGCCTCAGGTTTTTTGAGTCACTTATTCAGATTTACAGTGTATGAAAACCATGGATCATTACGTTAAATAGAAATATTGATCTAAAATGACTTAATAAAAGAAACAAACCTGAATTCCAGGTTGGAAAATTGGAGATGTTAAAGTGAATTCTTTTACTTCAGTATCTGTACTTTCTACTCCACTACATTTGCAAACAGTATTTGCAGAAAAGTGTTTGCAGAAAAGTTCAGGGTTTATTTTGAACGCATTTATAGTTATAAAAGCTAGAAAAACAAAACAAAATGATTCAGTTGTTTCGACTAAACAAATTTCAGCACAAATCTATCAAAAACACTAGACTTGAAGCCTTATAAATCACTACACTTGAAGCCTTATAAAACCTTATGCTTAAAAAATTATGCTTAAAATCTCTCATAAGTCAATTTTGCACAATACGTCATCTTTTAAAATACTTTTTCTTCCATATACAACTCCATCAATTCACTGCCACACGTCACCAGGTGTTTAATACTCAGATTTCTCTCATCCATATAAACACAGACCAGAAATCAGATCTAATTATTGCATTATCCGATTATCCCGGTTATCAGATTTGGACCCGCTATGTAAATGTACCCACTGCAACTTGGTCCAATACGTGAACTCCTCTACTGCTGACTTTCTCCATCGAATTTCCAAACCTGGCAACGTCGAAACTAAGCGGCTTATTTATTTATTGTAATGCAAAATGTTATGAATATGCATGAGCGGATATCAGCGCCGTCACCTTGAGCTACGGTTTGTCTGTTCATTTGTTTGAAGGAGATAAAAATAAAAACACATACGAAAAATACAAGAAAACTGTCTACAAAAGCACTCAAGGTCGTTGCACTAAATTAAAAGTGCAATGTGTAACTTTTGTGGTGAAGGGACTGCCAGCTTGCTCTCTGAATGGAGACGTTATACTATATTATTATTGTTTTGCCTGGAATGTTCCACGATATGGCATTAAACTTTTCTATCTTTCATGTACTCACTGGAGATGTTTTCGTTGTTTACAAAATTACCTTGAAAAAGAGAATTCTGCAATGAGTGAGGGTCGCCTCTCCACAGATCTGGACTGTAACGTGACCTGGTGAAGCAGGTGACACCACAAGGCCGGGTTACGAGTTACACGTCAGATCTGTGGAGAAGCGACCCCCACTCGCAGCAGGTTTTTCAAGACATACTGTGCAATAAAAAAACACCTGCTACTAAGTTCATGCAAGATACTGTAGATAAGTCTAATGCCATACTGTGGAACATTCTGGAAAAGGTAATAACATCTCCATGGAGACTAGACCCCCACTAGAAAAGTAACATGAACCTTTAAGTTTGACAATTACTCCACTACATTCAACAGACCTTTAATATTTTCTTTGGTTATGTCTACGTCGATTGTAAATGCTCAAATTTTTCACTGTGGTTAGTTAAGGGCACATTACGTAACTTATTGCATTATCGGATGCACAAATAGAAGTAAGGAAGGCAGAAGGAAAAGGTTTTTTTCGTATTCCGAGTGAAAACAACCGCCAACGACGGATAAAATGGCTTTTAAACGTCTGAAGATTGAATATTGATGATCCTAGCAAACAAGTTCAGACCACATATGTTGGGCCCATTTCTTGACAGGTTTGTACATTTCTTTAAAATTCATGATTTTATGATTTTGCTGTGAATGGCCCAGAAGTTTCCACCAAGTAATTGTGGATTGTGGATTGTGCGTTTCAGATCAGGAAAAAGGTGATTTGGCCTCCTTCAATGCTTATGACTAATTTCTGGTCAAATCGTCGTCAGTTCTTTGCAGTTAGAGTGGGTAAATAACCAGGATCAGCACTGTTTATGTGTCTTCTTGCTACGTTCGCCATGTTTCTTGCCACCAGCCAAAATATTTCCCAGCATCCAACGTGGGGTTTTGTCAACAATGAAACTCGCCTATTGAACAGTCCAAAGTGTCAAGTATGAAAACAAACTCTTGGTCTAGAAAAATAACCTAATAACAGCTTATAAACACATCCTGGTGAATAATTAGCATATTCAGGATGCATAACGTAAGTGAGGAATAACTCTGGACCGCTGCAAATTGTTTTTAAGAGACTAAAAATCAAATACAGCACCGTTCACAACAATAATATCACCTGCATCCATCTTTATTTGAATATAAGAGAGCTATAAAATGGAAAAAAGTAACTATGTCCTCAAATATTGCACCATAACTTGAGCTAAAAGTCCCTGTGTTTTGCCCTCGCATCACTGTGTTTTCTTACACGTGAGAATACAGCGGGGTCTTCTCCTCTGGGTGTATTGTGCTAATGATGAATGTGGACCGCGGTTATACCTGTTGGTCTCTGGAGTTGTGTAATACGAACACGCTTCTTCTGCTGCTCCCGTGTCCTTTCCTTGCTAAACATGCTCGGTACGTTAGCTCGGATCTGTACCTACCTTAAAGCTTCCACAGGGTATTGGCGAACCGCTAGTGTTAGAAATGTAACGCATAAAGAGCGCATAATCAAGACGCAGCAGCCAATTCGTAATTAGGAGGCTATTGTGAGAGCCAATTAGAAAGCTGTAATTACACTGAACTTTGAATATAAGCGTACAGTTAAGAACATTGTGGGGATATTTTCAAACTGCATGGGTATGAACAATGCACTACAGAAAATTTCTAGCGGGGGGTATATACCATATTTATAAATGGGCGCTAGGGTCAGCAACAGGTTTGATTGATGGCATTACCAGGGTCCTCCCCCTTGCTATATAATAATCGCGGTCGGAATTCCAAAGACGAAACTCTGCTCCAAATTTTTCCCTTTTTTTGAGCTTAATTTGACTAGAGCCGAACGCTATGGGCGATGTCACACTGCCTTAGTCCGCTCCTTTATACAGTCAACGGGAGCGGTCCCCAACCTTTATTGCACCAAAAAACGTCTTAATGTCAGATAATATTTTCACAGATCAGCCTTTGAGGTGTGGCGGATAAATACGACAAAATAAAACGATACGACCGACACAAAAACTGTGGCATTTTGTAAATATTACAATAACGTTTGTTTTTTTTTACTCATTTTGCAGCTTGTGGTTTAGTATTAGTGTTAATACATCATGTGACGGGTGTAACGGAGAGAATTCAGTTATTTTTCAAAATAAAACATTGTTCAGACTCAGATTTTAAATAAAACAAAAATAATGTACGTTATTTCTTCTTTCTGTGTGGACCGGTACGCTGTTCTATGGTGTATACGGGCACCAGCTTGTCTCAGCTTGTTGAATTTTAAATACAGTTTGGGATTAAGCCGTGGCTCTTGTATTTATTAAATTACTTGTTGTAAATAAATATAATAAAATAACTTCAAAGTGGAACTAAACACCTAAACTCCACCCATAACCACCTTTCAAATAGAGCTGCTAAACTGGAAAAAGTAAAAGAAAAGTGGTGTCTGGTGTCCACACTTCAAACTCCGCCCTTCCATAGTCATGTGTGATGTCACGTAGCACTTGAAATTGCAGTGGCCTGATTTGGACCATTTTTCTGACCGGAAACTGCAACTCTACCTCTTTTCCATTGAAATTTCCCCCAAAAGAAAAACTAGGAACTGTAGACAACATTATTAAAACATCATATACACCGTTTAGTAGCAAAAAATGTGTCTAAAGTTTTAGTTCCAAACAAGCCTAAAATAAATCCTGTTTTTAATTTACCATCATGCACATTTGATTTAGAATTCATACTTCTGCAAGCACTGTATAAATATTTGCTTAGGGGACAAGCGTTCAACAATGCAAAAACAACAATACATAATAAAAAACCTCCCAAACTACTCTGAGGTCTGCTTTCCCATTCTTTTCTTGGCGTTGAACGCGCCATCCTCTTTGTAAATGCGTCTCCAATGAGTACAGTGTTTTCTATACTGGCTCACGCAGGTGTATTTAGAGAAAAAACTGCACATTTAGACGGCAAACACATGCATTCCCCCAGTGATGTAGAAGATTTTGAACAAGATTTTGATGTGTTGCAGTGTTGTGCGTGGCGTCATTGGCTGTTCTCTTCCGTAGGGGGTTAGAACAGAAGAAGGTGCCATTTTGGGGACTATCGAGATGAAGCAGTGTCTTTGCAGCAATCTCTCAATGGTACGCCTCTCGCTAAAGTGGCATACCCATTTTTTGTTTTTTTTGGTAGCTTTTTTTGCTGTTAAGGTAGATATAAACCCACCGTGTGCTGTCGTTTTATGTTCTATTGTCAGAGAATCAGAAAGTACGCTGTTAGCATGCTAGTTCTAGCAAAACCAGAATGGCAAAACTCCACTCTGATCTTTGAAAGTTGGGGAAATTGCTTCTGAACTCATCGCCATGAAAAATTTGACAGCTTTTTCACTTTTGACCAAAGACTGTATAATAAGGTGGTCCATCAAAGCATGGTAAAAAATAAAGTTTGCGATCACCTCAATTAGAACCCTGCATTAGGTTTTAGCATCCAAAATATGATTTAAGGAGAAATTTGGAAGAAAAAGGAGATGTTTTAGAGGTTGCTTAAGCTGCATGAAGTTTCCAGGAAATTGAAATAACTTTTATGGAGTTTATGGATTTTCTAAGCAACTTTTATGGACTTTCTAAGTAATTTTGCTGTAAGTTTCAGAATAAAATGAGAAATTATTCAAAAACGCCTTCTTTATTTGGTTGGTTATGTTATAGTATAGGGCAATTTTCAAGAGTTTTGAGCAACCTCTAAATATTAATAACTAATTTGCATAAAATTGGACCCAAATATTTTGGCCAGATATGGAACCAAATGCAGAGTTCTAATCTAGAGAATTGGACCACCCTGATGTATAAAGAAGTGGACTAAGGGAGTGTGACGTCACCCATAGCGTTCGGCTCCAGTAAAGTGAAGCTCATGAGGCTAGTCGTTTTAAGAGCAAATCTGGAGCAGAATTCCATATGACTTCCATATATAATTATTATTATGACAATATGATTATTTATGCTGCGATGCGGCTGTTCCATAGAAGTCGCCACAGTTCTGCTCCCCCTCCTTTAAGAGGCTTCTTTCAGTTAAGATCAGAGTAGATGACTAGAACATCTCGCTCATCTGTAATTTCTGATCTGACCATTCCCTTAAAACATCCTGGGAATGGACAGTCGGCTTTCTCACGTACAGAAGATCATTTGTTTCATCAGATTTTGAATTTTAAAAACCACTAAATTTCTCACTTACAGTATTCTGACTTTTAGTTGCCGGAATTTTAAGTATACTTTGTCAGTATGTTTCAAATTCAAAATCAAAATCTCACTTTTGAAATATTCAGCACATACATTTTCAAGCCCTCAAATTCAACAGTGAAAATTGAGTGTAAAATTCTCGGAAAAATTTCACAGCAAAGATCCAGGATGCCAAGGCAGAAGCAATCGATCATGTGAGTGAGAAGGCAGAGGGTGTTTCCTATTGGCCGTTCTCATCTGTGGGCAGGGTTTACACTTGATGAAGCTCATTCTGACCAATCAGATCGCTTCACTGCACCATTTCCTGTTTGTCCTGTTGGTTAGATCGGGCATCGGCCTTGGCATCTTGGATCTTTCCTGTAAATTTTTTTCAGTGCGAATTTTACACCCTGAAAAAAAATTGAGGGCTTAAAAATATCTGTGCAGAATATTTTATTTTGAATTTTAAACATTTAAAATTTCAGGAACTAAAATTCAGAATAAAAATAATTCAAACATGTTTTTTCAGAGTTCAAAGTGAGAAATTCAGTGGCATTTAACATTCAAAATCTGACGAAATAAATGATCTTCCATACACACAAGCTTTCATCCAGCTCATCTTAAAACTTGCACCAACACCCACATTTTCTCTCGTGGGCTAAAAAATATCTTCTGAGAGCAGCGTGTCAACATCGGGCTTCTTCAAACTGTGTAGATGTAAATGTGTTATGTTTGACTCATGACATTTGTCTGGTGCCTGGTCTCATGACAATGGTCATGTTGCTGATGAATTGTATTTTAGAGGATAATAATCCTGATGAATTTGTTAAATGTGCATTTTAGAGCATTTTGATGACAGTGAATTTGAGTATTTTTAGAAGATAAGATGAATTTGAAATCTTGTATTTATGGAAAT
Source organism: Odontamblyopus lacepedii (assembly GCA_034769755.1). Lineage (NCBI taxonomy): Eukaryota > Metazoa > Chordata > Actinopteri > Gobiiformes > Gobiidae > Odontamblyopus > Odontamblyopus lacepedii. The sequence continues at coordinate 10,678,204 of CM068350.1, forward strand.
TAGAATGATTGTTTTAAATGTTTAATAATGAATTGGATTGTGGTTATTTGAAGGAGACACTGTTACAGATAAAACGTTGTAGAGTTGTAAATGTAAATAGTTTCTTTGATGTATTTTGTACCCGCCCAAGGACTGCAGATGGAGAGTAGCTTGGAGCTAAATCTGGCACAGAGCATCTTTACTCAACAAGATTAATGTTTTCTGTGCACTGTCCTTGTTTTAACTAAATAAAATAGGAATTTATTTACAGACAAAACCGCAAAATAAAAACACCAGAATCATGTAGAGGAGGTTAATATGAACATAAGACAAAAATGATGAGGCTCAGTGCCGCAGTCACAGAGAGGGGCGACAATTGCAGCAGCTCGCGGGTTAGCCATGTCCATTTACGTATACAGTCGACGATTTTGATGCTTTAAGTTGCTGTTCAGAGTTTCCCACCACCTATCCATCCGCTGCTATCAAACGGTGAAATAATGAAACAGCATTAGCCGATTTGGTGCACGTTCATGCCCGATCAGAACATCTCACTTTACATCTCTTTCTGAAATATAACTCAAGTGCCCGATCATAGGGGACCTCCTTCCGAGTGTCAGGACGGGGCCGGAGGTGCACCCGTGTAGACAAAAGGTCTCAGTCGTCACCCGATCGCACTTTGCCGACACCCTGGAAGAGGAGTCGGGTCCAGAGAGTAAAAAGTGCAAGTGTTTTATAAGTGTACCCCTATTAACATGTATACACAGCTGTAGATCCTTCTCTTTCTGCCTGTGTGTGTGTGAGCGAAAACGATAGACTCACGTTGAGAAAAAAGGCAGAATCAATTTGTGGCACTCGGTTTTCAGTCTGTGGAGCTGCACCACAGATTTATCTATGTATTTTAAACACTGCTGTTATAATACAAGCAAGGTCATTTGTACATTACTATTAAACTTGCACAAACATGGGACCTGCAGCTGCTCAGTATAGATCCAACAGTGGAGCTGTGGACCTAACCCTAACCTAACAAACAGGGCCTGGATATGTCCACATTTTGAGGTAGTTGAAGCTAATTATGCTTTAGTCTAATGAAAAACAAGGGCTGCAATGAAATGCCTTGTACAGTTAAAGAAATAATGTTGACTTTAAAGGTGAACTGCACTTCTTTTCTGGTGGAGGGTTCGCAACCTCCTCGTCTCCGTGAAGAGATTATTGCTTTTCATGGAATTTATTCATTGCGGGTGCTTCTTTTGCTCAAAAATACAATAATTCCGTCAATAAATAGGGGCGACTGTGTCTTTTACTTAAGTTATAATTTTTTTTATTGATTTTAATCATTTTTTAAATCATTTTTAGCTTCATGCATTTTAACACTTTGTATTTATTGATGATTTACTGTCTTTTATTGACTTAATTTGTTTGTGCAGCACTTTGGAAACTGTCATCTTTATAAAATGCTATATAAATAAAGTGGATTGGACTCTCCACAGACCTGAACTGTAATGTAGCGTAGTGCTGTCATGGCGTCATGATAGATAGGTTTAATGTACAGTGTACTGCGGAATATTCTAGACAAAGCAATAACATTGGCAAACCCTCCACTAGAAATGTGACGCTGTGCACATTTAAATATATAAATACATATATTATCACTTATTTGCTGTGGATCGCAACATATTCATAAACAAAAGGTAAAAAACTGGTTATAGAAAGTCCACATTTTGCATACTTTGTTGAGTGCATAAAAACAGCCACAGCATTGTTTTAATTTAATTTGAGCCTGGCTAATCAAGAGCTGTTGTTGTAGCCATTCCAATCCAATCAACACATTCACTCAACACTTTAAACTGAAATGCAAGAAAAGAAAAGCATCTATTTCCTCATTCACAGAACAAAACCACTGCCTGTACTTCTGTTAGTTTAAGCCTCTTGTTGCTTCCCGGCCACGCTTTCATGTCTTACAATAAAATCGCTATAATCGCGTTGGATTGAAATGATAATTCAATTAGTGCCTCAGCTGCCGTTTGGTTCTTGAACTTCCTTTCAACCCCACACATGCTCGGGCACATTAGTTCTTTCTTGTTGCTTACCCATAATCCTTTGTGACAGCTGCAGTGCCGGGGCCTGCATGTGTGAGCCCGGGGTCCGCAGGGGCTGGGTACGGCTTGTAGTGGGGGCCAAGAGGGACAAAAAACACGCACCAGAATGTGAAATATAAATCTTGACCTATATTATGCAAAATTGACTTGTGAGCTTTAAACCATTTTAGACATACAGTTGTTGTTTTTTTTCGTTATCACACGTTTGAGTAACTCTTTATTATTATTAGTCTGTTTACATCTCCAAAGCTCAATATGCTCTGTTCCACCTTGTGATGTCATGAAGCAGTAGTTTCTAAGTTAACAGCTACTGTCTTTTTCTGTTTTTTCCTCGTATTTACTCACTTTTTATTTATTTATATTTCCCTTTTCTCCCTATACTTCTTTATGTATTATTATTATTATTATTATTATTATTATTATTATTATTGATGGTGATGATGATGATAATAATAATAATAATAATAATAATAATAATTTCTCTCAAGACAATGTGGGGGGGTAATGGAAGCAGGGTTGGGGGAGGGGAAATGGTCACTTTATATTACTGCTTATTTATTTATTGTTTTCTTTAACATCTGCGTTATGTGCACAAAAAGTAATTTTAAAAAATTATTTTAAAAAAGTTAATAGCTACCTTTTACCTTTAGTTCTGTAGAAGTGGAGGACTTCCTGTATTACCAGACGACATCACAAGGCAGAACAGGGTGTGTTCTCTTTCATTTAAAATTTAAAGCATTTCATTGCTCAGTGATCAGGAAGTGCACTTTAGCCTGCTAGATGCAGTGAACGAAACTCCCCAAAACTCATCGTGGCGAATGAAGTTCTGAGTGCATAAGGTAAGTGAGGAATAACTTCGGACCACTGCAAATGGTTTAAAATGAACTAGTTCTGTAGGGTACAGAAAATACTCATGAGGTAATACAGGAAGTGCTCCACTGGGTTTTTAAACTCCATGCACCTTCACTAGAATGATTTGGATCATTTCAGCCAACTGTCAAACTCTCCTGAAAAACACAAACAAAATGTAGCTGTTAACTTCAAAATTAAAGCTTCATGACATCATAAGGTGGAACACTACGTTTACTAGAGATGTCCAGTCTCATGATAAAGATTTACTCAGACATGTGTGAATGAAACAAAACACAACTCCAGGTATGTTTGTGAGGAGGTAACACCATTATAACAGGACTTAAACATCACAAGAGTCAATTTCGCGTAATATAACTAAGACCTTTAAAATCACTGCTGATTTAGTTTCATTTTCGAGGGGAAACCGTGGATTTTCTGTGCATTGGCAGAGACCTGGTTTCACAGTCTCTGATCTGGTTCCAGAGAGCAGGGTCCCGGCAGGAGGTCTGTCGTGCACACATCCGCAAACCCACCGCTTTCATCACAGACCGGACACCGAGCTCGGGGACGGGGGACAAGAGACGGAGGACGAACACAAGCGTCCACTGGCGATTACGTGTCTCTGCTCCACGGTCTGACTTCGGTGAGTCCTTACCGTCTCCGCAAACCCGCTCCTTTGTTGTCAATTCTAATAAATGTGTCTAATGTTTGTAACTTATCAGTCTAAACTAGGGGTATTGGAAGGCTTTTCTGAAGCGCTATGAAAAGAGTTCGAACCAATCCACCTAATTATATCTGAGCCTGGTTAGACAAACAATGGAATGGATGTTTACATAGCTAATAGTAAAAAGATGTTAGGCAATGAAGTCAATCAAACTCTGGAACAAAAAAACGATTATAATCATATTCGGATGTATTCGGATGAAACAATAATATCGTGATATCATATCGTCAAAGGTCTCACAATAATATCGTAGACCATCACAATATATCAAATCGCAAGTCTCTTTGCTTAAATGAATAGTTCTGATGCAGAAATAGCTAAAAAAAACCAGAGGGAACTACATGGACCATGATCCTTTGCTCCGTTTCAGTGCAGATGACATGAAGAAATAACTGTTCTGAGCACTTTGAAATCTTCATTCTTTGGATTAAGTCTTGTGAAGGCATTTTAGAGGAAAAAGGAGCAGATTCACAGTTTTGTGAGCTTCCACAAAATATTGCAATAAATAACGCACCGTGAGATGTATTTGGTGAAAATATCGTACAGAGAGATTTAGATATTGTTCCATCCCTAATGACAATAAATGTTGTACCAAATGACTGGTCAAAGCATTTTAGAATGTCAGTCTTGTTATTATGTAGAATACCGTAATACCGCAATGAATATCGTATTGTGAGGTTCATACCATGATATCGTGAGACTTGGATATCGTTACACCCCTAGTGTCTATACACAAACATGATGCCAGAAGTGCTAAGTTACAAATCCCCATTATAACCTCAGACAGAAAAATGAATTGTCACAATATTTGCACATCAACACACACACTTAGCTACTGGTGGGATGGAGACTGAACCGATCATTGAACAGCTTTCAGCGATGGTCAAAGGTGAAGCAGCCAAACACATCAAAACAAACTTGGTGACGCTGACCTATTTTAGCAGAAATACAGACAGTTTCAGTAGAGATAAATGTGCTGAAGGTGAGCGCTTTGTGCATTTGTTGAGGGAAGATGTCTGTGCTTTTCTCTCAACTGGATTTAACAAAAATTTGATTTTTCAGCTTGTTCTGCTGTTGTGTCGGAGTATTCATTAGGTTCACTAGATCACTTTCATCATGTTGTTTTATCAATACATGCTAAATATATTTAATGCCGTACTGTGGAACATACCGGGCAGGGCAATGATCTCCGCTGCAGATCGTTCACCCCCAAAAGGAAAGGTACACAGTCCACCTTTTTCAGTAAGACATCAAACTCTAGATTTTTATAGTAATTTTAGACAGTGAATGTAAAAAATATATATAAAACTTCTCCCCTTTATTCTCACAAAAAGCGTTATGAAAGACTGAAACAATAGAACATCTGACGATCGCATAAATCCGTTTTCTATGAGACAATTTCAATAACAATAGACCTGACACAAAGCGCAGTATTACCGCTTACGTTCAAATAGCCTTTGTTCTCATCTGAAGTATTTCTTTGTTAATTGCATTATCTCTAGCTGCACTAAACCACCCGCTCTGCCTATGTGTATGTGAGTGTGTGTGTCCGAGTCTGTATGTGTGTGTGTTTCTTTCTCTCGAGTCAATCACGGGGACTATCATGCGCACACTGGAAGAGATATTGATGATCCATTTTGTCCAATCAGAGGGAGTTTCTTTCTCCGTCTCCGCTCTGCTACGAGGAGATGCAGTGTCGGCGGTAATATCCCAGGACATCGGAGCGAGCAGACACTGGCTCGGTTCTAAACGATGAGGCCAGTGCGCAAGTCTAAAGCGACGTTAGAGTGACCGTAACAAAGTGATAAAAGAAATAGAGACAGTGGTGTTCTTGTGAGTGGTCTGGAAAAGCTGAGAAAATATGTGGTTCTCTGAGTACTACCACATCAAAACCTGGACTGTATCAGGACTGAAATTAGCCTTAAACACAAGTATTGATATTTTTCAGCCTGATAAGCTGTAAGAGCATGCCTACAGTTAGCGTCGCACTTTTACACAAATGTGTTGTTTTTGGCAAATATGGCATTTCCAAAACAATACAAGGTAACACGGTGATCTAAATATCTAATGTGTTAACAATAAAGGCGGGACTTAATTAAAAAAAAAAAAAAAATCGTTTCAGGTTTTGTTATTAATTCATCTCAGTTAATTGCATAACAATATTTGCCCCAAGAGCAACATTTATTTTATGTAAATGAATTTTAGTGGACTCATTTTCTTCCTGAAACCCGTCATTTGTTGGAGTTTGGATGCCGACACCTCTTGTTTGTACTCGGCCCAGAACTGCTCCCGCCAACAGCTCCAGCAGTTTCTCTGCTGCTGTCACAGGTTTTGTATTTAAACAGTATCGTAGGGTTGAGGTGCTTCTGTCATATGCAAACTCTGATCTGCACAGTTTGCAATAAACAACGTGTTTCCATCGGGTCGTAGAGATTTACCATCCAGCAGACCCAGAGTGCATTTATGCTCCTTTGTTGTAGAAGTCGGAACTGTGTGCGTCAGTACCATTGGCATACCACGACATGGTGCACTGACAAACATTCTGCGTTGTTTGGCAAACTGCAATAAAATGTGTTAATATTTTTAATGCATTAATTTCTTTGTAATGAATTAATCGTAAGGAACGCGTTAATGTCCCAAGCCTAGTTAACAATGAATACTCCACAGAAGTATAACAGCTGAAGTACATTTCAGAGCTTTTATCCATGCTATAGTTGTTTCTCCTCAATATCTACTCACCCCAAGTTGTATTTGAAGTGATTTGTTAGGGTTGGGGTTGACCAATCTTTAATTGCATATTTCAAAATCACCATATTGCCGTATTTACCCCCACTGATACATGCCCACTGCTCTGTACTTATTACTTCATTCTCCAAGTTTATTTTCTTAATCAGTGATACGCATAGGATTCGGCAGCATTGCGTAGTCATTTTGACACAAATGAAAAAAAAAAAGAAAACCTTGCTAGCATCGACATCAGCACCTTAGATTTCTAAAGTAGAACTCAGTGGTCTTGTTACTTTTATTAAGTTGTTTTAAATCAATATTGCGATTTAAAACGTCCATTTGTCGCAATGACTGGTGTCATAGATCATAACAACACTCAAGCACAACACGTCTTCTTTACCAGACTTTCTCAGATACTTAACATCTGACAAATCATTCCTCCCCTGAACTGAACTGACGCGACATTTCACAAAATGTTAATCCGCCGCTGCCTTTAATTACTCCTGATTGTGTCCGCGGCCAATCACCGCTACAGACTCCTCCCGGCTTCTGTGGGGAACAAATTAAACGTAGCACTTTGCACCGCTTGCAAGAATGCAACCAAATCAAACAAGTGAACCGCTGAGGCTGCAATCCCATTTTCCCCGTCTCCTTTTCTGTAAATGAAGTATTGTTTGTCGATGTAATCATTCTCCGCGGCGAAATGGGGAAAATGTATTGCGACGGTGCATTCTGGTATTGGCTTTGTAACGCCGATTGGATGCCGCTAATGTTAATCTGTAGTCTCAATCAGAGGTGGAAGGTAAAAAAAATAAAAATAGGTCGTATTAGGTAAAGGTGATATGCGCCATTTTCTGATCTGTGTTCTAATGTTCCTCATCACAAACATACCTGGAGTTGTGTTTTGTTTCATTCACACATGTTTAACTCCCAAACCCTGCAAGGCTGAGTCTTTTTCTCAAACTGAAAACACTCTGTTCCACCTTGTGATGTCATGTCCTTATACAGGAAGTGCTCCAATGTGTTTTTACAGTCCAAACACCTTCACTAGAATCATTCGGATCAGTTCAGCAATGGAAATGTCGACCTCTACTGAAAAAAGGAGACCACAACATGACATCACAAGGTGGAACTGAGCATTTTGAACTTTGGAAATGTAGACAGACTAATAACTAATAAAAGGATTACTAAAACATGTCAACTCCAGGTCTGGTTTTGCGGCGGTAACAACATTATAACACAGCTGAAAGTTCACAAGAGTCAACTTTGTGTCATATAGGATCTTTAAGTACATTTTAAAGTGGATGCTTTCTACTTTTACTTCACTATATTTGAGAGCATATCTGTACTTTCTATTCCACTTCATTTTTGAACAGGACTGAAAATGACAAGTGTTTCTTGTTGTAGTTGCAGAAAAGGTGAGAGGTTTATTTTTAACGCGCAAAAATCTAGCAACAAATAACCAAACAAAAACAGCTAGAATAAAAATATCGATTCAGCTGTTTTTGCTGAACAAAATACAATACAAACCTTCAAAATCACTACATTTGAAGCTTTACAAGATCTCAAAATGTGCGTGAAATTTACTTTTTAAGCACATTTTTAAACAGGTACTTTAGTTCTTTTACTTAAGTTGATTTTCAAGCACTTTGTGTTGCATTTTTTGTATGAAAAGTGCTCTATAAATAAAGTTTGATTTGATTTTTTGTGTGACACTTACTTGAGTTTTTTTGTTTTTTCCAGTACCTGTAATTTCACTTAAAGGCGCACTCATCTTATTGGTTGGGCATCCATTATCTCCTTGCTTCTATGGATACGTCATTCCTCTGCCTGGAATGTTCCACAGTATGACATTAAACAGCTCTACCTTACATTTACTCAACTACAGGTGGTTTAATAACTCAAACATACTTTGAAAAACAGGCACTCTCACTATCAGCGGGGTCGCCTCTCCGCAAATCTGACCTGTAACTCGGTCTGGCTTGATTTTCATGAAGATAGAAAGGTTTAATCCCGTACTGCGAAACATTCCTGATGAAGGAATAACATCACCATGAAGAAAAGCATCTGACGGACAACAGTGAGTCCTTCTTCCGCCTCCATTCCCAATGCAGACGGCAACTCCAATTTGCGCTAACAAAGATAAATGTTTACTCTGTGTCATTCATTCGATAATAATGCACACAATGGTCGCCGCTTCGTTCATACTCGTTGTAGCTGTGTGCTTTGTATTAGAGGCGTTCGAGTAGTATCTGCGGAACTTGCTGACGGCAGGGGTAAACTTTGAAAAGCGCTAACCGTGCAAACAAAGCCGAACGGTCTATCTGATGTCACTGTCAAATATAATGGGAATTGGTTACAAAACAAAGCGGTTAATGATATGGGAAAAAGTGTGTTTGAAATTGCTTTTACGTGCAATGACATCGTGATTTCTTTTGTCCTAATGCAATAAAAAACGTGTGTGTGCGTTAAGCGTATGCGGGCCTAATAAGGTGGAAGTGCAATCAAGGGGAAAATGGCCGCTCCTGCTTTATAATTATATCGTTGGTTTATTTGGTGGGGGCAGTGCGTGTTAAAGGAGCCGGATCGGTCTTAAAAAGGTGAAAAATACAACGAGATCATTATAAACGGTTTGCAGCAGTCCACTTTTCACTGCAATGAGTGTATACGTGCTTTTCCCAACTCCGGAAACCAGTGCGGACTCTTTTGCCGTCACAATAAAGCTGACAACAACTAGCATGCTAACTCACACTTCCTGATTATCTCACAATGAAATGATTTATTTTGACCTCAAGAGCTGCTAATACAATAATATCTGTACTGGGGATGGGCATTCCTTAATTGATCGTTGGGAGAATTAACAATCAATTAATCATTTTTTGTCCACCGAGTAAAGCCAAAGAATTGCAAAAAAATAAAGTTCCTTTTTTTTTTTCCTTTGTCCCCTGAGGAAAGCCAAAAAAATAAGACATGCAGTAAATTAATAAAGGCATTTTAATTTAACCAGTGAGTGCCTTGGGTTTTCTGCATCTTTAATTTCGTAGTCTGTTGTCACTCTCTATTATATACAAAGGTCAGCCATTTGAATCAAGTACTGCGATGACACCACATAAACCAATCATCTAGCGGTCATACTATGTCATTACACCTCCCATCTCGACCTGACAGCTGCCCCGAGAGGCGACACTTATCCTGGACCGATGGAGCTGCTGAGATGATTGTATTAACAACCGGAGCTCATCAAGGGCGGCGTTCCACTGCTTCACACACATGGGCTTTCCCGATCGCGGGGGCGGCCTCTCCTATACGGGCGGGTATAAGGGGCCGGGGCATTAGCTTGATGAAACAGCGCGTGATACAGTGACGCGCGCCAACCTCCGACACCACTCTACCCCCTTTAATGGAGATTAGAAAGCCAAGGTCCAAGCTCCGGGGATCATCTTGTTAACACGGGGAATACTGCCCTGTCTGTGTACGTACCATCCGCCGTGCCCTCGCCCCACGTCTGGCAGCCAATCAAATCGCGACCATCAGAGTGCAGCGTGTACAAGGTAAGGTCCGCGGAGTTACAAGGCCGTTTGGAGTCGGCAGTAAATATGGGGGCGGTTTGTGTAGAGGCGATGTGAGGATTCAGTATGGCAGCCAGGGTCCTATCTAAGTCAAAGAGACAGGCTGCGGCTTAGTTCGGATGCAAACCAAACATGTACCATCAAGTTACATCGCGTACAGTGGTATGTATTATTTATTTTCTTTATACATCTTTATGTTAAATACCTGATAAAATATGTTTTACAATATAAAAATGCAAGAAATAGTCCATCTTCAAGTCCAAGTTTAGTGAAAGACTAGATTTTGACTAGATTTCAATTTTTTTTACCTCGCTGACAGTCTGCTTATTAAACAAAACATACAATCTTACCGCAAAAAAGGCTTGTTATGAAAATGTACACAGAAAAATGTATTAACAATTAACATTGTGCTTTTTCTACCTTCCATCACTCACCCATTCACACATACATTCACACATGTAGTGTCTTGCCCAAGGACACAATAAGAGTATTCATCAATGGGAGCAAGGATTAAACCACCAACCTGTGGGTCAGTTGCTCTGGCTGCTTTACCCATGATGCTTATGTTGGGTGCAGGATTGGAACCGCCCAAACTCTAGGACCAACGCTCTACCAACTGAGCTACAACTGTCACCCCACTTCCTTGTCTGCATACGTTACACTTGTCATTTCAATAAAAGAATAATGACTTGTATAAGTAAAACACCATAAAAAAACGCTAAATTGACTCTTGTGAGATTTTAGTCTTATTATAATGTTAATGTATAATTACTGCCTCAAAAACACACTCGAAGTTTCATTCACACATATTTGAGTAACCCTTCATTATTAGTCTGTCTACATCTTCAAAACTCAAAATGCTCAAGGTTTATGAAGTGCTGTACAAGCAGCAAAGAATAATAAAAAATAGCATACAGAAAACATACAAAATCGGATAATGAAGCAATCAGTTAAATTAATTAATTTGTTGTTGTTTTTTGTTATTTCTATCATGATTTCTCTAATGTTATATGTTCCATTGTAAAAGAATGTAAAATTCTTAATTGCCCAAAGTAAAATAATAATAATAATAATAATAAAAAAAAATTAATAAATCAGTAAAAAAAAATAGAATCTCTTTTTCAAGGGAGTCCTGGCCACACACACTACACATTCTTACATACAATGTGGGTGAAGTGCCTTGCCTGAGGACACAACGGCAGTTTTTTGTCACTGGCGCCCCCCTGAGGAATAAAATCTAGCTAAAACCAGCTAAAGGAAGGCCAACTGATAAGTGATTTAAAAGATGATACTGATGTTGCAAACCTTATCTCCTCCGGCAGGTCGTTCCAAAGCCGCGGTGCCCGGACTGAAAAGGCTCCATCAGCCTTCATCCGGAGCCTGGACTCTGGAACAGCCACTGGGACCTGCCTGAGGATCTAAGGCTGTGGGAGGCTCGTACGGGGATAAAAGTTCCACCTTCTGATTTCATGAAACTGTAGTTTTGAGTTTGCGACCTTTTACCTTTAGTTCAGTCTGTTTCAGGCCTGAAATCATCCAAATGACTCTGAAGGTGTATGAAGTATAAAAACACACTGGAGCACTTCCTGTATCACCATCAAGTGATACTCCGGGTATGTTTTAGAGGAGGAAACAACATTATAGTACAGATCAGAACTATGTGTCCTTTAGCATTCTCCAAACCTGGCAGACGACCAAAGCCCTATAATCCAAAACACAACCCTCTGATTTAAAAGTTTCAGACTCTGCTGAATCATTGCTTTAGTATCAAATATGTCACTGCTAGTTACGCCTACATTTTAAGGGCGCTTGCGGAGCCTGACAAATCTCGCCAGGTCTCCCCCGCTCGCTGCACCATCCACTGAATCGCATTAGGTCTGCTCCGGGAGAGGTAGACTGCTTCTGACAGCCCAGATTTCTTACTTTGCCTCCCCAAAATTGGTCTTAGATTTACTTGCAGGTAACGTTAAAAGCACCTGTCTTTGCGGATTTAGTATTCCAGAAAGCTCCAGATGCCCTGAGTCACGGCTGGAATAATTTGTAGACATTGATCCTCCCCGTGTTGCTTTCTACTGTACCACACACGTATTAGCCGGCTTTTTTGGTTTTCTGCGCTTGCTCGAGATGTCCTTGGATAGAAAGACTTGTAGAAAGTTGTTTTGTAAGGCAGTACACGAATGTATTTACTCCCAAACCTATTTTTAAAACTCAGAAAACAAGGGAAGAATTGCAAAGGGAATAGTACCTCTTTTATCGCAACATAACCTGACAAGGAGAAGTTCGTCAAGTAAAGGTCGATGTCTTGCTTACGGTGCGTAAAGATACAATATGTAACTTTTTAACCTGGTATGAGAGGTTTTGTGCCATATTCTGGAATACGAATAGCCAAATGACATTTCCATGGAAACAAGCAGGTGGTGGGTCCTTCTCTAAGCCAAATAAGAGGTTTGTGGAGATGCAAGCCCACTCAAAGTAATGACACGTTTTTTTGTTTGTTTGTTTTTTACGTTTTTCAATGCAATAAATGCAACCAAAATGCAAAATAAGGGGCAAAAAAGTTACATAATGTGGCTTTAAGCTGAAGTTAGTTGGATATGGGTCAATGACATAAGGATTTTCAACAGGCAAATTTTAAAATATAAAAAAATTAGGTTCCATTGGACATTTTTCAAATATTTACAGTGTCAGGTGCATAAATCTATGTTTAACATTTATATGAAGCATTTTTTGTGTAAAATGTCATGTCTTGCGACTGAGAAAAACCTTAAAATTGTTTTTTCTAAAACATGGTTGGGATATTCATCTAAGTTCTGAGTAATATTAAGTGTATAGACACAATTGTTGGCATTTCTTTTTATTTTTAATACATATTGATATTTTCTTTTGCTGTCCAATATGGCAGTCACCTGCTTGTGTTTATTTAACAAACTACTGCCCTGTAAAATGCATCAAATGAAGAAAAATGCCTAAAGAATCCCTGTTCTGTTATTCAAATTCCACCCATAGAATTACTGCTATTATTAGTCACACCACATGATGCACGGTCGCACCACATGACATTTTAACACTTTAAGTACAAAACCATGGAGAATAACTCATGATTTCTGAAAAAAAAATTTGGTTCCATGGAGGTCAGAGGCACTACAGAAATGTGCTAAATTATTATGAAATTTGAACCATTTTAACTGAGGAAATTGCAATTGGACAGTGTCATGTCACTGACCCAAACATTGAAATTTCACGGTAGTAATACTAGCAGCAACAAAAAAAAATCTAAATTAGAGTTTTTACTTCACAAAGATCTCATATCCGGCACAAATTCCAAAACTGGCAGAACTTTAATTCCATTTTCAAATCTCACAAAACCTTTTGCGATGTAAAACCCCAGACGGTGGTTTAAACGCGTAACAGAGCAGAGATTAAAGTGGAGCTTTCTCTGCAAACGTTCTGATTTCTATTGTGACTTGATTGAATGAGTTGTGTGTGAAAGCCAGAAGTTTCAGCAAATGTTTCAAAGTGATTTTTTTTTTTTTTTTTTATGTAACAAAAGCATTAAGTTTGTACCAGAAACTTCAAAATGCAACTCCCTTCTTGCCGGTGATATATATTGTATGCATCTGGTGAGGTACCGTATTTTCCGGACTATAAACCGTTACTTTTTCCCCAGTCTTTGAACCATGCGGCTTTTACAAAGCTGCGGCTAATCTGTGGATTTTTCTTCCACTGCTAGGGGCGCTCTAACCAGAATTTCAAAAACAAGATAGACGGAAAATGAATGCAAAGAAGAATATGTACTTTTTATTTAGCAGATATAACACGCACGACAAATTACTAACTGGTAATTATTTTCAAATCCTCGCCCCTTCATCATGAAAAGCACACGAAGGAGTTTGTATGATGCAAGTTTTAAGTTGAAGGCATCGATCTTGCTCCAGGAAGGAAACTGTGCTGTAGAGCCCTGCACCCGCGGGACACATTCTGAAAGCTTATTGCGGGCGCGGGTGGGAGCGCAACTGCACGACGCGGGAGCGGTACTGAAGAATGTGGGAGCGGGCGGGAGCGGGACTGAAAATTCTGTCCCGTGCAGACCTCTACCGTGCTGCTGCATGTAAGCTTGGGTCGATGGTTTCTGCGAAGATGATTTCACTGCACAGGAGAAATGAAGGTCAATTACCGGTTCTTTTCTGTTTTTGACCTCATTTTAATCAGCACAGTTGCTGCCGTGTTAAAAGGCACTGTTCGGAAAGAATCTGTTCAGGTACATAAATGTACATTTACAGTACAAATTTGTTCTGTATATGCAGTAAATATCTCATTTTTCAACATGGATATCAGCAGCTTATAGCCCGGTTGCGGCTTGTATATACTTTTTTTTTTAAAGTAGAGTGGATGCGGTTTATATACAGGTGTGCTCTATAGTCCGGAAAATACGGTATATCAAACTATTGTTCAAAGTAGCAGAATTAGAACAAAGCCGAGCCTGGAGCTGTGAACAGTATCGGTGAGGATACACGAAAGGAAACTCACAAACGCCACGGGTACAGAGGCCCTGAGCTACCGCCAAATTATAACAAAAATATAACATAAGAAACAATATTCCAAACGGTTACTTTAGAAATCAGAGTACATTGACCTGAAAACGACACATTCTCAACATACCATCTAGACCACAATCATAGAAAATTTATAATAGCAAGTTAACTCTTTTCTTATCTTATACTTGGCCTAATATTCAACCGACACCAAGTAACTAGCCAGAGGTTTGTAGAGTAGTCAAAAATTTTAAAAGTAAGTGTAATATTACTTCAGAATAATATTAGTCAAGTAGAAGTACAAAGTAGTCATCCAAGAAAGAGCATTTTGCGAAAATTAATGATGAAGTAACTTAAAGAGTATCTGTCAGGCTGAATAACTGAATGAAAATGAAGTTAAAGAAACAAGAAGAACAAAATATGAAACAATGCACACACTGGTATTTTCAAAGGGGTCGGACAAAAATAAGAAAAACTAAAAAGATCTAAAAGAGCAGTGTAAGAAACAAATGGTAAAGTAATTTCATTTTGTCAATGTAAAAGTTTTGTCAATTATGACTTACTCACAGTGGGAAGAGTGATACTTTTACCCAAGATAGAATATTGTTACTTCAATAAAAATATCACTCAAGTAGGTGTAAAAGTATGCTGCTACAAAAGTATACTGAAAAGTACAATTTCTTTTAAAATAGCGTGATGACATTTTCAAAATTAAAAACAGGGGCATACCCAGGGGTGGGGTTGGTATAAATAAAACTGAAAAAAGCGTGGAGCTTTGTCAATTCTCGACTCTCATGTGGGTCCGTGTATAATCTGAGACTAAATACAGAAGCGTTGTCTTCTGGATTTTGGCGAAACAAATGCAATTTATGCTCCTTTGTTTAGACCTGGTTTTGACCTGAAATAGTCCTGGTTTAGCTCTAGTTTAGCCCTAGTTTAGCCCTAGTTTAGCCCTGGTTTAGACAAAGTTTAGACCTGGTTTAGACCTGAAATAGTCTTGGTTTAGCCCTAGTTTAGACTTGGTTTAGACAAAGTTTAGACCTGGTTTAGACTTGAAATAGTCCTGGTTTAGCACTAGTTTAGACTTGGCTTTACACCAGGTTTAGACCTGGAATAGACCTGATATAGTCCTGGTTTAGTCCTAGTTTAGACCTGATACAGTTCTATTTTAGCCCTAGTTTAATCCTGGTTTAGTCCTGGGTAAGACCTGAAATAGACCTGGTTTAGCCCTAGTTTAGACCTGGTTTAACCCTAGCTTGGACGTTGTTTGGACCAGAAATAGACCTGTTTTAGTCCTGGTTTCGTCCTAGTTTAGTCTTGGTTTACATCAAATTGGTCAAAAATAGGGACATCTGGGACATTTCTTGTATAAAATTGGGACACATCACTGGTTTTGGATAAATCTGCTGGGACAGGGGACACAGAGCTCAAAATTGGGACTGGCCTGGGTAAATAGGGACGTGTGCTCATCCTGTTTAAAAAGTTACTCAAGTAGCCGTAACTGAGCACTACCCACCTCTGTAACTAGCTACTCACCAAGCATCTTAAGAAACAATGCATTCACTACCTAATGCACGTTGACTTTCCTGCATGCCAGTATCCCACGTTTTCAACATAGGCCTACTGTCTAGCTCTTTTCTTATGCAATACTAGCATAAAAAAACAACAAAAAAAACTAACCAATAAAATCATTACACAACCATTAAATAACTATGCAAATCATGTAAAGACATATTTCCCCATAAGCTGGCATTGAAAAGCAAACACACCAAAGACGGCCGACACAAGTTGACCCCAGCAGCCCGGTTTCAACCTCTTTTGCATTGTGTAGGTACAATTCATACATACCTCCTTGTCTACATATTTTCTTGCCCGGTTTCCTGGCACATTCCTTGGATATTCTTTTGACTGTAAAATGAATAGAAGACTAAAGAATAACATAGAGCCCCTGGACGTACCGCACACAGGAGCTATCTAGCATGCACGCGCCCTCACACACACAGACACACACACACACACACACACACACACACACATTCAGTCGTACAAAGCCGTGATTGTGCGAATGCCACATGGAGACGGGAAAGGGGAAAAAGTAATGTCGCTATAGCCTCAATCAGGGAAGCATTCAGGGGATCCGTTGGTCCGGACATACCCCGGTCCGGTCGGGTTCGTGACACGGCGCTGTCTTGTTAAATGAGGTGTGGGCTTTTGTGGTGGAGCACAATGGACGGTGATGAGTGCGAAGGGTGAGGGAGGGCGTTATGAGGAAGATGGTGGTATGAAAGAGGAAGAGAAGTGAATAGCGCAGGACGCATCAGCTAGGCGGTTATGTAACTGAACGGGCTGTAGCATTGGAAACCAACGTGTGTTTTGTGAGCGTATTCGATGCTAGGGGTTAGTCTAGTTTTGCAGGTATTGCATTTTAGTGTAACATAATTTGAGGATTTTTTTTTTACTTAAAAGTGTATGCATTAGGGTTGTCCATTCTCTAGATTAGAACCCTGCATTTGGTTCCATATCTGACTAAAATATTTGGATCCAAATTTCACACTGGAAAATTGCCCTATACTATAACATAGCAAACCAAATAAATAAGGCTTATTCGAATAATTTGTCGTTTTATTCTGCAAACACAAACTGAAACTTGCATAAAATGACTTCATAAAAGTTGCTTACAAACTCCATAAAATGCAAATAAAACACAAAATTCCAGGAAACTTCATGCAGCTTCATGAGCAACCTCTAAAACATCTCCGTTTTCTTCCAAAATTCTCCTAAATCATCTTTTGGATGCTGAAACCTAATGCAGGGTTGATTTGAATTTGAGTTGAAATTATCTGAAACTTCGGAAACGGCACGGTGGCTGAGTGGCAACACTCAGGCCTCACAGCAAGAAGGTTGTGGGTTCGATCCCTGGGTTGCCCGCCTTTCTGTGTGGAGTTTGCATGTTCTTCCCGTGTCTGGATGGGTTTCCTCCGGGTGCTCCGGTTTCCCCCATCAACCCAAAACATGCCCGCACCCCTATGAACTAACATCAAGGACCATGTCCACCCTCCCGTGGGCTCACCACCTGCAGAGGGGTTCATGGGGGGGTGAGGTGCTATGAGGATTGGGCAGCAAGCTGCCCCCACGACCCAGCTGGATTAAGCGGGAGAAGATGGATGGATGTTATCTGAAACTTTATTTTTTACCATGATTTAATGGACCAGCCTATTGTGTATCTTTTCTGGTGTAGGGCCCGCCAGTGCTTGTCTCCATGGAGATGTTAATGCTTTGTCTGGAATGTTTCACAGTATGGTATGACATCTATCTATCTTCATGGAGACCAAACAAGAGGAAGTTACAGGCCAGATCTGTGGAGAGGCTCACAGTCAGAATCGAGGGAATTTTGAGCTGTAAAACCACTTGTAATTGACTGAATGTAAAGTTGAGCTGTTTAATGTCATACTGTGGAACATTCCACGAAGAGCAATGACATATCCATGAAAACAAGCAGGTGATGGACCCCCAACCAAAAAGTTACATAGTGAACCTTTTAAAAGCAGATATTATACTGGTAATTTATAATGCAATCCAATTATGTTATGCATGTCTCCCATTGAAACTACTACACCAAAATGTTTTTAAAAAATATTTTAAAGTATTAAAACCTTGTCACTGTATTTTCTATTTGCTGGAATCTGTTGGACTTTTTTTTAGCAGACAACCGCTGAAAAGATTGTTTGAACAATAGATTCACACTATGATGTTTGAATTTTTATCGAATTTAAATGGCGCAGACTTGAATAGACCTCTCAGCAAGGTCAAGTCCAACTCGGGAAACTCAAAACTTTTATTTAAAACTGCCACCGAAACTAAATAAAGTGGCAGATA
Organism: Odontamblyopus lacepedii; assembly: GCA_034769755.1. Lineage (NCBI taxonomy): Eukaryota > Metazoa > Chordata > Actinopteri > Gobiiformes > Gobiidae > Odontamblyopus > Odontamblyopus lacepedii. The sequence continues at coordinate 10,696,559 of CM068350.1, forward strand.
TCGCATCGCTCCCGTCTTCGAAGCTACTTGAATGACAGCGCTTAACTGTTCTGGTGACACTGACATCACAATTAAAGTTTGACAAGTGGGGCAGACTGTACCGCCACAGGAGATCCTTACACAAGCCTGGAGCATTATATCGAGAAAACTTTAAAAAGTGAATACAGAATTGAAACGAAAAGGACATTTGCTGAGTACATGATTTTTTTTTGTGTGAAACGTATCATAATTGAGCTACCAAACATGTCAGCCATTTTGATTTTTCTAAATTTTTAATTCTCCACTTTCTATTTTAATAGGTTTTATTTGTATGCTAGTTTTGGATGTAACTGCAAATACTCTATAATAGAGTATGCATAAGGTGTAACCAAACATGCTATTTTAAAGGTGCATTGCGTAACTTTCCTGGTGGAGGGTGCGTCAAATGCTTTTCTGCATGGACATGTCCTTGCTTTGTTTGGAATGTTTCACAGTGTGGTGTTAAACCTTTCTATATTTAAGGAGACCAAACCAGACCAAGTTACAGGTCAGAACTGTGGAGAGGCGACCCCATTCACAGTCAGAATGCCTGTTTTTCTAGGTATTTGAGCCATAAAGTAGCGCAAGTTTCAAAAACTGTCGCTGTGTCCTCAGGCAAGACACTTCACCTACAATGAATTGTAAAGCGTTTTGTGTGTCTTGAAAGGCGCCGTATAAATATGAATAAACGTAAGGTAGAGCTGTTTAGTCTCATACTGTGGAAAGTCTCGGCAGAGCAATGACATATGCATAGAAACAAGCAGTTGGGATGGACACCTAACCAAAAGGTTACATTGTGCACCTTTCAAGAGGCAATATGTCACTTTTTTTTCTGGTGGACTGAGATGGTTTGCTTTGTCTGGAATCTTCCAACATTCAACTTTAAACATTTACAGGGTGTCCATCATTTCACAGGTCAATAATTTTGGCAATTCTTGTTAAAATAACCAAATATTTTTACAGAATGTATAGAAACAGATCAAGATTTAATATTTATTGTTTTATTTTTGTTCTGTTTTCAGGTTGAGCTGTTTACACCCAAAGAAAAGTCATTTTTGGAATCTGCTCACACACTGTCACTCCAGACTGTGCAGCCTTCAATGCAAAATTTGGAAAAGTTTCAACTGGCAAACAAATTTGGACTTGGTACCAAAAATGTAAAGAGGAACTGTGTTTATGCAGGGCTAAAGGATCTGACAAACATCAACATCATCATTGAGCTAGACTTAGTAGTTTTGAAGATAACTGCTTTAAAATGATGTCAAGGAATATTAGGAATTTTAGGTAATGTCACCTAGTTACAGGTGAGATCTGTGGCGAGACAAGTCCGCTCACCGTAAAAACATTTTTTTCAAGGCAATAAAATCGTCAATGTCGTCTAATAACATATTTTGGAACATTCTACGGTGAGGCAAAGCAATAATATCTCCAGAAAAAGGACACATGGCCTGTATCATTTGAATATAGCAAGCTACAGCGACTATTACAGGAGCTAATATCTACCCTTATGCGTGTTTAAACTCCTTAGAAACCATTGCATCATCAAAAATGTCTTCCCTCTTCTGAGCAAAGATCAGAGAAGTCTAAATATTTATCTACAATATTGACTGATCTCATAAAGTCTTAGATGCACTTTCAAAAATCGTCTTTACCGTATTTGAAAGCCATCTGCATGTAGAGAAGTCATGTTGGGGAAAGCTTATATTTTCTTGCCAAAGACGGATTGTAGTTCTTATTTCAAAGCGCGTGAGTTACATTTGCATACACTTTGTAGTTTTAATATTAAATCTAGGCTATCTCGCATTGCACAGAACTAAACATCTTTGCTTAACACACGCTATCCTTTAAAAAGTGTACATTATGCTAATACGTATGGGCAAAGTAATGGATATAACTGCATAGGAAAAGTTAGAGAGGCGGTGAGATGAAGGAAGTGAATTGCAACTGTTTTAAATGTTTGCACACACTCACCCAAACACTCTATCAACCATCCACCAAGTTATTCCTATCTTTAAGCAGTTGTCATGCATTGTAACACATGCACAGGGACATGCATCGAGACAGACAGAAGACAAACAAGAATGCACACTAGCTACGCACGCTACATCGACTAGTTTAGGAACTCACTCCCCCTGTTAATACCGTTACCTCTAAGCTAGACCCTAAACCGGCAAGGGTACTCACCATCTTCCGTGGGTACGTAGATGTTCAAATATAGGCAATCCTCGCTCTGATCTTGGACGTAGCTGGACACGACATCCATGCTGTTGGTGAACCACACGGGCAGCATCACGTCAGGAAGTCGGCCTTCAACGATGCTCTGCGGGCACACCGGGGCGAAGTGGGTGGCGTTGCGAATCTCCGGCCACGATATAGGAGGCTCCGGCGGTTGGAATCTTCGCTCGCCGGTCGGGGGCGCTGCGTAAGGGACTCCCAAAAATTGCACCACGGGACCTAGGATCTCGTTGTTGAGTTCTTTCTTGACGCCGCGGAGTCTGCCGTACGTTGTGGTGACTACCGGGTCGTTTTCGTCCAGCTTTTCGGCCAAAACATTAATGGGGAACGCATGCAAAAGCAGGAGACCCAGCCAAAGTAAAGACAACCGCCATCCAAGGTTTAAGCATCCCCCGAGATCGACGTATCCGGTCATCGCGCTTCCGTTGGGGGTCGCCGTGAGCAGTCGCGACCCTCTCCGCGGTTCAAATCTCCACCAAGCCATCGCCGCTAATCCGAATATTTACGTTCGTTAAGCTATCCAAGTTGCAAATTCACTCTCTCATGCCATCCAACAGCGCAAGCACACTAGAAAAACTCACTCACACGCACCAGAGCTAGCACATACTCCAAAACCGACGAGAGGGACAGTCACCGTGGCTAATGATCCCGTTTAAAATCCAAACCATACGGTAGAAGTGTAGCAGCCATTAGTTTCCGTCCTGCTTGGCAATAGATGAGCAGCAAATTATTCCTTACAAAGGCCCTGCCAGAAGAGATGAAGCAGGCGACAGGGATGACTTCATCTTCAAGTGCCACAGTTCATCACGGTGACAAATCAGTGAGCAAGCAGGGATCCCGCCGTCTGGGTGAGGGCCACTGGCAGCAGCCGAGGAGGGGGAGCCATGCAGGGGTGGCCCACGGCGGAGGGTGAGGTGCGGTCAGATGTAGCTCTCCTCCTGGAAGAAAAGAAAACACAAGGGATCCGTGCTTTAGAGATTGGCAGTGGATGCAAGGAGCATAGACAGGAAATATTTGAAGATATAGGCATGGATAGAAAGCAAAGCTTTACATTTTTTGAACGTCAGATACTAATCGATACTAAAACCAAATATTGACTTTAGTTTCCTTAATAACTCTCTGATTCCAGGCAATTTCTTCGAAGTAGTACAATAATGAAAGCGTCACCAAGTCCAGTTTAAGATTTTATTTGGGGTTTGTTGATGAGGTTAGGTTAGGTTGCTTTATACATATTCATTGGGGAAATTTATTTGATAAAATCAGAGACCAAGAACCGACATTTCATCTTGAAAGGCAAGTTATAGAAGTTATAGTAATAAAAACAACCCAACAGAGAAGAATCCATGTGTCATTCGTTTGTTTGTTTTTCAATATAGAGCCAAAAAAAAAAAGAAAATGAAAAAAAAACAACCTTTATATTTATTATTTGTCTCTAAAAATAAAATGACATATAGGATTCATATATTTGGTCTATGGGCTGTTAGTGTGAAAAATGTAATATATAAGTCGCAGGACCACCCAAACCCTGAAAAAAGTGTGACTTATAGTCCGAAAAATACGGTACTTACAAGAATCTACACACTCAACTGCCCCTTTAAATATGTTACGTCATTCTGAGGAGCACTTTCCCGAAAGTCAATAATCATATCCTTCGTTTTGGATGAATTACGGTGTAGATGAATGGGGATTGTGCAGTAAGCAGGGATATGAAGTAGTGGAAGAATTAGTGCAGTAAATGAGAGTAAATAATAAGTGTAAAATCAGGATTAAACAGAATATAAGTCTAGTGAAATAAACTCAACTCACTTCCATTTACGCACTAATCCAGTTCCAAATACGTTACTCCACAATTGCAGCTTCCTTCCTTGGCACAGCACAGGTGAAAGGACTTATGTGAATGATCGGCTCTGGGGGCAGAGTGTGGCAGCTCAAAGGAGGGGCCCCTGGCAGGACAATGGGAGGGCCCAGAAAGGAAGCAGGAGTGGGAGGGGGGATTTTCTACAATACCATTACTACTGAAAAAACTACATTTGATCTTAGAGCAATCGTGAACCTGAAAATTTTATTAAATGAATAAAATAAGTTTGAGTGTTTTTTATTTCCATCATTGTGTTTCCCTTAGTACCAAAATTGACTTTAAAATGTTTGTATTGCATTATATTATGATTATATTACGATATTTGTTTTTTATTTGCTTGTACATACATTTATATAATTTATGTTTTATTTTAATTATATGGCGGCACGGTGGCTGAGTGGCAACACTCAGGCCTCACAGCAAGAAGGTTGTGGGTTCGATCCCCGGGTCGCCCGGGCCTTTCTGTGTGGAGTTTGCATGTTCCTCCCTGTGTCTGGATGGGTTTCCTCCGGGTACTCCGGTTTCCCCCATCAAACTAAAACATGCCCGCACCTATGAACTAACATCAAGTACCATGTTGTCCACCCTCCTGTGGGCTCACCACCTGCAGAGGGGTTCATAGGGGGGGTCAGGTGCTATGAGTATTGGGCAGTAAGCTTCCCTCACGACCCAGCTGGATTAAGAGACGATGGATGGATATTTTATTTATCTTTTACTATTTTTTTATTGCTACTTATTCAGAAGTTTTATTATGATTTTTTTATGTGTTTTTTTCTCTTTGTTATTGTTATATATTGTGATGTGTGAGCTACTGTGTCCAAATGATTTCCCTTGTGGATCAATAAGTCTGTCTAAGCCTAAATCTAAGTATTGTGACCACACTTTTTCCGGACAGTATTTAAAAATGATATAAACAACATAACAGCCTCATTTCATTCTACTCTCCAAACTCTGCCTGTCCTTGGATAATCTGAAATATATTTCTAGCCAAAAAAACAAATGCTTAAGTTGAGTTAACTCTTGACTTGAACTAGTTTCTTTTTTTATTTTCCCAAAGATGTTTAAAAGATTTTACCAAATAAACCTCTTTGGATTACTAAGAAACATCTACGTCTATTCATGTCTAAATTCTACTAGATGGATAAATACAAGGTCGATTCAAATATCATTTAAAATATGAATTTTGGTCATTATTACATCTTATATATACATTAATGGTGCATGGGTCATTGCTTTGTCTGGAATTCTTCACAGTATGGCATTAAACCTTTCTATCTTCATGGAAATCAAACCAAGTTACAGGTCAGATCTGTGGAGAGTTAAAGTTGGGAATTTTGGACATAGGGCCTCATTTCCTAGTGAGCCAGAGTGTTGGAGATGTGTGGAGACACTTTTTTTTAAATATTCCATCTAGTCCTTGTATTTGGAGAGGTTGCTGGTGCTAGGCTAGTGCATGTCAATGGCCATAGTTGTTCTGCCACTAAAAATAGTCTTACCCACTCCACAGAGCACCTGAGGAAAAACTATTATAACTCCAGATTGTCCATGTGAATGTTTGTGTCGATAGAATAATTTTAAAAGTAAAATCAACCTTGAATTTGAAGGATTTATGTCTGAGCAGCAGTGAGCTGTACTTCCTGATAGAAGCTCGGCAGCGGTGCACTGATATATGAGAAAATAGTCCCTCAACATGTGACGATTCATGCAATGCAAGGTTAGTTTTATTTCAAACATTCTCTGGACACAGACATTCACATGGACAGTCTGGCTTTGAATGTAGCAACCACCTCCTGCAAATTCTTGTTTGGTTTTAGACCTGGTTTTAGACCTTTTTTAGACCTGGTTTAGAGCCGGTTGTAGTCCTGGTTTAGACCTGGTTGTAGTCCTGGTTTAGACCTGGTTGTAGTCCTGGTTTAGACCTGATTTTAATCCTGATTTAATGTTTGTTTAGTCCTGGTTTAGACCTGGTTGTAGTCCTGGTTTAGACCTGGTTTTAGTCCTGATTTAATGCTTGTTTAGTCCTGGTTTTAGATCCGGTGTAGACCCAGTTTAGACCTGCTTTAGACCTGGATTAGTCCTGGTGTTAGTTCTGGTTTAGAGGCGCACAGGGTCCACGCAGCGAACGCGACAAGACACGATCCACGCGCGGTGTCCACGCTGTACAAGAGGAGATGCAGTGTGTGGCACACTAGATATATACTTGGCCCAATGCTTTATGGGAAGGTTTTCAGACCATGAGTGAGGAAGACGTGTTCAACATATAGTTCTACCCCTGGGCACTGTGCCACGGGACCATATGGATAATTTGGTTTTATGTATCAATGTATCTAGAGTGCGCCATCTATTGGGAAATGCCAGAATTGCAGGGAGAATAAATCTAATAATAAGTTTTATTACACTTCATTTAAGTTTGGCGGGTGGTGCGGTGCCCCTTTCTTCATGTCAGAGCAACTGCCCCTCAAAATTCCTGTGCACGTCCCTGTAATGGCGGTTTTTCTTTATTGCAACCTTCAATTCACAAAGCACATTTTATAACTGAAGCATTACTTAACATTGGAGAAAAGACTGCTCCAATAATTCCATAGAACATGTTTGTAGAGATGGAGACTACAAGTTGCAGGTTTCTCCTCAAAAACACAAGATGCATAATGGTTTGCAGTAAACATTTTATCACCTACATAATTTGAACTTTTGTAATTTTGTCATTACAACACAGAACTGTTGTAATTTCAAAGGATGGACAAAGGAATATGGTATTAGAAAAATGGTAAATGGTAAATGCTGTGTACCCGTGTATGCAGTAGTGGAAGGTAACAAAGTAAAAGTAATACTGTACTGTACTTATGTTTAAAAATGAGATATCTGTACTTTATATAACTAGATTTTAAAATGGAAACTTTTTACTTTTACTCCACTGCATTTGAGAGGAGGTATCTGTACTTTCTATTCCACTACATTTTTGAACATTTTTGGACTGAAAAGTAAAGTAAGGAGTATTTTCTTTACACATTTGTAGTGTGCGCAAAGAAAAATATACAAAGAAAAACAGCTAGATATGAATTCAGTACTTTTTGTTCAACAAATTCAGCACAAATCTGTGTCACATTTCTTTACTCCAGTATCTGTAATTTTACTTCAATAACAAAACTAGTACTTCTTCCACCACTGCATGTATCTGAGCAAAATATGTCTTCCAGATATATCGTACAAGCATCTCATGAGGTCAGAAGAAGTCCAATACGAGCTGTTGGCGTCTAATTAGAAAGCCTTTCATTGCTTGATAATCAGAAAGTGCACATTCGCATGCTAGGTGTTTGAGCTCTACAGTCACGTCTGAACGCTGAGCACTTGTAAACTCATCACGGTGCATAAGGTAAGTGAGGAATAACATTGGACCACCATTTAAAAACGTTTAAAATGAATAAGACCTTCGATTGCGCACTGTGGAACTTTTCTGGAGGTTGTGAAACCATCTTGTCACCACAGAAACAGTACTGCTTTGCCTCGAATGTCCCACCGTATGGCCTTCAATTTATCTATCTCTGTGAAGACAAGGAGGTGATGCCAATAGGCCCAGTTACAAGTCAGATCTATGAAGAGGCGACCCCATTCACAATAATAATACTTGATTTTCCAACACATTTTAAGCAATAAAAACACAAATAAGATCGATAATTTGAATACCATACTGTGAAACAATCCAAGCAAAGCAACATAACATCTCCACGGACACACTTTAAGCATTCGTTTGAACTGCCAACTCATCTTTTTTTGCGAATACTTCGAACAAAACGCACCAAAAACCTGTTCACAATCAAGTATATTGTAGTGATAATCTCAAAATTGTGCATCTCCTGCTGAAAATTGCTCCGATATTATCTGGTAAAAAAAAAAAAAAAAAATCTCCAAATTTAAACCCTTCCCTTTCCATCTTTAAGCACGTCTACCGTTATCCACTCAGAAAGTATGCAGAAGTACAATCAGCCTAATCAAGCAGAGTCCCGACCCCAGTGATTTTCAATGGCTCAGTTGAAAAGCATGTGCCCTGATCATGTCTATTGTCTGTCCCTACACCGACACAACACAACATCTGATTAACATAATGGCACTTGAGTCGTCCATCCATGTTCATAAATAATGGCCCCAATTGTCTGGATAAAGTTTAACAGCACTTCCAGACAAGTTCAGGACTTAAGGGTCGGCTAATTTCCCGGGTCTGGCAATTGAGTGCTTTTGTATGACAACAGTGAGAATTGTTTTAATACAAGGAGAGGGACAATGGGGGGGAAAAAAACGTAAAACACTGCAGTAATTTCAGCAGAAAGATTCATTTTAACTAAGGAACTATTACTGTGTGAGGGATGGTTGTAAAGATGGGGTGTTACACTTCTATGGAGTATTAATTGCGAACACATAACATGTTCAGATCACCATGTTACTTTTTATTGTTTTGAAAATGCTATATTCGCCTGAAGCAACGTGTTTAATAAGTTTTGTTTTCATTTTTGCCGCTCTGAGTCTGAGGGAAGAAGTCAGTCCAAAAAATCGCATTATGTTGCATTGTCACGCAAGGTTTTTCCATCTGCGTAAAATGTAAGACTGTAAAATCTACTTTGTAAAAGTTGTGATTGAGTACAGAGTGTCCCAAACAATTTGACATCATTTCTCAGGCCACTAATTTTCCGGCCCCGTGTGGACGCATGAAAATGCTGAAAACGCTGGTACGCTGACGTCAGGGCTCTAACGGCAACTTCAGATATGGTGCTCTGCTCCTCGTTTTTACCGCCCACATGGTGTCGTGACGCCAGCCTAGCCGTGTGACTAGCGTTTCTGGTGGTCCAGACACAACGTGTGTGGACGCAAATCGTTTCCAATACGCTGATACGGTGATTCGTTTCAGTGTAAATGCTCTCTAAGGTGGGTGGGTGGCACAGCTAGAAGTTGGTTGGTCAAGCCAAGATGTTAATGTTTTCGATGTTCCTCAAGAATATTCCATCCAAGTTGTTGCAGCAAAGATGTTGCACTGCTTGTTTCTATGGAGATGTTACTGCCTCTTCTTGAATGTTCATTTAAGTATGTGTGAGAGACATGATTAATTGAATTACAGTTATACATGACTTTTGTATGAAAGGCATGATTAATTAATTTACAGTTATACATGATTGTGAATGCATTTAAACATTATTGTTGAGGTTCACTGACACGCCTTATTGTTTTTATGGTGTCGTTTTCATTTCTGAACATAGTTATGTTTACAACACAGACTGGAGTGTGTTTTTACCACAGGAAGGCACAAGATGAGAGCAGGGGAGCCTTTATAAGCCGGTTTTAGCTTTTTGTGGCTTCATAATAAATATCCCTTGTGGAAAAGATGACCTAAATCGTTTTCTGTGCCTAAAGATTTGCAACCGATGGCTTTAATGACTCTTGTGTTTGATTGCCGAGTGTTTTTGTGCAGTTTTGTGAGTGTGATGTCCTTGGTATGTTGGGTGTGGAGAGAGGAGTGGGTGGGATGTGGGAGTGTTTTTTTTGTTCATAAAATATTAAAATTGAAAAAAAAAAATACTTTGGCTTTTATTGGAAAAAAGAGAATAACATCTGCATAAAGACACCCACATTTCAGACCTCCAAGAGAAAAGTAGTAAGCCGGGATGGCTCACAACAAATGCAAATGCCACAACACAATAAACAGCCACAACACACCAAAAAAAGCCACGGAATTGACCGCAGGACTCTATTTTCCGACGGACCAAGCGAGGAGGATCAAGAAGGAAGTGAATGGGAAAAGTTGAAGAATGTTGAAATGTAAAAGTGAACAAAGTTGGAAACGTAAGTAAAAGTAATTTATTGTTTACTGTCTGATCGTCGTAAATAATTTCCTACTTGGTCGGTCGAAAAATAGTTCACTTGCGCGTTGTGGCTTTTTTGGTGTTGTGGCTTTTTGTTGTTGAGTTGTGGCTTTTTATTGTTGAGTTGTGGCTTTTTATTGTTGTGTTGCGGCTTTTTATTGTTGTGTTGCGGCTTTTTGTTGGTGTGTTGTGGCTTTTTGTTGGTGTGTTGTGGCTTTTTGTTGGTGTGCTGTGGCTTTTTTTGGGGTGTTGTAGCTTTTTTGGTGTGTTGTAGATTTTTTTGGTGTGTTGTGGCTTTTTTGAGTGTGTTATGGCTTTTTGTTGGTGTGCTGTGGCTTTTTTGGTGTGTTGTGGTGTTTACATTTTTGTTGTGGCGTTTGTATTTGTGTTGTGGTGTTTATATTTACTGTGAGCCCTCCTGGATCAGAAAATAGAGTCCTGCAGTCACTTCCGTTGTGGCTTTTTTTGTTTTGGCGCTTGCATTTGTTGTGAGCCCCCCCAGCTTGTTTAAGAATATGCAAGGAAAGAATGGAAAAAAGACTTGCAATTCAGCTCACAGCATTAGCATACTTTCTGACGGCTACCCCACATATATGTATCTCTCCTCAAACAACCAGCAGCATACATTTCCGCCCGTGACATACGAGCTGTCACGGCCGCCGCCTGTTTTTGTATTTTTTTCACACCGCGTTCCACCTGGATGATCTGACTTCCACAGCTCATAAAGCGCGGCGGAAATCCCATTTAGCTGTGCACGCGGCGGCGACATGACAAGGTGTCGGCAGCCTCGCCAAAATCTGAAGGCGTGTAGATGTAGCGCCAGGCGATAAGGTAGGATGCTACGCGCGCGCTTCAGGCTAACGCGCGGCAAGAGTCAAAGCAGACAGCTAACATTGTGAACGCGCCGGGCTCAGCGGGGAGAGAGTGGCAGGTGAGAGGGAGGAAACAAGCGCTTTTACAATCGCTGGAGGAGCCGAACAAGAGCAATGTGATAACAACAAACGCACGCTTCACTCAAATCCACTTTCTGTTCAGTGCAGCCTGTCTGGAATGGCTTACAGTAATAGTTTAAGATGAAAGATAGAACTTTATTGATCAAACGTGGGGAGTATTCACTTATGCACAAAGGCGGTGTTTCTCAGTTTCTCATTCAGGTGGTCTATAAGTGTAAATTTCCCCACTGGGTGATGGAATACAGAACGTCGTAAACAAGATATCAGCACACAACTCCTTTAATAAGAAGACATGGTTTCTATTTTTTTAGACACAACGAAATCCGGGCACTCCAAAGAAGTAAAAGTCGCACGAGGAAAAGTACAGTCATGGCCAAAAGTTTGAGAATGACACAAATATTCATTTTGGTACCAAAATGTCCTCCGAGAGCAACTTCTCCCAACCATCCAAGAGCAGTTTGGTGATGAAGCCTTTTCCAGCATGATGGAGCATGATGGAGCACCTCGCCATAAAGCAAACGTAGTAACTAAATGGCTCGGGGAATGAAACATAAAGATTTTAGGTCCATGGCCAGGAAACTCCCCAGATTTTAATCCCATTAAGAACTTGTGGTCAATCTTCAAGAGGCGGGTGGACAAACAAAAACCCACAAATTCTGACAAACTCAAAGCATTGATTATGCAAGAATGGAGGGCCATCAGTTAGGATTTGGTCCAGAAGTTGATTGACAACATGCATGGGAGAATTGCAGAGGTCTTGAAAAAGAAGGGTCAGCACTGCAAATATTGACTTCAATTGACTTCAACAATCACAATAATGATTGTTTCCATAATCGAGCTGCCCGAATTTATAGAAATGTACAGATCTGCAGACTTCTGGGATAAAAACTATGGTGCTGATTTCTGCCTGCCCCTTTTATGGTGCGTGTTGAAACATCCTAACAGCCTCCCCTATGGATAAGTGCGGATCACAGAAGTGGAAAAAATAAATGAATATAGTTATGACAAAATGGGTATGCAGCACTGCAGAGTGTGTGTGTCACTGTTAAAGAAAAAAGCATCTGTAGTCGTTGTGTAGTTACCCTGAGGTAGACTGATTTCGCACTGCTTCCTGCACCATCTACCCTCAGATATAGGAAAGGTCGGTGAACGGGAGGTGAAGTGTCTTTCCCAAGGACAAAATGGAGACACTGAGATGGGAGCACTTTCAGTTTGTAAAGGTAAATGGGCAATTGGAAAAAAAAAAAACATCTGAAGGATTGCTTTTCATAACTGTAGTACTTAATGTGATATTTTGCATAATTGTACAAGGACTTTCTGGAGCCTCTGGTTGTTTGTATCAATTCTCTGTAGGCTTTCTCCACTGAGTATTTGGACGACTCTACTGCTTTGTCCATATCGGTGACATCAGATGTGAGTGCGTGAAGAGGCTGTTAATAGCTTCCATCTCCTGAAATGATTTGCACTTTGAAAATCTGGCTTCCTCCTGCGTGTATGTATGGTACCAATCGGCATATAGTTGGAAGGCATTCATACTGAAGGGGTTGTGAGGTGAAGAGTGTAATGCATTTTAGACAGCATTTTTACTGAATGTAAAAGAGTGGAGCTTCAGAGCCAATACGCCAGCCACAAAAGGTCACGAGCCGGTTTACCTTTGTGCTGATCTGGAGTTCAGATTAATGAGAAAAGAGAACGAAGCCAGAAAAGGCATCTGGCATAAATTCTGCGAAATAAATCATGCAAATGAGATGTGGCTACCTCTACAACCTACGCCACAATACTTGATATACTGCAATGGAATTCTATCTCAGCAGAAAGACTTAGAGCAACCATATGTACAATTTTAAATGTTTAATTTAATAAAATCTATGTCCTTATACTTGAGGTAAACTCAAATCAAATATAGCTTTTACTGATAATTATCCACATGCTGATTTATTCTTAGGTACACAAACATCAGACATTAGGCCAAGTTGTTTGCATTATAGTTTGGTTTTGATTCTCAAGAAAAGTATCCAATCAGAAAGCCTTGCATGTGAGTTTGGGTTGCCAGTTTCAATGTGGAAAACCAGTTGGTTTACATCTAAAAATCCCTCTCTCTGATCTGAATCCTCTCTGCGATCATGAGTCAGTGCCAGTGAAGCCTCTGCAGCTCAGTGAGGGAATTCTGGAGGCTTTCACATGAGGCCTGGTCCATATTCTGAGAATGAAAACATTGTCCTAATCCACAGGTTAAAGGCACTGTCCATGATTTTTACTGTCCTCACCTACCTCACGCAATACGAGCATCCTAATTATTCACTGCAGTGACTTGTATCATATATAACAAAAGACCGGAGCGAGGTTTTGTGTCACTGTTATGCAAAACAACAGAGAGCATGCTAACAGTGGACTTCCTGATTATTGAACAATAAACCACTTTTAATCATTTGATACAGATAGTGCACAAGACATATTTTGACCTCAAGCTGCATGTACAGTATATTTGTACTGGGGCAAGACAACAAGTCACCCTTATATTAACAGATAATACTCCCTACAACTGTACAACAACTCACTCTTGTGTAATGGATAATACTCCCTACAAGTGTACAACTACTCACCCTATAACAGGTAAAACTCCCTAGAACTGTACAACCCACCCTTATGTCACAGATAATACTCCCTACAACTGTACAACTCACCCTGTAACAGATAATGCTCCCTACACTTCGCAGTGTCCTGTTAATCATCACTGCCAATTTGCACTGTTTTCTGTGCAACCTCTTGTATATAGTTGAGATATTTTTATGACTTATTTCTATTGTGACAAATTTGTACTTTTTAAAAAGTCTAAACCACTTCCCTTCACTTCCTTTAATTCTCAAACACACATTTTTGGATAGAAAATAAAAGCTCCACTGCCCTTGAACAATCCACATTGCGGCACGGCTCTAACCTGTGCATTTCACATTGAGGAAAGATCTCGAAAGTGACGCTTCATTTATCCCCCGACAAGTCCCACGTTTGAATTACAAGGTTAGCTAAAACTCTGCCTCTCCTCTGCGTATAGTTAAAGTATTTGCTCATGTAAAAATATCCCCCAAGGTCGCCGTTCTGTTTAACGCCCGGGCTACAAAGAGAAGACGTACGCGCGCCATATTAGGGAGAAGTCATTTGACATTGCCGGAAAAGTCCAAAACAGTCGCATATCTTCAGAGAGAAAGAGGAGAGGAACAGGGGAGGGGTAGTAAAAAAGAGTTAGACAGAGAGTTGCACCTGCGCCCAAAGGCAGAGGTTAGTGGCTAAAACCTTTTTAAAGAGTGCCATGTCCCAGTGGAGCTGCCAAAATGAGGATTAGAGAGGTTTGGGGTTGATCAAAATGTGAACGCGCTCCTCTGGGTCACCTCCAAGCGTCGGTACGCAGTCATGGAGGGTGATTATGGCACGATTAGGATAGGCTACCGCAAATACAGAGTAGAATCTTGTCGTTTTTCATACTGTCAGGTTACTCGAATCCTTTTTATACGTATCTCAGTAAGATCATACTCTTTTTTTTTCTCAAACAAAACCAGCGTGAACAAATGGACACAACAGAACAGGCCACAGCTTTGTCATCTATAATACAGGGTGTCCCAAAAAAGTTGACATCATTTCGCAGGCTAAATATTTCTGTTAGAGGGGTTAGTATATGGAACAATCTGAGTGATGATTTTAAAGAGTCTAACAGTGTAGAAGCCTTTTAAAAAAAAAAAAAGTATAAAGTGTTATATTTTGAAAGAAGAATTATGCATTCAATTTTGTTTGTTTTAAAGGGGAACTCCGGCACATTTGAAGCTAAAGTCCATTGCTAGAGGTGGTCGAATACTGTCAGAAGCCAAAGAACGGCACAGATCAGTGTTGCTGAGGAAAAAATCTCACTGTGGTAGTGAGTCTGTCAAGGCAACAAACTAGTGTAGTGATGGGGGCAAGTTCTTAACTTCCAAGTATAACACCTTCAACAATTTGCTTCACATTGAAGAAGCTTAACACCACTTTAACCCATCTTACAACAGCCACGAGTCTAACAAACAAAACGCTCTGCCTGGTTCACTCATTAGTGTCTGGAAATGATATAACACAACTTTATAAGCAGCCTTAGCATTACCTTTGTTGATTTCCCACTGCGCATGCGAAAGCCCAAAAGACTCGATCGCCGACTCCAGCGGTGGCGAGCGGTTAGTAGCCGCCAGAAGCAACAAGTGAGGATCAACTACTGTCGGCGAAGAAAAGGAGAAACTGAGAGTTGTTGAAAGAAAATGGTTTGGGAATGTATTATTTAGGGTTTTCAAAAAATATAATTCATTCGTAAAAGGGGGTTAGAAACGACATCGACGATCGAGTCTTTTGGGCTTTCGCATGCGCAGTGGGAAATCAATAAATGTAAGTGTAAAGTTGTTTTATACCGTTTCCAGACACTAATGAGTGAACCAGGCAGAGTGTTTTGTTTGTTAGACTCGTGGCTGTTCTAAGATGGGTTAGAAAGTGGTGTTAAATGTCTTCAGTGTGAAAACTGAGTTAAGACCTTGCCCCAATCACTACACTAGCTTGTTGTCTTGCTAGACTCACTATCACAGAGAGATCTCCGCTGAGGCAACACTGATCTGTGCTGTTTGGCTTCTGACAGTATTCGACCACCTCTAGCAATGGACTTTAGCTTCAAACGTGCCGGAGTTCTCCTTTAATTTATATTCTGTGTCTTATATATACACCTTGTTTCTGGATGCGTCATTGCTTTGCCTGGAACATTCCACAGTATAACATTAAACAGCTCTACTTTACATTTATTCAATTACAAGTGGTTTTAGAGCTCAAAAATACCTACAAAAACAGGCATTCTGACTGTGAGCGGGGTCGCCTCTCCACAGATTTGACCTGTAACTTGATCTAGTTTGGTTTCGATGTAGATAGAAAGATTCAAAGCCATACTGTGAAACATTCCAGACAAAGCAATAACATCTCCATGAATAAAAGCATTTGATGGATCCTCCACCGGAAAAGTTACACAACACAAATTTAAAGTCAGATTTTCCCTCAAAATTTGACCTCCCTTGTCCGGCCTTATTGGGTCGAGCCATTCCCAATCTATATTAACCGTCATGTAGCTGGCATGTTGATGCCAGAGGATAAAGTGCTGCATGGACGCCTTTTTCAAACTCAGCATTTTCTCTTATTTGTTCAGGGACACAGCAGAATTGCCGACTAAACCTCTTTTACTTTTAGCAAAATGAACCATGCTAAACGGTCCCGGCGGATCATGTCAAACCAGGAAACAAGCCGTGGCTTTGTTTGACGGAAAAAATCAAATCTCCCAGCAGTCCGGGAATGATAAAGCACGTAAACGAAAAGAAACCGAGTAAACAGAAATGGAACCAGATGTTTAGAATACGAAACTACCTTGAAATATCAAATTAGAGCAAAGGCATTTCACCATATCGTCTGCTATGTTCATGTTGTCATGAATTTTCCAGCGCAAAGGTGCTACTGGTAAAGCTGCACTGTGTGACTTTTTGGTTGGGGATTCGATACCTGCTTGCTTCTATGGATATGGCGTTGCTCTGTCTGGAATGTTCCACAGTATGACTTTAAACAGGTCTACCTTACATGTATTCAATTACAGGGGCTCAGAAGTATCTAGAAAAGCAGGCGTTCTGACTGTGAGGGGGGTCGTACCTCCACAGATCTGACCTGTAACTTGGTCTGGTTTGGTCTCCATGATGATAGAAAGGTTTTAATGCCATACTGTGAAACATTCCAGACCAAGCAATAACATCTCCATGGAGAAAAGCATTTGATGGACCCTCCACCAGAAAAGTTACAGAATGCACGTTTAAGGGCTGTCGACTGAAGGAATTCTTGGTGGACTAAAGAGCGTCAGGGATGAGAGCCGAGCCGAGAACCAGAGCGCGGAGCTCCGTGGCCCGGACCCCCACAGCTCAGAGTCTGGAGTGGGCCGGTGTTCCATGGGCCGGTGCTCCACTGATGCGTTTTATGTAATAGATACACTAAAGTCACTCACTCGACCGGGAAAACACAGCACTCGCAGACCACAGCTGATGCCCTGGACATGCATAAAGTATTTTTCTCGCATTGGGGGCGTCTGAATTCAAATGCAAAGGCATCCAGGACGTTTTTGGATGCTCTGGTGTGAACATACCATAAAAAGGGGGCGTGGCAAAAGCTCTCAAAACTATTATGTATTTATGTATATGACCTAAACTCTGCTCAGAACAAAACACCACAACCATATATTTATATAAAGATAAACTCACTTGAATCATGAGTTTTGCATGTAAATACCAACAATAATACCAAATCTTCAGCTCACTTCTTTAATAATAAAAAATAATTATACATTTTATTTATTAGGCACCTTTCTGGACACTCAAGGTCGCCTTACAACAACAGAAACAAATTTAATCTACGATTAAAACATACAGTTAAAGTGACTTTCTGCTGTCGTCCCATAGAAATCCGTATAATCTAGATAAAATGATTGTTTGATAGGTGAGCATGTTAAATAAAAATCTTTTTCAACCAAGCTTTTCTTTTTTTTCCCATCAAAATTCAAATTCTACGGTCATGTGACTCCTGGGGCTATTGTTTTACTGTCTTAAAAACAGTTGATTTTAGTTCACTAGGTCAACGCACATTTCTAGGCATTCCTAATATCCTAATGAATGATTCACTGTGATGACTTTATAAGGGCGTTTCACAACATTCAGAGGCTGGAGGCGTCACAACAATTAGCATGATAACAGCACAGTGGTACCTCCTGAGTCACGGAAATAAAAATCATTTAGAATTTCAACAGTCGCCTACACAACAAAAGCACTTCTGTGGCAACTCAAACAAGCTGCTCATAGCAGCACTAAAGCACTGTAGAGATAAACATGAACCCAGAGTAAGCACTAAGGATGAGCACTAAGGATGAGTTAGCACAGTTAGCATAGTTAGCACGGTAGGTTGGTTTTTCTCACCTGGGGAAGAGGCTTGAGGGTGTCGCATTTTGAGGTGATACATCATCAATATAAAATGTGCATTTAGGCTCCTGTCTGTGAACATTTAGGGCGCACTCACACTCACACTCGGCCGTTCTCAAGCACGATTACGTAGTGTTCCATTTACCCAACAGTTAACCACTGATCAGACTGTTACCGGTTCCCTAGTTGATACTGGAGTGCTCAGACCTGGGGAGAAACGTGCAAACTCCCGGGAGTCAGATCCTGGAACTTTGTTGTTTTTGTGAGTCCAGGCCCTTGGCTCCCTTACGATGCAGCCACTACAGACTGCAAAAAACAAAATCTAGCCACGTTAAGATGACTTGAATCATGAAAGTTTTATCGTAGTTTCATAGAGTCCATTTCACTTGACAAGTAAAATGATCTGCCAGTGGCACAAGACTTTTTGTACTTAAAACATCTGGCTACACTTAAAATAAGAAAAACAACAACTTTTTGCACTTAAAATAAGAAACAAAATCAAACGTTGCTTGAATTAAGAAAACCACACTTATTCTAACTGGTTTGCTGATAATGTTACTGTCAAGTTGAATCTACGGAAATAAAGTCAAACGTTCTTAATTTAAGTCATTTTAACTTCCCTAGATATTGTTGTTTTCTTTTCCAGCGCAGCAGTTTCATTTTGTCCCTAAAAGCTGCTTATACAATATACCTGGACCGGGGCAAGACATATTTGGTCTTTATCACATGAAAAACAAACGTAGTAAGAAACAATGTGTAGTGCCGTTTCTTCATGTTGGAGACAAAGCACTCCTTCCTGAATCTGGACGTTCGTCTTGAATTCTAGTCCAGTAATAGAAAAGTTCTCCTCGACAGTCGGACGAGGAGGGAGGAGCCGCAGAGTAAAGAGAGTTCCATTCACTCTGCCACTGTTTGGTTAATGAGCTCATAAAAGAGACTGTGAGGGCTTTTACGGCAGGATGGAGAGAACGGAGAGAGCAGGGGGTAAAGGGAGAGAAGGAGGAGAGATGAAGAGAGAGGAGAAAGCCGAGAGAGTGGAAAGAGAGAGAAAAGAAGAAAGGACAAGAGAGAGAAAAAGGAAGAGCGATGAGAGACTGGGGAGAGAGTGAGATAATGGAGAGAAGAAAAAGGAGGAAATGAGAGAGTGGAGAGAGAGAAAAGGAGAGTGGAAAACGGAGGAAAGGAGATGAGAGAGCAGGGAGAGAGAAAATGTGTAGAGAAAGGAGAGAGAGTGGACAGAGAGAGACAAGGAGAGAGGAAAAGGAAGGAAAAGAGAGAGAAAAGGAGAAAATGGAAAGAGGAAAAAGGGGGAAAGGAAAGAGTGGATAGAGAGAGAAAAGGAGAGATGAAAAGGGAGGAAAAGAGAGATAAGGAGAGTGGAAAATGGAGGAAAGGATATGAGAGAGCAGGGAGAGAGAAAATGGGTAGAGAAAGGAGAGAGAGTGGACAGAGAGAGACAAGGAGAGAGGAAAAGGAAGGAAAAGAGAGAGAGAAAAGGAGAAAATGGAAAGAGGAAAAAGGGGGAAAGGAAAGAGTGGATAGAGAGAGAAAAGGAGAGTGGAAAATGGAGGAAAGGAGATGAGAGAGAAAATGGCCAGAGAAAGGAGAGAGAGTGGACAGAGAGAGACAAGGAGAGAGGAAAAGGAAGGAAAAGAGAGAGAGAAAAGGAGAAAATGGAAAGAGGAAAAAGGGAGAAAGGAAAGAGTGGATAGAGAGAAAAGGAGAGATGAAAAGGGAGGAAAAGAGAGAAAAGGAGAGTGGAAAATGGAGGAAAGGAGAGAGAGATAATGGAGAGATGAAAAAGGAGTAAAGAAGAGGGTGGACAGAGAAAGAGAAAATGAGGGTGGGAAAAGGAGGAGAGATGAACGTGAGTGGGGGGAGAGAGAAAATGGAGAGAGGAAAAAGGAAGAAAGGAGAGAGTGGACATAGAGAGAGAAAGGGAAGAAAAGGAGAAGAAAAGGGGAGTGGAAAAAGGAGGATAAATTAGGGGGGAGAGAGAGACAGAAAATGGATAGAGGAAGAAAGGAGGAGAGAGAGTGGTCAGAGAAAGAGAGAGAGGAAAAAGAGGAAAAGAGAGAGAGAACAGAGGAGAGATGAGAGAGAGTGGGGAGAAAGAGAAAAAATGGATAGAGGGAAAAAGGGAGAGAGAGAGAAAAGGAGGGAAAAGAGATGAGAGAGACAGTGGGGAGAGAGAAAAAAGGAAAAAAATAGAGAGATGGAAAAAGGAGGAAAGGAAAGAGAGTAGCGGAGGAAGAAAGAAGCAGACTCTAAGCAGAAAGAGAGGAGGAGGAAATGAGAGAAAGATTTGGAGAGAGAGGAGATTTTAAAAGGGAGGGAGAGGTCAGAGAAAAAGGAGAGATGGAGATGCAGGAAGGAAGGAAGAAAAACGAAAGAGAGAGGGGTGATGGAGAAAAAAGAGGAGGAGAGACGAGATGAAGCGAGCAGCGGTGAGACTCGGCGGAGAACAGAGAGTCTGAGCTTGAACGACAGAGCAGCAGAGAGAGAGAAAGAGAGATGGAGGGAGGGAGAGAAAGAGAGATGGAGGGATGGGAATTGAACCAGCAGCTGTCAGGGAGCAGCGGCACCAGAGCACCTGTTCGTAAGAAGAGATGTGCGAGTGTAACAAAAGGAGACAACTGGATGAACTGTGGGTGTTCTACGTGTACCTCTATGGCGGAACCTTCAGCGGTTACCGTAGAGACGCAACGCACAGCGACCGCCGGCGAAAGGTCATGACGCTAAGTTGGTCTGAAAACTGAAAAACGAGCCGCCATTTTAAAGTAAAATCTAAATGGATTGGGGGTATGGTTGGTAGTGTCTTCTTCCTCCTCATCCCTTCTTCCTCCTATACTTCTTTCCCTCTCTCCTCATCCCTATTTCCTCATATCCTATTCTCCTTCTCTCCTCTCCTCATCCCTTCTTCCCTCACTCCTGTCTTTCCTCTCTCCTCATCCCTTCTTCCTCCTATCCTTTTTTCCCTCTTTCCTCATCTCTATTTTCTCATATCCTATTCTCCTTCTCTCCTCTCCTTATCCCTTCTTCCCTCACTCCTGTCTTTCCTCTGTCCTCATCCCTTCTTCCTCCTATCTTTCTTTCCCTCTCTCCTCATCCCTATTTCCTCATATCCTATTCTCCTTCTCTCCTCTCCTCATCCCTTCTTCCCTCACTCCTGTCTTTCCTCTCTCCTCATCCCTTCTTCCTCCTATCCTACTCTCCCTCTCTCCTCATCCCTTCATCCTCCTATCCTTCTTTCTCTCCTCATCCCTTCTTCCCTCACTCCTGTCTTTCCTCTGTCCTCATCCCTTCTTCCTCCTATCTTTCTTTCCCTCTCTCCTCATCCCTATTTCCCCATATCCTATTCTCCTTCTCTTCTCTCCTCTCCTCATCCCTTCTTCCCTCACTCCTGTCTTTCCTCTCTCCTCATCCCTTCTTCTTCCTATCCTACTCTCCCTCTCTCTTCATCCCTTCATACTCCTATCCTTCTTTCTCTCTCTCCTCATCCCTTCTTCCCTCACTCCTGTCTTTCCTCTCTCCTCATCCCGTCTTTCTCCTATCCTACTCTCCCTCTCTCCTCATCCCTTCACCTCCTATCCTATTCTTCCTCTCCTCAGCCCTTCATCCCCCTCTCCTGTCTCCTCTCCATCCTCATCTCTATTTCTTTATCCTTTCTCCTCTCCTCACCCCTTCTTTCTCCTATCCTACTCACCCTCTCTCCTCATTCCTTCATCTGTCTCTCCTATCTTTCCTCTCTCCCCATTCCCTTTTCCTCCTGTCCCATATTTCCCTCTCTCCTCATCCCTTCTTCCTCCTATCCTACTTTCCTTCTCCTCACCCCTTCTTCCTTCTATCCTACTCTCCCCCTCTCCTCAGCCCTTCATCTCTCTCTCCTAACTCCCCTCTCTTTCCTGTCCTCTCTTCTCATTCCTATTTCCTCCTATCCTACTCTCCATCTCTCCTCATCTCTTCTTCCTCCTATCCTACTCTCTATCTCTCCTCATCTCTTCTTCCTCCTATCCTACTCTCCCTCTCTCCTCATCCCTTCATCTGTCTCTCCTATTTCTCCTCTCTTTCCTATCCTCTCTCCTCATCCCTATTTCCTCATATCCTATTCTCCTTCTCTCCTCAGCCCTTCTTCCCTCCCTCCTATCTTTCCTCTCTCCTCATTCCCTTTCCCTCCTATCTCATATTCCCTCTATTCTCCTCTCCTCAGCCCTTTATCCTCTCCTCATATCTTCCTCTTCTCCTCACCTAACTCCTTCTCCCCTCTCTTTTCGCTTAATTCTCTTCTCCCTTCCTCCTCCTTTCTGCCCTCATTCCTACACACATTTCCTCTCCTTCCCCTGTTCTCTCCTCATCTAATTCTTCTTCCCTCTCCTTATCTCTTCATCCTTCATCTTCCTCCTTTCTTCTCTCCTCATGCCTTTTTCCTCTTTCCCCGTCTCTCCTCCCTCTCTACACTTTCATCATCCGTTCATCCTTCTCTCCTATCACTCCTCTCCTTCTTACCCTCTCTCCTCACCCTTTCCTGCTCTATTCACTCTCTCCTCTCCATCTCTTGTCATCTAAGTCATTCATCCTTCTCTCCTTTTCTCTTCATTCTCTTCTCCCTTCCTTCACGCCTACCTCATCCCCTCTTCTCCACCTCTTCTTCCTCTCTCCTATATCTCTCCTCTCCTTCCAATCATCTCTCCTCATACCTTCTCTTCACCTAAACCCTTCTTCCCATTCTCTTTTCTCTTCATTCTCTTCTCCCTATTCTCCTCTCTTTGTGCCTACCTCATCCCCCTCTTCCTCTCCTCCCTCTTCTCTCATTCCTATATGTACTTCCTCTCCTTCCTATCATCTCTCCTCACCCCTTGCCTTCTTCCATTTTCCCCCTCTCTCCTCTGCTTCTTACTCTCTCTCCTCTCCCCCGCTCCTAATTCCTTCCTACTTCTCCCTCCTTTTCTCTTCATTCTCTTCCCCCATGCCTACCTCATCCCCTCTTCCTCTCCACCTCTTCTTCCCTCTCTCCTCATCCCTTCCATCTACCTTTACTCTCACGCACCTCATCTATTTCCTCTCCCCTTATCTCTTCATCCTTCATCTTCTCTCCTCATCCCTTCTTCTCTCTCCGCCCTCGTCATCTCTTCATCCCTCTCTCGGGCTGTGTTCGGAGCAGATTTTCACACGTGGCGAGAAGCGTCTAGCCAAGTGGAAAATCCCTCTCCAATCTTCACCTCCGCTCCACTCTCCTCCTCCTCTCCTCCTCCTCTCCTTTCACACCTTCACTTCCCTCCCGTCCCTCCTGTCTCATCCGGAATCATTTTGTCGGGTGTGTTTGATTCGCTGACCCGCGCAGACCTGTTAATATAGATCCCAGCACATTTCTCACTCTGACACTTTTACATATGCATAAGCGGCCTTTTCACAACCTGTTGGTGGATTAATATATTCACACCTTATGCTTTGCCTGAACTACTTTTTATTACTGTTATTTTTGAATTTGCATAATCCAACAGAATAGAATCCACGCTCCCTGTCTGTCGACGCAGTTGCCGGGGGCGGGTTGATAAAAAGAGTGGCTGGCGTTCTGTACCGACGGCCTATTCGCATCCACCAAAACACGGAAAATTTCTCTGATCTGGCCAAGATTTGAACGCTTATATCAGGTTATTCATGTTGTTTTCAGATTTATTATCGACTCATTAGAGCTGGGCGATCATATCTCAGTCATATCTGTGGAGAAGTGGCTCTTGCGTTCTTTTCATGCTCTTATTGAGCAACAGCAAAAAAAATGGAGTAAATGCAGGATATATAACCTTAATGCCATACTGTGGAACATTTCGGGCAAAGCAATTGATGGTTTGCAGATTCTAGAATGTGATTTCCCCATGATTGCATTGCAGTTTGTAGTGAAAAATCCAAACGGTAAATTCATTACTATTAGTGACTAGACTGTACAACTCACTGTATTCTCTTATGCATTTTGAATGTATTTATTTTAGTTTCCCCCCATCTGTTTAAATTAGGGCTGTCAAAAGATTCATTTTTAAAATTTCGATTAAGATCAGAAATTCCATAGTTAATCATGATTAATCGCATACTGAATTGCATGTTTAAAATTGTGTTATTTTGCATTTCAAGACAGTTTTAAAGCCATAATGTAAAGCAATTCATACCCATTTAGCGATCGCTGTAGTTATTTTCTTGCCGTGTGAAATGGTCATTTGTCGGATCTGAGGTTCGCTTGGCTGAGACGCTCCGGTCGCTGCACCCGGGGGTTTAGCTCGGAGGTGCTAACTTAGACTAGACGTACTTCGGTGATACTGAAACTCTGCTTGACACAGGCTGCATTTAACTCTTGACTTGTAAACTGTAGCATCTGGACGTTTTTTAAAGTCAAATAAACCAGAAATGTCTATTTCTCCATCACAGCGGTAAGTTTACTGAAACACGGCGCTCTGAAGTTCGAAAGTGAAACAGCCAGAGGAGCTGCCTACGGATGTGTAGAAGAGACAAAAAGTCGGTGAACTCTAACGCGAGTAAAAAAAAAAAAAAAATCACATCTTTAGAAGGGACAAAAGGCTGGTGAAGTCTTTCAAAAAAAATATCGCGTTATAGATTGCATTAAACTAGTCACGATTATCCCGTTAACGCTGACAGCCCTAGTTTAAATCTAATGGCCTATACAGTGTTGTGATGTGATCTGAAACTCAGTAAGATCATGAAGACAAGCAGGTGGCAGGTCCCACCTCACCTTAGAAGTTCCACAGTGCATCTTTAATACTCATTTGACAACAGCGCCACTATAAAACGTCTACATTTCTCTGGCAGATTGTATGTCGCCCTTATTCTTTTAGATTTGTGTCCAAGCTGGATTTGACAGGCCAGACGCAGCCTATTATCTGATCCAGGACCGGCTGTGTGCTGACGGAGAGAAAAATGCCACTGATGTGAAATGCTCTTTCGAATCAGTGTCACCATTTAACAAGTGCTAATATTTCATACAACAGAGCGGACAGCCAGACCGCATTGATCTGCTGTTACCAAAGGCGGTTAACAGCCAGATCGCTCACTCTAAAGTAATGCTGTGCGATGTATTGAAATTGAATAGAAATGGCAAGGTCCTCTGCAAAAAGAAAAAAAAAATCTTGTACCTATAGTTAAGACCTCTTCAGTCACGTTCGGAATTGCATTGGATTCTTGTAATATTTCATCAGTCTGTATTTCAGTCCAACAAGGGTCACATATATATATATAAAAAATGAAAAAATATGAGTTTCTATTGAACTTTTTCAAATATTTACAGTGTCAGGTGCGTAAATCTATGTTTAATATTTATATTAATTATTTTTAGTGTTTTTAATGTACATGAATTGGCTACAACCTTAAAAAATGTCATATGGTGCGACCGAGAAAATTGTTTTATTTTCTAAAACATGGTTGGGATATTCATCTAAGTTCTGAGTAATATGAAATATATAGACACAATCTGCTGGCATTTCTTTGGATTTTTAATGCATATTTATATTTTCTTTTGCTGTCCAATATGACAGTCACCTGCTTGTGTTTAATGAACAAACTACTGCCCTGTAAAATGCATCAAATGAAGAAAAATGCCTAAAGAATCCCATTCACCCAAATCTACTTTGTCTGTTATTAAAACTCCAGCAATTCTACAAAAAACTCTTGTCCAATTGACAAATTGAACTGTACCCGTTGCCATGGATTCTACTTGGACGAATGAGGGATTCTACACACTTCCACCCATAGAATTGCTGCTATTATTAGTCGCACCATATGATGTGCGGTCACACCACATGACATTTTAACACTTTAAGTACAAAAAACATGCAGAATAACTCATGAATTCTGAAAAAAATTATTTGGTTCCATGGAGGTCAGAGGTACTACAGAAATGTGGTGAATTATTATGAAATTTGAACCCTTTTAACTGAGGAAATTGTAATTGGACAGAAAATGTAACTGTCATGTCATTGACCCATATAAGTCTGAAATACTTTTTAGAGTAGCACTGCACCGTTTTGTATGTTTGTTTTATTATTTTACTGTGAACTGCCCATCGTTATACAGGCCTCTATTTTCCTAAAATGTCCATGATTTTTCTCACAAAGATACAATTTGTAGTTAATTCTAAAGATGAGCAATACAGTTGATTGTAAATGTTTGCCATAGCATGCAAAGAAATTCACCCCCAAGTGGTTTTAAATTATGCCTGGATTCAATGAGATGCATCAAAGAAGGCAATTACCACGGCGCAGGAAGTACCTGGGAGGGATATCTGCAAAACAGGATGTGCAGAAAGCCAGCCTATGCAAAATGCACTTAGAAAGAGAGTTTGAACCTCTACTGTTTATAGCAAATGTGTGGGTGCACTCATCTGAATTCGTCAGTGGCCACCAGGTAATTGGAACTAATGTGATTTACATTAGAATTGGAGAAAAAAAAACATGAATATTAATAGCACCTCAGGCTAGGTCAATAAAAGAGTATGTGTCACTGCAACTGGCTGTACGAGTGTCACAGCTTCAAAAGTTTCCCTCTCCAGCTGTTAGAATGCTGTATATATAAACATTTAACTTTAACATTTTTTTAGAAACTTTCTGAAGGTGTCATTTTCTGCATGATTCCAGTGAAAAACAAAGTTAAAACTCTACTTCATAACATAACATTCCCCATGGAGATTTTAAAATAGTACTAGGCCCACTCCTCAATTATTTACCGTATTTTCAGGACTATAAGTATAAGTCGCACCAGCCAAAAGATGCACAGTGAAGAAGAAAAAAACATATATACTGTTGCACTGGACTATAAATCGCATTTTGGGGAAGGGGGGGGACAGACACCAGGAACAGACATTTCATCTAGAAAAGTGAGTTATAGTAATAACAACAGAACAGAGAACAACAGGCTGAACATGTGTCTGGTGTGTTCACGTCACACATGAACAGTTATTCACAAAACTAGGGCAGAAACAACAGAACACAACAAGTTTACCAATCTCTTCATTTCACTCCAAATCACTAAATCCATTCAATTCTTCATCCTCGGTGTCACTTCTGAGCAACTCCGCCAACTCTACTTAAATCCAACTTTTAGTCTGCGATTAGCTTTTTAGTTTTCTTCATTGCAGTTTGACTTTCCTCCACTTTTCTCCAGTCAAACTCAAGTTTCTCGCTCACTCCAAACTTTCCCTCTGCTGCTCGGTTACCGTTTTCAGCTGCATTTCACGACTTGCAGCAGGACAGTGGCTCTTTGTGCAGGAGACATGCACAGTAGAGCGACAAGTGACAGTGGTGCAGGAGTATGGATGTATTATAGTTCTATGTACAGGAGTAATAACATGAGGTGTAGCAGATACTGGCACACAAGCCTAGAGCGCCCTCCCGTGGCCGTCATTGTGAAAATAACCAACATGTGAAATTATACATGTTAATATTTTAATATATAAGTCGCACCTGAGTATAAGTCCAGGACCACCCAAACCATGAAAGAAAGTGTGACTTATAGTTTGAAAAATACGGTACATTTACATTTTGAATCTCAATAGTTTAATAAAGGCTAAATTGAAATATATGATTTGTTCATTTAATGTAATGCACTTTAATAGTTACCTTTAACATAGCTAACCTACATTCAATTAAAGGCCCTATATTATGCAAAATCCACCCTTGCGAGCATTCAAGTCATGTTATAATGTTGTTACCTCCTCAAAAAACATACCTGGAGTTGTGTTTTGTTAATCTGTCTACATCTCCCAAGCTCAAAACACTCCATTCCACCTTGTGATGTCATGAAGCTATAGTTTTCCGTTTAACAGCTACCTTTTGTCTTTAGTTCAGCAGAGATTGGCAATTCCAGGGCTGAAATGATCCAAATGATTCTCGTGAAGGTGTGTGGAGTTTGAAAACACATTGGAGCGCTTCCTGTATTACCACATGACATCACAAGGTGGAAGGGAGTGTTTCCTGTTTGAGAGAAAAACTAGAATTGCAGGGTTTGCGTGTTAATCATGTGTGAACGAAACAAAACACAACGCCGAATATATTTATGATGAGGAAGCGTTATAACATGGATTAGAAAATAGTGTAAAAAAATACCCTTTAAATCATTTGGCCCTTCTGTTTTTGTTTAGTCGAAAACCACACAAAGGACGTCATCATCAGAGTTACCACGGCTATAAATACCCGAGACATCCCCGCAGTTATTGTCTCCCCGTAGTCTATTTGAAACAAAACAACACTGCTTTATCAACAAAACCCTGGCGGCTTATAGGGTTAGCCCAGTTCACCAAATACCCTTCAGCGTGACAATACACAAACACAAGCCAGGCCAGTCTGCAGTCAGCCGCTTTACCGTCTGCGTTGTGTCGTTACCCCAAATTAGCCGAGTGGATTGTAAAAAACGTCATTCATCGTCTTTTCCCTTTGAGAGCTTCCAGATTAATTCGCCATTTGAGAATCAGCAAGACAATGCCATGCACGGGAACAATCCACTGAACAAAAGTTACATAAGTCCATTGTGCGTTTCCGGAGCCGTTCCAGTCAGGGCAGGGACTTAAGCGTGGCGCTGGGTTGCTCTCGGAGATTGGTTTAATAAAGTGGAGAGTCAGCGCGCAGAGTTGGCGAGCTAGCCAGGAGGCGTGCTGATTGTCTGAGAGGCCAGGGAGGAAACTAAAGATTGCTCATTTCATTCCGCTATTGTGTAATTATTTAGCTGGACTTAATCTGCCTTGCATTATGGCACTATGTATTTTAGTATTTCACTGTTTCTCATTTATGTCACCTTTTCTGTTAAAACTATGCTAGAGTATTCTTTGTATCTTCACTTTGATTGCATGAATTCAAAGTCATGCAGTCAAGATTTGTCTTTACATGTACATTTCTCCACTGAGATCTACTGCTGTGTTTCAGATGACATTACAACATCATATACACCAATATTAATGAATACAGATGGGGGGCAGTTAAAATTAAAATGGTTAAAATCCAAAATTATGTTGTAATGCAGTGAGTTTAATTTAGAATTGAAAATACCAGGTTCAACATTTGTGAAATTACCTTTTGGATATTTCTTAGTTTAGTTTAGTTTAACTTAGCTTAGTTTAGTAATCTACCTATAGTCATCTATAGAGACATCTGGCTCTTACCCTCATCTGTGAGTATGACATAATCACATTATAGAATCTGAAAACCACCAATAGAGAGATCAACTAAATATAAAAATAACTTGTATGTTATCAGAAATGTTTTGGCAATAGGGAATAAATTAACATTGCATATGTTCTCAGCTAAATCAATATGCTAAAATGTGCATAGCTGATGCTCAAAACTGACACCTACTTGTATCCATGAATCTATTGTCACTTTGATATAAAAAAATATCCACAATCCACAATATGGCATTATACTCAGGGGTGCACATAACTTTTTCAGTGAGTTACTCAGGTGAGTACCAGGAGATGGAGTTTGGTACGCACTAGAGGTAAGATCTGGCCTAAAAAATCCAGCCCGACCCGACCCGACCCGCGGGTATTAAAACCCGACCCGAGCCCGACCAATTAACTTGATTCGCAGGCCCGAGCTCGAAGCAAACCCGAAATTTCATGCGGACCTGCGGAGGGGAAGATTATTAAGAGGGCGTCGTTCACGTGCGCAGAGCATGCTCTGGCTCTGCGGCTCCTGTTACAGGAGCCGCTCTGGCTCTGCGCACGAATTTAACTGTTTATTTATTTTTAAAAAGTCAGCGAGAGAGAAGCCCGGCCCGACCCGACCCGAAGCAATGATTGACATTCGGGTCGGGTCGGGCTCGGGCTCGGGCTTAAGATCTTACCTCTAACGCAAAGGCGCTCAGTAACTGAAGTGGCATTACGCATTCGTTATTTTTGCTGCGCATGCGTACCAGCGTACCAGTTATGTGCACCCCTGATTATACTCATATATCTTATCTACAATGACATGTTTTTATTACTACCATACCATACCGTCTGACCCTATCAGATCTCAGAAGCTAAGCAGGGCCGGGCCTGGTTAGTACTTGGATGCGAGACCATTGGGAACACCAGAAAATCAGGTGCCACAGGGGGGCACCAGTCGCAAAAACTGCTGTTGTGTCCATAGGCAAAGCACTTCACCCACATTGCCTAGTATGAAAGTGGTGTGTGCATGAGTGATGATGGTGGTCGAAGTGGCTGATGGTGCAGATTAGCAGCCTTGCTTCCGTGCCCACAATAGTAGCTTACCACCATCGGGTATGGAGTCAATTAATCATAATCTATAAACCATCTTTGTGACATATGTCTGTGAAAAGAGCTATATAAATATAAACAACCTTACACATTAAATAACATGCATTCTAACTCTCTACACTTCTCAACAAGCCTATACCTTTTGTTCCCACTGAGTAAAATTTTCTCTGGGATTTATTGTCAAAATAAGATCTCTATAACTA
This sequence comes from Odontamblyopus lacepedii, assembly GCA_034769755.1. Lineage (NCBI taxonomy): Eukaryota > Metazoa > Chordata > Actinopteri > Gobiiformes > Gobiidae > Odontamblyopus > Odontamblyopus lacepedii. Next base: position 10,726,926 of record CM068350.1, read on the forward strand.
TAAAGCGTTCTAGTGTCTGAAAATCAGGAAGTGCGCTGTTAGCGTGCTTACTTTGCTGCTAACTTTACCGTCATGCAAATCTCCGCAAAGTTGTGGAACGCGCTTAGGTAATAATTAGGGTGAAATGAGGAATAACTTTGAACTTCTGCAAACTGTTTAAAATGAACTAGTTCTGTTTTTCACATTTTTACGACCATAAAAATCAGCCACAGTGGCATTAACTATGACTAGACCTGGTCATTTCTCCTACTTACATTTAATACCATCATGTAGAACTTTTACATTTTTTAAATTTTAGGCAATTACGAAATTTACATTCTTTTACAATGGAACATATAAAATCATGATAGAAATAATAAAAACAACAACAAAATATTTTGCCCAAAAAGGAGTGGGAAGAAGAGAATTTATTTAATCCCACTCCCCTCTTCTAATCTAACGTAATGAGCTTTCTTTTTAATTTTTCAGACATTTTACATTAACTATATGAACTATTTACAAGTGCAGACAATGAATAACTGTTCTAACTTGGTAACATAATTATTATCATATTGCAATAACAATACATGAGGAAACCAGCGATGGTAAGAAATTTAAAGATACCAACAATGGTAACAGACGACAAATATAAGTAACGGTAGAGGACATCAGATACTGCAATGGTCAGGAAACAACAAGCATAAACCAGCACTACAAAAGGCAGGATTGTTCTGATATTAGGACCCACTCTCTATATACTGTGACCAGACCATATGTTTATATAACAACTTAAATTTATGGATATTTTGGCATTGTTTGAGACGTGTATCCAGACTATTCCAGAGTTTTACACCACATATTGACACAGAAACTTTTACGAATAGTCCGAACATTGGGCAATTTGAAATGTCCATATCCTCTTAAATTATGAGTTATCTCTCTCATTTTGAACAACCTTTGTAGATTAGTTGGTAGTAAATTGTTGAATGAAATAAAATTACAAGTGTGACTTTCTATACAATACAGTAACATCTCCATGGAGAAAACCAGGTAGCAGACCTTCCACCGCAAAAGTTACGCAGCCCCCATTTACTACCACCATATCTTAACACTCGAGAGGCTCACGAGGTAGAGAATAAGCCCCAATCATTCCATCCGGCTTGTCAGTGCACAGAACATAGCATTATTTCACCCCTATACGGCGGAGAGGGAGCAGGCCGGGAGATAGCTCCGGAGAGACTTATGGTTTAGAGGTACGAACAGTTCATCAGGCCGCGCTGGAGTCGCCCCTCATCATATCCTCCCCCCCTTCATCCATCTATCTATCCATCCATCCGCCCGTTGTAAATCCTCGCAGCGTCACGCAGCTTTCATTTATTTATTTATTTTCCACTTCCTCCTCCGTCGCGTTTGTCCGTCCTATTTTTAAGCGGCTCATCCCATTGTGGAGGCAGCGGTCTAGGGGGATTTATTGAAGTGGTCCTCACACTTATTTAAGGCTCGTGCTTAGCTTGCAGGTCCCGGCCAGCGGTAGATACAGAGAGGGTTCAGGAGGGGAGAGGAAGGGAGGGAAGGGGTGTGCGAGGGGAGGTGACTCAGGGAAAAAAATATACAATGGATTGGAGATGAAATTAAAATATCAAGACGATGCAGGGAGGGAGGAGTGACGTGCTGACGAAATGTCCAAAACTTAACCTGAAGACCTGTTAATAGCACTAGTAAGGTAGAAGTAGTACTGGTGGCAGTTATTGCAGTAGTAACAGCAGTATTTATGAGTAGTATCCACAATTTCACAAGGCATGATTGACAGGCAAATCCGTGAGACAAGCAGGTGATGCACCTTCCACCAGGGAACACTGCAGTTAATGTGATTGTTTAGTACCATAGACAATAAATACTCACACTTGAATGGTTCACGTAGTAGAAGTAGTCATAGCAGTAGCAGTAGTAGTAGGAGTTCTTGTTGTTGTGGCAGTGGTAGTTCTAGTAGTAGTAGTAGTAGTAGTAGTAGTAGTAGTAGGAGTAGCTGTAGCATTTGTAGTAGTTGTTGTAGTGGCAGTAGCAGTTCTAGTAGTAGTAGTAGTAATAGTAGTAGTAGTTGTTGTTGTTGTACTGGCAGTAGTACTTCTAGTTCTAGTAGTAGTAGTTGTTGTTGTAGTTGTAGTGGCAGTAGTACTTTTAGTAGTAATAGTAGCTATAGCATTAGTAGTAGTAGTAGTAGTAGCTATAGCATTAGTAGTAGTTGTTGTAGTGGCAGTAGTATTTCTAGTTGTAGTAATAGTAGTAGTAGTGGTAGTAGCAGTAGTTGTTGTAGTGGCAGTAGTACTTCTAGTAGTAGTAGCTATAGCATTAGTAGTACTTGTTGTAGCTGTAGCATTAGTAGTAGTAGTTGTAGTAGGAGTAGTATTTCTAGTTCTAGTAATAGTAGTAGTAGTGGTAGTAGCAGTAGTTGTTGTAGTGGCAGTAGTACTTCTAGTAGAAATAGTAGCAGTAGTAGTAATAGTAGTAGCGGTAGTAGTAGTAGTAGCAGCAGCAGCATTAGTAGCAGTTTTTGTAGTGGCAGTAGTACTTTTAGTAGTAGTTGTAGTTGTAGTAGTAGTAGTAATAGTAGCAGTAGTAGTAACACTAGTAATAGTAGTAATAGTAGTACATACGTATTTGACGACTAGTGTTTCTAACCTGTAGCTATAACTTCAAATAACAAGATTAGAAGCTGGACAATCTCACTCATTTACTTATGTTTCTTCTAATGGAATGAATCATGTTTGTTTTGTTTATTTGTTTGTCGTCGTGTTGTTGTTTTTATGGATGATTGGAGAGCATGCTCAAAAACCTACAGTATGTTTAACCTTGGTAACAGCTTGGATCTCCATATTTTCCACAGAGGGCCGCATCTGTCGCTGGGGGTGCGTTTCTGGGCACAACACCAGTTCTTCACATTACGATTGTTGCCAAAAGAATTTATTTTTATCCGACATACCTGCCATTAATAATGCAGCTCTTATCCAAGTCTCATTTTCACAGATTCGGGCCTGGCAATGGCATTTTCACATGTTGCAGTGACGTAACAGAATGTGTTTATCTAGCGTATGCCGCCCGTTCAATTGATATTTACAGGCAGGTACGTATGCTGGGGGGACTGCGCGTACGTCTATGGCGGAATGTTAAGTCTGTTAAGTTACCCTGGCCACACGATGTACACATCATAGTCCGTATATATGAGTGGACTAAGTGAGTGTGACGTCACCCACAGTGTTCAGCACCGCTCAAATGAAGCTCTCGACACCACGGTTACAGGAGCGAATTTGGAGCCAGGTTTCATCTTTGGAAATCTGACTGCGAGTATCATAGCAACCACAAGAGCCAATCATGATTGAGGTCGTTAAATGTGCCGCCCTCCTCATGGCATAGCGGCGATACTCTGCACCATTCTGCACGGACCGCTGGATTTCGGTGATTCTTGAGAATAATAAGGAAACTTTTAGCTTTTATCATCAAACTTTTAAATAGTAAGTTTAAGTCATTGATTTATGTTGTATGTTCTGTTACGTGCGAACAATAGAGTTCACAAAATTCACTTTACTTTATGTTAGTTAAATTATGCTAGTTAAGATTCTAGTAACGTTAGTTAATAGAAGATTGATTAATTGAGATATTTTGTCATTTTATTTCAAAAATAGTCAATCGGGGCAGGAAAGTGGGAAGGGGACTTACTTAGCAACAAAACTAGCTGTCAATCAAACCTGTTGCTAACGCGAGTCGGCGGTAGCGACCTCTGGGAATGAAGGCGTCTGATTGGTCCATTATTTATGTTCATATCTTAATTTAGGAACAGGACAGTGAAATGAAAAATTCAGGATCATGTGTCGTGGGTTCAAACGAACATTTTAAGACCAGAATGAGCCAAAAGAGCCTCCTGGAGCACTTCCTGTTTGGCATGCGGCAGCTAACGCTTTAGCTATGTCCACTCATATATATGGTCTATGGGACACATACTCAAACACAGCCTGATAAGTTTTTTAGGGTGTTGAGCACATTTAAAGAGCTCATATTACGCTATTTTCTGATCTATGTTCTAATATTGTTTCTGCATCGCAAATATACAGTACCTGGAGTTGTTTTTAGTTTCATTCACATATGTTTGAACGACATAAAAACAAAGCAGCAGCAAGAATGCAGCTGTTCTCTGTGCCAAAGGTTCTCACACAAAATATTCACATTTTTGGTTATTATTTGTCAACAAGGACTATTTTGTCATTTCAATTGGTCATTTTCTTACTAAATACCAATGAAATTTTGATGACAAGTGGTCTAATAAATTTGTTAAGCCCTGTATATTCATATAAAGCTGTTGAGTAATTATTTGAAGAATAAATAAGTTACCTAAAATAATTGGATCTTTTGTCTCATATGAAAAATAAAGTGAACTGTGTTTTAAGGAAATAAGTGGCATTTTCTGACCCTACGCTGGTATTGGTTAGTATCGGTTATCGGCAGATGCTTAAAGTTACAGTATTGATATCGGTATCAGAACTGAGAAAGCTAAATAGGTACATATCTAATGTTTTAAGGAGGTAACAACATTATAACATGGCTTAAAGCTGATAAGAGTCAGTTTTGCATAATACAGACCCTAAAAATAACACGTCTCCCAGTGTAGTTGCTTACAACATTGGGTTAAAATCTTATCTCCCACTAAACCTGGTTTGCTGGCCATCTGAGATACTATGGACACAGGTCAAAAATGTAAAAGGGGCATAAAAAGAGGACGTTAATGGAGCTATGTAAGGTACGTGGACTTTAAATCTCTAAAATGGCTTTCAATGATTATGACCCTTTTAAAGTAATACCATAACCTGTATTATGTTTTTATTCCTGACATTAAAAATATAAACGGCTAAGTGTTGTATTTGCAATTATCATAGTAGTAAGTAGACCCGTGAATTGATGTATTTATATTTAAATCAAAATACTGTTTAATCGCAAGAAAATTGTCCATATAAAATTATCCATTGTTTTGCCACTAAAAGTCCTATATTACGCAAAAGTGACTTTTGTGAGCTTTAAGCCATGTTATAATGTTACTTCGTCAGAAAAATACCTGGATTTGTGTTTTGTTTCTTTCCTTCATTATTACACTGCAAAAAAGATATAAACCCTTAAATCTATCATAAAATGACTTAAAAGTAGTGAAATAAGAAGTGAAGTAGTAGAAGTAGTAGTAGTATTAGTAGTTCTGAAAGATAATTTTAGTTACTTATCTTAAAATAAACTACCTCTAGACTAGAATTACGCCGTTTCTGGTCTAGCAAGTAGATAAAAAATATGAAACCAAGATGAATAACCTGATATAAGTTTTAAAATGTTGGCCAGATCAGAGAAATTTGCAGTTTGTCTACCCCATTACGATTCTAGTGAAGATGTGTATGGATTTAAAAACACAGTGGAGCACTTCTTGTATTACCACAACATCACAAGGTGGAATTGAGTGTTGGACATGATGTAAATATGCAGGGTTTGTGCATTTGAATGTGTGAATGAAACAAAAAAACACAACTCCAGGTATGTCTACGATGAGGAAACAACATTATAACATACAGTGGATCAGAAAATAGTGTAATATGAACTCTTTTTTTGTTTTGTTTTTATCAATAAAGTGCTTGCACCAGCAGCGGCCGTAATGTCATGTATGAGATGTATGATCAACTCTACTCCAGTGTTAAAATAGGCGCCTGTGACTGCCCTCCACTTGGTGTTTACTTGTGTTTTTCCATGTGAGGCCTGAGGATGGTGGTTGAAGGGGGGACCAACAGCTAAGAGGTACGAGAAGGGACGAGGACGAGGAAACTGTAAGAACGGATGATATGTAAGACGTAAAACTGTTTGAATCAGTATCAACAGTATTAATCCAAATGCTGTCTTTTAAGTCGTTTAGGTATTATTAGGCTTAAAAGTCCCATATTACACACAATTCATTCTAAAAACAATCTTTTAACAACAAATACACACACAGGAAAAAAAATCAATTCATTTCATTTTTGAGCTACAGTCTACGGATTATATTTTGTTTATTTATTTTATGGATCAACAAGTAGAGTACGAGTAGATCAATAAGAGTAGAAATTCAATTGCATTATCAGTTTTCACCAGTTTTTCATATACTATGAAGTGATTTATGTTTTCTTGTTTTGATGACAGGTGGTCTAATACATTTGTTAGGCCCTGTATATTCATATAAAGCTGTTCAGTAGTTATTTGAAGAATAAATAACAGTTACCTAACATAATTGGATCTCTTGTCTCATATGAAAAATAAAGTGAACTGTGTTTTAAGGAAATAAGTGGCATTTTCTGACCCTACGCTGGTATTGGATAGTAATGTTATCGGCAGATGCTTAAAGTCACAGTATTGATATCGGTATAGGATAGGTACAAAAAAAAATCAATTCAGTTCATTTTGAGCTACAGTCTATTGATTATATTTTGTTTATTTGTTTTCGGGATCAACAAGTAGAGTACGAGTGGATCAATAAGAGTAGAAATTCGATTGCTTGATCAGTTTTCACCAGTTTTTCAGATAGTTTAGTTTATTTTGAGCATAATGCACAAAATCATATGTACATGTATATATAATAAAAAATGTAAACAAGGACGATCAAATTTGTTTACATGCCCGAAAAGGAGTGGGAAGAAGTAAAAAAACATATTAAATCCCACCCCTTCTCCAAAATTAGAAATAGTTCTTTTTCACTTCCTGTTAGTCTTTCATTAGGACTTAACCAAGCAACTTTACAGACCTCAGTCATCGTACAATACACTATGAAGTGATTTGTGTTTTCTTGTTTTGATGACAGGTTGTCTAATAAATTTGTCTTGTTTTGATTTTTGTCATTCACTTATTTGATTTTACAGTATTTATTCATATTTTTAATGTACTTCTTTTTTGCGGTTGGGTTCCTGGTGTTGGCCACCTCTCACCTCTGACACCCTGAAACATCACATGTCTGACGGCACAAAGCGACAGGGGCTTATGTAACCGGACCACCGCTGCACACGGCCCCAGTTCACCTAATTTTAGTAAAGACTCATAATCCCCACGAGGGAAAGGACCATTCTGCAAATAAAGAGACACATATGCATCCCGTATTGGACTGTATTGAATACATTTAGCATTTTCCTATTTCTTTTCCGTTTCTACTCACAAAATGAGTACCACTATACGCTGACATTTTTTCATTCTTTACTAGAGAAGTGACTGATGCCTGCCGTTCGGTCTGGTATGGACTAAAATTCGCCAAATATTGTGTGTAATTCCGAGATTTGTCCTCATTTTAAGGGGTATATTATGTAAAATCAACGTTTTAATCAGCTTAAACATATTATAATTGTGTTCCCTCAAATCTGTATTTACATTGAGTCATACATGTTTGAGTAATCCCACTGGAGACTTGAGTGCTCAGAAAATGTCAGTTTTCACCTACCCCTTATCCCCACCCACTTCTCTGTACTGTATTATTAAAATATCCAACTTCAGGTCATACATTATGGTTTCAAAATACCATATAGGCATTAAAAACAAAACAAAAAACATGGAAAAGAAAATCTTCGGCTTGCTTACGTATAAAAGTAGAATAGAATAATTCTAATTGTATATAGAGTTAGGCCCACTTTAATAATATGTGAGAAAATGCTTTAAAAAACTGTTTATGTTTATGTAAAGATGGTTTCAACTGTGGTCGTCTGAGATGGAGTGTTTTTGCGATCAAGGCATTCTGACCCCCATTCTGGAGTCATTTTCTTTTTTCTTTTTTTTTTCTTAATTTTTTTTATTTATTGAGTTTTAAAATTTAAACTAGCCTCTGGATGGGAGCCGAAACATCTTGACCGTAAAACAGTGTCCAGATGACCGCCATTGAACCATCTCTACATTGAACCACTCCAGGACGAATGAAGAATTGCGCCGTCTCTTAGCAAAGGCTTTATATAGCGTTGATTTATACCTGTTCCTTGTTACGAGAAATCGCACTTTCAGTAATCTGTTTCCTATAATACCTTTTCAACAAGCCAAAAGCGTGACTTCTATTTGCAGTGTCACGCATGAATAAAGAGTGTGAAGTGTACGGCCTTACGTAAACGCCGGGACATGATGGAAACAGGTTTGAGAAGTGTCAGTGTAATAACCCCACACAGGTGCTGGGAGTGCATTAAGCTCCGGACCGCTCCGGTGCATGGCCTTAGATCACATGGAGCGTGTGCAATCGATGATCGCCATTCTGCCCCTCGTCACCGGCGCCAGCCTGTGGGGGGTGTCCATTTTGAACAGGGCCTGAGATACACTGGAAAATGTAGACCTACAATGGCTTCAAAATGTTAATTTGGTGTGCAGTGGATTTAACTAGTTCAATTCAGAAATCAGTTTAGGTGTATTTGACTAGTTCACCGAAATCTGGAAATCGGAAATCAGCTTTGGTGTATTTAACAAATAAGGAATCAGTTTATCTACCTTTGACCTGTTTCGGAAACAACAAAATCAGAAATCAGTTTAGGTGTATTTGACTAGTTTCAGAAATTATTTTAGGTGTATTTGACTAGTTTACCAAAATCTGGAAATTGGAAATCAGCATAAGTGTATTTAACTAATCAGGAATCAGTTTATCTACCTTTGACTAGTTTCAGAAACAACCAAATCAGAAATCAGTTTAGGTGTATTTGACAAGTTTACCAAAATCTAGAAATTGGAAATCAGCTTGGGTGTATTTACCTAATCAGAAATCAGTTTATGTATATTCGACTAGTTTTAGAAACAACAAAATCAGAAATCATTTAAGGTGTATTTGACTAGTTTCAGAAATTATTTTAAATGTATTTGACTGGTTTTCCAAAATCTGTAAATCTGAAATCAGCTTGGGTGTATTTAACTAATCAGAAATCAGTTTATGTACATTCGACTAGTTACAGAAACGAAAAAATCAGAAATCAGTTAAGGTGTGTTTGACTAGTTTATCGAAATCCGGAAATCTGAAATCAGCTTGGGTGTATTTAACAAATCAGTTTATCTACCTGTGACTAGTTTCAGAAACAACAAAATCAGAAATCAGTTAAGGTGTATTTGACTAGTTTCAGAAATCAGAAATCATTTTAGGTGTATTTAACAAGTTTACCAAAATCTAGAAATTGGAAATCAGCTTAAGTGTATTTACCTAATCAGAAATCAGTTTATGTACATTTGACTAGTTTTAGAAACAACAAAATCAGAAATCAGTTTAGGTTTGATTAGTTTTAGAAATCAGATAATCAAAAAATGTGTGTATGTGCATTTGACTATTTTCAGAAAATCAGAAATCAGTTTCGATGTATTTGACTAGTTTTTCAAAATCAGAAAATCAAAAATCTGTATAGGTATATTTGAAAAGTTTCAGAAATCACAAAATCACAGAGCAGCTTAGGTATAACTGACAAGTTTCAGAGATCACAAAACTAGACATCAGTTTAAGTGTATTTGAGTAGTGTCAGAAATTTAAAAATCAAAAATCAATTTAGAAGAAATCAGTTTAGGTGTATTTGACCACTTTCCTGAAATCAGAAAATTGGAAATCAGTTTAGGTGTATTTGAATAGTTTTAGAAATCCTAAAATAGAAAATCAATTTAGAATCATTTGACTTATTTCAGAAATCAGTTTACAGATATGACTACTTTCAGGAATCAGAAAATCAGAAATGCATTTAGGCATAATGTTGTATTTTGATTCAAGACATTTCAACCGGCACAGACTTCCGTTGATTTTTCAGTGTGGTCTGAGTTCAAACCCACCTGTATTTTATTTGTACGTGGGTGGACGAAAGCTAGTTGGTGGTAAGGGAAAACCTTAGATACACTATTTTTGTATTTTATTTTATTTTGCCTTTACACCTGGCAGGCATTTTGTGCACGAGCTGCCATTAGGGGTCAGCAGGGAGCGTTGGCGTGAAAAGAGGTGTAAAGATGCAGCTATAAGATGGAAAGCTGAAGTTTGACAAAGGAGCTCGATGTTTCTGACACAGTTTAGCTAGTGCACAATCTGAACTGTGAACATCTGCAGCTGCTCCCGCTACTGCAATTCTTATGCAAGACTTTTGGATTTGTGCGAGCGTGGCTAAGTGTGTGACATTTAAAAACACAAACTTGCAAAGTCACCGGAGGAAACATTGTAGTCTGTGTCTTCTCTCATATCGGGCTTTCAAACGGTCTTGTAGAACATCTAAGGATCTCCTCTAAGATCTTTGGTCTTGGCCTCCCTAACTAACACTACCTCAACATTGTTCTACCCAGATTTTTACTATCACTCCTTTGCTAAATACTATGACATACTATGTTTTGAGCCTTTCCTTCTTGATGCCTTTAAACGTGATGAAACAATTTGCAAAATGGACTTTCGAAGGTCCAATGCTATGCAAAATTGACTCTTATGAGCTTGAAGACATGTTAGAATGTTATTACCTCCTCAAAAGCGTACCTGGAGTTGCGTTTTGTCTCATTCACACAAGTCATACTTGAGTCTTTATTATTAGTCGGTCTATATCTCTAATGCTCAAAATCCTCTGTTCCACCTTGTGATGTCATGAAGTGGTACTTTTCAAGTTAACAGCTACCTCTTACCATGAGTTCAGTAGAGATAGGCGATTCCAGGGCTGAAATGATCCAAATGATTCTAGTGAAGGTGTATGGAGTTTAAAAACACAATGGAGCACTTCCTGTATGACATCAAATGACAACACAAGAAACAACAATATAATCAAGATCAGAAAATAGTGTAATAATTTTAAACTTTTACAATATTTTTTCCTTCTTACCCCACTGATATTTGAGATATCTTTATGATCCTGTATTCAAAACGCCATTGCTCTAAAAATTCCAGTTTTCCCCTACCCCCCATACACACCCACTGCTCTGTATTTACATTGTTTCCCTTTTTTTTACTTAAACCATGATACGTGCAGGATTTACCAGCATCATATAGACATTTTGGTAGGGTTATTGGCATGGTCCGGCAGAACATTTTGGGAATCTGTTTTCAACCAGTAGAATAAAATACACTTTATTGTCCCCTGAGAAGAGTTTGTCTTGGACTCAGTGCAGTATTTGCCACATAACATTGAGCACAACAGCAAATATTCAATAACAGCAAAGATTCAGTGAGTGAATACAGTGAAAGGACAGAGCTCCAATACGGAATGCAGATTTAAGATGAAGAAATTCTACAGCTCTGCTCTCAAGTAAAAGCGTGAAGTGTTTCATATTTTTTCAATTTATTTTGCTTTGTTTGAACTGTAAAGTGGTGCTTTCTGAATTAATTTACACAGTCCAATGGAATTACAGCGTTAACTATAGTGCATAACTGTAGTGGCATATTAACTTGCTGTTGGTTTTTTGTTTCATTCACACGTTTAACACACAAACTCTGCATATTTAGGCTGAGTTCTTCTCTCAAACTGAAAACATTCTGTTCCACCTTGTGATGTCATGTGGTAATACAGGAAATGCTCCACTGTGCTTTTAAACTCCATACACCTTCACTAGAATCATTTGGATAATTTCACCCCTGGAACTGCCAAGATCTACTGAATAAAAGGTAAAAGGTAGCTACTTCATGACATCACAAGGTGGAACAGAACTTTTTGAGCTTTGAAGATCTTCTTAACCATTTGTGAAGGAAACGAAACAGCTACAGGTATGTTTTGCTGAGGTAACGATATCACATAGCTAACAACTCACAAGAAGAAAGACAATTTTGGATAAAAAAGGACAGTTAAAACAACACAAAGAAAAGAAAGAAAGAATTATATTGCCTGTGATCCAGAATACACACTTCTCTGATTCTTTACTAAGATGACCATGACTGATCTTGATTTCTGCAGAAGTAATGAGCAGTTAACCTGACATGAGAGTACAAACAGTGATGGAAAGAATATTTGAAAATGCATTCATACCTCAATTAAATTGTACTTTGTAATTCCGTTGCATGGTCCAATCAGAGAACTGTATTCTGAATGTGTGCAATACTTTTATACATATCTCATAGTGTAAAAACATGACTTATAGTTACAAACAATTTTAGATTTGTTGCAGTTTGTTATGCATTTATTTATGTCCAATTATAGATGAAAAATCTCACATGCACACACTGCAAGAGCTTTGTTTTCTTTTTCTCACTAATACTAATCATTTCAAAGCAGAAATTGTGTAAGGATGTACTGTCATGCATTTCTTTTAATTTAGTAAAGTAACTGTATTTTGAACAAACCACCAAATGAACTGTCCCGGAATGCAGGTACTGAAAAATAGTATTCAGAATAGATATTTTCGGTACATGTATTCATTTACTTTACTTTTACAGTACAAAATACTACATAAATATACATTCTTACTGTGATGTCCTATGATGTGAAATAATCTTTAAAGTAGATGGATACTGTGATAGTACAATTCAAAAGTGTTAAATTTAATGTGTTGATGTCGTTGTGAGTAGAGTGAAGAAAATCCATGTTTCAACATAGTCAAGAGTTATTTCAACTATGATTGTGTTGTAGAGTAAAATAAGTCGTTGTTGATCCGCAGTGTTGATGTCAAACTCTTATAATGTGTGTGTTTTGAATTTTACACTACATGAGTGTTGAGCTTTTGTAACATTTCCAGCCGGGAGAGCTACAGACAGCAGCCATGTCACATCTGCTGCAGGCGGGGAACATGTAAGTAGACCTAAGTTATAACTTTTGAAATGTCTTGATAGCATCTTTCTACTTATAAGACTGTAAAATGTTAAAATAATTTGAACAGGACTATACAGTGTCAGAACACTGTAACATTATGCTACTTGGGGCTTAGCCTTGTGCATGCTTTTCTGAGTTGTGTTATCAAACGTGCAAGAATAGCGAGTGAATAATGCTCCACTAATAATTCGGCTACTTGAAAAATAAAAAAACGCGACAGTTCATGCCCCATGCAGACTCTTGGGTCCATGTTGATTTTCGTTTTGAAATGAGAAATTCAAAATCGTAACATTTTTGTTCGTCCTCAAAGTTTGTGACAGGTGCCCGTGAAGCTCAGCACTTTCCAGACCCGGTTACTGGGTGCTGCGCAAGGGCAAATCCGCAGGCATACTGACATCGTGCATGAAATCGTGAGACTATCCTTGATGCCCGACCCTACTCTTCGCTCCTCGCTCCTCCCTTTGGCCGCACAGGTCGTGCCTGCGCTGACCTCTGCAGTCGGACATCTCCCCCTGAATATTATGCTCTGACTTTGTTCTGGTTTTCTCGGGGTCTGTAAATTGGCTCTCCGAGGATATCCAAGCGTTTTATGTGCGGATTTTGTGAAGTGCTCAAAGGGCCGGTCTATGGAGAGACAGAGGAGTTATGTCCAGATGAGCTCAGAGAGACGAAGGGTCAGAGGTCGGCGTGTATACTCACCAAATGGGGCTCGCAATTTGTTCGCTATGAAAAATGTGGTTTTGCTTAGGATGTGGGTTAATACGAGATTTTAGGTGAGAAAAACATAGAGTAATTATTATTTTGTCAGCCATTTTGTTTGGCAACTATTTTCAAGGTGCAAGATGGGACAAAGTAAGACGTAACTACAGCCAGTCATCTTTATTGCAAAATTTAAGATACAGTATTCTGGAGATGTCACCTGCATGATTCCATGGAAATAGAAAGTTAAAACTGTAGCATTGTTAAGTGATTGTTAAGTTTCTAGCTTTTTTCAGTTTTTCTGTTCTGACAATAGGTTCTATTCACGCTTACGTCACAAACCAGGAAGATTCCAACTTCCAGCGGGCTCTGATTGCACCAGTAAGTTTGATAAAATCTAGGAAAAAATTTAAAATAGCCCACTTTTCTTCATCTACACATAACTGTAGCGTTCCATTATGTTCGGCGAATCAACAATTCCGTACCTCAGTTTTTGTCATTTCCATACTGACGCACAACTCCGAGTGCACTGGGTTCATGCGATTAGAAAAGATCAGGGCATTAAATTCAAGATGATTCCAAACAGCACATACGTATGCAGTCTTTATTTTACCAACGATCACATTTACTTCAATGGGTTTTACAAGTCGGTCGGTGAGCCCAGTGTCAGAAACGACACTGGAAGTTGCCATCACATGTTTCCAAACGTGAAGAGAGCCTTTTGCCTTTTAAAAACCTATGCTGAACCACAAATTGGATAAAAAATGTAAATAATGTCGCAATAAAGCTTCTAACCTCGACCTCATACACTTTCTGTCACACTTATTTATGTTAAACAACTTTAATCTCCTTTTAATGAGATGCCTTGCCTTTATTTTCATTCAGCTGATTTTCATTCACCTTGGTTGCACTTCACAACCCTATACTATACAATTCGGAACATTTTCATCTGTTTTATGCCGTATTGTGAAAGAAACAACATTTCCATGGAATAAGAGTCAGATTTATGATGTAATGTGAAGTGTGAGCTACTGTGTCCAAATAATTTCCCTTGTGGATCATTTACTCTAAGTTTGTGGAGATGCAAGTCCGCTCACGTGTTTTCAGTGCAGTAAAAAACAAAAACATGCCTTTTGTCTAAAAAGTTACATACCGTGTCTTTAAGAATTATGTCACATTGTTCTAGGAAAACAGGCCAATGCTGATTTCACTTTTTACAATCATTTTTACATCATCTCAAATGAACATGATTGAGATTTCTTTGTTGCCTCTAATGTGTGCAGCTTAATTATTCTCCAACTGATTTAACTCACAGTATTTTCATATTAAATATTCATGACTAACAGTGACTAACTGATGACGCAAAAAACATTTTAATAACTTATTTTGTACGCTTATTCTGGAAAGTATTAAGAATCGCCAGAGGAAACTTCCAGGACTCGGACACGTGCAGGTCGAATTGCAGCTGACCCTTCTCACCCTGGACACGGACTTTTTGACCTACTCCCCTCAGGCAGGAGGCTACGGTCCATTCGGACCAGAACCTCTCGCCACAAAAACAGTTTCTTCCCCTCTGCTGTTGGACTCATAAATAATAACACTCGGACTGGTCCCACCCCCCACTCTGCTTCTGTCACATGACCCTGTGTTCTCACACCTGCCTGTTTTGCACTGATCACTGATACTCGTATACTCTATATTATTATACTCCTGTAAATTTGTAAATTTTGTTATATTATAGCTTTTTTTTTCTACTTTATTTTATTCTATTAGTTGGTGCATGTCAGTGTTTGTCTATATCCTGCTCCAAGTACCGCAGCAATTTCCTAATGTTGTGAACCTGTTCACTCATATGGCAATAAAACACATTCTGATTCTGATTCTGAAACAATAAAATAATTCGAAATAAACAAGGAAAATCTATTTATTTAAGGTGTTGTGTGACTCTTCTGGTGGAAAGTCCGTCAAGTGCTTTTTTCCGCAGATATGTTGGCTTTAAACCTTTCTATCTTCGTGGAGACCAAACTAGACCAAGTTACAGGTCAGATCTGTGGAGAGGCGACGCTGCTCACAGTCAGAATGCCTGTTTTTTGAGCTGTAAAACCACCTGTAATTGAATGAACGTAAGGTAGAGCTGTTTAACGTCATACTGCGGAACATTTCAGGCAGAGCAATGACATATCCTTAGAAACAAGCAGGTGACGGAACCCCAACAATTCACGGTTTTCTAATTTCAAAAACATTTTAATATCTTATTTTGGACGCCCATTCCAGAAAGTATTAAGATTCGCCAGAGGTAACAGAATAATAATTACAAAACAAACAAAAAACGAAAATTGATTTAAATAAAACATTTTTCAGTGGATCAATATTCCACTACTTCATTTTGTATTTCAATCAAACCTCATAAGCTACACGTTTACCCTAAAGCGTCCGCGCTAATACTGCTGTTGGGTATTTTTGAGAATTTAATCTGTACCGGATTATCGCGTCTTTTCCACAACGATACAGCCGCTGTTAATCTAGTGACACAATTCTACTCTAATACAACACCGGCGAAATACATTAACCGCATCTCCCTCCAGCAATGCACCACAATTCCCACAATGCCTCAGTGCTAGGGGCGAAACTCAATTAGATTATACATTCCGGATAATTATTTAAATCGTATAGCGCTCTTTGAATCATTAGCGCCTTCTTCTATAATTATCCTCAAGTCTAAAGCGTTTACACAGATCCAGGAGTACACATTGTAGTTATACCAGTACAAAAAAGGTATTGCTTTCTTTTGTTGCCGTCACAATGGATTAAGAAGATTTGCTTAAGGTGAGCCCCAGATTTTAACCGTATTTGCATAATCCTCGAACAGAAAAAAAAAAAAGAGTAAAAAAAAAAAGGGGCTGGCAGATTTGTGCGTTTTAAGCCGGAATACACTGGTCTGTAACTAGAGGAGAAACCAACCAAAGGGTTTTTTTGGAACAAACGTACATTAATATAAAGACGATTTGCCGTGCTACAGGTGGGGTTACGGAGAAGTGAGTGAACGAAAACAAAAACAAGGATAATGCAGAAAATGTACTTTTTTTTCCAATTACTAATACTAATACTAGCCGACAACAACTACTAATCCTACTACTAACAACCACTAATCCTATGACTATTGCTAATCCTACTACTACAATAAATACAACTACCACTACTTCTACTATTACTGCTACTACTAGCCAACAACAACTTCTACTACGAACAACTCCTAATCCTACTACTACAACAACAACTACTACTACCACTACTACTTCTACCACAACTACTACTACTACTGGCCAACAACAACAACAACTACTACTACTACTACTACTACTACTACTACTACTACTACTACTATCACTGGCCAACAACAGCAACTCCTAATCCTGCTACCACAACAACTACTATTACCACTACTACTACTTCTACTACTACAGCTACTACCACTACCACTTCCTTAATTTCACACTTGTTTCACAATTGTATTATTACCAACCACCCCAAACCAGGGATGTCCTAGTTTGTTTTTTTAAATCTGGTCACCCTGTACCACAATATTAATTAAAAATATTTTTCAGATAACAGACTGCATTTGCCAACACAAAATAATAGTATTTTTTGTGTTATCGTGTGGCCAAATACTAGCTCTAAAAAGATCATTCTAACAAACAATTCAGGAGAGGTCCCAATATGATGCTAAATGCTCAAATGAGTGTCTAGTTTTGATACTTATTGTAAGCGATGTTTTTTTTTTCCAAGGTTGCAGTAATAATCCCAGCCTAAAACCAGATTTGTATGGTCTCCCAGCAGCACGAGCTCACTGCAGACAGACTCCGCGGTGCTACTGTAGGTGTCGTGTTGGTTTGTGAGTCGAGGGCCCGTCCCCGAGGCGACCACTTTAGACCTCTTCAGATCCTTTCACACGATTGCACCAGAGCTCACCTGAGGACAGAGCCGAGCTGAGTGCACCAACAGCCCGGGGTCCGCACGCTAGCAGCCGCTAACACACACAAGAGCATGCTAACACACACAAGCTAGGAGCACGCTAACTCACAGCAACAAGGTAGGAACGTACACACACAGAAGTAAAGACATGCTAACATAGAGTGACCAGACGTCCCTATTTCACCGGGACAGTCCCAGTTTTGAGCCCCGTGTCCCCTGCCCCAGCAGATTTATACAAAACCAGTGATTTGTCCCAGTTTTATACAAGAAATGTCCCTCATGTCCCTATTTTTGACCAATTTGATCTAAACTAGGACTAATCTAAGACAAAACCAGGATTACATCAGGTCTAAACCAGGTCTAAACCAGGACTAAACCAAGACTAAACCAGGACTACACAGGTCTAAACCAGGATGAAACCAGGACTAAACTAAGACTAATAAACCTGGACTACATCAGGTCTAAACCAGGACTAAACCAGGACTAAACCAAGACTAAACCAGGACTACACAGGTCTAAACCAGGATGAAACCAGGACTAAACTAAGACTAATAAACCTGGACTACATCAGGTCTAAACCAGGACTAAAACAGGACTAAACTAAGACTAAATCTGGACTACATCAGGTCTAAACCAGGACTACATCAGGTCTAAACCAGGACTAAACTAAGACTAAATCAGGACTACATCAGGTCTAAACCGGGACTAAACTAAGACTAAACCAGGACTACATCAGGTCTAAACCAGGTCTACACCAGGACTAAACTAAGACTAAACCAGTACTACATCAGGTCTAAACCAGGACTAAACTAAGACTAAACCAGGACTACATGAGGTCTAAACCAGGACTAAAACAGGTCTAAACTAGGACTACATCTGGTCTAAACCAGGAGTAAAACTGACTAAATGAAGACTAAACCAGGCCTACATCAGGTTTATCAGAACTTTTGACTAATCTGATCCATGCCAACAGTAAAGAGAAGCATAAATTGTCATTTGTTTGGACAAAATACACAAAACCACATTTGCGAAAGACCACAAAGCAAAAAAATACAGCGACAGAAATCCCTCAGAGTATGACTGACACAAGAATCCACCATCTTACACACTCTTTTCAGAACTTCATGTATACCAACCATCCAAACCTGAGTGATTTATAAGCTATAAAATGTAGAGTAGTAGTAAACATAAAGGAAAGAAAAAAAAACACTGAGAAGGTACTGTATGTCCAAACCTTTGACTGGTAGTGTAAATAAGTCTGTTTTCTGCAGAACAACAAGCAAGAATAAAGATGACTCAGACATGCATGAATCACACTGAACCCAACCTTCAGAGGCTAAAGGCAAAGAGGAATCAACAATAACTTGATTAAAAGCTCCACAAAGTCCATCTTGAAGAACAGGTCAGTTTTATACGTAATGGAACTGGAAGCTAACACCCACGAAAAGTCTAGGCCAAAACGAAAGACAATAAAGGCGAGTCTATCAACCGCCTCTGAGTGCTTAACTATTGGGGTTTGTACTTGACAACAACAATCTACTTTCATTTTGTTAAAACGCAATTCAGTGAAACTTTGGCCAACTTTCTACATGGTTAGAGTGGTTGTTGAAGGTTCGGGGCGCTGGAATGGAGTAAAGAATAATGACTATCCTGAGCGATTGAATTTCTGTTGCCAGAGCTTTACATTTGCGCATTACTCATTCACTCCACAGCCACTAAGCCTGGTGCATTTTGGAACCTTTCTCAAACGCTTTTCTCCGTGGATATGTTATTGTTTTGTAAGGTATTAATTAAACCTTTCAGTCTTCATGGCGACCAAACCAGTCCAAGTTACAGGTCAGACCTCCGCTCACAGTCAGAATGGATGGTTTTTCCACGTATTTTTGAGTTATAAAACCATCTGTACTTGACTAAATATAAGGAAGAGCTGTTTAATGTCATACTGCGGAACATTCCAGGCAGAGCAGTGACATCTCCATAGAAACAAATAGGTGACGGAACCTCAACCAAAAAGTTACATAGCGCACGGTTAATAAATACATACGCAGGATTGCCCGCTTTAACAAGAATTATGGCAGAGAAAAAATTTAATGCTTTTGTTTAGCAGATTAAATACTCCGTCAGCCAAGTTCTAAAAATTAGAATTGGAAATGCATTGCCTTTGAGAGGAAATCTGTCTAAAACATACAATGACTAACAATGACTAAAAACAACTACACCAGTGAAATGGGAAAACAAAAAGTAGGGTACATTTCACTTCCAAATAATTTAGCTTCAAATGTGAATACATAATATTTCACAACAACAAAACAATGTTATTCTAGCTCGACTTACAGGGCAGATCACTGGAGAGGAGACCCAACCCCGCACCCGCACAGTAACACCTGAAAAATAACCCAAACATCTAAGTGTGCAGACAGTACAGCAAAGAACAGCCTTGGGAACAGTCGTCAAACCAAATTGCCAGAGGTGGGACTAAGTCATTGTTTTGCGAATCTGTAGGCTTTAAACAGTATTTTCTAATCATATTTAATCTGTTTATGTTGTTGTAAGGTGACTTTGAGTGTCCAGAAATGCGCCTAATAAATCAAATGTATTATTATTAATATTATTATTATTAAATCTCAAGTAAGCCTCAAGTCTTTGGGCTCAAGTCCATGTCAAGTCCTGAGTCGAAGAATGTATGAATGCAAATCCAAGTCGAGTCCAACTCATCTGCACTGAGTTTCAAGTCATTTCAAGTCTTTAAATCAAACAAAGGACCGAATACAAAATGTGTTTTTGACAATTATCATATTTTTTGGAGTATAAGTCGAAACAAACATGTATAAATTGCACTTTTTGGGGGAAATTAATTTGATAAAATCAGAGACCAAGAACCAGCATTTCATCTTTAAAGGCAAGTTATAGACGTTATAGTAATAAAAACAACTGAATAGAGAACAGTCCATGTATCATCGTTTGTTCATTTTTCAATATAGAACCAAACATAAGAAAACAAAAAAACAACTCTTTTCTTTATTATTTGTCTCTAAAACCAAAATTTAAAAATGGATAATGATTTGTTTTTTCATTTTTGATTTATATGTACGATTCATATATTTGGTCTATGGGCTGTCAGTGTGAAAAATGTAAAGTCACACCTGAGTATAAGTCGCAGGACCACTCAAACTCTAAAAAAATGTATTTTTTAAACAAAATTGTATCACTTAAAAAGTCACGTGCGGATGTAACAATGTCCAAATGTTACAGTACCATATTTATTTAGGGTATCCCCAGGTTTGACTACCCCAAATTTAAGACTTTTTAAAGACCTTTTTAAGACCATGTATATGAAAATTAAGACCAACATCGCACCCATTATGTGGGTGAAAAACACCAGATCCAGTTCTAATAATGACCATTACTCACTCCTTTAAATAACAAAAAACTACTTCTCATTCAGAACTCATGTATAGTCGTATGCACTGCTTGTAAAATGGCTAAAAATCGGCGAATGAAATTTAAGACCTTTGTGGAAAAAATAAGACTTGGACAACATCATTTAAGACTTTTTAAGGCCTTAATTTAGGAACGTGATATTTAAGACCTTTTTAAGACTTTTAAGACCCCGCGGCTACCCTGTAATTGCAATATTTCGGAATTGTAGATACTGTAGATAATATGTGACGTTTTCCTTTATAAAATGCCTTGACAAGGGCAAATCCTTACCGTCATAAGCCAAAGAATTAAGATTTAAGAGTTTAAAATGATGATGTTATTTCTCCATGTTGTCTGGACTGAAATTGAACAGAGGTAAGTGGTTTCAAATTTATTTTTTTATTTTTTGAGAAGAAGCGTCTAAAGTCAGCTGGCTCAAGTCAAGTCCAGAGTCTCGGCCTTCACGTCCAAGTCGAGTCCCAAGTCTTAGTCCACCAAGTCCTCAAAATAGTGACTCAAGTAACTCACAACTTCCAAGTCCTAGTTAAGCTGTTGTCAGTCAGATATGTGCTACATTTTGATGATTAGGTTAGCGCTCCACGGCCATCAGAGAAATATCAGATTACACTGATTGAAGATTTGTGATTTTGGTTACTATTTTTCTTTCAGAGTCTGGCGTCCGACCTGATCAGCCCACAGAGACAGTAAGACAAACATATTCAGCAAACACAGAAGCAGCAGCTGCAGCCTCTCCTCTCCACTCACTCCCTCTGTGACATCACTTTGCTCTCTGCATGCTAACTCCGACACCGAATCCACGCTGCTTTTGTTGATGCTCGCGGTGTGTTTCAGGCATAAGAAGACATGTTTTTCACCATCATTTTAGGTAACAAAACAAAATGGAACAAAACACATGGATGATTTCATGTCATACTGTGGAGCATTTTAGGCAAAGTCAGATAGTGAAACTTCCACTAGAAAAGTTACACAATGATAGTTTTAACAATATTTAATGTAATCCTATTTTTTGTCACGTACCATATCTTTATTTAGGGTGACCAGATTTTAAAATAAAAAACTGGGATATCCCCGTTTTTTTTGTTTTTTTTTTGGTGTTTGGTAATAATCAAATAGTGAAACGAGTGCAGAATTGAAGGAAATTGTTATGCATGTGAGTCAATGTAGTCAAATTTTTTGAGTTTTTGTCATTTTTAAGCAGCTTTTTACCTGAATAAATGATAATTTGTGCCTCTCTTTACCATTGGCTGGTATCAAATTGGTCAAAAATAAGGACACCTGGGAGGTTTTTTTGTTTAAAACTGGGACAAATCAGTGGTTTTGGATAAATCTGCTGGGACAAGGGAAACAGGGACTGTCATGGGTAAATAGGGACATCTGATCACCCTCCTTTAATTCTATCTTCTATAGGGGCACAGTGTTACAGCTTCTTCTGTTCCGATATCGATGCTGATATTTTGGCTTTAAATATCTGCCAATATCAACCGATACTTGGGCAGAGATTTGTAATTAAGTACGGCGTATGGAGGGTCCGTCAAATGCTTTTCTCCATGGAGATGTTACTGCTTTGTCTGGAATGTTTCAGAGTACGGCATTAAACCTTTCGATCTTCATGGAGACCAAACTTTACCAAGTTCAAGGCAACCCCGCCCACAGTCAGAATGTCTGTTTTTCTGAGGATTTAAAACCATCTGTGCTATAAAACAACCTGTGATTGAATAATTGTAAAACAGATATAGGGAAGCACCGATACCAATACTTCCATAATATACTTGTATTTGTTAAACATTTGCTGATATCACGCACCGATACCACTATTACACAACACATTCTGCAGTATCCCAGTTTCAGTATCCCGAATAAGCCAATATCCCGGTTATGAGAAACCAGAGCCAATATAAAGTGACTTTCAGTGAAAGAGCTGCTGCACTCGGACGATCTCTGAAAAGTTTAACATGAACCATCTCCAACACGACATACGCACAGAACAGACTTAGCATCAGCAGAACATCCCACTGGCACAGAAAGAACACACATATTCCACTGACGTGTCCTTTAGTCAGAGAGAAGCTGATAACATCAGCACCAAGCTGTTTTTTTCAGCACTTATATTGTATGCAAATAAACCATGTGGTTTTAAGTTTTGTTTCTGTAAAATGTAACCAAATGTGCGCAAAGCTGCGTTAAACACATTATAATAAAGATTCAAAAAGTTTATTGTCAAATTTTCATATTCACATATGAAAAAGTTAAATTACGTTTCTCACTCTCAATCAAAGCTAAATTAAATCATAATAATAAAATAAAAGTTCTTTTTAGGGAGACAGCCTGGTGTGTAGAGAAACAATATCATGGTTGTATTTTTTTCCAGGTTTATTAAATATATATATTTTTGCTCTTGGATAGATTGATAAAGTATTGTTATCGGAACTCTATATAGGCAAGTACAGAAATTATTGTACAAAAAAGTGGTATCGGTGCATCCTAAGTAGATATAGTATGTTTAATGTCATACTGTGGAACATTGCAGGCAGAGCAAAGACAAGCAACAAGCAAGTGACAGACCAGAAAAGTTAAACAATGCACTTTGAAAAAGTGAACTTTGAAAGAACTTTGAAAAATATTACGAGGTGTTTGGACCAACGTTAAACAGTCTTATTACACAAATTTATAGCCCGAAATAGGATGTTGACTGAACCGATATCGACTGATCCATTAAAACTTTCAATATCAGCGCCGATATCCAATACTGGTATCATATCTGTGCATTCCTAATCTTCTATCACCATACAACAACAACCAAACAATATCAGAAACAGTGACTGAGCTGTAAACCCTTTGCACAGCTCCTCCCGGCTCCGTCGTCCTACATGCCGGTGGACGTCTGCTGACTCCGCGTGAACTTCCCTAATGGAAAAGCCTTGATTTGCTGAGCGATCACAGCTAGAGGAGCAGAGCGAGGCCCACTCCATCCTCCCCATCCTCTGTGCATCTGCATGAACTGCAGCCTCTGATGCAGAAAACCAAATGTTGTGCTGTTCCCAGCATCGCAGCTGGACTGAAAAACACAAACATTTAGCTTCCAAAAAGGCAGAAATAAACTGAGGGGGAGGATACTAAAAAAACGACTCGGTACATGTGAATTCTGCAGATGTTCCGTGATAGGAGGGTGCAGCCATTTTGTCCGACCTTGCGCCAGAATTACAGAGGAAAAATCACATTAGCAAACATTACCGACCGGGCTGTTTACGCTGCCGCTTCAAACATGTCATAATTTTGTTGTGTTTTTGAGGTTATTTGTCGTTTCGCAATTTCTCTGTATCGTCAACGTCAATTCAACCCCGAAAAGTGTGATCTGAGCAAAATGTGTCACACGTTCCCGTATCACTCTATCTTTATTTACTTGGCCATTTTGCTATCTCTCTCCCACTGCACCCAAAAGCTCAATTTGATTCCTATTACACAGCAAAACTGGATTAAACTTTCGGTAGAGAATTTATATCTGTCAATAAAAAGTTTGCCAGCATGAATAAACAATATAGAATCTACAACAGAGTATAACTTAGTTTCTCAATGCACCTTATAAAACAAGAGCTCCTCCAGCAGGGCAAAATACGCCCGTACTTTGAATTATTGTATATAGAATTAAGTTAGAATTTGTCAAACCCAGTTAAAGATGAATTGTTGGTGCAGTTTGGAAGTTTGACATTCCTAGGTGAGACGGTTGTCGAGCTAGAGCGCGGACAAGGTAATGTGTAGTTGTCTTGTATTCTCTCTCTCCCGTTGCCTAGCAACCGCTGCAGCTGGAACTGTGTGTCACCTTTGAACTTTAAACTTCAAAGCTTTGAAGTGTCCACAGACGGATGGACGGACAGACGGACGGACGGACGGACGGACAGCGCCATACCATAATACGTCCCGTTTTATCACGGGCGTATAATAAACTAAATTTACTTTTTGAGCAAATTATAACATAGTTCCCTTAAAAATATACCTGGAGATACATATATTTTGCGTCATTCACACTTGCAGTAAGTCCACTGCCTATGAGACTCACAAAAAACAAAATTTTTCCAGATTTGTGACATCATAGGTAACATTTCAGCAACATTTCGGTGTTGTTTTTAGGTCCAGGAACCATTCTGAGGATTTCTTCTGTCAAATCATCATGTGTGCTTACATCGTCGGGCATGTTTTTAGCTTTTGTTTGTCTTGTTTCAGTGGTGATTCCTTCTGCTGCCAGTATGTGGCGTGCTACCCCAGATTCCATTATAGGGAGGGCATCTGCAGGAACGAAGTGTCTGCTGTGAGTAAAGGGCCTTTATTTTATAAGCAACTTAGTTACATAACATACACAATATTAAAATATTTCTTAATTAACACAAAAGGACAGTTTATACTTTTTTAGCATATCATATTTGACATTTCTTTTACAATTGAATAGATTTGGAAACTTTTTTTTTTTTTTTCATTTTGACTGTTCAGTAAGCTGACACTTTTGACTGAAACACATTTTTCCATTATTGCTGTTCTAAGGCTGTTTTTTTTTTTTTTAAGATTTCCTTTCAAATTATAATGACTTTCTCTCTATGTAAATTTTGTAAAACTTTAAAAGTTCTAAAACATGAAATGCCAAAGCCCAGGTACCCAAGAGTATGTTTAGGGCAATAACATTAACAATGCAAAGAATGGCAATAACAATGCAAAGAATGCATATTATGTGTCCTTTAAAATTCACCTACACTAAAATTCACCATCACTTTCACTAATCTGGGTTTTTTGATATCTGATGCCGATGCTCCAGAGAAACCGTTGGCTGATAAGCTTTGCCTATACTTTTTGGGCCGATATGTATGGCCGATTTAGGGTTTTGTCCCAAAATTGTGTATTTTATGTATTTTTTTAATCATAAAACCGATAAGAGAGCTGTGTAGTCATGTTTTGTGCATGACTGAAGTGTTCAATTTAAACATTATGAATTTTTCTTAAGGCAGCAGGTCAGCCACAACTAAATATCAACTAGATATCGTACTGTCTCTATTCACTACGTCACTTGGAGGGTCCATCATGTGCTTGACTCCATGGAGATGTTTTGCCTAGAACATTCCACAGTATGGCATTAAACCATCTACAACCTCTACTGAGACAAGCAGGTGGTGTCAGGTCAGATCGGTGGAGAGGCGAATCATCCCTCCTTGATCATTACAATCACATCATAATAGCATATGTTGTTTACACATTTTTTTTTGTTCATAGTGTGACCGCCAATACAGCAATTTGGATACCGCTGCTCGACAACTCATTATCATCTACTTACAACAAAAGGACATCACACCGCTCACTGTTGATCTTAAACACACACACGTCTTCACACACTCTGCTCCAGAAAGCACAATATGTTAGGAGTCTTAGAGGAGGCTTCGGAAACTGCTGGAAGTCCATTAGGGGCCCTGGGCACAGCAGCCGCCATAAACAAGCATCACATCTAAAGAACGATCCGAAAACTGTGCGGCATTTTCGGTACAAGGCGCTCTGTTGGCTAGGTGATTTCAAAGTCATCTCCCACTGTATTGTTTGTATTATGACGGAGATGGCCTGCTGCCTCGTACACACTGGTTTTTGGCTGTTTTACAATTGCAAGGACAAAAAACAGAAGCTCACTTCAATACGTCGATGTAAAAGCCTATTAGCAAATTTAATGTCACTGAGGTGGTTAATTTGACATCGTGCAAAGAATATCGATATTTGTCTGGCAAGTGTATTGTTTATACAG
The DNA here is from genome assembly GCA_034769755.1 of Odontamblyopus lacepedii. Lineage (NCBI taxonomy): Eukaryota > Metazoa > Chordata > Actinopteri > Gobiiformes > Gobiidae > Odontamblyopus > Odontamblyopus lacepedii. Next base: position 10,753,533 of record CM068350.1, read on the forward strand.
AGGGCCAGGCCTATCAGTCCATCCAAAACCAAACGTGTTCGTCCAATCAGATGTGTTTATTCCAGTGATGCATGTGAAACGAAGGAGCTCACATATCACTTCCAAACAAACGCACGTTTTCAAGAGTTTTGTAGAGATTGACCGATAGATTGATTGTTTAGAATCCAGAGCAACCAATAGTCGATAAGATCTGCAGATATTGTGTTTTTGAGCCAATATATAGGGCCAAATTTGATTATTTTCCATAAATTCTGTCATTTTAATCTACTACAAACTCACCTACAGTCCCTTTTTACCGAAAACCTTTAAAAGAGCAGTGTAGTTTTGTTTTATGCAGTTATCTCTTCACATTGAAGTATTCAAATAAAGGTTGGCGTGAGCTGGAAGTTGAACCCTTTCATGCACACTACAGTGGACAGCTATTCAATAGTTGCTTTCTCCTCAAATTTCCATACAAAATAACCTTTTTTCTGCTAAAGACACTGCACTGATGCACTTAAGTACATCTGAACGTCTGTTTGCCACAGTAGTTGGCTGATAAGTAGTGGTAGGCATGTTCGTTGTTACAGTTGGAGTTATTTAGACTGTACTATCTACTGTACTACTACTGTATGTTTTTGCAATACATTTAACAGTTCTGGAATATGTTCTAAATATATGAACACAATGTTAAAGAGCAAATATTTACAATATTTCTTTTTAATAATAGTTTTCTCAAACACATATTACATTCGTTGTTCAAATGAAAAATTAAGGTCATTATTTTTTCATGCCTAAAATCACTGGAAAAAACCATGAAGGAGCCTATCATAATTCATGTATGAAAAGGTTAAGGCCAATTTTATTTTATTTATTTATTTAATTTGCTTATTTCATTCATAAAGTATAAAATGACATGGACAGTGTCACAATATCAAACATACAAGAAATTAATGAAAAGTAGCAGCTTAGAGTCAGTAGCAGCTTAGAGTCAGCTTATGTCACCTGCCCTATTTTCCCTTTTCTAGATACATCAACACCGATAATAGCTGTGAAACATTTCAAATCAATACATTTCATTTCAGTCATTATGGATCTTCCCTTTTATGCACAACGACTCAGTTTTCTTTTTCATACATACATATTGCACTGGATTTTATGTGTTTTTAAAATGCCATCATTGTACTTGATTCTTTGATTTCTTTTTCAAGACTTTTCACAGTAACACTTCGCTCCATAACTTTGGTTCTGAATCTGGCTTTTTAAAGGTAGGTTCCTTTTAAATTGCAGTGGCTCATTCTCATCTCAAACAGACATTGAATATTTACGGGTAACACACTGCACTTTGCTTTGTACATGACAATATCCCACATTTTCAACAATTTAAGTTTAACAAATAATGTGTTGGATGACTCTCTATAATGACTGTTGGTGATCATTCTTAAGGCCCTTTTCTGTAAAATAAATAACGGCTGTAGGTAAGTTTTACATGTTGACCCCCACATTTCCACACAGTACATCAGATATGGTGCAATTATAGAGTTATACAAGGTTAATAAGGCTGTACTATTTAGTGAGAACTTTACTTTATGCAGCACAGCGATCACTTTGGAAACTTTGCCTTTAATGTAATTTATGAGACCTCCAGCTTAGACCATCATCAATCATGACTCCTAAAAAATTGGTTTCATTTACTCTTTTAATCTGTATCCCATCTATTTCTAATGTCTAATGTCATGTTGTCTTTTTTTCATTTTATCATTAAATAAATAATTTATTGGGCCAATATATCGGCCTTGGCTAGAGTCTGGTGCGTCGCTCTTGGGTACTGCAGAAATCCGTAATGTTTTTCCCCTGTGATATTTTTTTCCTTTTATTCCCCCACATAACCAGCCGTATTTGTTTTAATACGGACAGACCTCGCTTGTCTCTGATTGGCTAAACCACCTGTCAATCACAGTCATCTGAAGATTCACCGGCGAACAGATTCACATCTTTGTAAATATTTGGAGAAGTGTGTATTTTTGGAAGTATCTAGGCAACTTTTCTGGATGGAATGTTCACTATCTGGTCATTTCCATAGCGATGTTATTGCTTTGTCTGGAATATTCCGCAGTATTGTATTAAAGCGTCAACTGTTTACGGATCAACAACACCTTGCAAAATCATGAATGATTATTTTGAGTGGGTTTGCCTCAGCACAGATCCGACCTATAGCTTTGTCTAGTGGTGTCATCTTGTTTCCATGTAGATCGTTAAGGTTAATGCCATACTTTGTAACATTTTAAGATATTTTATGCCAAGAGTTCCACTGCTAAAAAACAGGCCGCTCCCTTTTGTAAAATTACCATGTTTTATTTTTTCTTTTTCTTACCGTCTTGTTATTATAGATGAAAATTATGTCTAGTGGATCTCATCAAGGAGGGATGGAGCTATATTTTGACTGCAGTAAAAAAAAAAAAAAAAAACTTTTTATACAAAGAGTAGCCTCCAGTGACTTTTTAAAATGGACTCTTCAATAGATTCCCTGATTTTATTTTTTTTCAGTTTTGCCTTTTGTCACATCAACCTCTGCTTCAAGTTGTCATGACCCACATAAAAGAAGATCTTGGACTTTTGAATGAATCGTTTTTACCTGTTACTGAAAGCAGCAGTGTGCTATGCTCTGGAGAAAATCTCTATTCACATAACTCTCTCGAAACCAATAAACCAAAACATACTTCGAGGGGTATTAAAGAGAGGGTGTTATGCAAAATCAACTTCTTGGAGCTTTCTACCATGTTATAATGCTGTTACTTCATCAAAAACGTGCCTGAAGAGATTGTAGATGTCATCCATGCATGTTTGAGTACCATATTTTTTGGACTATAAGTCGCACTTTTTTTCATGGTTTGGGTGGTCCTGCGACTTATACTCACTGACAGCCACAAAAGGGCGCTCTATAGGCTTGTGTGCCAGTATCTGCTACACCTCATATTATTACTCCTGTACATAGAACTATAATACACTGTCCTGCTGCAAGTCGTGAAATATGCAGCCGAAAGCGGTAATTGAGCAGCAGAAAGAAAGTTTGGAGTGAGAGCGAGAAACTTGGGTTTGACTGGAGAAAAAGTGGAGGAAACTTGAACGGCAATGAAGAAAACAAAAAAGCTAATCGCGGACTAAAAATTGGATTTAACTAGAGTTGGCGGAGTTGCTCAGAAGCAAAACCGAGGATGAAGAATTTAATGGATTTAGTGATTTGGAGTGAGATGGAGAGTTTGGTAAATTTATTCTGTTCTGTTGTTTCTGCTATAGTTTTCTGAATAACTGTTCATATGTGACGTGAACACACCAGACACACGTTCAGCCTGTTGTTCTCTGTTCTATTGTTATTACTATAACTCATCTTTCAAGATAAAATGTCTGTTCCTGGTGTCTTATTTGATCAAATAAATTTCCCCCCAAATTAAGACTTATACTCCAGTGCCTTTGGAAGCCTTTATTTTTGTCAATTCCATTGCATGTACAAGACATACAAGAAATCGAAATTGGACCTGTTCACCCGCGACTTATATATGTTTTGTTCTTCTTTATTGTGCATTTTTTGACTCCGGAGCGACTTATAGTCCGGAAAATATGGTAATTTCACAACCTCTCCTGGGCCCTATACGAAATCCCCTTTACGGTTTTGCTTTAAGATTATGTCTAAAGCTCAGCCCACAAGCCTTTGTTAGCCATACTCTCGTTTTTTTTCAATAACTATACAAAAGCAGGACACAAAGCCATACTCTACAACTTCACAAACCTGGGTATCGAAATGCAGGTACTAAATGATACTAAAACAAGTATCAAAACTAGAGCAGGTATCGATGGACCACTATGGAACCTACCTGGGCCACTGAGGATATAAGACACACATGGGAATAGAAGAAAATCCTACAATATAATGTCTAAAGAAAGAAGTGTTTTTTTTTATTATCATCATGGTATCAGAATTGGTATTGAGTATCGAGTCTATTCCTTAGTATTGAAATTGTGTTAGTATTGTGACAACACTAGTGCAGTAGTTTCCATAGCAAAATGCACTCCGACTGTAACGTGATAGCGCTCTGAAGGGGGAGTGACTTACCATGAAGAGCAAAAAACAAAACGTATTAAATGCTAAGACGTTGTTTATGCCGAATATAGCGTTTTCGAAACTGCGAGGCCTGCTGAAAAAGCCTGAAGGGGTTTACTGTTAACACATTCATCATTTGAGCAAATTTATGTGTACAAATAATAACTGCAAGTTCCACTGTTTCTGCTGGACAAATTTCAGCACAAATCTTTATTAAAACCACTACATTTGAAGCTTTGTTAGACCTCAAAATCTGCGCACAATTACATACTTTAATGCGATACTTTTACTTGAGCATTTTTTGGGCTCCTGTATCTGTACTTTTACTTAAAGGCCCAATATTATTCAGAATTTACTATGTGAGCTTTAAGTCATGTCATAATGTTGTTACCTCCTCAAAAACTTACCTGAAGTTGTGTGAAGTTGTTTCAGTCGCACATCTTAAAGTAAAGCTGCATTACATCTCCAAGGTTCGAAATGCTCCACCTTGTGATGTCATGCCGTGGCAGTTTTTAAGTTAACAGCTACAGTACATTTGACCTTTTGTCTTGTAAAGATGGGCAAATCCTGGGCTGAAATGATCCAAATGATTCTAGTGAAGACGCATGAATTTTTAAAACAAAATGGAGCACTTCCTGTATGACCACATGACATCACAAGGTGTAACAGAGTGTTTTCCGTTTGAGAGAAGAACTCAACCTAAATATGCAAGGTTTGTGTGTTAAATATGTGTGAATTAGTTTTGGCAGTAAGTACAGTATTCCAAGGTATCAAAAAGTAGCAACGGTGTCAGTTTCATTACCGTCATTATGAAAATCTGCAGCGCATAAGGACCTAAAATAATATTAGGAGTGTTTTGGCTTCAGGATGAATAACGGGAGAAACAGCAAATGTTGACGGAGCTACAACCCTGCATCAGGCCAGAGATCCCACCACAGTCGCTTCGGACTCACAAACAACGATATCCATCCACACGCAGCAAGGGGGAAGAAAAAAACCTGACACTTCATGTGTGATGTTGAAACGAAAAGTTTGCAAAGGAAACGTTTTATTGAACTCCGAGAGTCGAGAGGGGACGCACTGACGAGGAGAAAGTTCCCGCTCGAGGGTGAAGTCAGACTTTCACGGAAGAGACGGTAACTTCTCCGAGTGCTGAGAGCGCAGGTCTGTCAGATACAACATGCTGCAGTGGGAAATATCACACGCCGTGGACTGTCGCCTTTTTCTTTTTATTCCGGAATCTGCCTCTTCTTCGCCTTTCTTGTCTTGCCGTGTCCCAGATCATTAAATGGAGGGAGATACGCGCTGGTCAAGTTTGGTTTGATCAGAACTTGTGCCTCATCTTCAAATCTAAAGCTGCTATTCTATATCTGAACGGTTTAGGTGAAGCTACAAAATAATTCTTAATTAGTCACGGTAATACCTTGTACCCCGGTAAAATGCTGAGAAGGTTTAACGGTATGAAAATGTGGATATCGCCCAACCCTAGTGTGACTGAAACAAAACACAACCCCAGATATGTTTGTGATGAGGAAACAACATTATAACATAGATCAGAAAATAGCGTAATATAGGCCCTTTATGCAAAATACTTTTACGTTTTACTCGTTAAGTACATTTTAAATATGTACTTTAATACTTTTACTTCAGTAGATTTATTCATATGACACGTGCAGATTTTTTTACTCCAGCATCCGTACGTTTACTTAACTAACAAAACTAAGTAAAGTACTTTTTCCATCACTGCTTATTTCCTACAAATGGATGTTTGCCTGCATCTGTCTTCTCCACGGCGGCCATTTAAGGCACTGCTGTTGGTAAATCGTCACTTAAAGAAATTACGAAATACATCACACCGACTCATCACCAATACAAATCTTCTCGGTGCGGTTTCTTCTCGTATGCTCGGATATATGCGAGTATCTGCTACCCACGGCAACGACGAGGGGGCCACATGGGAAATCAGGATAAGCTCTGCAGAGAGATAGGAAACAGATTAGATTTACATAGCGGCGGTCGCTTTAGTTGGAGGGCGCACTTTGTTGTGTTTTCGGTAATTCACTCGTCAAAACCAGAGCTCTTTAACATCTGGTTTACGCGGCGATGACACTGTCACAACTCAATTATGTCTTGTTACAGGAAAGATGAAGAGGTCAGATAGACAGTAAGCGGGGAGGGAGGTTAATACGAAGACGGCGACTAGGGAGTATTTTTGGCTATGTATATATTTTTAGTTACTGCGTGGTTGCACAGATGGGGATGTGTTACAGCTCCAGCAGGTTGTTAAAAATCGATACCCAGATACTAATAACTAGTACTGAAAGAAGATAGTACTGATTTAAACAAGAATCAATACTGTATTTTGTATGTATTTTCTATTTATCCAAGCTTTTTTCATTTTTTTCTTTTTAGATTATTAGACAGGCTGTCAATTGTTTTAAATTAATTAATTAATTTATCAGAACTACTGCTGCCACAATATTAAAATCATCATGTTCCCACGGCAGTAAAAAGACACAAGGGACTTTTGTACTGTGTGACAAGAACTTGTTTTTCCCATGTAAGAGACGACTGTAGTTAAGGAGCTATATGAACATTTGAGATGCTACAAGCTTTTCACACCATATGTGGCAGCAAATGTGGCAGAAGATCATCCATCCATCTTCTTCCTCTTTATCCGGCGGGGTCACGGGGGCACAGTTCGCCACCCAGTCCTCTGCACACTCGACCCCTATGAACCCCTCTGCGGGTGGTGAGCCCACAGGAGGGTGGACCCATGTCGTCATGGGCGACGTCACAGCCCTTGATTTCAGTTCATAGGGGGGCTGCATGTTTTGGGTTGATGAGGGAAACCAGAGTGCCCTGAGGAAACCCATTCAGACACAGGGAGAACATGCAAACTCCACACAGAAAGGCCCGGGGCGACCCAGTGGAAGGTGGCAGAAGACCTCCCAGAGGAAATACTTTGATGGAATGAACCATTTCATCACCAACTAAAACACCAGAGCGGAATAAGAATGAGGCCTTTCCTGTGTTCACTTGGATCTGCTGACCCTCCCTGACCAGTCCTCCTGTTAAACTTTGACTGAGACACAAAGGCCACTGAGGTGCACAGTAAACAGTCACAGTTCACATTTTTATACTGCACTTTTCCACCTTCAAAGCGCTTTACACCAAGAAACCACTCATCCATTCACATACATTCATACACCAGTGTACACAGACATGGGGGGTGACGTGGGTCAAGTGTCTTGTCCAAGGACACAACGACAGCATTCATCTGTGGGAGCTGGAATCACACTGCCAACCTGTGGGTCAGTGGAATGTGACCACTCAACCGATGATGTTGAAATATGATGGGATTCGAACCACCAACCTTTGGATCAGTGGACAGATTCTACTAACTGAGCTACTGCCGCCCAAGTGTGCCGCAGTGTAAATGTTGCTGGAAACCTGCAACAGTTTGCTGCAGCAAAACATGAATTTCCTTTGGGATCCATAAAGTATGTTTCTCTCACTCTCAAAATGTCAAACTCGATTTCAGTACTAAAGAATAGACTCCATACCAGTTGTAAAACCCAAAGATAATTTTAAAAGCTCTTTTTAAACATTGTCATTTTTAACACAAAATAATAGATTTTGTTTATTATATACATATTTTTATATTTATTCCACTAGTTCTGCTAAAACTCAATATGAAACTTTTCAGAAAAGGTCAAACCTGATCCAGTATTACCAGTATTGAGCCCTTTCTTTGATATCAAAATCAAGTTTGACATGTTAGTATTGTGACAGTGCTATGTCGTCCCATCTGCCAATCACCTGCCACACACTGATACAGCCATAGCAGGATGGACGAAATGTCTTGTCCTGCAATGCTAATCACGGGGATGAAAAAGCAATACATTTTGTAGTATTCACATCTGCCATCTACTGGTAAAAGGAATCTAATAAAATAAACTTACAGATAGTAGCTTTAAATGTCTTAATTCATTGTTTTTAAATATAAAAAAAATATCTATTCAAATGGACAATTGCAGTAGATACAATACCCATTCTGATGTTTGAGCAAAAAGACTGTTTTGCATCAACTTTGCCACCAAATAAATGACTATTGTACAAAACTGGATTAGAAAACTCTAAAATGTTAATGCACAAATTGCCTGATTACAAAACAAGCTGATTTTAAAACTAGAAAACAGTTTTGCAATTAAACTCTTCTCCCACACACAGGACTGCTCTTATTGTTCACAACCTTCAAGACGACTGAGCTCAAATATGGAAATATGCTTTGGAAAAGACAAGACGACAATGAACAGGATTTCATATAGAGAGTGAGTTAGGTCTGGAGTTTGGAATAAATTAAGTTCAGGTCAAAGCACACAGCAGCTTCTATCAGAATATTACTAATTACTAATGATCCAGGCTTAATGAACCTCAAGTTACCCGGTCAGTATAATGCAGCATCCTTAGATGGTCTGATAAAAGAACATCTATAATCTTCTTGAAGCTCTATTCAAAGACCTGTACTGGGCTCGTTTGTATTTGCATATACACATATAGTTTTAAACAATAATTCTAATGTATAGTATTCTTTCAGAGGCTCAAACTCACTTTAAAATTTTATGTTTAATTCATTCACTCTCCATTAGGGTTGTCAAAAGACGCTAAAACCAGTTAAACTATTAGCATGCAATAAATAATACTGGTAAAAAAAGTGTTTGCAAATACGAGGGAAAACAATATAGTAAAATATATAATTAAATATAATAATATACAAAAACAGATATAATAAAATTTAACAAAATATAATAAAATACAAAAACAGATATAATAAAATGTAATAAAATATAATAAAATACAAAAACAGATATAATTAAATGTAATAAAATATAATAAAATACAAAAACAGATATAATTAAATGTAATAAAATATAATAAAATACAAAAACAGATATAATTAAATGTAATAAAATATAATAAAATACAAAAACAGATATAATAAAATGTAATAAAATATAATAAAATACAAAAACAGATATAATAAAATGTAATAAAATATAATAAAATACAAAAACAGATATAATTAAATGTAATAAAATATAATAAAATACAAAAACAGATATAATAAAATGTAATAAAATATAATAAAATACAAAAACAGATATAATTAAATGTAATAAAATATAATAAAATACAAAAATAGATATAATAAAATGTAATAAAGTATAATAAAATACAAAAACAGATATAATTAAATGTAATAAAATATAATAAAATACAAAAACAGATATAATTAAATGTAATAAAATATAATAAAATACAAAAACAGATATAATTAAATGTAATAAAATATAATAAAATACAAAAACAGATATAATAAAATGTAATAAAGTATAATAAAATACAAAAACAGATATAATTAAATGTAATAAAATATAATAAAATACAAAAACAGATATAATTAAATGTAATAAAATATAATAAAATACAAAAACAGATATAATAAAATGTAATAAAGTATAATAAAATACAAAAACAGATATAATTAAATGTAATAAAATATAATAAAATACAAAAACAGATATAATAAAATGTAACAAAATATAATAAAATACAAAAACAGATATAATAAAATGTAACAAAATATAATAAAATACAAAAACAGATATAATAAAATGTAATAAAATATAATAAAATACAAAAACAGATATAATTAAATGTAATAAAATATAATAAAATACAAAAACAGATATAATTAAATGTAATAAAATATAATAAAATACAAAAACAGATATAATAAAATGTAATAAAATATAATAAAATACAAAAACAGATATAATTAAATGTAATAAAATATAATAAAATACAAAGGTGCAGGTAGGATTAAATAAAGTGCAAGTAGAGTATTTCACAGATGAGTTCCGTATTGCACATAATATAGCATAATATAGTATTAGAGAAATGCAGGTGACCTCACTAGGCCAAGTTACTGGTCAGATCTGTGGAGTGGTAACCTTCCTCACATCACAGTAACAATGTCTGTTTTTCCAGATATTTTTGAGCAATAAAACACTCGTAATGAAATGAAATTGTCATAATTTTTATACAATCACAAACCAGTGACAGTATTTGTGACATTTAAACTCCAGTCTCCTACCAATTGAGATTAAATCAGACCACTGAGTCAGTTCTTTTTCACGTGCCTTGCACGGAGAAGAGCTCGGCCGTGCGTGCGCTTACTAGGCTCGTCCACGCTGCTCTCCCAAAGCCCCTCCGATTCCAGCACACCTTTATTCATTTCCAACAATCCATCATGTCAGTACAAAGGCAACCTGATCAACGTATACATAATCTCGTTAAGTTTACCACAGATAACATAGTGAAGTATATCATGACTTTGTTTTACATTGGATCAGATAGGTACAAATTTACGATGGGAACCTAGCTCAGTGCGAAGCAAGAGGTCACAAGAGGTCACACATCTGGTTTTAGCAGAGATAGTGTTAACACAGGCTCTTCATCCTCTGAGCCTGCCTTGTACCATGAGATTGTTTGATGTACATTTTTAATAACCTCATCATTATAAGCATTTTATTCTAACAGAAATGCATGATGTTTTATTTCATTTTGTGGAACATTCGAGACAAAGAAATAGCATCTCCATCTCCATAGAGACAAGCAGATGCCGGACCCTTTGCCTGAAAAGTTACACAGTGCTAATTTAGGGCCAATCCCATTTCTAATTTCTACCCCTGCCCCTTGAAAGTCGACCCCTACGAATTGGGACATCCCTTCAACCATCACATACGTCATCAGAAGTCTCCGCCAGCTTTTACGTAAACTTAACGTCAGAGCGGAATCACACGCAGACCATTGGAAAGGACGCAACCTGAGCTTCTCTAAGGGTTAAACCAATGATATCGCTTTCAATTACTTGAGTTATAATATCAATATAACAACTGTGTAGCACGGACGCTCGCAATTCATTCACAACTTTATTTCCGTGCATCAACCGATCACTCAAGTCACAAATAATGTGAGAATTCTCAACGTAGTACAAGCAATTTTTTTTCATGTGCATTTTATGAAGAAAATAACCATTATGCACTGGAACAACATTAAACTTAAGAAAATACAGCGGTTATCACAAATTTTAAACCATAAATATTGGAGAAAATTTGCGAACTTCTTTGGTCTTTGGTCTCTTTTCTCAACCCAAAAACATGCACTGTAGGTGAGAAAGTGTGTGTGAGTGTTGGTGGTAGCTTACTACCATTGGGTATGGAGTGAATAAACAATGCTTTGTTAATAATGCTCTGTAAAGCGTCTTTGAGGACGTGTCTGTGAAAAAGCGCTATAGCTGTTGTTGTAAGGCAACCTTGGGTGTCCAGAAAGGCGCCAAATAAATAAAATGTATTATTTGGTCGTGGTAGCAGCCATCTTGCCGGTGATTCGCAAGGCATTCTGAGAAATTGCTCATACCTGTCCGTTTGGAGTGTGCCTCTGAAAAATCTTCTATTGGAGCGGTATATAGCCCAACCCTTTCCCCTACCCCTCAGCCATAACAGGAACTGGGGCACCCCTACACCTACACGTGAACACGCAAAATAGAAGGGTAGGTGGTAAAGCCGAGGCGTGTAATGGGATTCAGCCTCAATCAATACCAAAACTAGATACTCATTTTTCGTAGGTATCGATACTAAAAAAGTCGCATTCACAGGACAGAAGAGAACCTTTCCTCAATATCTTTAAAATGATTTTGAGCTGTATCAGACCAAGTATAAGAGCACATAGACTAATATAGACCCATGGAGCACTGAGCATTACACAGATATAAGACCACATGGGGGGTAGTCAAGACTTCAGGTTTTACAAAAGGGTATTGTCTGGAACTATAACTTGCATCCTGATGTCTGATGAACATAACCAACACAGGCAGATTAACCAATCACTTCCACTCACTTCCTATTTAGAATGCGGTGCTCAGCGGGCTAGCAATGTACATTCGTATACATGGTCTATGCCACGACACAACTGTGGTGTAAACTAAGGAACAAAACGGAACCATCAACTCAGGGCTCTACACTAACTTTTTTTTTCAGGAGCACACGTGCCCCTAAGTTAAAAATTTTAGGAGCACAGAAAAAAAAATGGGGGCACAAGTAGGTTTTCGTTTGAACGATTATTACAGTGCAGAACTTATGCACACCAACACCAACACTGAATAAATTGAATACAAAAAAACAAAAGAATTATGACTGTACTTTTCCTGCATGATCGCAATGTTTTTATAAATATATCTTCATTTTATCTGATTAATATTTAGACTTAAAATAAGCCAAACAAACTGTACTGCACTGAAACACTCTGTGGCCCTTTTTGGACTCTCATCCACAGTTTGAGAACCTCTTCTTTAAGAGAACTTCCACTGGCACTTTGCACAAAACTGTTTCAAAGTGTAAAAAGTGGGTAGGATTTTTAAACCTGTATTTTCAAATTCATAACTGGAGTTACATTCTCTTACTGGTTTTACAGTGGTTATTAGCCCCTGCACATTTACCAAACAAAACGCACATTGTGACAAACAGATTTATTTGGAAAACTTCAGCCCACATATCGCCTGCTCTGTGCCCTAGGTCTGCTCTGTGCGGACACGGACATAAAATTTGTTTTGGCGTATTTGATGTGAGGCGGATGGACAGGTGGGATATTTAACCTGCCCTGTGATGCAGGCTGAGGGTGGCGCTGGCGGTGCCGCACGGAGTGTCCGCGGGCTCCAGCGCACAGGTCCCGCACACCAGTACAAGTTTATTGCCTGCAGTAGCGGCCGTAATGATATATGACTGCACTCAGTATTCAGACCCCGAGTCCGTGACGAGACCGAGTCCAAATGCGCTCGAGTCCGAGACAAGACCAAGACAAAACCATCGCTTTGTCGGAGGAGGAAGTCCAGCGGCACAGGGGAATCTACTGAGTGGTGGGACAGGTGTAGGTCCTGCTGCGGTGCCGCTCCTCGTTGAAGGTGGGCATGGGTGTGTTTTTAAGCGGAGTTTGTTCGTCTGAGTGATATCACCGCACACGCAGAGCTCGTATGCTGGGGTTGTGCGCGGTCGGAGGTGCCGTGCCTGGGCTCGGTTCGGTTGCGCTCGCACTGGGCATGTGTGCCACGCTTTAGGGGCGATCCAGGCTTGGGCACGATACTAAAGTCCTAATGTGACTGCGCCCCTAATGTTTGACACATTTAGAACTTTTAGCTCGTCAGTTACGTGTGTGCGCAACTCTCCTTATTGTGGCTGCAGAAGCACTCGCACTGGTGCGACTGTTTTGTTTTTCTCGTTCGCACAGCGAAATATTTACTCGAGTGAAATGGGCGCACTGTAGAGCCCTGCATCAACTTGAAATGCAGTGGAAAAAACAATATCTAGGTAAGTTAAATGACTTAAACGAAGAACATTTTACTTTATTTGAATAGATTCATCTTGACAAGTGAAATTATCTGCCAATTTTTTTCTTAATTTCAGCAACATTTAATTTGGTTTCTTATTTTAAGTGCAAAAAGTTGTTGTTTTTCTTATTTTAAGTGTAGCAAGATGTGTTTTCATATTTTAAGTACAAAAAAAGTCTTATTCCACTGGCCAGTAGTTGAATACTGAAGTGTAGTAGTTTTCATGTTAACACCTTTTAACCTTTTATTCAGTAGAGGCAGTGAATTCCAGGGATGAAATGATCCAAATGATTCTAGTGAAGGTGTATGGAGTTTAAATATGCAGGGTTTGTGTGTTAAACAAAACACAACTCCAGGTGTGTTTGTAATGAGGAAACGACATTATAACATAGATCAGCAAATAGTGTAGTATGGTCCCTTTAACAAACTACGCCGACCCTTGTTTGATCCTAATAAAAGAAGCTATTATTGATGCACACCCTCAAATTACCCTTCGCATTTTACTTTTTGTTTTTCTCCATTTGTGATTTTCAGCTTGTGACAGGCCCAAAGGCAGGTACCGGAGCGTCCTGTGATAGAATAATCATTGGTGTTCCGACGGAGGTGAAAATCTGCATTGTGCACTGCCAGAGAGGGGCTGTGTGCAAAGAGGAAATGAGCTGCACGCACACACACACACACACACACACACACTAATGCTGTCACCATGTGGAGCTGCCTGTGCTGTTTGTCAAGCTGAGTCAGACCTGTATTATTATTATTATTATTATTATTATTATTATTATTATTATTGCATAAAAATAGGTTAGGTTTGAATTTACATTTGTTATGGCCCCAGGCCTCCAGTTCTTTGATTTGTTGTGTGCTTTAATTTCTTATGTCATTTGGATTCTTGCTGTATGAGCCCTGGTCCCTGATTGGTGGGAACTTCAACCCTCGGCCACTCCCACCTCACCTCCAGCCTCCTCCCCCTATTTAAGAAGATTCCTCTCACCTGTTCGGGGCTGTGGCCTTTGTGGCCAGTATGCCATTTTGTGTTTGTGTCTCTTTCTGTCAGTCACTTTGTTTGTACTAGTACGTGACTTTGTGTGTGTTGAGACACTAGTTTAGTTTATTTCGGTTTTGTGCCTTTTGTTTTGTCACTTGATTCTGTTTGTGGGTTTATGTGATTTTACTTTGGGACACTTGTGATTTAGTTTTGTTTGCGTCCCTTAGTTCAGTCACTTGTTTTTTTGTGTAAGCCCATGTGACTCGTGTTTGGCACAACTTGTTATCCTGTTCTTTTTCCTAGTTTAGGTTATTTTATGTACATATTTTAGCCTGTTTTGTTTAATTTACCTTGTACATTCCTTTTAATTAAATTACCTTATTTATTCCATTTTACATCTTGGTTATTTTGTTACTTCCGCGGTCCCTAGCAGAGCTGGGTCGTAACAACATTTCATACACATTCCATTTATTTTAATCAAGAGGTCTACAGTCAATCATGTCAGGAAAAGCAGTTCAGTCTGTGTGAACAAAACATTTTTTTACATTACAATTTAAAAAGCCAGATTGAATTTTCTTTCTCCTTTTTTAAGAACAGATATTATGCAGTGTTGTGGCTATAATTCTCTTTTACAATGGTTGTTGGTTTTTCATATTTTCTAACTTAAAATAATTTCTTCAGTTGGCAAACACATTTTATTCTGTTTCCAATTTGGGCATTTAGGCGGTAGAGCTCCCTCTGCTGTCCGCTGTGTGAAGGAACAATAGGAAAGACAATGTGAATGCTAAGCTAAGGGCATGCTCAGTGTGAACGCAATGTGACTGCAGAACGAGTCCATTGATGGTTTAAATAACTGAGCAGAAGTTTGGATTTTTACCTGTGACGCAACAATCCAAGCAAAATACAAACAAAGCATTTTTGAATGCTCAATCTTACACAACTTTGGTTTAATCTAGGGTGACCTGAACTGAGACAGCCCCCGGTTTGAGGTGATTGGTAATAATACAATTCTGAAACAAGTGTGTAATTAAGGAAAACTGTTCTACACTTGGCTCATTCATGACTAACTTGGGTCAGTATAGACACATTTTCTTTGTGTCATTTTTAAGAAGTTTTTTTTCCGTCACTTTACTGTTGGCTGGTATCAAAAAAAGGGACACCTGGGACATTTCTTGTATAAAACTGGGACAAATCACAGGTTTTGAATAAATCTGCTGGAACAGGGGACACAGGGCTTAAAACTGGGACTGTCCCGGCTAAATAGGGACGTCTGGTCACCCTAGTTTAATGGATTAATGAAACGTGTGGATGTAGCAAAATACAACTCCAGGTATGTTTTTGATGAGATAACAATGTTTTAACTTGGTTAAAACTCAATAAGTCAATTTTTGTATGTGTCCTTTAACTATGATACGGTCTTGTATTGTCTTGTATTGCTTTATGTGACATGAACAGACCAAATTACCTACTTTTTGTCATAATTTTAGTCAGTTACATTTTTAGTATTCATTTAACACTGGAACATATACTGCAGTGAATATATTAAAACAAATCTACTGAAAAATTGACTTTTCAGAGCTTTTAATCATGCTATAGCTGTTTCCCCTTCTCATTTACCTTCTGCAAATTATATTTAGCATGAGTCATTGCTCCAATCAACCCCCATTTTCACTGCCACCGGCATACGCCCACGGCTCTGCTTACTTCATCTACAATTTTACTTTTTTAAACGGTGATACACGTAGAATTCTGTACAATTTTGGTATAAATAAGAAAGAAAATCTGCTTCTCGCTAGTATCATGTGCAGATATGGTGGTATCAGCAATTCTGTGAGGACGTTTGGGGCGAAGTCATCTCCCGTTGCACACCACAGTTTCTAACACAGAATTCAGTGAACTTGTTTCTTTATTAAGTCGTTTTAGATGAATATTGCATTTTAAAATAGCCAAATGACTATATAACAGACAAAAACAGTCGGTCTGCTTCAATACCTCCTGTTGTCGCCGTCTGAAGTTTGAAGAGCTCTCCTAACAATGAGTCAAACGTCAGAGCAGCTGTGTCCTTGAGCTAAGAGTCCAGCCTCACAAAAATCACTCAAATCAAATGAAAATGTGAGCCCTTGACAAAAGACCTTAAAATGCAACTTAGTGAGTGGTGCTTGACTCACAGCGGAGAGTGGTCTGTCCTATACAGTGTGCTACAGACATACTCCATGGGCACTTTTCATCTTTTGGGCGTCGGGCCATTTTAAACAATAACAGTTCAAAAGGCACAGTTAGATGAAAGCAAAAGGGTCTGGCTGCAGCTTCTGGATGAGTGGAGTTCATTATCACACCATCGCTGAACTCAACTGCGCGATATCCGGTGGAAAATGCAAAATAATTTTAAAAAGCTAAAAAAAAAAAAAAAAAGTTAAAATGCTTAAAATTACACATTTACTTTCAAATTGCAAAAAAAAAAAAAAGTAAAGTGGGAGTAAACATCTAAACTCACTCACCCACAGTCCAAACAAGCTGTTAAATTGAAGGTCCAAAGGGGGGAGGATGTGTGGGGCCTGGAGGACTAAAGGGGGGAGTGAGGAGAGTGAGGAGGGCCAGGATCTGAAGGGGACTGTGGTCTGGAGGACTAAAGGGGAGAGTGAGGGTCTGGAGAATTCACAATGCTGTTAAATTGGAGGCTCAAAGGGGAGAGGAGGGATGGAGCTTGGAGGACTAAAGGGGAGAGTGAAGAATCTGGAGAATAAAAGTGGAGAATGAGAAGGACTAAAGGGTAGAAGGAGGAGAGAGAGGTCTAGAGGACTAAAGGGAAGAGCGAGAGGGAGGGTGGGATCTGGAAGACTAAAGGGGCAGAAGGGATGGGGTCTAGAGGGTTGAAGGGGAAAGTTATGGTACAACAGATGGGGTTTAGAGGACTAAAGGGGAAGTAAGGGTCTGGAGAATTCATAATGCTGTTAAATCAGAGTCTCAAAGGGGAGAGGAGGGATGGAGCCTGGAGAACTAAAGGGGAGAGTCAAGAGTCTAGAGAATCGTAAAAGAGGAGAATGAGGAGGACTAAAGGGTAGAAGGAGGAAGGGGAGGTCTAGGGGACTAAAGGGAAGAGTGAGCGGGAGGGTGGGATCTGGAAGACTAAAGGAGCAGAAGGGATGGGGTCTGGAGGGCTGAAGGGGACAGTTATGGAGCAACAGGTGGAGTCTATAGGACTAAAGGGGAGCTTGGCCATTGGAGGCAGCACACACTCAGTTTTAGATTGTTCTAGACCATAAATTTGCTTTGTTTGAACTACAATGGCAAACAATACGAGTACTACTACTACTTATACTACTAACGGAAGAGAATGTGTACATCTTAGTAGCACAAAAAGTTGATTTACAGTTAAGTCCAACTTTAAATTGGTTTAGGTTGGGGCTTGGGGCCAGAACTTTCTGGACCAAAATAAGTGAATAAACAGGCTTCATTATCCTCGTGTTACCCACTCATTATAATGTAGTGTCCTTAGATGATCTGAAAAAAGAGCATCTATAATCTTCTCTCCTTGAAGCTACATTCAAAGACCTGTACTGGGGTTTGGATTAATTCATCATTATCATCACCATTTATTTTTTAAATGATTATCATCATAATTCATATTATTCTTTCAGAGATTCAAAGTCGCTTTACAGTTTTCTGCATTATTCATTTATATTTATACTCTGTGATGGTAGAACACTTTAGTAGCCACAGCTGCCTTGGGTAACAAAGAGAAAAGTGTGGCTGTCAAACTATCCCTACTGCCACTCCAACAAAACCAACACCCCCAGACTTCAAACGTCACATCAACCTAGTCCTTTTATTTCTCCATTTCTTCCAGTTTCTTTTAGAGTGAATTTTAAAATGGCATTGTTTGTTTTAAAAGCTCTTAACGGCCTTGCTCCTCCATATTTGACTTAACTCCTGTCACTGGGGTGTTTGGACGTTCTTTGCCGCTGGCCCCAGACTCTGGAACTAACTGCCCCCTGATATGCCACCATTTTGGCCTGTTTTAAATCCAGGCTCAGACTTGATCTATTTAGAATGTTTATTTAAGACCCAGACACAGGGCACACTGGTGGGACTATGTCTCACAGCTGCCCTGGGAACGTCTGGAGGAACTGGAGGAAGTGTTCGGGGTGAGGAAGTCTGGGAGTCCCTGTTTAGACTGCTGCCCCCGCGACCTGGCCCCGGATTGGTGGAAGAAAATGGATGGATGGAAGTGTTACTTATTGCTCAAAAATATCTTAAAAAAACATAAACTTTTATGAGTGTGGTCACTGATCTACCTGGTTGACTAAAAAGGGGCATGGCAAAAGCTCTCAAAAGTATTAACGTATCTCCATGTATCTAACCCAAGACTACACCTATAGGTGAAGTTCATGCAAAAAGTACTACTTATGCAGAAAAAGTACTAGAAAAAACAATGCACTTATGTACAGACAAAATAAACTTGTGAATCATAGAGTTAAATCTGCCTTTTTACATATAATATACCAAAAAAAAAACACCAAATCTTTAGCTGACTCACTCACTAAGGTAAATATTTATAATCTGAATAAACAACTAAAGGAATACTGCCCTACATATTACACCATTACATACATATTCTGTATTCATATTAATGAATACTCAAAGATAGAAACTGCGTGCAGTATCTATGGAAACGAATGAAAAGTTATGATGTGATGTCAAACGCAAATCTCATCCATAATTGTAAAGCCTTGATCAGGTTTGTCAGGTGTAAATTGCTTGACAGGCATTCTCGATTCCAGGTCTAACTTTGAGTCATTTTAACTTCTTCTTTTCTCGTGGAGAATCTGCTGCCTGCTTGTCTTCATGGAGATGTTATAGCTTTGCATGGAAGGTTCCACAGTATGGCGTTAAACTTGTGAACTTAAACATGTAGACAAATCTGTGTACTAGAAGTAGGTACCGGCAGTCAAAAAATGAAGTTGTGACTTTTAGCTTTTTAAGTACATTTTTCCATTCAGTGAAGTATCAAAAACAACCACAGAAAATTTCAGGTCATTATCTGCAACCATTTTTGAGATAGTGGGGTAGGGGTACCCCCCATCCGATACCCATCCGATACACTCACCCAGACAGCATAAAAGCATTTTTGCAGGCTAATACTTGAATTGAATAAATGACACCTGTTTATTATGAAATACTTGAAATATCTACTCAGCAGATTGCAAAACAGAGAAATCCACATGGTACATAGCTTACATTTCAAATAAGGGCTGTTTTAAAACTTAATTTTCTTTCGAATTTTGTGTTCCAAATTGCAAATATGGCATTTTTGAAGGCCCAAATTTTCAAAAGTCTCTAAAGCCATTTTCCCTGGCCTACTATCTAGTCTCAATGAGCCTATTGTTTTGAGAGGTCAGTGTTGCTCCAATAAAAAGTTATAAGGTCACCAAAATGCTTCCAGACCCAATTTGACCGACGGAAAAATTATGCAAAAATGCCTAAAATTGGACGATTTTTGAAAAGTCATAAAATTTTCATTTTTCATTGCAGTTCGATGAAACTTCACTCCTAGGGGATCATTGGGCTGTTAAATCTGGGCTGTTTTGAATAGTTAGTTTGATAGATCTGGTAGAAAATTGGAAAAAACTGAAAAATTCCTCAAATATCGTTATCTAATGGCTTTTTGAGAGGCCAAAAATTTTTCATTTTTCGGTTTGTCGTTACACCACGGACACAAACATGATCCAAACTTTTTTCGCAGTCATTCCAATGATAATGAAGCAGCAGTTTGAGAGTTATATCCTCACACTTTACGTCTGTGAGCTGAGGAGAAGGGAAGAGTGTCGGAGAAGGGAGGAAGAAGACAAACTGAGTCAGTGACTGCGACACCTCAGCCCACTCCCGCATCCCACTCGCAAATCCAAAGAGACGTGGATGAAAGTCCGAAGAGAAGACTGGTGGAGCCGGATCGAGGGGCGACCCAATGAGCCTGAGCTGAACAACCGGAGTTATTTTTAAAAAGAATAAACATTTACATGATCAAGGAACAAATTAATTTGGCTTTAAAATCAGAATAATCCACCCACTTACTATGGAATTAATTTTAATTCTCAATCATTTTCATTACAAATTAAGTGTTTACATGGTCTTTTTCCAAGTGGATTTAATTTTTATTTAGAATTAAATTATTTTTATTTGAAATTAAAGCTCTGGCAATTTTTGTCACTGGTGCCCCACTGTGGCACCTGGTATTCCAAGCAGTCCCCTTTCCATGTACTGACCAGGCCCGGTTCTGCTTAGCTAATGATATGACAAGATCAGTCTTTGACAAAAAAGTTTGTCCACAATGTAAAAAACACAAAGTGAAACCAAAAAAGCTGCTCAAACGTATAGATCATCAAGAAGCACAGATAGTTTCACGCAAGTATCGCAAGTTTTGGGCGAATCATCTTGAATACAGACGGGGGTCGGCAAAATGTTTACTGTTAAAGTGCTGATATTTTATTGATACCAAATATGATCTCAGTGTAGCATGTGAAAACCAGCTCGGAGTTGCCCCTGGTTACAGTGTACAGTCTGGGGGACTACAGTGAACAGGTACGCCAACTGTGCTGTCTCCAAATATAGTGACGGCGCTCACATGACTCACCTACACCCAGACATGTATAATTTACCCCACTGCCCCTTCCCAACAGGTGAGGGAGAGAGAAGAAGAGGAATGGACAGAAGAAGGGGAGAGAGTGAGGTGTGGGAGAAAGAGGAGGGTAAAGGCCAAAGCAATAGAGAGAGGAGGAAGTGGTACAAGGTTGCAGGAGAGAGAGAAAAAGAGAGAACGAAAGGGAGAAGTGTACTAGGGAACAGACTGAAGCCGTATGCATCTAAGAGGAGGAAGAGTGAGAGAGAAAAGAGAAAGGAAAAGACGAAAAAGGGTGGAGAGGAGGTGAGAGAAATGACAGATGGACAAAATATGGCTTGTATCCAGGAGGAAGAGGAGAGCGGGATGAAAGAGGATGGGGAAAAGTTGGTAAGAGAAAGAAAGAGATGGTGGAGGGAGGGGAGAGACAAAGAGCGAGAGAGGAGGAGAAAGATGTACAGACACAGTCACACAGATGTATCCAGGAGGAAGAGGAGAGGACGAGAAAGGGAGGACGGGAGGAGAAAGATAAGGGTGCAGGAGAGAGAAAGAAAGAGAAAGAGGTGTAGCGGGGAACAGAGAGAATACACATGTATCCAGGAGGAGATGGAGGACTGTACCGTATGTAGATCAGAGCCCAGGGGAGAGAGAGGAGTGTGTGCCGCCAAAGACCCCTACACAATCACTCTCTCTCACACACACACACACACACACACTTTTGTTCTATGGGGGCTGGGGCGTGCATGGGTACAATGTGTGTATATTACAACACAATCTTTAGTGCGATACAGACGGTAAATTATAATATTGAAACTAGGGTTCGGTGGTATCAAAATTTTGATACTGTTAAGCCTCCTCAGCATTTTACCGGGGTATACGGTATTACTGTGACTAATTAAGAATTATTTTGTAGCTTGCACCTATATCATTCAGAAACAGAATAGCAGCATTATATTTGAAGATGAGGCACAAGTTTTGATCAAACCAAACTTCACCAGCGCGTATCTCCCTCCATTTAATGATCTGGGACACGCCAAGACAAGAAAAGCGCAGAAGAAATAGATCCCGGAATAAAAAGTAAAAGGCAACAGTCCACGGTGTGTGATATTTATCACAGCAGCATGTTGTATCTGACAGACCCCACTTGGGTGGGGCAGTAATACGGTAATACAGTATCCTGCGGTATCAAAAAGTACCAACGGTATCAGTTTCATTACCGTCATTAAAAAATCTGCATGATGATCTAAAACCACAGCGTGGACTTTCTCCCCTCCACTCTTTCTCCTCTTCAAACGTCCTTACCCACGGAGATTTCCATCCACACACAGCGAGGAAGAAGAAAAAACGTGACTGACGTTTCGTGTGTGATGTTGACCTGAAAAATTTACAACAGAGATGTTTTATTGAACTCCGAGAGTCAAGAGGGGACGCGCTGAAGAGGAGAAAGTTCCCCACTTAAGGGTGAAGTCAGACTTTCACGGAGGAGACGGTGAAGCCCAATTTATGGTTCTGCATCAAAATGTGTTTATGTCGACGTGCACCACCTACATACAGGGTCTGCATCCACCGCCATGCACTTCTGAAACTTTCTAACTACATATCAAAACGATGCAGACAACAAGGTGAAGCAACGCAAACAATAAGGGCTGATTGGTCCTCTCGACCACCGCTCTACATTTCCTGTACTCCGTTCATTCTATACTTTTATTAATAATGTGTTTAATGCAGCTTTGCGCACATTTGTTTACATTTTACAGAAACGAAACTTAAAATTGTATGACTCATTTGGTTTGATCAGAACTTGTGCCTCATCTTCAAATATAATGCTGCTATTCTGTTTCTGAATGGTTTAAGTGCAAGCTACAAAATTAGTCTCGGTAATACCGTGTACCCCATGTCACATTTTTACACAGCACATTTCCACCTTCATGGCACTCAGAGCACTTTACAATAAGGAACCACTCACCCATTCACGCCCACATTCACACACCAGTGTACACAGACACTGGGGGCGAGGTGAGTTAAGCGTCTTGCCCAAGGACACAACGGCAGCATTCATCTGTGGGATTTGTAATTGTATGTCACCTGCGCTCTTTCCGTTTTAAAAAAGCTACGACAATTACAACTAAACCTGAGTTGCCAGTGTCTTAACCTGCAGATAAACATACGCACTGGTTTTTCTCAGTACACAGAAAGGGCAGGCATCAGGTCAAGTCTCTAAAAAAATTTGTATAAAGGCCTTCATAAAAGACTGAAATTGGTTCTTAACTAAAAATCGTCAGGAGCATTCCTAAGCAAAGAAATTCAACGGTTTTAGAATTTTATTGCACTCATACAGCAACCAAAAATTCAAATTCCTGCAAGATTGTAAGTTCATATTTTCAAAAATTATTTCATCCAAAAATAATGTTATTTTATGACATTTACGAGTGGAGTTTTACAGAGCAAGTAGGCTTTAGCTCATTTTATACAGGCTTCTGTTGCCTCATAACCACAGCGCACTGTCCTTGTAAATTCTATACTTTAATATTTACTCATCCCATATTATGAATCAAGATTGGATATTATATTATACAGCAACAAAGAAGAAAATGTAGCCTGAAATTCCAAAAATAGCTCAAACTACGGAGAGTACACCTCCGTGAAGTTGACCCCACATCATACTCAAACCTACACAAAAACTGTCAATGGTTTGTGCTTTTTTGTGGTGCAGAAAGTTTCGTTTGTGCAATTCTGGTTCTTAAGATATTTGCCAAAAACGATGTCAGGCTGTGGAAAAGTCTGTATTGTTATATAAAATGTGAATCAAAAGCAAATTACTAAAGACTGTTACATACTTTCCCGCTGCCTGAGATCGTTTTTGTGAAGTTTGCCGCCGTCAGCTGAGCGGAAATGACGTCCTATAATTACCGCAGAAATAATAATTAATAATTTTAGAAATATACTCGGACAAATGAAAACTGTCAGAGCACAAAACAGCACAAACGAAATACAAACGTTTTCTATAATTTTCTTCCTGTTTTGAGCTCTATTTAACATTTTGAGGGGCTGGATGACGTCATCGGCGGAGAATAAAACGGCAAATATCTTAAGAACCAGAATTGTACAAACGAAACTTTTTGCAGCACAAAAAAGCACAAACGAAGCACAAACGATCGACAACATTTTGGACTGTTTTAGTGCATTTTGAAGCTTCCTGGGGGCTGGCTGACCCCAATTTGACCTATAAAAGAATCATTACAAAACTAAAGAAGCACAAACAAAACTTTTTGCAGCACAAACGATTGACATAGTTTTTGTGTAGGTTTGAGTTTGATGGGGGTAACTTCACGGAGGTGTAGACTACTGCTCCTTTAATATCCTAGCAATATTAAACAGGAACTATTACATTTCTATGGGGTATTTATTGCCAGTACATTGCATATTTATTCTTGAAACTACTGCATCGCATCAGGTTTGTGAAGTTGTAGTGTATTGTTTTGTGTCATGCTTTTGCACGTTTAGATTTGTGGGCCAAGTCTCGGACACAATCTTACTGCTTAACGTAAGGAGGGTTCAAACAGGGTCCGAGAGTGAAACTTTACGGGGCAGCAGTGCTACTTGGACGTGTAGAGATCGGGGAAAATTGTCCTTTTTTTGTGCTTGTCAGTAACGGGACCAGTCAAATGCAAAGTTGGAAAAAAAGGAGGCGCTCAGAAAGTACAAAATAAGTAAAAGCTCCGTCCTCTTTAAACTCTGTCGGGAAAAACAACACGGGAAGCTACCACATAACATGACAGCCCTGAACAACCCCCGCTGTATAACTCTGTGTATAACTCTGCACGATGACATAAATGAGAGGGAATAAACATTTCATAAGCTTTGTTTTCGCCGACCCACGCTCATTTGACCCAGTTTCACTCAACTCTGGCAGCGCCGGCGTTTGACATGCACAGCGGTAAAGCTTTTGTGAATCCAAGAGTTGCTTTGCGAGTTTTTACACTTTGGAATATAGTGTTGTCACGATACTAAAATTTCAAACTTGATTTCAATATTAAATGTGCTTTGCTTTGCCTGGAAAGTTCCGCGGTGTGCTATTTCAGGTGGGTTTATAGCTCAGAAATACCTAGAAAAACAGGTATTCTGACTGTGAGCGGGGTCCCCTCTCCACAGATTTGACCTGTAACTTAATCTAGTTTGGATTTCATGAAGATAGAAAGGTTTAATGCCATACTGTGAAACATTCCAGACAAAATAATAACATCTCCATGAAGAAAACACTGCAAAAAAGCCCAATCAAAAAATAAGAAAAAAAATACCAATTTTGAGGTAAAAATGCTCTATTTTAAGTGAAATTATCTGCCAGTGCAGTAAGAAATTTTCACTTACCAAGTTTTCTTAAAACAAGACAAAATACGAATCTTATTCTAAGCAGAAAACACAAGTTTCAAGTATTTAAGATTTTTCACCTTATTGGTTTGAGAAGGAAGTTAAAGAGGCTTAACCTGGCTTGATTTAATATAAAAAGTGCTTAGAAAAAGTTGTAATACCTAGATAAAATAAATCAGGATGGAATATCTTGAAACAAGTAAAAAAAACTCATTTTATTAAGTAAAAAAATCTTAAAATTGGTCTATTAAGATGAATCTGCGTAATTCAAGTCAGTTTAACTATGCTAGAAAATCCTTTTTTGTAGTGAAACATTTGACAGACTATTAGAAACGTCACACAATGAACTTTTAAGGAATAAACCCAATTCTTGATTTAGTTGATACTCAATACCGATTCTTTTCACGTAATCCCTCAGTGGTCCAGGTAAGTCCCATAATAGATATATGGGCACGTACGTGGTCTTTCTATTTTCTTCTGTTCTTCTACTACTTCAGAAAAGGTTCAAAGATTCATTTTTGTCCTGTTAATGTGATTTTTTTATGTATTGATACCTGCTTAAAAGAGTATCTACTTTCGATACAAGTGTTGGTATCGATTAGTATCTGATTTTCGATTATTTTGATTTTGACAAGCGTAGAATGTATTGAGAATGAGAAGAACTGAGATGAAAAAACTCGTATTTAAACTGCAGTACCAAACTAAATAGCAGGGGGCACTGTTGCAGGACTAATCGTGAAGACCGCTAACTCGAGAACCCTGAAACTCAAGCTGCAAGCCTTCACTGGATCAACATTGAATTTGTTTACCAAATTAATCCAGCATGAATAATTCAAAATTCAAATATATTCTACATTTTCCAAACAAATAAGCAAATGAACTGATTATTTAATAGTGGGGAGGAAGAACACTGATAGAAAATAGTCCCGTGTGATTGAATAAATGCAAGATAGATAAATTCTGTACGGTAGAACATTCCGGGCAAAGCAATGACATCACCATGGAGACGAGGAGGTGGCGGACTAACGAGCAGAAAAGTTACACAGTGTAGTTTTAATTCGCTTGACAATTAGTGAGCGTTATTGGTAAATGTATGGATACTTATTTGAGCAGGTATTGATACTAAAAAGTCACGATTAAGTATCAGAAGAAGTATAAGAGCACATGGACTAGTATACGCCAACAGAGTACTATGGAACCTACATGGACCACTAATGGAGTACGCAAATATAAGGACACACGGGAATAGAAAAGAAAGTATTACGATTCAAAAACGCACTATGGAACTTTTCCAGTACAAGTCCAGGACCTTGTTGTGTCCATGGAGATATGATTTTCATAGAGATTTCCTTCGAACGTACAACAATATGGCGTTAAACTTGCTTATTATTTAATTATTGGTGGGTTTTTTGTTCTGTTTTGGGTTTTTTTTGTACAATCCAATAATATACAATGTATAATACAACAAATAGAAATAGAAAAATATGCATTCTACTGTATGTAAGCCCAACCCTTCACAGATCAAACCTGTAAATTGGCACGGCGCTTCTCTCCATGGAAATAGATTTTTATGAGTTTAATATCATACTGTGAAAAAATCCAGGCATTGTGGCGTACCCTCCACCTGGAAAGTTACACAGCGCGCCTTTAAAGTTGAAAATCACGCTCTATTGTCTAAAGAAAGAGCGTCTTTTGTCGTCACTGCAGTGTCGGAATCGGTATTGACCCAAGTCTATTGCTTAGTATGGAAATCGAGTTTGAAATCAATTTTGTACCGTGGCAACGCAATGGCAGAATAACTAAACAACCATTTTGTGTTTTAGTGGGTATTTTTCAGATTGCGCAGTTGCATGAGAATGAGGCCTGTTCAATTATTCAAATTTTAATTGAAATTCAGTCATTTCTAATAGTCAACGATCAGCTTGGGTCTTTTTAATGGAATTCTGCAGCCAATTCTCTGGAAGAAAAACACATGTGGTTTGGAGCAGACTTCAGCTTTTTGGAGGAAGAACATTGACTATTTTTGTGTTATAAATTTCACTTTTTAAAGAAGCACTATGTAACTTTTTTATTAGGGGTCCGTCAGCTGTTTGTTTCTATGGTTATGTCACTGCTCTTCCTGGAATGTTCCACAATATAACATTAAACAGCTCTACCTAACATTTATGAAATTACAGGGTGTTTTATCACTGAAAAATATCTTGGAAAAACAGGCATCGTGGTTTAATGCCATACTGTGAAACGTTCCAGACAAAGCAAGAACATCTCCATGTAGAAAAACTTATGACGGCCCCTCCACCAGAAAAGTTACACAATCGATCTTTAAGTTAGTGTGTTTAGAAAATATATATCCAGTCAACTGCATGATTCCATGGAAACAGAAAGTTAAAACCATAAACATTCTACATGGAGATAGATGTGTTTTATGTCATTCTGTGTTATCAGTTAGTAAACTAAAACAACTGGAGTTACTACTATGATGTAACAATAACCGAAATATGGTGATATTGTATTGTCAAAAATCTCACAATAATATCGTGGACCATCACAATATATCAAACCACAAGTTAATTAAATGAATAGTTGTGATGCAGCAACAGCTAAAAAAGAGGGGACTACATAGACCATGATCCTTTGCCCCATCTCCGTGCCGACATGACGAAATAACTGTTATACTGTTATAAGTACTTTTAAATCTTCATTCTTTGGGTTATTACAAAGCAAAGGACTGTCAAGGCATTTTAAAAAGAAAAATATTGCAATAAATGCGGTACCGTGAGATGCATATTGTGAAAATATCGTATTGAGAGATTTGGATATCGTTACATCCCAAATTACTACGTTTCATTACCAACCAGACATAAAGATTAAAAGCTAAAAAAGTCCAGTTATTTTAATATAACTTAGTAATAATTAGGGATGTCCTGATCCGATATTCAGTATCGGTATCAGCTCCCAATCCAGCTCTTTTATGAGTATAGGACAGTATCGGATTCAGTCATGTGATCCAGTTTCACATGTTTTTGCAGCATCGTCGCGCTTTACGGCAGCCGTAAATCAAAACGCCTCCATGTCTGCTGTGTGGGACTTTTCACTACAATAAAACGAGAGTCAAACAGCGACGCAATCGCTGCAAACAAACAGTTTCTCGTGGAGGAACCAGCAGAGCTCACTAACAATTTGATTCATCACTAACAAAAGAATCATCCAGGCGAGTTTAAAAGCGTGAGGCGGCAAAGCCACAGCAGCAAACACTGGCAGGGGAATTTCAAAGAAGGTAAAGTAGGTAAGGCTTTCGTCGTCTAATAACTTCTTTCACGACACTACATTACAGAGACAGCACTACCGGAGCTATAAAAAAGGTATTGGATCGATATCGGAAAGAGCACTCCTTTAAAAAAAATCAGATCGGAAGCCAAAAAACCTTGATCAGGACATCTCTAGTAATAATATCTTGTTATGACAATGATAATATTTTATTTGCATCAATTAATGTCATACTGTGGAATATTAAAGCCAAAGAAACAACTTTTCCTTGGAAACAAGCAGGAAGAGGCGAAATAAGAGTCAGGTTTTGCAGTAGGAAATGTAAGCCCACTCTGTTCAGTAAAAGTTATTTAAGTCAACTGTTTGCAAAAAAGTCACATACTGTGAATTTAACTACACAAAAATCAAAATCAAAGATCATCTTGAGAAAAAATCATCTTCTTTTTTATCATATCACGCAGCCTTGGTACAAGTTTCACTAACAATGACATCCTTTTCTAAATAATTCCATCCACATAGACTAACCCTATATATGAGCACCTTACAGTTACTATACCAACACAACAAAAAGAGCAGAGGAAATGAAAAGATACCGTCAGGGCCGTATGCGCTATACAAAGCACAAATGAAATATGAAACATGTCCGCAGAGCCGCTTCCTCCTCCTCTTCCTCATCATCGAACTTCTACGGGATGAATTAAACATGGCTCTTTAGCTGCTCTTAATGTCTTCATGGGAGACATTAGCGCAGCACGGCCTGAGTTTGTCCTCACAAGCACGAAGACCGGCCTGATGAAATATGGAATGTACGAAAGCTCACGGGGAAATCCATTGGGTACATGAGGGGACATACACTAGGGGCACGGTATTCAAAAAGAAGACCACACCTTAGGGTCGTTCAATAGACGTTAAGTGGAATTAAACGCTGAATCCATTATTTTTATTTGTTTTTTGCTACTAAGCTGTGTGTATCGTAGTTTAGTAGGATTGTCTACAGCTATACCTTAGTGCAAACCAGGTACATTTGCAGCTTTCAGGTAAAAAACAAAACAAAAAAACGCCTAAATCTAAGTTTGTGCTGCCTTCAGTGACCTCCAGTCATTGTGGACTGTTTTCTCGAGTGGGATGGCCTTCTTTGTTCACCAGGTGGTTGACTCACTGCTACACTTTTATTTAGAAGGCCATGCTTGAACTATTGCCCTCTTACATTTGTACCTAATCACACAGAGAAGTGAAGTGATCACTAAATACTAATAAAATACAATACTAAATACAATCAATCAATTAAATACTGTCCCACTTTGTGAGCTTTTAACTGTATGTTTTAATCTCTTCTTTCTAATTCTCTCTAATTTAATGTCCCATCTCTATTTTAAAATTTCATGATGATTATTTATGTTTTGATTTGTTTGAATTGTGATTTTAATGTATTTCTTATTCTGTAAAGCACTTTGAATTACTTTGTGTATGAATTGTGCTATACAAATAAACTTGCCTTGCCTTGCCTAATCGTATTTAATTTATTTCTGTTGTCTTAAGGCGACCTTGAGTGTCCAGAAAGGCGCGTAATAAATAAAATGTATTATTATATTATTATTGTTTGCATTCTAATGATCATTTGTTGCTCTGTGTTCCATTTGCTCACACTGAACTGGGAAAAAGAGCTTTTGTCTGCTCTGCCCCCTCCACATAGAACATGTTCCAAAAGGACTGGAAACGATCGGAACTTATTTCACTGAACGATTTTAAATCCAGCCTGAGAGCACTTGAAACGGCCTCCTCAATTTGTACTTGTTTTAATTAATTTGTTGTGATTTTTATGTCATTTTAATTGCGTTTTAAATGTGTTTCCAGCGCCTCTTGGCCAGGGCTGCCTTGAAAAACAGGATTTTAATCTCAATGGGACTTCCCTGGAAAAATAAAGGTTAAATCAAAGTGGACTCTGCGGTTTCAAGTAGTTGGTGACATCATAAAAGACTGTCCTGACAAACATCTGGCTGCACGAGCGGAGTTTGTTTGAAAGTTGGATTAGACCAGGGATGTCCGAACCTTTTTTTTCCCATGAGTGCCGCATATAGAAACAGACTGGTGGTCAATACAGTACAGTCAGGATTTTCAGATGCCTTTTACACAGACTTAACGGAGCCACAACACCTTTCAAAAGTCTCGGAACACTCATTATAGGTGTGTATCGCGCTGCATTGACATTCTGTTGAGGTGGCAGTGATAGAACTCTTGAATATGCAGTAAAACGTACTGTCTATGATCAGTTCCTGAGGGCCGCATTTGGCATCCATGTGTTTATTTCATTTTTTTTGCATTACCTCAATAAAATATTCAAACCATATTTTAACAATGTTTGAAGAATGTGCTAAAATGTGCCTGTAAATGCCTTGGTTGAGGTTCAATGACCATAATAGCACTTTATACCCTTGTTTGGGAGATTACACTCAACTTTCTTTTTTTTTGAAGCAACAAAACAATTTTAACTACACAGTTTACTTGATATTCAAATTTAGCATTTTTCCAAAACAACATTAATCTAATTTTCACAACTGTCAAGTCGAGAAAACAACAAATCAACTATCAAATCAAGTTTTTAAAAAACTCAGATATGCAGATCCCATCAAGTTAATTTAGCAACCAGGACTTTGCTATTACATTTACAATGGAGAAAGCAAAATTTGAGAACAAATTTTTGCTTTTGTTGACATTGGCAGTGTGTGGACATTCGTGACATTAACATAACAGTGCATATATAACGGCAGAAGCTAAAGGGAAAATAACGCATGTAGGCCATTATCAACATGTTAACTGTCACTAAATGAAGAGCATAGCCATTTAATTTATTTGTTTTTTACTATTTAACCAGGATAATCCCATTGGCATTAAGTTAGTCCTTTAATTAGTCCATTCGTCGACAATTTTCTGGCCTACTGAAATACCCATCATGTTGGATTTTCTAACTTGGGTCCTGAAACGTGCTCTGAGTTTTCACGTAGGAATTCCGAGTTGGAAAGTTGGTCTAATTTAACTGTATGACTCTAAACTCAGAAAATCTTCACCTTCAAGATAACCTGAATGCACCTTTATTTAGGATCTGGCAACGCAAAGTGAGGAGCTCATTCTGCTTTCTGAACAAAATGTACCGTACGAGCAACTTTTCTGTCATTTAACATGCTTCTCGTTGCAAAATTTGAAGATATTTACTGAATTTGAGAATATATTTATTGAATCTGAGGACTCATGTGAGCTTTTAGTCTCGTTATAATGTTATTTTGTCAAAAACAGACCTGGAGTTGTGTTTTGTTTCATTCACACGTGTCTGAGTAACCCTTTATTATTAGTTTGTCTACGTCTCCAAAGCTCAAAATGCTCTGTTCCACCTTGCGATGTCATGAAGCGATAGCTTCCAAGTTAACAGCTACATTTTAACCTTTTGTTCAGTAGAAATGGGCAATTCCAGGGCTGAAGGGATTTTAGTGAAGGTGTATAGAGTTTAAAAGCACAGTCGAGCACTTCCAGTATTACAACATGGCATCCCGAGATGGAACAGAGTGTCTTCAGTTTGAAAAAAGAACTCAACAATCAAAACACAACTCCAGGTCTGTTTATGATGAGGAAACAACACCATAACAGATCAGAAAATAGCCTCATTTGAGCCCTTTAAGAAAAACCCTACAGTAATTTAATAGAACACTGGATTCGTTCAACAGCTGGAACAAAAAGAGGCAAAATCCCCCATGATACTGACCTTGGAGTCAAAGTACAACTGTTCGCCGCTGTGTACAACACTGGGTACACACAGCTGAGTGCAGTTCCCCGTGGATTTTAATAGATCTTCATCCGATAGGCCCAGATTATGCCTTAGGTTTTAATTGCTTTTATTTAAAATTATAACTCTGTATGCAAATAGATGAAATAAGTGTTACACATGACCACAGAAAAGCATGAAGGTCAAAACCCACTGCATACTCGAGAAATCTTGGACAACTGAAATGCCTCTTACATAACAAATATTACACGTAACTAGCATGTAAACAGCATCATACAGTCCAATCCTTTCTACACCATTGCATTTTCATATCATACGCCGTTGCGATATCCGCTTGAAGTCGAAAACATGCCTACATACACTGTTCAGTTTGACTACTAACATATTTGAAAGCTTGACCCAAATCAGCTATTCCGGGAGATCCTTCAAATGAGACAACCTCAGAAAAAGTGCCATAGACCTCCATTTTCTACCCCACTGTCTTGAGAAACAAAATGATTCCACAACATTAAAAAAAAAAAAAAAAGAATTAAAAAATCATCAAAATTCTACTCGTACATGAACTGTTTGACGTTTTCACAAGAGGATTCCAAGTCTATAAATCTGAAAAGGCTATTTTCGGTACTTGAAATTGCCAGAAGAATAAGATATCACCCTTTTTGTCCGTGATCCACAAGCCAGACCTGATTTGAGATTCCAACTAGGGGATTCGTCAACTGTGCATCGTATCCAAAACTATACTCAACGACGCTAGAAACGTCATGGTCAAAAAATATATAAATAAATCAACTGAATTAATTAAAACAAAAGGGTGAACACGTTGGATTTGCATAGTTTTGCATTATTCAAACGATGCCACTGCACATTTTTGGCTCTCCTGACCTAAAGTAGCTATTTTGCACAACTCCTCATCAGTGCGTCTGCTCTGTGCGTCTTTGGAGAGAGGGGGGAACGCGGGAGAGAGCTAGAAAGAGAAGAAGAAGGAGCACGCCATGGAATAAGAGAGGCACGTTTGGACAATCCTCTCATTCGTCCCCATTGACTTCCACAACCACCTCCCTCCCCCCCAAAAAAACAACGCGTAACGCCGAAGCAACTTCCCTAATGTATCCACGTACCCAACCGGAGCTATGCGTCATAATCTCCCGAGCGTGGTGCGAGTGTGCAATGCCATCTTCAGTTTTAAGAAAGTGAGATTTTTTTTCTTTTCCCCTTACCGTGAGAGACGCATCCAACAGTGTCCACTCGCTGCGTGTCACCCCAAAACGCGTCCCAAATTATTCCCGGGTTAGGTTCCGTTATGAGCAGGTGCACCCCATCCAAAATCCATGGAAACGAATTGGTGAATAAACCATGCAGGCGGACTTTTGCACTCCGAGGGACGATAGAAAGACGTTTTTTTTTCTATTTCTCTCTCTTCTCAAGTCCAAGGTTAATAATCCACAGTGTTTTTACGCGTGACAAGTGGGATCCAGGCGAGGTGAAATAACGTTACGTCCGTATAACGGTCCGCGTCTCGTCCTCACGATCCGGGCTGGTTGGTAAAGCGCCTGTGAGAGTGTGTGAGTGCGCCTCTCCTCCTCTCCTCTGCTCGCATCCAGCCTGCACAGTGCCCGCCGCTCGCTCTCTCGCTCCCTCCCTCCCTCCCTTCCTTCCTTCTCGCTCGCTCGGAGAATGGGAGAAGAAAAAAAGGGAAAAAAACGGAGGGATGTGAGACGTTTGCGTGGAGCAGAGACGCGCCTAGCGGACGGAAAGAGTACGACGCGCGGCGGTCAGCAGCAGTGAGGGGAGACGGTGGAGACGTCGGAAGTGCGCGCAGGTGGAAATTTAGAAGATTAAAAGGAAATGTATAAAACTGTTGCTCTATTCTTCGTGATTCAAGAGATTAGTCTGTTGTATCTTGCTTAAAACAATATTTTTACCTGATCAAATAAATAGCAATTATAACCCCCAAGACCTAAGGGCAATTTTAGTACAGTTCTCCTCACCTGGATTTTTTTCTTAATTTTGCTTTTGCTACTTTGCTTATTTCTGCTTTAAAATGTCCCTTTTACCCTATAATGAAGTGTTCTACATCCATTTGTTCAGTACAACCTGTTATTTCACAATCTGCTGCTGTAGTTGTGTCATATGGCTGTAATAAAAGCTATAAGACACAAAACACACAGCAAACATGTATAAACAACTTTTTGGAAATAGAAAATGCAGACAAAAATACAGAAGCATGAATTGGCAAACTAATAAACAAGAATCCCATTTCAGAACCTGTTTGTACAGATGTAAACTACAGGGTTAGCGTTTTTTATGCAGAAGATGACAGGAGATTTTGTTGATGGTTGAGGAAATTATGGTAAATTATCCTTAGTGATTTGCTCATAGCGTCCATTCAAATTGTGATTTTGATTCAATCTTGAGGGTTTCGGGATTCACCTGTATGTCTGTGTGTATGAGATTGTGTGTCTCTGTGTGGTGTTGTCGGGGAGTTGAGATCCTGATCCTGGTCTTGGGGCTGGGGAAAGGGTTCGATGCCAGTCTCGGTGCTTCTCCATGGTATTTGGGTGTGATCCTTGATGCGGGATGGCAGTGGTCTCTCGGGCCTCGCCGTGGGGTCTTGTACTGATTCCGGTGTGGACGGGGATGGTTCCGAGGTTATTTGGCCTGGGCCGGTTCTGATCTATCCGTACGATTATTCTTCAGCATTGATGCACGTTGGGATGGGTGCACATTTTTGATACAGGTTTTGGTATTGATGGTCACTCTGGTATAAATTTCCCGAGAGAGTTATAGATATTATAATATGTTATGCGCATATGTGCACACAAACACGTGCCAATCTGTATTCATTCAGTTATATTTTGTGGCAGTGTTTGTCTTGTTAGTTTTCTGTTTTTGTTGTTTTTTTTTGTCTTGTATTTGTCACTATATGGTGTTTTAAAACTTCACAAAATTAATACAAAAATTGCACTACAACTACAATACACAGTGACCTGATTTGGGGGACCAAATCCTTGTGATGCATTCATAATAAAGAGCCATTCACTCTCAATTTTTGTTCATCATTTATTTAAAAAAGGGCATTGAGGGATAACCAAGGCTAAAATGGTACTAAAATAATCCAAATGGGACTGGCATTTAAAATAATAGTAATTTGCTTCTGTGTTCAGTGTACTATACATTTGTGTACAAATCAGAAAACAAGGATTCAACATTTTCCACTAAAATGAGAGTTTGTGTTTAAGTACCGCCCCCCCAAAAAAGCATCTATGAGCATAATATGTGTGTAATACTCGTTTGATTAAGTTGTTCTTCCTTTATTTTAGTTGTTAAAACTCACTTAAGATAATATTACATCGCATACTCAAAGAAATATGTTGTTTTATCATAAAGAGTTCGACATCTGCTTATTTTTAGACTAATGCGTTGCCTGGAATGTTCCACCGTATGGCATTCAACATATCTGTCTTGCATTAGATGTGTTATTGTTAAAAAGTACCTTGAACAACATAATATAAGCAGGGTCACCTCTCCACAGACTTGAACTATAACTTGGCCTACTTGCATCGTCTGCTTGACTCCATGTAGATGGATCAGTTTATGCCGGGAATATTCGACAAAAAGCAATAACATCTCCAAGAAGACAAGCGGAACGTTGCATAAGAATGACCTTTACCTGCCTGTGAATGTACAAAAAAGTGACAGATGTATTCACATTTTTAAAAAACCTCCCTCTTCATACCTCGAGCCAGATTCAGACAGTACAGTGCAATCAGATGTTTATTTCACTCATTGGAGCTCATTGGTCCATTATTCACAACAAAATCTAATTATCCCAGATTAAAGCCATGTTATAATGCTGTTACCTCCGCAGAACCATCCCTGGAGTTGTGTTTTGTTTCATTCACACGTTTGAGTAACTATGATAGCTATGAGATTAGTCTGTCATCATCTCCAAAGCTAAAAACACTCAGTTCCACCTTGTGATGTCATGTGGCAATACAGGAAGTGCTTCTCTGTGTTTTAAATTCGCCTTCATTAGAATCGGTTTGATCATTTCAGACCCGGAATGGCCCATCTCTATAAAACTATGCATAAACGGTAGCTGTTAACTTGAAAACTAGCTCTTCATGACATCACAAGGAGGAACAGTGCATTGTTAGCTTTGGAGATGATGACAGACTAATTTCATAGCTAATATTATAGTTACTCAAACGTGTGAATTAAACAAAACACAACTCCAGGGATGGGTCTGAGGAGGTAACAGCATTATAACATGGCTTAAAGCTCACAAGAGTCAATTCTGCAAAAGAAGCCATAATTGTGTTAATACGTACAAATTATGTGTGTCCCTGATTGGCTAATCCACCTGTCAATCAGACCCAGCTGAACTCGGGGAGACTGACCAGTGACCAGAAAAGTGGAGAAGTGTATTCCGGATCGCAGGCAAATAATATTGTGAAACGTAACTGAACGACTGTATCGTCCCATGTTACTAAACTGGGAATCCCTCACGAGTCAATACAATACTCGATACATTGCTCACGATATTATCACAAAATAAACAAAATTGGAGTGCAGTCAAAAAAAAAAACAAAAAAAGATAAAAGATACCAAAAAATACTCTTGCTGATATATGGAAACAGCGGCTCACAATAATGATACGGTATCACCAAATTTAATAACATGATATACTGATATTTGGCACACCCGTAATGTTTACTACTATCTAGTTCAAAGTTGTTGTTTTTTGTTTCTTTTGCCATTTATAACTGACAGAAGGCAAGAAATTGTATTTACTTGGTTTTATTGTTTTGCTAAGGTCAAGATGTTTCGCTCCATTTAAACAGAAGCAAGGCTTCAAATGCACCTGAGCGCTTTCACCTGTCAGGCCCTGTCCATCCCCGTCGTATAACCGCTGTGCGCATGCACCTCTTAAAAAAGGTCAGGGGTCAAAGCTCATGCTTCCCTCTCCTCCTCCCATGTTCCCGGGCCAACAACATGTGGATTTGTGGCTCTCAGAAAGCACTCTAGCAAAGAGCAGAGGACACTTTCAGATCCATCTGACCATTTTCATCCAATATTCACGTGCAGAAGTTGGACTTCAGTGTGTTTGAATCTCTGTTAATTATCACATTATCGTCCAAAGCAGGAGCCACCTTTAATTGTGATCGTGTGTGTTTTGATGTTACATATAAGAGGTCAAATCATCTAAATACATAGGTAGATATATTCTGGAGATATATCTATATATTCTGGGAAGTGTGAAGACTTAAAAGGCTTTTTAAATTAAAAACCATAGACTGTATAAAGAAGAACCCATAGCATTCAGATCCAGTCAAATGACGCTCACAATGCTAGCGGTTATGGGTTCTATTCATGGTTACGTCCCAAACCAGGAGGACATTTGGAAGCATGTGCTGACAACTTCCAGTAGGCTCTGTTCGCGGTAGTAAGTCTAACAAAATCTAGAAAAAATTTGAAAATGGACCAGTTTTCTTCATCTTCATGTCATTGTAGTGTTCAGTTATGTTCGGCTAATCAACAGTTACAACCAAACCTCAGTTTTCATCATTTCCCCACAGACACACAACTTCAAGCGCACTGGGTTGCAGTGGTTACAGGGAGGGGTGACAGTTTTACAATGTAAAGTCAATTGGAGCCGATGGAGCCGGAGCCACCCCCATGCTCACTTCCTATTTACAACGCAGCAGCTATCGGGTTAGCCATTTATATCTACAGTCTATGGTACAAACACAATGGCAATTTTATGAACTTCTTCAGCACTTAATCTTGATGAGTGATTCAGGATTCCCAGACGTATAATTTAGATAGTTATGTTCAAACTAGTGGATGTCTTAAAAATAGAAAACATGACGGAGTGGTGATGGTGGTTTCTTTTTCTCGATTTCCATTTTAATTGATAAATACTGACAGCAAAAGACATACGGTTAAGGTATACTTTTTAATCTCTGCATTTGACACATCCTTCAACAGCTTATCACAAACAGGTATTAGGCGTTTTTATTTATCTATAAACTGAAGACAAAATTGATCTTTTATTTTTTTAAACAGGGAGAGCCCAATGAGAGACTGGCTTTTTCGTGAATGCCTTGATTAGACAATACAAACAAATCTAAACAAAACCGTAACGATAACCTCATAGGTCCATTTAAAACATTAAAAACAGATGCTGGTGTGAGTATAAATGTCTATCACCAGTGTATCCCGTGTTTTATGCCCTTGAAATGTATGTAGTTTTGTATGGCAGTTTTTAGATGTAAACAATCGTGAGATCTTGGATTAAAAAATCCTGTACCAAAGTTCAGCAAACAAGTAGGATATTTAGACAGTTTGTGAAGTATTCTTTTATAAAATAAATGCTATACAGTGTTTTGTTTTGATGAATAGCGACCGCCAACCTACTTTTTCATATTCGTGTACAGTGATCGGGGTTAAATGAAACTAGGGACTGTGTGAAAGAGTGGATCTTAAGGTTTCCAAGTAGAGGCTGAAGTACGCATGTGTATTATACATCAACAATCGAGTGCAGAAAGAAAGGTTGCATGAACAGTTTGTTTTTTGTAATTCAATAAGATACAAGATTCGTTTTGATAAGAAAGTGATACTAAAATGTGTATGTCTGTAGACGACGCCTTTAACCTCGATGTCCACATCATTCGGCAGCGCCTGGACTCCCCATGAACCTACACCAGGATCCTGTGGACTTCAGTTCTGCATTCGACACCATCCTCCCTGCTCGACATGCCCAACTCCACCTGCATTTGACCAGACATTGGGACTTCCAGTAGAAGCTCTCCACGGGGGTGTGCACTTTCCCCCTTGCTCTTCTCCCTGCACACCAACTGCTACTACACCTCGAACCACGACTCCGTGAAGCTGATCAAGTTTGCGGATGACAGTGCTCTCGTCGGATTCATCTCAGACGGCCGTTGTTCTTCCTACAGGAGTAAGGTGCCCCTGCTGGTGCCCTGGTGGAGTGGTAACAACCTGGAGCTCAATGCCCAGAAGACAGTGGAGATGATCAGAATATATTGGAGATGGTCAAGAGACAGGGGAGATGATCAGAAGACAGTGGAGATGATCAGGAGATAGTGAGATGATCAGGAGATATTGGAGATGACCAGAAGACAGTGGAGATGATCAGAAGACAGTGGAGATGATCAGGAGATAGTGAGATGATCAGGAGATATTGGAGATGACCAGAAGACAGTGGAGATGATCAGGAGACAGTGGAGATGATCAGGAGACAGTGGAGATGATCAGGAGATAGTGGAGATGATCAGGAGACAGTGGAGATGTTCAGAAGACAGTGGAGATGATCAGGAGATAGTGAGATGATCAGGAGATATTGGAGATGACCAGAAGACAGTGGAGATGATCAGAAGACAGTGGAGATGATCAGGAGATAGTGAGATGATCAGGAGATATTGGAGATGACCAGAAGACAGTGGAGATGATCAGGAGACAGTGGAGATGATCAGGAGACAGTGTAGATGACCAGAAGACAGTGGAGATGATCAGGAGACAGTGGAGATGATCAGGAGATAGTGGAGATGATCAGGAGACAGTGGAGATGTTCAGAAGACAGTGGAGATGACCAGGAGATAGTGGAGATGATTAGGAGATAGTGGGGATGATCAGGAGATATTGGAGATGATCAGGAGACAGTGAAGATGATCAGCAGACAGTGGATATAATCAGAAGACAGTGGAGATGATCAGGAAACAGTGTAGATGATCAGAAGACAGTGGAGATGGTCAGAAGACAGTGGAGATGATCAGAAGACAGTGGAGATGATCAGAAGACAGTGGAGATGATCAGTAGATAGTGGACCTGATCAGGAGATAGTGGAGATGATCAGGAGACAGGGGAGATGATCAGGAGATAGTGGAGATGACCAGAAGGCAGTGGAGATGATCAGGAGATAGTGGAGATGACCAGAAGACAGTGGAGATGACCAGAAGACAGTGAATATGATCAGGACACAGTGAAAATGATTAGAAAACAGTGGAGGCTCTGTTAGACTTTCATTTGATCTTTATTTTAGCACAATCTGACCGGAAAGAACTGACTTTCTTGGATCTACTCCTAAACATTCCACCATTAGAGATACATGTAGAACACTCCCAGCACGATGTCACTGCAAACTATCAAATTGCCAATCCAAAAATTGAAATCAGCTTAAATATTTAAAGCATATATCAAATTTTTGCGGGTGTTTTCCATGATATTTTTGGTTAAACTTGAGCTATGCATTCAGACATCAGAAATAGGTCAGATTGGATTGATATGCAGACCATAGGCAGTATGTATGTGGCTTGGAGCGGAACGACCTCAGTGGCCCGGCTCTCAATCCTGGCCGTAAAAAGACCCAGACGTCACCAAACTTTGGACATTTCTCTTGCGGCGCATTTTAATAACTTATGAAGAGGAGGTCAGAATCGCAAATGATATACAACAAAAAAGAGAGAGGTAGACAAATAAACAAATCAACAATGCACTCGCCGTTTAAGTAGACCTATTATGCAAAATTTCAGAGCTTTGAACAATATTATATTTGTTTTATCTTCTCATTTACCCTCTTGAATTTGTATTTGGAGTTATTCGTACATGTTTGAGCAATTATTAACTACTGTTTTCTTTCTTAATCTGTGAGTTTTCTAACGCAGAATTCAGCAGAGTGGTTCCTTTTATTAAATGCTTTTAGATGAATATTGCTATTTAAAATGTCAAAGTTATAACATAATCCACAACAGGTCTTCTTTAACAATAACTTTTCTGCTCACACCCCCATTTTAAAGCTACACTACGTAACTTTTGATATGGAAACCCACCAGCCACCTGAACCATGGAGATGTCATTGTTTTGCTTATAATGTTCCACAATATGGCATTATGTACTGTATATTCATGGAGACCAGGCCAAAGGTGATCCTGCTCACTGTAAGAATGCATGTTTCTCAATGAAGCAATAAAACATGTGAGTCATTACAAGATGTATGTTTAATGCCATACTGTGGAACATTACAAGCAGAGTAATGACATTTCCATAGCAGACCTTTTACCAGAACAAGTTACATAGTGTGCCTTTAAGTCCTAATGTGTAATATTTTAGAACAAAAATAGAGTAATATGAGCAATGGTTTCATTAGGGGTGTTTTATCGCACTTAACTTGCCTCTCCGCAGATCTGACTTGTAACCTGATGGGTATGCTACTTACCTGTCTCCACTGAAATGTTACGCAGTGGGGCTTTAGGTTAAAAAGGTCTGTGTCTGAAAAGTAGTCAGAGCGATCTAAAACATGTTACATAATTTGGCAAAATACTCACTAACTTTGAATTTTCGTATCTCATCTGCCTCAAAAACCATTTTTAACATGTTCATAATATTTATATAAACTTTCTAAACCACTTTTTGGTTTTATTAAAGTGAAAAAAGTAAAGTACTTCATGAGTTCAAGTAAAACGGCTGCTCAAACAACTGGCTCTGGTTCAAAAGACGGTCTCTCAATATTGTGATGCAGTACATTTACATAGTCAATAAAAGGTGATCAATAGAATAATCAGATACTGCGTGTTTATGTGCACAAAAGAAATCTGATCATCCAGAATATCTGGTGACGTGTGATGAATCAAATGAGTAACACAAAGCAACACATTTTTAAATAATTATTTTTATGATTAATATTTAAAACTATAGTATGTAGCTAATAAAAACATGCTTTTTTTCCACATTCGTTGTTCTTATTGTGCTGAAAATCTAAGAAAATCATATCTCTCTGAGCTCCTCCACACTGTCACACCCACCCGCTCCCTCCACTCCTCCTCTCTCCAGCTCTCTGTTCCCTCCACTCCTCCTCTTTCCAGCTCTCTGTTCCCTCCACTCCTCCTCCTCTCTCCAGCTCTCTGTTCCCTCCACTCCTCCTCCTCTCTCCAGCTCTCTGTTCCCTCCACTCCTCCTCCTCTCTCCAGCTCTCTGTTCCCTCCACTCCTCCTCTCTCCAGCTCTCTGTTCCCTCCACTCCTCCTCTCTCCAGCTCTCTGTTCCCTCCACTCCTCCTCTCTCCAGCGCTCTGTTCCCTCTCCTCCTCCTTTCTCCAGCTCTCTGTTCCCTCTGCTCATCTCATCATCATGGGGGAGCAGAGCTTTCAGTCGCTCTGCTCCTCAGCTCTGGAACACTCTCCCTCCTGACCTCCGAAACTCTGACTCACTCCCACATTACAAATCCAAACTCAAAACGCACTCCACCACACCACCAGACCATAACTGCACTATCTGTGGCGGCACAGCTGAGTGGCTAGCACTCATACCTCACAGCAAGAAGGTCCAGGTTTGATCTCCGGGTCGCCCGGGCTTTCTGTGTGGAGTTTGCATGTCCTCCCCGTGTCTGGATAGGTTTCCTCTGGGAACTCCGGTTTCCCCCCATCAACCCAAAACATGCAACATACGTCTCCAGGTAGAATAGCTGATAAGTAATTGTAAGTCATTTAAATACAAGCAATCAATTCAAATACTGTGTAATACACTATTAAATACTAAATATTAATTAAAGCCGCTCGTGTCGATGATGGCCCTCCCCCCAGCGCGCACACCCCTCCCACGCGACCGCCGAGGACTCGTGACCGCCCCGACACGCCACTCTCTCCTCCCAACAGCTTGTCCACCAGAAAAATAACAGTGCACCTTTAATATTTTGAAAATGTGAATGATCTACAGTGAAATTATAGAAACTAAACCACAGGTCACATGACTTTTATAATCAAGAGCACTGTCAGACTAAGACAGTGCATGAAAACAGACTCTCCACCAGAAAAGTTACATAGTGCACCTTTAATCATATTTTTGGGGGGAGTCTTTGCACCCCTGCTGGCCAACCGTGGAAAATACCCCATGTCCATAATTATTATTTTTTTGCTTATAGTCGCGCATAGAATGTAATCCCCAAATTTGGTCCAAATCTGACAATGTGGATGTTTCCTCTCTTGCTAGGTGGCGCTATAGTTTAACTTTTCATATGTTTTATATTGCATTATAATCAGGCTATGATCAGACATCAGTGATTCAAATTTCAGCACGATCAGAGAAAGTCTGTGTGTAATAAATTTTTAACTATTTATTCGGGGGGTCCTTGCGCCCCTGCTGGCCAACGGTGAAAAATGCACCATGCCCATAATATATTTTTTGGCTTGTAATCATGCATTGAATTTAATTCCCAAATTTGGTCCATATCCAATAATGTTGATGTTTCACGTATATGGTAGGTGGCGCTACAGAGTTCACTTGTATTATATTTCATATGTCATCACATTCAGGCCGGGATCACACAATAGTGATGTGAGTTTGAGCTCTGTAGGCCAAAGCCTGCGGCCGTGAGAGGTCATCAAAGAAACAGGAAATGAAGGTGTTATTCGCCGTCGTGCTACGAACAAACCGTGAGGAGGATCTATTTTATTCATATTTATTTATTCATAACCTAAAGAAGGTTACACTGGCCTCGGATTTGCCCCGTCCCCAGTCGTTCTGTCCAATGTGTGCGCTGATTGTCGTACACGTGCATTTGTTTACTTTTTCTAGTCTTGCCAAAAGTGCTGTGAGAATACAATCCAAACCAACTGAAAAAAATAAAATCTGCATTCAATGGAGAACAAGCGGACATTCGCACTTTTCTGGTCTGAATACACCCTTATTTGGCCTAGGGGTGGGTCTCTTGCTTGTTTCCATGGAAATGTTGTTCCTTTGGTTATACTCTTCAACAGTACGGCATAAAACGTATCTATTTCTGTGGAGAATGTTCCGATGTATGCTTTGAACCTTCTGTTTCCATGGAACCAAGCAAGTGACAATCATGCCACCTCCAGAAAGTTACATAATGTACCTTTAACTTATTGTCTTTCTTTTTTCTTTTCTAAATTAGTTTGAAGACACATCACAATATAATAAAACAACAAAGAGACGGGTGTCAGAGAAGGAATAATTATATAAATGTCTTTGTACAAATAATAAAATACAAATGAAATCATATACAGATTAGCAACAGTCTAAACATGTATATTTAGCTAGATTTTATTAAAACCCAAGTGTTGAGAACTTTCTGCAGTACTTTCTGTAGCATGTAACAGTTCAGACAAAGCACGGAGCTTTTCGATGAAAGGACACCTTACGTTTGGAAGACAAACATTGTCAAAATAACAGCACGTACCTCAGGAT
This sequence comes from Odontamblyopus lacepedii, assembly GCA_034769755.1. Lineage (NCBI taxonomy): Eukaryota > Metazoa > Chordata > Actinopteri > Gobiiformes > Gobiidae > Odontamblyopus > Odontamblyopus lacepedii. Next base: position 10,798,296 of record CM068350.1, read on the forward strand.
GGAAAAGTTTTGAATTTTCTGTTTTTGGGGGACATACTGTAGACAATATTTAACTCAAAACAATTTGCAATAGTCCAAAGTTCTTCCTCACTTACCTTATGCATTCTACACAACCAAATTATTCACCCCAATGAGTTTATAAGCACTTTTCTCACCTTTCAGAGAGAAAAGCAGAGTTTACCATGATTAAATTAGCAACAATTAGCATGCTGACAGTGCACTTGCTGATTACAGGACAGTAAAATGTTTCATAATTATATGCTTATGTTATTTTGACCTCAATAGCTGCTTATACATTACAAAGTTCTCTGATCTGACAAAGATTTTAAATCTTATATCAGGTTATTCATTTTGTTTATTCTGTACTTACTGGTTCTGAAACTGCTTAATTCTAGTCTAAAGGTAGTTTATTAGATAACTTGTCAAGTAAAAGTTTCTTGCTGCATGGACAGATCATTTCACTACTTTTAAGTAATTTTCTGAGAGATTTAAGTGTTTATATCTTACATTTTGGCCAAGCTTTTTCTGCAGTGTACAATATTACAAGAATAATTTAGCTCAAATACAAGGGGGCAATCGAGTACAGGTTCATTGACGTGCTCAAATCTAATATTGCTTTCACTTATTACGATTTTAAGGTTGATTTATTCCCGTGCAACTACAAAGCGTTCTCATATTGTCAACGTTGTTTATGTTTCCAGGTTGTGCTTTGGGTCTCAAGCCAAAAATCCAGAATTATTCCGAATGGAAAGCATGCTCCTCATTCTGGGTTACCAGATTCTGCTAAAACCAGCTCGAAGTAAACCCAGAAGGGCTCTCGATGATTACAGTTCATTAGTTTTTAGTTTCTAGAATGTGATAATGTCGTTTTCTCAGATCGGGGATGTAAAGGAAACCCCATTGTTTAACCCTATAACGCCAAACGTATCATATTTGATACATGAGTTTTTCAGCCCTCCACATGAGCAGTGTGGCATTTTTTCCCCTGAAAAACCTGATGTATACAATCAGATACATGCAGTGCACAAATAATCCAACAGTGGGTGTGATTCACTGATTAGAGGGTGCTCCAGTGACAATACAAGATTGCCATAAATAATAATATATGGAAAATGATATTTGAATTTTTTTTGTTTGTTTGTTTAGAGGGACCAATAAAGGCTCCAAGTTCAAAGAATTGGAATTTTCTGCCAATTATTTAATGGTGTGGGCTTTACAGGGTTAACGTTTTGCATTTTTAACGTATATTGTTTACTCCACGCAGGTTTTGTGCATACCATATGGACTCTTTTTCACTAGCCTTTTCACATCTAGATCTAGAACTTGTGTCTGCTACAAAGCTATACTCAATGACACATGTGGAGCTTTAAGTTAAACTGTGCACATTATAAATCGCAATATTCATCTACAACAACTAAAAGATGCACTGTGTAATTTTTCTTCTTTTTGGTTCTATGGATATGTCACCGCTCTGCTTACAATGTACCACAGTATGACATTAAACAGCTCTACCTTCCATTTATTCATTTACAGGTGGTTTTATTGCTAAAAAATATCTAGAATTAGAACATTCTAACTAAGCGGAGTCAGGGGGTAACTTGGTCAGGTTTGGTTGGGCTTAATGACGATAGAAAGGTATGTAGGTAATGCCATACTCTGAAAGATTCCAGATGAAGCAATAACATCTCCAGGGAAAAAAAGCTTTTGATGGACCCTCCAGCAGAAAAGTTACACAATGCACCTTCAGTAAAAAAAAAAAAAACACAAATCCACTGACTTCAACGTTATAAATACTGGGTGCCCAATGGAAGCTCAGTCAACTCCGATGGACAGCTGCAGATCACACTGGTGGGCTGTAGATTTTTCTCTTTTTTTTGTACCAGAATGACTATGTGACGCTGAATACTACGTGTATCACCAATGAAAAAAAAGTTAAATTTGAGAACTTAAGTACAGAGGAATTGGCGTATGCTGTTGGCAGTGAAAATAGGGGTTGATTTGCAATATAATAAAAAATAAGAGATGAAAGATGGTTCAAACATGCACGAATCACTCCAAATACAACGTGTGAGGGGAAACCACTATAAGTCGATTGTGCATTATAGGTCTGCTTTAAGTTTCACTGCTTAGTAATTATTAAAGAATGCTTGGTTTCATTGGCCGGTCATATCTAACTCCCAACCAATTATCCGTGCACAAGGAAGGCACATCTTTTATATAGAAATGCAAATCTTTTATACAGCCTCCTCACTCCTACTACTCCTGATGGTACTTTGTGAGACTGTCTCCTGCTGCTGCAGAATAAAACTCAAAGACATGTCCCAGAAGTCTTTATTCTTACTTTGCATTGTGCTTTAGAAAATTTCCATAACAGTGGAAAGAGCTGTTTTCCCTGATTAATTACACTGCATTCTCATAGGTAATATCTCAAAGGTAAATTCTTAAATGGTGAAACGGATTCATTCTTTTGGTGACTACACCCCAGAACTACCACAAAAATCTGCTTTTAAAATAATTCATTTTAGCAGCCTGTTTTCTGTATTATTATAGTCATCCTATAGAATGTTGTGATGTCAACACAGAAGTGGCATCCCAGATTAATTTGCGTTTATTGCCGTTTTTAGGACTGCATGTTACAACAATAGTATGGTTAAAGGTTCTATATTACTTAAATTTGACTCTTTTGAGCTTTAAAGGTGCACTATTTCACCTGCTGCACCTGTTTCTATGGACATGTCATGGAATGTTCCACAGTATGACATTAAACAACTCTGCTTTACATAACTATACATCACTATCATGCGGTTCACCTTTCGCAGTTTCGCAGATTTTTTAATGCAATTTTTCACAGCTTTTTTTTTTTAGAACTGTTTTTTTAAAACAGAGATGTACTGCACCAGATTATAGCAAAACAGCTAGTTTCCATCTGCAGTCCTTGAGGCACAATAATAAATTATACAATGCAATTTACTCATTCAACAATATAAAAAACACATTCAGCAGCTTACATACAACATTCACATCACAATATTAAAGAGCAGACTTATCCATACATTCTTAAAAGTTTAAACTATTTACATATTTTAAGACATAGCACACCGGGAACAAAAAGTAGGTACTTCAGTGCTGACAAATCTGACCAGTCCATAGCCATTTTTTTTGTTTTTAGTTTAGTTCTTCAGAAAAGGAGTCGTAGTTGGGTTGATTTTTGATGTCGTCTGGGAGTTGGTGTATCAACATGCATTGTGTTCTGTGTTCTGACTGATTAAAGGAGAACCGGCACATTGTCTTCTGCGTAATCGAAGGTGGCATGTCTGTTTATAAGAATCTTCTCGCCCAGAAGAAAAAACAGCGCTAACAACTACCCATAATCACGTTCTTCGCTCGGCACCAAGTTTAAAATAGTTAAAAATCGCGGCGCATACCCAAAGTTGTGTTTTGTTTCATTCACACATGTTTGAGTAACCCTTTATTTAGTCTGTGTACAGCTCAAGTTAACAACTCATTTTACCTTAGTTCAGTTTAGTAGAGATGGATGATTTAACGGCTGAAATGATCTACAGTATATGTGAATATTCTTGTGCAGTTTAAAAACGCAGTGGAGCACTTCCTCTACTGTATTATGACATGACATCATAAGGTGGAACAGAGCGTCTTCAGTTTGAGCGAAGAACCTAAATATGCAGGAATTTTGAATGTACAGTATGTATGAATGAAACAAAACACAACTTCAGGTATGTTTTTGAGGAGGTTATAGCATTCTAACAAGTCCATTTTGCATAATACAGGACCTTTAATGTTGAAAATCACATTATATTATCTCAAGGAATAGTGTTCTTGATTATATTTTTAAAAACATTATAACAGGGATCAGAAAAGAGCATAATACGGGCCCTTTACACTGTTCCAGATCTCCTTAGGCATACAGTTCTTCTATGTGAGGCTGTCTTGAGACACACAGGGCAGGAGAGGACACTAATTTAAATGCTTTTAATGAGGTGGTGAACCCTTTGTACTAATGCTTTATCTGACGTGAATTATGAGTCAAAGCAAAAGTCTGCACACGCATTTAATCTTGTCTAGACTCAGGCTCTTCACGGGCGGCACGGTGAAAAGAACATAACAAAGAAGTGCAAAAACACTTTTAAATCTCAGGTCTGTGAAGCAATGTGAAAGGAGATGATTTGGGGAGAATAGTGGAGACTAGCAGTGGAAAGGTACACAAAAATCAGGGTTTGGTATGTTCCTCGGTTTTGAGGTCACGATTCAGTTCATTTTTGGTACACTATGGGAATAAAATGCAAAAATGTCACACGTTTAAATGATAAAATGCAGCACTTCTTTCCCTCCAAAAGGCCCCTGACCTTGTGTCTGTTACAATACTGCACAATACTGAAGGCTCAGGGAAACAGTAAATACTAAACAAACGTGAAAATCAGTATCAAAAGCGGTAGAAGAAGATGCCGCTAACTGTCCAACACAACCTCATGATGAGTCAGTTGCTGAGATAATTGAAAATAACCAACCAACACTGGCAGAACCCGATGCTAGTCTCAATCTGGTTCATGTTCCCCAGTTTGATGAGGTGCAAGCCGAGGATGGATCCACAAACATCTCAGAAAGAAGAGAAAGAACAGGACAAGACGAAACAAGAAAGAGGGCCAAGATGAGATCCAGAAAAAGTCATGGGAAGAAAAACTTCAAGACTAAAGCAGGATGAGGGACTTGTTTAATGTTGAGAAGACCTCACCAGCGGAGCTAAATGAGGTCACTCAGGACACACAAACCGAAACTGAGCTTACCTCAAACAGCATGGTCCATGATTCAAACACTAACAACAGAAAAAGGAACATAAAGAACAAACATAAGATGATAGATGAGATGGGGTCTTCAGACGCCTTAGAGGATTGTTTCTCTTGCTTTAAAAGTCCAAATGAAGAGCAGGAGACACAGACAGAAGATTCCCTGTGTGAGAAGGTGGAAATTCAGGATTCAACCACCACCACTACAACAAAAAAGAAAAAAAATAAGTCTCCAGATGTACCAGACGACTGGTTCACCTGCACTACAAATGAAGAACAAGAGGAGGCTGAAGTTGAAGTTACTTCAAATGTGTGTGAAGAATCTATGTGTGAGACAGTGGAGATCCACGATTCCAACACTAACACCCGAAAAAGAAGGAAGAAAAAAAACAAATCTAAGTTAATCGATGAGATGGGGTCTGCAGATGTCTTACAGGATTGTCTCTCTTGGTCTAAGGAGCAGGAGGAGACACAGACACAAAATTCCCTGTGTGAGACAGTGGAGATCCAGGATTCCACAGCTACCACCAGAAAGAAAAAGAAAAAGAACAAAAATAAAACGACAGATTGGATGGAGTATTCAGATCAGGTCCAGGACAATCCAGAGCAATCCTATGACCAAAACAATGATTACGAGGATGTCCTGCGGTAAGGGAGAAAGGCTCGAACCAAAGCAAAGAACAGGGCAGCTGTTTCCACCAGGTATTCAGACTATGAAGACCACGGAGGGAGGAGGAGGAGCAAGAGGACTATACCTGGCCTGAACCAGAGTGATTTGCTGAAGTGCAAATTTCTCCCTTTTAAAATCAACACCCCCCACCCTGAAACTCCCTATTGGTGGGCATATACAGAAAACATATATATACACCCACACACACAAATACATATATGGAATACACACACGCACACATACACACAAATACATATATGGAATACACACACACACACACATACACATAAATACATATATGGAATGCACACACACGCACATACACAAACACACACACACTATATATATAAATGTACAATATCTACTCCATAATAGCTCCTACATAAATACACACATATATAAACAATAAAACATATCTATCATAGAATGGTCTGTGTGGTGTTTTCTTTATTTCTGTTATAAAAAAGTGAGCAGCCTATGTGCCAGGTCTATGCTCAGCGGAAACATTTTTTTTGAATTTTCTAACTTTTTTCACAGAATTATAAAAAATAAAAAATAAATAGGTGTAGTACTTCAAAAAATACCACTAAAAACAAGTGCAGAGTTGAGCAGAAAAGTGAAAAGAGAATGAGCAAAACCTCCCCCCATGTTTTTGTCCACTGTGGTCTTTATACAGATAGTATTTTCACCACAGTGTTTGTGTGTGTTTGTGGTGAAGTGAGTGTTGCATAACCTCTTTTCTTCATGCAGATGTGTATGCTTTGTCTGGAATGTTTCATGGCATTTAAGTCCAAACCAGCTAAAGTTACAGGTCAGATCTGTGGAGAGGTGAGCCCCGCTCACAGTCAGAATGTTTTTCTAGGTATTTTTAAACCTATTCAAAGTATTTCGTTATTTATCCGATAAATAAGTCTACAACAGGGAGGGCATTCTGAAATCTTGGGCTATGCTGGTTTGAAGATTTTAGACCTTGGTAATAGCTGTTTTACCCAGCAGATCGGTATAAGACTGTGATTATAAAATTATAATTACAAATAATTAGGTGTGGGACTTAAAAATATATAATTCATTACTTAAATCTTTGTAATTAATTAATCTCAATTAATGACAATATTTGCCCCAAAAGCAACATTTATTTTATGTAAATAAGGTTTTAGTGGACTCATTTTCAAAGTCGTACTAAAACATTTTGACAGATATTTGAGCGCTGTGGACTATAAGATCGGTTTGAGGTCAGTAAGCACAACCAAAATAATACATAAGACGCACCAGATTATAAGGCGCACTAAAAGGTATCCATAAATAGCCTATTTGAAGATTAAATGTACCCCCTGTTTTTTTCTTTGCAACATTCAACTGAACCAACAAATACTGGAACAATAGAGTCAATAAAATAATTACAAAAAGATTATGATTATAGAAAAGATGTGTTAGATTTCAACATTTCTAAGGAGATAGGTGGGCCCGTCTGCGTTTTTGTAGCATGTTCCAGTCCAGGGTGCAGGAGGAGAATGCAACCTGCATATCGGGTGCAGCATTCAGTCTGTTTCTGTGCTTTGTCTCATTACCTCTCTCATGTGTCAGAACTGTATATTGCAGACCGAGATGCAGATCGTGACAAGGCGACCCAAACAAAAATCTATTGCAACTCACCCAAGTGTCGTGACACAATCTGTGGGAAACAACAATGTAGACAGACTAATGATAAAACATGTGTGAATGATACAAAACACTACTCCAGGTATGTTTTTGAGGAGGTAACAGCATTATAACATTCCTTAAAGTTCACAAGAGTTGATTTCACCTTTAATGCTGAAAATCACATTATATTGTCTAAAAAAAAGAGTGGTTTTAAGTATCGGAATCTTAAATTGTAATACTGTTATAGCACTACAGCCTGGCACCAATATCAATGTTCTATCCCATTTGTTTTAATGAGGAAGCTAAATAAAAACAATAATTCCATTGCTTGTAGACAGCACAGACTAATGGCTGATTGTTTGTCACATTTGCCAATGACATGAATGCTAACAACCAGCTAATAAACATTTCTTCAACCTAATGAATTGCACCAGACATTTTCACGCACAAATCCTGTGTATTTAGGCAGAGTCCTTTTCTCAAACCGAAAACTCTCTGTGAGGTCATGTGGTAATACAGGAAGTGCTTCACTGTGTTTTTAAACTCCATACACCTTCATTAGAATCATTTGGATGATTTCAGTTCTGGACTTGCCAATGTCTACTGAACAAAAGGTAAAAGATAGCTGTTAACTTGAAAACTGCATGACATCACAAGGGGGAACAGAGCATTCTGAGTGGGGCATTGCGATGTAAAAATAACCAAAATATCATGATATCGTCTCGCCAAATGTCTCACAGTAATATTATCGTGGGTCACTACAGATCAAACTGAACATCTCTTCGCTTAAATTCATTGGTTTGGTGCAGTAATTGTTATAAACATCGAGGGAACTACATAGACCATGATCCTTTGCTGTTTCAGTGCAGACTACAGGAACAAATATCTGTTATTAAGCACTTATAAAACTTAATTCTTTGTGTTATGACAGGACCAAAAGCTTGTCAAGGAATTTTAAAAAGGAAAAGTGGCACATTCCCAATTTAGTTAGTCTCCACAAAATATCGTTATAAATATCGTACCCTGAGATGTATAATGGAAGAGAGATTTGGATATGGTTACATTAGGGATGACATTACGGGTTAGATTAGGGATATAGTTACATTAGGGATGTAACCATATCCAAGTCACTGTACGATATTTCATGATGAGCATAAACTGGTGGTGCTGAAAACAGGGTTTGACCTGGGTCAGTGCCGTCTTGAATACAGGAGTATAATGATTACTCGAACATGCAAGTCCACTGATCCAAATCCCGCTGTCAATATAAACATCATTTCACGGGTCGGATGGGTTGAGACTCAGGGTGGGGGTTCAGTCTCAATCTTCACATGGCCCAGCAGGACGGGACCCCCCTCGTAGGCGTCTTATATGTCTGGAAGTGAACAGACAGGGGTTGGGAAGGCGGGGTCGAGTTATTCAGGACAAACTGGGTTGCCGGAATAGGCTGCTACAAATAGGCTTCTGGGAAATTGAGGTGTGGTAGAAGTGACACTTAACCTACCTCGCCCAGTCTCTGCAAACCTTGGTGTCTGAATGGGTGAGTGGTTCCTTGTTGTAAAGCGCTTTGAGTGCCTTGAAGGTGGAAAAGCGCTAGATAAAAATGTGACCATTTACCATGACCATTTACGAAGAAACAACTGCAGCATGGTTAAAATCTTTTAAAAGTCCATTTGCATAACACTATACACTTTACTATAAATGCACCAGTGTACACAGAGACTAGGGGCAAGGACACGACAACAGCCTTCATCTGTGGGAGCTGGAAACACACCACTCAACCCTGATGTTTATGTCGAGAGCGGGATTCGAACTGCCAACGCTCTACCAACTGAGCTACTGAGACCCTATAAAAGACAAACCCTATTGCAGAACGGCACATAAAAGCACCCTGTCATCCACATAGAACAGTTGTATTTTGTCTACACAAGTTGCAGAATCATGTTGAGAATCTTATACAGACTCTCACCGGCTCCATCTCCTGTTTGCCTGTCTCATATTTCCATTCTAATCACTCTTGCTCTTGTTGGATCAGCAGCAATTATCAGTGTAATTAAATCTGTGTGTTCATATTTATGAGGCTTAGAACGATCAGACCAGATAACTGTGTTCATAAACCTCTGTTATCACAGCAAATGACCTGCACAATCAATCTCCCCCCTGCCGGTACGAGAAAAAAGTAGCTCCAAACTATTAATTATTTTTGGCCTGTATTACGCGTTCCCCAGGTTCATTGCAAAACTGATTTAAAAGTGCATGATGCAGCTTTTCTTGAGGGGCCCCTCACCTGTATGTCTGTACAGTGATGTTAGTGCTTTGCCTGGAATGTTTCACAGTATGGCATTGAACATAGCTACCTTGCAGTTAATCAATGATTGCAAAAAAAATAAAGCGATAACATCTCCATGGAGACAAGAAGGTGGACACTCCATCCGAAAAGTTACATATTGCACAGTAGAGTGGAGAGTTTCAGGGTTTTGTTCATGAGTGAGGGGAGGATGGAGTGTGAGATTGACAGGCGGATTGGTGCAGCGTTGGCAGTGATGCAGTCGCTGTATCGAGGTGAAAAAGGAGCTGAGTCGAAAGGCAAAGCTCTTGATTTACCGGTCAATCAGTGTAGGACGCTCTATGCTCTGGCAAACACTCTTATGCATAAGTTTGGTTCTTGTACGAATTATGTAAAGTTGTTATTGTTTAAATCATATTGTACAGCATTGTACACAGTCCACCTCTGGGTTAATTACAAAAAAGCCAGTTTGTAAAGGCTACAGGTGCCTACAATGAATCAGAATCAGAATCATAATTATTTTTATTCATCCCCGAGGGGAAATTTTCTTCGTTACAGATGCAACTGACCAAGAGCATGTAGATAGAATCAAGTTTCAAAAATAAGATAAGATAAATACAATAAGATAAAAGTAGTTCTCTCTGGGAAATTATTTACATCAGTGACATATTTACAACTATATACATGTGTGAGCAGGGAGTAGGATATTACAGTAGTTTTTGATTTAAAGTGCAGAGTTCAACAGTTTGATGGCAACAGGCAGGAAAGATTTCCTGTGTCTCTCAGTGGAGCAGCGGCAGCCTCAGTCTACGGCTGAAAGAGCTCCTCTGACTGGCCAGCACCTTGTGGAGGGGGTGGGAGGACGAGTCCAGGATAGTCCTGATTTTATCCAACATTCTCCTGTCCAACACCACAGTCAGAGAGTCCAGCTCCTCCCCCACAACATGTCCAGCCTTTCTGATGATCTTCTCGAGTCTATTAGTGTCCCTCACGCGCAGACTGCTGCCCCAGCAGACTACAGCGTACATGATGGCACTGGCCACCATAGACTCGTAGAACATCCTGAGCATTGTCCTGCAGATGTCAAAGGACCTCAGCCTCCTCAGGAAATAGAGGCGGCTCTGGCCCTTCTTGTAAACAGCGTCCATGTTCCTGCTCCAGTCCAGTTTATTGTCCAAGTACACCCCCAGGTACTTGTACTCCTCCACCACATCCACACTGACCCCCTGGATGGAGATGGGGGTCACAGCAGCCTTGGTCCTCCTCAGGTCCACCACCAGTTCCTTTGTCTTAGTCACGCGTTGAGTTGGAGGTGGTTCTTCTCGCTCCAGGTGACAAAGTTGTCCACTACAGTCCTGTACTCCTCCTCGTCACCAACGCTGATGTATTCCATCACTGCAGAGTCGTCAGAAAACTTCTGAAGGTGGCAAGACTCGCTGCAGTAGTTGAAGTCCGTGGTGTAGAGGGTGAAGAGGAAGGGAGAGAGGACTGTCCCCTGTGGAGCCCTGGTGTTGACGCTTTGTGGGTGGTTTTGAGGAGGCCACGGTGGACAAGTGCAACTGAGTTTTTGTTACTGCACGAGTGAACATGTTGCAGGCTCTACTAAGAACTTTAACGTACAGTTTTATCTGCAGATTGAACAAATCGGACAATAAAATAATAATGTCACACACAAGTCCCCTATGTGGAGACACTGGTATGACTGTCTTTTAAAAATAAAAATGTTTGTTTTGTATTGTCACTCTCGTTGTTTGTTTTAAAAATGGACCATGAGTCCAGAATAAAGATGAACTGAACTGAACTGAATCTACGTGCCCACCCTCACCTATGGTCATGAGCTCTGGGTAATGACTGAAAGAACAAGACTGTGAATACAAGCGGCCAAAATGAGTTTCCTCTGCAGGGTAGCTGAGCGCTCCCTTAGAGATAGGGTGAGGAGCTCACAGTCGCACAGGAGGAGCTTGGAGGAAGTGTGCGTGGAGAGGGATTTCTGGGCCTACCTGCTCAGACTGCTGCCTCTGCGACCCGGCCCCGGATGAAGCGGAAGAAAGAGGATGGTTGGATGGTAGACACCTGACCAAGCCTAGTCCAAGGAAGTTCCCCAGGTTAGCCACTGCTCCAGACAGGTTGCCTCAGTAGCATTCAGAATGGGTCAAAAGCAGAGGACATGTTTACCTACAGAGACAATCAAAAAGAGATAAATAAATAAACTAAACCTCATGTGCCTGATTTTTAACTGGTAAATGAGTATGCAAGTTTTTAAATCTGTCTAACTTGTTCCTAGATTTCACAAACACTCTGGTATATAATTCGAGATATATCAGTTGGGTGATATCTCAGGCTGATAATTGCACCTTTAAGAGTATTGGTTATTGGTCTTAAATCTCCAGCAGAGGAAAATCTTTAGTTTGGGGTCAACTAACTCCATAAAGAGTATACATCAAGGTCTACTTGAACACTTTAGTGACGAAAACAGCATAAAACTGGACTACAGTTCTTCTATGTTTGGAGTAAAAAAAAAAAAAGGTCTGTGGATGCATGTGTAGTAAGTTTAAAATGCACAATTTGGGGGCAAAAATCTAAATCTGCCATATCGGTAGAGCTTATCAGCCATCGGTTGCTCTGAATTCTAAACAATCATTATCTGCATCGGCCATGAACCCATATCCCATATGAGTCGATCTCTATATATCACTAGTATTCACATGTATGGATTTTTCAGGTGCACGGTGAAGCAGGGGATTGCAATCACACACCCAACATGCGCTCAGCACAAAGAGTATGGCAATGCACACTGCTTTACAATGACCGATGCAATATTTTAGAATTAAATGCACGCACAGCAGTCTGATTTGGTCGCAAATTGCTGCTATGGGCGAACAAAGGAAGTTATTCAGTCACAAAAATAAAGCTGGGTAATCCAGATCTTCCGCAGATATGTTTTGTTTATTTTGTCTGTGTATTCCCTCAGTTGTCCAGCTAGGGTCACAACAATAGAAGATTGAATTCTGTCAATAGAACAAAGACTGTTTCCATTCATTCAAGTAGCTTCTTCAGTTCTGACAGGGTTCTGCTAAGGTAAAGCCTTACATCTGTCTGATGGGAGGAGCTAATGGCACGAAACTGACACCCTAGTGGTTTAACAGTATCAACCAATCAATCAATCAATCAATCAGCACTTTTCATATATTTGAAATGTAGCTGAAAATGTTTCACATGCAACAGGAAAATGACAACAACCCCACCTCCACCACATGGTTTGTTCCATATATACAGCAATTAGACAGAAACATAAAACATACAGTAAAGCTCCTAAAGGTTATAGTAAAAAAAAGACTAAGTAAAATATTGATAATCATTTAATAATAATAATAATAATAATAATAATAATAATAATAATAATAATAATAATAATAATAATAATAATAATAATAATTAAAACAAGTAAAATTTTAAATTAAAAGCTTTTTTTTTTTTAATGTATGGTTTTTATAGATATGTTTTGCGTTTACATTTAAAAATATGAACCCTTGCGTCGGACCTCAAATCCTCAGATAGAGTGTTCCACAGGTGGGGACCATAAAAACTGAATGTTGCCTCACCGTGAGTTTTAGTTTGGATTCTTGGGACAGTTAAAACCTTAATCCTAACCCTATTGTCGTATGATAAAAGCAGATCAGGTAAGTAAATAGGATTAAGACCATTAAGAGCTTTATAAACCAATAACAGAACTTTAAAATCAAAATAGTAAGGAGTATATGTTATTAATTCCACTGAATTAACTGAAGCAGGTCTGAACTGCCACCTAGATCATACGTGTACGATTAAGCAAAAAATGACTCATTATTTACCGAATAACAGGTTGTCCTTAATGTTAACTACCTAGGGTGTGTTAATTTCAGTGTAGTCCCATGGTGCTGAGCTGTATAGTATGACATCAGCTTATTAGGCATGTTTCTATCATGTGTGGAACCCTACTTTTTGAGTTATTTATTTGCATTTACATTTTGGTATTATCTGATATGATACGATTGCATACGATAATATAGTTTTGAGAATCTGGCATCACTACTACTTAGCAATTCACTCTTAAAAACTTCCATCCAGTCAACAGAATTAAACCTTATTTTTGATTAAATTAGTTTTGTTTACACCCAGGCGCTCCCTTCCCTCATTTGTCCCACGGCTACATACACGCCGTTCAGCATTACTAAAACATGACTCCTGCACGTACACGGCAAAAATATTCAACTCTCTTCTCCCAGTCACCAAGGGACCAGACACCCCAAGACTCCGCTCACCCCGGAGAGCACGTCTGCGGAGAGGAGAGGGCTATTAGCCGGCTCTCCCTCTCCACTCCAAGCGAGCTACTGTGACGTTTACACAAGGGGGAAAAAATAACTCGATAGAATAATTTGATTCGCGCAATGCCCTGTGGATTAACCTCGTGCCTGTCTGGAAACTAAATCCGCCGTACTCCGAGCCGAGAGCCATCACTGTTCACTCAGCTCTCAGCGGCTTTAGATAGACACATGTAGCCAATTCGATGTCCCGTAGATTATGTGCATTATACAATCGCTATTATGTGCTACTTGTGAACTAAGTGGACTTGATTCTTTGTCCACTTCAATCACTTTAATTGTGCATATTCAAAAAGGTGGTTATATACTGTACAAGCTTAAAGAGGACCTATAAATCGACTTTTTCAGAGCTTTTCACTGCATTATAATAGTTTCCGGTTCTCATTTACCCTCTGAGTGATTTCCCCATATTTGGTCATCTTTAATTGCTTATTTTCTGGGCGCAATATTGCCAATCTGCTCATTTTTTCACCGGTATACGCCCAATATTCTATACATCATTTGTTTTTTGATTTTATTTTCTCAGTCGGTGATACACATTGGATTCGGCAGCTCATTTTGGTAAAAAAAAAACGAGAGAGCATGGATTCAAATGCATTATACTGTTGAGAATAATGCGTGGAATAAACAGCTCTCCTCCATGTTTTGTATAGTTTAAAGTGAAATGTGGAACTTTTCTGGTGGAGGGTCCGTCAAATGCTGTTTTCCACGGAGATGTTAATGCTTTATCTTCAGGGACACCAAACCAGACCAGGTTACAGGTCCGATCTGTGGAGAGGTGAGGTTTTCTAGGTATTTTTGAGCTATAAAACCACCGGTAATTGAATAAATATAAGGTAGAGCTGTTTACTGTCATACTGTGGAACATTCCAGGCAGAGTAATGGCATCTCCATCGAAACAAGCCGGTAATGGACCTCCAACCAAAAATTTACAGTGCACATTTAAACGCATAAATCTGAATGCATGATTTTATACGATGTAGACCATTTTCTGATGATTTCCTGATCAAGCACTTCCTCAAACTCTCTTCCCTTTTTCTCTCCATAAGTGCTGTTTTTTCTAGACTTTGCAGACTTTGCAATGTGTAGTGTGTAAGCAAACTTTATAAATGAGGCCCCTGATCTGTGGAGACACGAAAACACTCAAAGTAAGAATGCTTGTTTTTTTCTAAGGTCTTTTTAGGAATATAACACTTGCAACTGAACAAATCCAAGGTGGATAAGTTAAACATGATATTGTGGTAGGTGGACAACCCTACAAGAAATGTAACATAGCAATCAACATTAGGAAATTGCTTCGGTACTTGGAGCGGAATGTAGACAAACACTTAACATGCAACAAAAAAAATAGATTAAAATAAAGTAGAAATCAATAATGATGATATATGATATAACACAACATTTACAAATTTACAAGAATATAAGAATATAACAGTGCAGGTAATGATCGCATGTGTAGGGTGACCAGACGCCCCTGTTTACCCCAGTCCCAGTTTTGAGGCCTCTGTCCCCTGCCCCAACAGATTTATCCAAAACCATTCCCTCGTTTTCTAAGATTTTTTTATTTCATTGAAAATTTGGAAAATTAGGCCCTATGTTACAGATTGCCTGGTCCTAGCACATAAAAGGTTGAAAGGTACTCGAGGCCTTTCCTGTTTTAAATGAACTGAATAAACAGTGAAACATTTAGCTTATTTAGATTGTTTGAATGTGTACTGTTCCTTAAAAAATTCTAGAAAGGTAATTGTGCACTGTGTCTAAATTGCACTATCTCATGGAGGTGAGTTTAATTTCGGTGTAAGGGTTCATCACTCAACCCTATGTTGAAGTAGCGGTGTTGGAAGGGGTCAGCCCGAGGCTCCCAGGGCCCTATGTTCCCAGATTTAACTAAAAGCTACATTACTGCTGCTACTGGATAACACATTGGGTGTAACTAACTACAGAATTGGGAGAAACGGGAATACAATCTGATGTGAATTGATGATATAGGAAATGTGGGAACATAGGGCCTACTTTTGGAAAGAAAAAAGAAAACTTAGAAAGGAGGGAACATAGAGCTGAGGGAACATAGATTTGAGAGAACATAGAGCTTAGGGAACATAGAACTGAGGAAACATAGAGCTGAGGAAACAGAGTTGAGGGAACATAGGGCTGAGGGAACATAGAGTTGAGAAAACAGAGCTGAGAAACGTAGAGCTGAGAAACGTAGAGCTGAGGGAACATAGGGCTGAGGGAACGGGCACGCTCCTGTCCCTATTTTTGACCAATGTGATAAAGCCCAATGGTAAAGAGGGTAAGAAATTGATATTTGTTTTGCTAACGTACAGAAAACTGTGCTTGAAAATGACCATAACGCAAAAAAATGCACCGCCGGATGTCCCTCAGATTATGACGGACCCACAAGTCAATCAAGAATGGACAATGTCACTTGCTCACTCACAATTTTACTGATACCAACTATCCCAACCCGGGTGTGTCCCAGTTTGTATCTGCGTTTGACTCGTGCAAAACTCTTAAGCCCCTGTATATATATATGTGCGTGTGTGTGTGTGTTAGAGGTAAGATCGGGCCTAAAAAATCCAGCCCGACCCGACCCACGGGTATTAAAGCCCGACCCGAGCCCGACCAATTAACTTGATTTGCAGGCCCGAGCCCGAAGCAAACCCGAAATTTCATGCGGACCTGCGGAGGAGAAGATTATTAAGAGGGCGTCGTTCATGTGCGCAGAGCATGCGCTGGCTCTGCGGCTCCTGTTACAGGAGCCGCTCTGGCTCTGGCTCATGCTCTGCGCACGAATTTAACTGTTTATTTATTTAAAAAAAGTCAGCGAGAGAGAAGCCCGGCCGGACCCGACCCGAAGCAATGATTGACATTTTAGGCCCAACCCGACCCGCTCGGGCTTAAGATCTTACCTCTAGTGTGTGTGTGTACAGAAATGTAGTTTGCATCATGATGTTTATAGTATTAAAGCACTTAGTCTCTCGAGGGCTTAGTCTGTTTAGTATGACGTGACAGAAAGTGTTTGCCAAAGATAATGTAATGATGTGAAGAGGATAAACACATCCGCTAATCCCGAGCTAACAGTGTTAACATCGTGACCGTGTTAGCGCACTGTCAGACTATTAGCATGGCATTAGCGCGCTAACGGGAAGCCCAGTGTCACATGTGAGACTGAAGCTGATGTGACAGGGTGGAGAGAGCAGAGCTGTGAGGTTCTCGGCTAGAATAGAAATGTAAATGTGTGGGTTTGGGAAATAAAGTTGGACATGTTGGATGTTTTAGTTTATTAAAGAGACCGTTTTTATTTAAAATTTCAAAAACATTGTCTATCTGTGTCTCCGTATATGAGGTAGACATGTTGAAATCAAATCAAGTTTTTATTGATAACATGTAATACTAATTTATTAGTGATGGCGAGATGAAGCCCCATGAAGCGCTGAAGCGTTCCATCCAATTGCTCGACTCTTGAGCCGATGCTTCAAGGTGCTTCATTTGCTCCACTGAGCCAAAAAAAAACACATCACAGACAATAAATAAGTAGTAATAGCACAATCAACATCAACATCGTGGTTCTGATGGAAAGATTTATATTGAACAAATGAATGAACTTCGTCCCCCGATCACTCCCTGCGTGAACAGCAGTATCCTAGCAACCCATGCCAAAAGCATGGGACATGCATATTTGTTCTTGCTAACAAGTCATCGTCAACATTCAGTGAATTCACTCAATGTTGACAAAAGTAGCGCGAAGCCTGTGCCCCAAACACACTCCTGACATGAAGCTGTATCCAAGCCCCCATGCCGAAGGCATGGGCCATATTTATAGCTGCTAAAATGAATGGAAACCAATGGGAGTCAATGGCCGACCCCGACGAGATGGTGAATGACGAGCGCGTAAGCATGATAACTGTCATGGTTTACGTGCGGCAAAACCACAAAATTTGTTCAGATTTTTTTCAATTTTCCAATGTCTAAATTTGCTCCCATTCGGCCATACAAAGTCTGATTGGGCTCAAATTTGAATCACTTGTAAAACTTTCGTGCCAAAGCCGACTAATTGTGACATGAGCAAAAATGGTGTGATAGCGCCCCCTTCAGGACACAACACAATTTTGCATGGAGGGCCAAATTTTAGTTTTTCTAAAATTTTACCAAAATTACTTTAGGTCATCTCAATCAAAAAAGTCAGTGGAAACCATATGATATTTTTAACCGTGTTGCCATGTTGATGCACGAAAGCTCCAATGTTATCCTAATGGGAAAGATCAGATAAATTCCTATTCATGAAAAATATTTTAGTTTCACAGAATATTCTCAAATTTGGCACAATGACTCTCCATGTCGTCCTGATCAAAAAAGTCAACGACAACCATATGGTACATTTCACTGGGTTGCCATGGCGATGCGCCAAAGCCTCAAATTTCAACTTCAATCAAACTTTCAATTTCTTATCTCTTCAGGTGGGTCCGATCAAAAATGTCCGGGGGGCCAAAGTTGTATTTTGCACGGTGTTGCCATGGCGATGTCCCAAAGTGCCCATGTTTGTCAATGTTAGCACATCAGCATCTCCAGTGTGTGTGGACTTTATGTGTTTAGTGACAAGTTCGGCCCAAAGCCACAAACACACAGAGACAAGAGGCTCATCAGCGCCACCCGGGGGAGCGTCAGCGCCACCCGGGGGATCGCTGGGTCAGCTGAGGGTGAAGCGCGATGCCGCTTGCGGCTTTAATTTTGGTTCTTTCTCATTGGTTAGCGCTTAGCTGCTGTAGCTCCCACACATAAAAAGGCTGTTTTCTTTTCTATTAGCCGACTAAAGTGACTATAGTGGCCTTATATATGTTACTGGACACGCATTGATATGTAAATGAGCTGTGAATAGAAGTGTGAATTATTGGCATTTAGCATATCATTAATTACTGTGGCACACACGCATTTACCGCTAAAGGCTTTGATTACAGGCTAGAAAATATCATCCAAAAATGTCATTAGGCCGACCTACTGCCTTTAAATATGACATAAAGAGACAGAATAACGATAAATGTAGCCTAAACAAACCCAATTGAAAATCCAATAGAGCCAAACGTAAGTTTTATAATCAGTTGAAGATTTACAGTGAATTTGTACATCACTAAAAATATTAGTGATTATACTGGCTATCGGCAGCTCCAACTCCCATTTTACCAGTATCATATCGGCCACAAAAAAAATCTATACCAGTCGGCCCCTGCTCTGCACTTTCCTCCCTGTCACAGTCGTCCGTCTCAGATTCACAAGCACATACTGTCGTAGTGTGCTTGGGAAAGGTACTCCAGCCCTATTCCCTCTGTGCATGTGACGCAAAGTGGGTGATTGGTGGACTGTCAGTCAGACCCAGGGCACTTGTGTTCACACACCCACTGTGCAAAGTGAAGAAATAATGACTTAATGCTTTGAGAAACTTGTCAATCTTGTAAAGTGCATGTACAGTCTAATTATTTTAACACACTTATAATGGCAGGTGGTATAATGTACAGTTTGACACGGGTAAGAGCAGTGTGTGAATGATGTATTTCTTTTGTTCTATTAAAGCAGCACTATGTAACTTTCTGGTGATGGAGACACATGGCTTTATATTGTGATAGAAAGTGGACGTTCTTCATCCGTAGATGTTTAGTTTTGTATCATACTGTGGAACATTCTGGTCTGTGGAGAGATAAGTAAGCTCACAGTAAGGATGTTTGTCTTTGAAAAGTATTTTACAGATGATTATAAAGAAATAAATGATTTTCTTTGAGTCCTTTTTGGCCTGAAATGCAAGAAACTTGTAATTTTACCTTGGAACTTTATGCAAGTTTAACATTTCATGTGGCAGCTCCAGTATTGCAACACAGACGGACCAAATACCTACGTTTTGAAGCAAATTACAATTCTCACCTGCAGTCTAAACTCAATTTTAATTTAATAAATACATTAAATGAACTGTATATAGCCTGCTCTTGTACAAAATATACTAGAGTCAACCCTAACCTGCAGACAGAGGACACGTTTTTCAGTATTTACACAGGCCATGCCTCATGCTCAGAACGTTCCCTCACTGAGCAGGACTGGCTGTAGGTGCTGGGGTTTAGGTAGGACCAGACATCCCTATTTACCCGGGACAGTCCCAGTTTTGAGCCCTGTGTCCCCCTGTCTCAGCAGATTTATGCAAAACCAGTGATTTGTCCCAGTTTTATACAAGAAATGTCCCAGGTGTCCCTGTTTTTGACTAATTTGATCTAAACCAGGACTATTTCAGGACTAAACCAGGTCTAAACCAGTACTAAACCAGGCCTAAACTAGGGCTAGAATGTGGCTAAAATAGAACTATACCATGTCTAAACCAGGACTTTTTCAAGTCATCTAAACCAGGACTTTACCAAGACTAAACTTGGGCTAAAATAGGACTATATCAGTTCTAAATCAGAGAAGCATAAATTGCATTTGTTTAGACAATTTTGTCTCAGATTATAACTGACCCATGCGTGAGTCAAGAGTGAACAATGTTGCGTGCTTTTTTCGCGATTTTATTTATACCAACCATCCCAACCTGGGTGTGTCCCAGTTTAGAATTTTGAAAATCTGGTCACCCTAGGTTTAGGTAGTGACCATTCACATCAGAGAGGGGCATTTTAGGTTTAAACCAGCATTGAAACTGGCCACTCAAATAAGAAATACGAGGCTCATTTGCCACATCTCATTTCTCGTCCCTCGCATCCTTCTCCTTGATTCTGCAGGAAATGGGTGGGGAGAGGATATAAACTGCTCACTGAGACCGATAAAGTTTGATTCTTTTATCTGATGTCTGCTCCTGATGCCTCCCTCATGTTTGCTCCTTCATTTCATGGTTTTCTTTGGGACAACATTTAATAAGACACATTTGATTGACGGCTGAAAAGTGGAGGATCAGGGAGAAGGAATCAAAAAGAAGGAAGCGAGGAAGGAGAAATGAGATGCGGCCATTCTGCTTTCTGATTGGATTATCGCCTTGAGAACCAAAACACCAAATTCAAACATAAAAGAATGGGAAAATGCTAGAAAAATTGTAATATCATTATTCCTTTGTATTATGTATGTACTTTGTAATAATGGAGCTGCACTGAATGCCCTGGTTAGTCACACATTATGTGAAGTGCATATTGTTCACTTCTGTTTCATGAATGCCATACAGATAAGACGAGCTCAAATTAGCGTGAACCAGGGTCGCACTAAACAGAATAGCAAGATTCAGCTTTAAACCTTCAGCTTCTTTCGTTTCACAGCATAAAACTCCTCTGTATCATCTTGTTTCTCCTTTGACCAAAGTGTAATTTGACTTTTTAACTTTTCACGGGACGGCTGGATGTTTTTCTATTTTAGTTTTAGCAGGTTCAACCAAACGGACATATTGCTCATTGTTTTTGTAAATAATAATAAATCTTGTGAGCTTTTAGCCATGTTAGAATGTTGTTACCTCCTCTAAAACGTACCTGGACTTGTGTTTTGTTTCATTCACAAATGTTTGACACACAAATCTTGCATTTTTAGGCTGAGTTCTTCTCTGACAGGAAAAACACTGTTTCACCTTGTGACTTCATATGGTAATACAGGAGGTGCTCGACAGTGTTTTCAAATTCCACACACCTTCAGTAGAATCGTTTGGAGAATTTTAGCCCTGGAATTGCCACTGATCACGTTTACATGATGTTTTTAATTCTGAATTCCAAACTATTTAATTCAGAACATTAAATAGTTTGGAATTAAAACATTCTCCTTTGAGTTTACATGGAAATAATAATTCGGAATTGAGGTTTACATGGAAAACACGTTAAATCACTTATATTTAATTCCGCTCAACGTCTGAGGGTCGGGAAGGGTTCTGATTGGACAGGAACACAAATGTTTTTACATTGACCAGAAGAAAACTCACACTTCAGGTGCTGCCGGCTTTTCTGTCATCTCAGCTTGTCATTATACCACGGACACAAACATGATCCAAACTTTTTCCGCAATCATTCCAATGATAATGAAGCAGCAGCTGGAGAATTCTCTCCTCACACTTTACGTCTGTGAGCTGAGGAGGAGAAGGGAAGAGTGTGGGAGAAGGAGGAAGAAGACAAACTGAGTCTGAGGCTGTGACACCTCAGACCACTCCCACATCCCGCTCACAAATCCAAAGAGCAGTGGAGGGAAGTCCGAAGAGACGACTGGTGGAGCCGGATCAAAGGGCGACCCAACAAGCATGAGCTGAACGACTGGTATTATTTTTAAGAATAATAAACGTTTACATGATCAAGGAATAAATTAATTCAGCTTTAAAATTGGAATAAACCACCTACTTAATCATTTTCATTAGGAATTAACTATTTACATGGTCTTTTTTAAAAGCAGAATTCATTTTTATTCAGAATTCAATTATTTTTACTGTCTACAAAAGAAAAATTAAAGGTATCTGTTAACTTGAAAACTACCACTTCATGATATCACAAGGTGGAACAGAGCATTATGACCTTTAAAATCAGAAACATGAACCTGACCAACTGACGTACACACACATTACTCATCACCTGTACAAACGTGCGTCTGTTCCCTCATGTTTAATGCTTCAGAGAAATAGAATGCGCTCTGACTTGTCTAACTGGTATTTCCGCATCTGCCGTCCCATTGGCCAGCTCCTCCCTGCTTCGATCACATGACGCACCCTCATTCGTACTTGTAACACTCCCAAACACACAACACAAACCACCATGGGAGCCAGCCAGAGCCACCGAACCCCACAGGTCCTCATCATGGGCCTGGATTCTTCCGGAAAGACCACTCTGCTGTCTTATCTCCTCACCGGACAGCCCATGACGACCTCCCCTACGATCGGATTCAACGTTGGAACGCTAGTGCTGGACAAGAAGAACAGTATGACCTTATGGGATGTAGGAGGACAGCAGAGTTTGAGGAGAAATTGGAAGTACTACCTCAACGATGTTAAGGCGTTGGTTTTCGTGGTGGACAGTACGGATAAAGACAGGTTGCCAGAAGCAGCCAAAGCTCTCAAGCGTATTTTGAGTGAGGATGAAAGCGAAGGACTTCCGCTCATGGTTTTGGCCAATAAAAAAGACATGCCGAATTCGATGACGATAAGAGAGATTTCCAACCAGCTTAACCTGACTAAATTGGAGGATCGGTACTGGCAGATCCAAGCCTGTTCTGCAGCGAGGGGGCTAGGGCTGAACCAGGCCTTCACCTCGGTCAACAAGATGATCAAGAAGAACTGAGGAGGGCAGGTTACGGATGTTACTGGACTGAAAAAATATCTACAAGTTGGAGTTTCAATGTTTTTAGTTTGTAGTTTGAGATTTTTTTCAAGTATTTATGCTTTTTTCTGTTTTTTTGTTTTTTTCATCTAAAGGAAATCTGTTGGTAGAGTTAGAAATGTCACTTATTTTTTTATCATTTGATTTATTTTTAGATTTTTAGTTTTTAAACATAATCAGTTAGCAATTTAAGTGATTATTTTGTTCATAGTTCGCAATTTTTTGATTTGTTTAAGAACGAAAATATGTTGGCAGAGTTAGGAAACTCATTATGTCTAATAGAAAATCCAGAAGTTTGCTTGAAAATGTTTTAAAAAGTGTCTGAAATACCTTAAAACGAATCCAAACATTTAAGTACTCTGCTACATTGAATTTCCTGCACTGTTCTGTTATGATTTTTTACCATTTGTGCCTATTTTTGTCCCGTTGTGGGTGCAAACATTAATTTAAAAAATAAAATAAAATAAAATTAGCACATACTGCCAAATACTTTTTTAGATTGTCTGAAATATATACAAAATTGACCGTTTTGATTCATGGTATTTGATTTTCAACATAAAAGATGAGACTGACTGAAAATGTGTTTGCTAATGCTAGCTTCCAACTAAACCAGTTCTTTATGTTCAGACTGTGTTAACCCTCAAAGACCTACAACATCGTATACGACTCCGAGGAATATGTTTTATATAACCGTGCATAACTTTCGAACTGCAAAAGATAGAAACTTAATTTTTTCCCCTCTGAAAGCGGAGACATAGCAGTTTCCGTACATTTCTGCGGCATTATCCTACGTCACACACGCTGCGTGACAACGTGCGCAAAACGAGTGCCCAATAGGAACTTTGTTTTCTGCCAAACTCATGTGCTCCGTCCATTTTGATTGGCCAAAACTTTGCCAAAGAGTGAAGTGAGTCTAGATGGTCCATTCCTCTCGACTGTGTTTGCTTTTGAAATAAAAAAGTTGCTCTAAGTGGAGTTAATTCTCACATACATGGAAAATTACGCATCTTGGTGTGCTTAATTGCGCATCCCTTGCTATTTTTATTTGAAAGGTTTATTTCACTCAAAATGAACAAATACAAATGTAATAAACGCCATGGAAATGCATTACAAGTGATTTGGCTCTGTTCTATGCTCTGGCCCTGGACTTGACTTTACAGGAGCTGTTTCCATGACGGCACCAGAAAAGTAATGAAGCGATTGCACTTTTTTTTGTTTTTAGGGCAACAAGGATAATAATAATAATTTACTTACAGACTTGATATTTTGCATTTTTGTAGCTAAGGCCTTAAATTAAGCAGTTTTTATGTCCAAAAAAATGTTTATACATTTGTGCTGTGTGTTTTGTATAAAAGAGTATGAATTTTATTTTCCGATTTTTTTTTTCATCTCTATTTCTGGTCCTGTAGCTTTTATTACAGCCACATGACACAACTACAGTAGCAGATTGTGAAATAACAGGTTGTACTAAACAAATGGATGTAGAACACTTCATTACAGGGTAAAAGGGGCCGTTTTAAAAGCAAAATTAAGAAAAAAAATCCAGGCGAGGAGAAATGTACTAAAATTGCCCTTAGGTCTTCAGGGGTTAAAACAAAACTCAAATTAAAGGTGTATTGTGTAACTTTTCTGGCGGAGGGTTCATCAAATGAAATACTTTTCTCCATAGAGATGTTATTGCTTCGTCTGGAATGTTTCACGCTATGGCATTAACCCTTTCTATCTTCATGGAGACCAAACACGCCCTAGTTACAGGTCAGATCTGTGGAGAGGTGACCCCGCTCACGGTCAGAATGTCAGTTTTTCTAGATATTTCTGAGCTATAAAACCACCTGTAATTTAATAAATATAAAGTAGAGCTATTTAATGTCATACTGTGGAACATTCCAGGCAGAGCAATGACATCTCCATAGAAACAAGAGAGTAACGGACACCTAACAGAACAGTACCGCTTGTTCGCGTCACCCCTTAGAGAATGTGGATCGGCCGCTCAGTATCTACACATCGCAACAGCGCTTTTCCTTTACGCTACGAAACCATGCTCCATTTAACCTACATTTTCCACAACAACAATATTTTTTTGCGAGCGGAACTATCTCTTGGAGTTTGGAGGACTTTACCCATCACACAGATAGATTAGATCTGTGTTGGCTTGCTCTGCGGATCGGACCACAGGCGCACACACTGTAACTCACATACGAATGAATAATACATGGTGTGCTGGCGGGCCCCTCCTGACTCAAGATGACTATCTGCAGACTGGCTGTGGTTCACGGGACCTCTGGGAAATGTTCAGACTCCGCAGATGTAAGCCGTGGCCTCCAGATAATAGTGGAAAGCCTATAACACAACATATCGACTTTATTTGGTTCAACTGCAATGTCCAAAAACTCACTTGATAAATATTTGGTGATACACACATAAGGCTGTATACAGTGTAGGAGTGCGAAATTTCAGAGTGCAGTGAACTCTGTATTTTATGCGCTGTCATTTATTATTCTTATGAAACTTTAACATGGTATAAGTTCAGAGACTGCACTGGGTGAATATATAATAATAATAATATGCTTTGCTCACTCATGCCAGAGTTGCACAGAAAAAAGTTTGATTCAACCCTGACCTTGTTTGTCTGACCAGCCAGTCCCTTCTATGATCTGTTCAAATCCAAAAGGTTCTGGAATAAGGGCCTGAAACTTCTGTACTAACTTGGGGAAGTCCAATCTAATTTGTTGCACTTTTCTTCTGGGCGTGTCCACCACCTGCTGGTCTCCTTGGAGATGTTGATGGTTTGCCTGGAATGTTTCACAGTATGATGGTATGTTTATGTTTATTTAGTAAATATGGGGCAGTGCACATTAATCCACATTTTCCTTCGTAGTCCCATTGGCAGGTTGATGGCCAGACAAAAAACAGAACATAGAACAATAACATTCAGTCCATGACACATGACACAGACATTAAAGATCAGTGAATATTAATAGTAAACATATTAGTAAAATGGGAACATGCTAAAACCACATGCAGCACATAGATTACCGTATTTTCTGGACTATAAACCGTTACTTTTTTCCCAGGCTTTGAACCATGCGGCTTTTACAAAGGTGCGGCTATTCTGTGGATTTTTCTTCCACCACTAGGGGCACTCTAACCGGAATTTCAAAAACAAGATAGACGGAAAATTAATGCAAAGAATACGCTACTTTTTATTTAGCAGATATAACATGCACGACAAATTACTAACTGGTAATTATTTTCAAATCCTCGCCCCTTCATCATGAAAAGCACATGAAGGAGTTTGTATGATGTAAGTTTTAAGTTGAAGGCATCGATCTTGCTCCAGGAAGGAAACCGTGCTGTAGAGCCCTGCACCCGCGGGACCCGCAGGACCCAACACAAAACAATGCGGCGTGGGACATATTCTGAAAGCTTATTGCGCACTACGCGGAAGGGAGTGCGACCGCACGATGTGGGAGTGGGTGGGAGCGGTACTGAAGAACACGGGAGTGGGCGGGAGCGGGACTGAAAATTCTGTCCCGCGTAGACCTCTACCGTGCTGCCGCACGTAAGCTTGGCATCAATGGTTTCAGCGAAGATGATTAAAGTGACAATTACCGGTTCTTTTCTGTTTTTGACCTTGTTTTAATCAGCACAGTTGCTGCCGTGTTAAAAGTCACTGTTCGGAAAGAATCTGTTCAGGTACATAAATGTACATTTACAGTACAAAATCGTTCTGTATATGCAGTAAATATCTCATTTTTCAACATGGATATCAGCGGCTTATAGCCCGGTTGCGGCTTGTATATATATTTTTTCTTTTCTTTTTTTAAATAAAGTGGATGCGGCTTATATGCAGGTGCGCTCTATAGTCCAGAAAATACGGAAAAGACAATAGACACAAATCACAATCATACAACAAGACCGAGACGTGATGTTAAAACACATACAGGTTAGTTGTGTTCACTTGTCTGATTGTCCAGAAGCTGCTATTTCACAGATCTTCTAAAGCTCTGGATGGAGGTTATGTCCCTTATTTCTGTGGGGACCAGATTCCAGGAGTGTGCGGCACGAACTGAAAAGGCCAACTGTCCAAATGAAGTCTTTCTGAATGGGATTTTACAGTTTCCTACTTAATGCTCGAGTATTTGTGTTTAAATTTAACTGTATGAACTCTTTTAATGGAGGTGGAGGTGCATAAAACGTATTTGTCTTGCACTTATCTAATTATAGTGCTTTATTGCTCAAAAACATTTAATGTTAGCAGGATCACATTTCCACAGATCTGATCTGTAACCTGAGCTGGTGGCATTAGCTGTTTGTCTCCATGGACACAGTGAGTTCAGTGGTCTACCTTTGCCTGGGAGTGAATCACATCTACCCACTTATGTCGGTGCTGTGATGATGTCACACTCTTAGACTGGGGCGCAGAGTCGGTGTCAGAGCACATCTACTGGAGGGGCGTGGGTCAACAGTGGGGGGAAAAGGGGGGAAACGCCATTTGAGAACTATTTTAACACAGTGGAGTCAAACACACCATATGTTGGTGTTATTATTATTATTATTATTATTATTATTATTATTATTATTATTATTATTATTATTATTAGCTACAATAGTTGTTGAGGCTATGTGGTAGACAATAATAAAAGGCTGAGGTTTATTAAAAAAAAAACAATAAGGCTTGCCACTGATTGTAAACATTAAACAACAGCCTCACACTCACCCATTAACAACATTACTGAAAGAAGCACGCAATCGGGCAAGAAGTCGCCATGTATCGGGCACATAGACCGTATGATCGGGCAGCACTGACACAAGGCCATCCAGGCAGTTACGTGGTCGCCTACCACAAAACACAGATTCAAGACCCAGCAAATGTCAATCAACAATTCATCAGCTTAGTAGGTCTTATTCAGAAGAGTTGCAGACAACGAGTAGGCATACTGCTGAAACTCTATCCTTCCATTCGTTCGCGCATTTGCGTGTCAAGTATTTCTCGAATGCAAGCTGCAAGAACCTCGCGTTTCTCTCGTGTAGCATTGTGAAGTTTCATGTTGATGAAATCCACAGTCACTAGGTGGGGCATGGCCCACAAATGCCCCACCTAGTGACACCGCTGGGGCGGGGCCTGTTTTAGGCCCATAGGTTTCAGAATGATGACAAATTAGCACAGTTGCCGTGGTGACTTTGCCTGGCAAATCCAGAGTTATATCGCTCTGTATTTTAAACCCAGCAATAAATGCATTCTCTCTCTCCTCTCTTGTCCTACTGCAGTTTCTAACCACCCGTTCTCCACTTCTAGTCCACCACAGCAGCAAGTCCGTTGGCCGCCTCAGCCTCTCCTTCTCTTTTCACTACAGAACTTGGCTGGATTAATGCAGGATTTACTATACTAGGGAAGCCAATAAATGAATACTCATCAACACTGCCTTGAGTGTTAAAGCAATAACATTTATTCATACTCTGCAGCTGTCATCAACATTCCCTGGAGGTGTGGTGCTAACTGCAAGCACTGCTCTGTCTGAGGCTTGTTAGACTTTAATCTTTATTTTAACACAGTCTGACCAGAAAGAGCTGGTTTAGTTGGAACTACAACAGGTGAGCTGATTTGTGCTTTTCAACAAGTCTATCAAACAGAAAATGACAGTCGCAAACCAGCTAGTATTAGACAACAGTTTTCAAATCAATCTTGACCTTGTGTTGTTGTAATCACATAGCTTACACTACACTTTTTCCCATCTTGGCACAAGACTTAGATGTTAGCTTGGCCTCCTAATGGACGTGATTGACATGCAGATTAGCCAATCAGAGAAACTTTCATTAGGAATGCTAATGCGTTTGCACAGGCTGCTTTGAGTGTGATTATGTTGTCAAAGTATCTCTTGCTTTGGTCCCATTAACTGCGTTACATTAGAAGTGACACCATTTAGACTCGAGCCACCGCTGTGAGCCCATTAGTCACAAGCACTCATGTCTGCTTGTCCCAGCCTGACCTTGGGAGCTGGGAAATGACACCACCCTTAATGATAACCACTCTGCCGCCTGCATCCGCTGCCTGTCTGAGTGTAGCCTGTGGTGGTTTTGGGGAGTCCAGCAGTGAGGACCAGTGTGGGCTCATATACTCCCATTCATCTCTGTCATCTGAGGGTTCCGGTCGTGGTGAAATGGGGCGAGGAACTGATCTAACCTCCGAGTCGTGTTGGCGCATCACAGGGAATTGAACAGGACAAAAATGGACAAAACACATTGGGGTTTTGGGGAAAGGGAGTGGCTTTTTTTAGGGATGTTGCATCTGCTCTTGTGAAATTAAAATGAATCACGGGTGAGAAGCAGTTTTAGGTGAACTGGCTGAACTTACATGAATTAGACTATTTCAAAGCTGTTTTTCTCTTACAAGTTTGAGGCTGAAGTTTCTCATCAGATCTCAGAAACTAAGCAGGAACAGGTCTGGTAACTTGGGACACCACAGATAAAGTACCACAGCTGGCCATGAGGAAACAAACAAATCAGTAATAGTACAACAAAGTACTATAGCGCAAACCAAGTCTCATAATTCATGTTTCTGCCC
Source organism: Odontamblyopus lacepedii (assembly GCA_034769755.1). NCBI lineage: Eukaryota > Metazoa > Chordata > Actinopteri > Gobiiformes > Gobiidae > Odontamblyopus > Odontamblyopus lacepedii. Next base: position 10,827,924 of record CM068350.1, read on the forward strand.
AGAGTTAAACATTTAACCTTTTTTTTTTAAATAGAAGAGAGTGGTGCACAATTTTAGGTCTTCTGTAGAATTCTTCCAGAGGTCCAGCCCTTTAACAGATATACAAAACTTCATAATATTTGTTCTGATTTTCTTTTTGATAAAAATGGCAGTGCCTCTGAGCTCATATTGGCTATTTTGGATTTTGAACATATTTTGTAATGATTTTGACAAGTGTTTTTGAAGTGTAAAGATCAACAAAATCATAACATTTTAGAGTTTGAAGGTATATAAATAATACATTGGTTGGTTCAGGTGATTGCTCTTTTTTGCAAGATAAAGACTGGATTTGTATTAGTCCTATATGTATTGCACCAAATCTCAACACAGTAGGTTATGTAGGGCATTATATTTGTGGTCAGAGGAGCTGATGGCACAGACTGGCTAAACAGTTAGTCAGTATGGCTGTAGCTCACTACTCCTGAATGGTTGCCCATAGGCGCTTGGTTGAAGGATGGGTCAAATGCAGAGGATTAATTTCCTTTATGAGGGATCAACAGTGAAAAGCTTAACCTACCTTAACCTTAGCTTACCACCATCCAGTGTGGAGTGAATGAATGAATAATGCACAAAATTGTAAATTGTCTATAAGCATTTGAATAACCATTATAAAAGACTAAGGTGTCATTTTTAATATTATCATTAAATTAAGGTTATTTGTCCTCTGCATTTCTTCATCCTTCAATATGCCTGTCACAATAATCACTATATCAACTTACTGTTCAAAATATGAAAGCTGGAACAATGCATTTTTGGGGTCAGTTTATCATGTGTACATTTTCTTTGCGCTTCTGGACATTTTTTGGTTAATTTTGACGATATAAGATTTGATCCATAAATCACCATATTGTACAATAGGGTGATCCATTAAAGCATGGTAACCTGGATTAGAACCCTGTGTTAGGTTTTAGCATCCAAAAGATGGTTTAGGAAGAAATTTGAAAAAAAATAAGATGTTTTAGAGGTTGCTCAAGCTGCATGAATTTTTCTAGAAATTTACTAATTTTTCAAGCAACTTTCTTTCTCAGCTTTCAGAGCAACTTCTATGGATTTACAAGTATTTTTTAGGCAAGTTTCAGTTTGTGTTTGCAGAATAAAATGACAAATTATTCAAATACGCCTTATTTAGTTGGTTCACTGTAAAATTTGGCCCCAAACGTTTTGGCCAGATATGGAACCAAATGCAAGGTTCTAATCTACAGAATAAAAAAAACAACACCCTATTGTACATAACTTGGTAATCCTACTTTAGGGTTATTAAATCAGTGGCATAACCTCATATTATCATTTATCGTCAATATTTTCTGTATCAATATATCACACATCAGAATTTGTTATTGCAACAGGCCTACTCTTCAGTGCAACTAGGACGAGGTCTTGTATCAAACTGGCTGAAAAGCCAAATTACGCATCGCAAACAATTTGTGCAAAGAAACAAAGTTAAGTCAGACCTGTCAGAAATAAAATATGGGGTGCCGCAAGGTTCCATATTGGGGCCAAAGCTCTTCCTAATGTATATAAATGACATATCTACCGTTGCAAAAAATATTACATTTGTCACATTTGCTGATGATACAAATGTTTTGGCCACAGGAGAGGATTTGCAACAGACATTGAATTTGATTACACAGGAAATGGGGAAAATCAAAAAATGGTGTGATATAAATAAATTATCTTTAAACTTACAGAAAACTAAATTTATGGTGTTATAAATTATATTTGATCAAAGTTGGTGAAGTGTGTTGGGGTTATGAGCAAAGCTAGGCAGGTATTAACTCAAAGCGCCCTACAGACCTTATACAGCTCACTATTCCTGCCCTACCTAACTTATTGTGTGGAGGTGTGGGGTAACACCTACGAAACAAACCTACGACCCATAACTGTTCTGCAAAAGGTTATTAGAATTATAAACAACAAAGCTTACAGAGAGCACACACATATTTTATTCCTACAGATGAAAGTACTAAAATTTGCTGATTTGATTAACTATAAAACAGTGCAAGTATTGTATAAGGCTAGAAATAAACTACTTCCAGATCATCTCCAAAAATTGTTCTTAGATAGAGAAGGGAAATACAATCTCAGAAGAAAAGAAAATATGAGAACACAGGGTGTAAGAACCACAATGAGGAGCTTTAACATTTCAGTCAGCGGTGTTAAGTTATGGAATAACTTGCCTAAGAACATCAAGCAATGTAGTAATATTTTGCAATTCAAAAGTGCATTTAAAAACCATTGCCTTGAGGAGTACAGTAAAGAAGAGGTGACTATTCACCCATGATGTGTTTATTTTATTTTATTTTTTTCTCTCTCTCTCCTCTTCTTCCATTGTGTGTAAAAGAAAGAGTTTTTCTGTTGTAAGACTGCCATACCACAGTGGTTGGACTTGATGTTGAGCCTATGTTCATCAAATATTTTTGATTTTTGATTTGTAAATGGGGGGCAGGGCTCGATAAGCTTATGCTTCTCCCTGTTCCCTTTTGAACATGTGCAATTTAAGTTGATGATATGCGGGTAGCTCTGTACGAAAAAGTGAAATATTATTGTCATAATGACACATGTTTCAAAATAAATGAAATGAAATGACACTGTGTTAGGAGCAGCAGGCAACAGCACATCGTATGGACACACCAACTGTTTACATCTGTTTACATGACCTTTCAGGGTTTTTGGAGTACCTGTAAACCTACTGTCTCAGCCTTGTTAACCAATGTCATCCTTATTACCGTCTTTGTCCACTACTGCAAACGGATTATTTCCTCATTTCCAATCTCTCCCAGACGAGACTGAAAAACACTTCTGAAGTTCCTTTTAATCGTATTTGAATGAGCACCACAAGTCCGACCGCACGTATGTAATGTGTGCTCCGAGAAACAGAGGAAAGGAAGAAGAGAAGTGGATGGAGGTAATTGATGTGTCCGTTTGATGAGATCCAGTGAGCAGACGAGAGGACCTGCACGCCGCCAATGTGATAATAGCAGTTATTTGTCAGCGCCATCGCAACCAAACTATCCTTAACTACAATTGATCAATCCATCAGCAGTCGGACCATGGACGGGGGGAACGTATCGAGCGCGACGCCACACTGAGCGAGTGGAGAGCCTGGCCGAGTGGAAGCAGGAGCATTTGTAAACAAGGGGAATAAAGATGGTTTGTTTAAAGGGCCATGGATCGGGCAGTTCAATGGGGCTTAAACACATTTGTGGTAAACATACAGTAGGAGCGGGGCTAAAGGGTTGAAAGTGGGAGCTGGGATGTTTGCGGGTAAATCAGCATTCCCCAGTGCTTACAGTTTGCATCACACAGGGAATGTTGATGACATCAGCTGCAAAGTATCAATAGTGCAAACATATTGGAAGAGGAAATCTAAACTTACTGTATACTCCATAGATGCATTCTGCCCAGTCTCCACATCTTAGCATTCTGTGACCAGTACAACCATCTGCAACCTCGTATTTTCTACACATAGCGCAGTATTTGTACACGTTTTCCCTCCTGTCCTTCAAAGTGACTGCCGCCACGGTGATGGAGAGGATAAACCAGGGCCAGATGTGAGCAGCCTCCTCAGCGCGGCACTATTTAGGTCAGTACCTCTGCACCTGCCAAGTCCAACCAGGTGCCCCGCCACAGCTGTCCAGAGCAGCAGCAACAGCAAGGACCGTCTGCCAGTCTGTACATGGAGGAATATGTGCAGAGATGAGTAGACCAAACAGTGTCCACTCAGGTAAGGACACGCAGAGAAAACTGCTGATCTTAAATAAATATGATATAATAATAATAATAATTACATTTGAATTTGAATTAAGATATGGATGTTTTTTATCCTCTGCAGAATACATTTTAAGGAAGTAAGAAATCTCCAATGAGCATAATAATAATTCATTTTACTTGAAATGAAATAACAAAAAGTGCACTGTTCTCACTTAACCATCTCTATGGATAAGTGAACTTGCAAAGAACAGATCACACAATCTATTAAGATTAGCAAATTTTAAAAACTTCAAATACACTTGCTCCATATACAAAACTTACATGGGCTCGCACCACCACCCTTACAAGGCTACATTAAGTGAAAACCAATCATCGGCAGAACTACCAGAGCCATGAGTAGACGCGACTGTGAGATCCTCACAGACGCACCACCTCTGCACAGTCAGTCCTCTCAGTCTGTAACATCTGGAATAACATCTTTCACACAATAAGAGAATCTCCCACATACAACAGCTTCAAAACCCAACTCAAACACTGGCTCAAAACTAACCAACACTGTCCCACTAGAGCTGTTCGGACCTCATGACACATGATACGTATACGTATGTAGCATGTGTCATGACTGTCCGAACAGTTGTACTGTATTTCTATTGTTGTTGTTGGGCGGTGCATGCATACATATACATATGTAGGCATACATATACGTATGTAGGTACACATATATGTATGTAGGCATACATATACGTATGTAGGCATACATATACGTATGTAGGTACACGTATACGTATGTAGGTACACATATACGTATGCAGGCATACATATACGTATGTAGGCATACATATACATATGTAAGCATACATATACGTATGTAGGCATCCACTGCATGTTTATCCTGTAATTATAATTGTGACCACCACTTGTATATGTACCAAAGAATGAATGTATGTCCTACTGCACCTTGTTATTTATTACCTATTTATATATTTATATTGAAACAGTAGCACTTTAAACATACTAAAAGCACTTTATTACCCACTTGCACTTTATAGATAAGTACCAGAGCACCTGTTGTGTGTAACTGTAATATTTGAATGTTGTGAGGGATTATAACAGTATATGTTGTCTGTCTTGTAAGTAACCTGCCAAGGGACTACGAATGTAAATTAGCTGTATGCTAACTTCGGCACATTTACACTTGTCTTCATGTGTCCATTAATGTGCATTGTCCCTTTTAAATAAATAAATAAATAAATACATCTGTGGAGAAGCCAGCCCACATATATTAAGAATGCATGTTTCTCCAGGCATCTTTTAATCCATCTCGTAACTTGATACATGTTGTGTGTAATGTCATACTGCAGAACATTCTAGGAAAAAAAACACTACGCTGAATGAAAACATCATAATAACACACTGACATGGCATAAACAGCCAACATTATATTTAGTTTACCTAGTGTCTAAACATATTTTTGCCATGCAATAATTAGAATGAACAATTATATTACGATTCCCTGTCAAGTTCAATATTATATATCTGTATTTTTATATAATCTGTTCACCACACTCTCCAATGGGTCTCAAGCCGGAACCAAACATTGTCCGATCAGATTTGGGGTTTATTTGTGATTCATGTGAAACTAATTGGTCACTTGGGTGGTCCATCAAAGCATGGTAAAAAACAAAGTTTCAATTAGAACCCTGCATTTGGTTTTAGCATCCAAAAGATTATTTAGGAAGAAATTTGGGCTCACCACCTGCAGAGGGGTTCATAGGGGGGGTCAGGTGCTATGAGTATTGGGCAGCACGCTGCCCCCGCGACCCAGCCGGATTAAGCGGGAGAAGATGGATGGATGGATGGATGGAAATTTGGAAGAAAAAGGAGATGTTTTAGAGAGTGCTCTTTAAAGTAAGTTTTTTATGGACTTCCGTCAGTCTGCCCCAGAGCAGCTGTGGCTAAAATAGTAGTTTACCACCACCGGGTATGGAGTGAATGAATAATGCTCTGTAAAGCGTCTTTGAGTGTCCTGAAAAGTGCTATATAAAACTGATGCATTATTATTATTATTTATGGACTTTCTAATCAACCTTTATAGAATTTCTAAGTAATTTTTGTGCAAATTTCAGTTTGTGTTTGCAGAATAAAATGACAAATTATTAAAATATGCTTTATTTATCAAATCAGCGAAGCGGTGTGTTGGCCAGAACCAACCCGAGTTGTGATAGCAGACTGCATACGCCATGCGCACACAACCCAAAATTTTACTCTAGAGTACTTTTCCTTTTAATTACTCAAAGAAGAATTTATTCAAAAAAGTAAATTCAGCAAACTCCATATAACTGATTACCTGCCTCAGCCCATGCGGTGTCTGTCTGCAGAACACATATTTGCATTATACTTTCAAATGCAGTAAACATCAGGATGCTCTCCAGCTCCAGACTCTACCTCTGTGTATTTGCATATGACAGAGGAAGTGGCTTTCATTGGGATTCATTGGTTTCTGGCAGAAGAGCAACAAAAGCGCCATACATCTCGCCGTGTTTTAAGTTCACATAGTGCTGTTCGTGTTCTATTTTGGACCTAAAGAAAGTTTGGTTGGAAAAAGTGCCTCTACAAGATTCACTTGAAAAGTTTCCAAGTGGGAGGTAGCGCACAAAGGCCCAAGTCGCGAAAGCAAGACGACACGGGACAGACAAAATTTGACCTAGTATTTGTTTTTTTGAAAGATGAATGTGTGTGCATACAATATTTGGAATACTTGTTTTGTTCTCACAATGTCAAATACAGACAATTACTTCTCATTAAAGGGTCTATGTTGCGATATTTTCTAATCTACGTTATAATGTTGTCATCAAAAACACACCTGGAGTTGTGTTCTGTTTCATTCACACATTTTAACACAAAAATCCTGCATATTTAGGCTGAGTTCTTCTGTCAAACACACATGATTTCAGCTCACACTGAACAAAATGTAAAAGGTAAACTTGAAAACAACCACTTCATGACATCACAAGGTGGAACAGGGCATTTACAGCTTTGTAGATGGACTAAGAATTAGTGGACTAATAATACTAATAATTACTATTCTATATATTCGATGTCTCACTGCAGCAGGGGACTATGGACCAGTGGACTCACTCTGCCACCACATCCAACAGATCAGTGTGTGGATGAAAACAACTTTCTCCAGCTAAACTCAGACAAGACAGAACTCATAGTCTTTGGCCCACAGAAACAAAGAGACAGTGTCAGCAGTCACCTCCAGTGTCTCTAAAACCTTCAAATCAGGATAGAAATCTCGGGGCAATAATGGACTTAGACTTTAACTTTAACAGCCACATCAAATCAATAACATCTGCAGCCTTTTACTATTTAAAAAAACAAAAATCAAAGGTCTACTGTCTAAAGCAGACTTGGAGTGACTTATCCATGCGTTTGTCTCCAGTAGGTTAGATACGGTAACGGCCTCTCACTGGCCTCTCCAAACGAGCTGTGAGAGCTGCAGAACATCCAGAACACTGCAGCTCTGGTCCTGACCCAACAGGAAGTACGAGCACATGCTTCCTGTGCTCAGGTCTCTGCACTGCCCCCTGTGGCTCAGAGACTTTACAGCGGCTCTGCTTGTGCACAAGTGTCTCCATGGCTGAGCACCAAAGTCCATCTGTGACATGTTAGTGCCACATGAACCATCTGCACCTGAGGAGCTCAGGGACCGGCCTCCTGCTGGTCCCAGAGTCAGGACTAAACTCGGGGAGTCAGAGTTTCAGATTCATGCAGCTAAAACCTGGAACAGTCTGAACATGTGAGACAGACTCTACTCTGACTCTGTTTAAATCCAGACTCAAAACAGTTGTCTTTAGTTGTGCAGAAAGGTTTTCATTTCTCATTCCGCACTCTTCTCTCTAATTTAATGTCTCTCACTCTTTTTAACTTTATGATGATTAGTGTTTTGATTAGTTTGTATAGTGAATTTAATGTATTTCTTATTCTGTATAAGCACTTTGAATTTGTGCACGAATTGTGTTATACAAATAAACTTGCCTTGTCTACTAATAATAATGAAATAATAATTACTAATAAGACTAATAATAAAGGGTTACTCAAACATGTGTCCATTAAAGGTGCACAACTTTTCTGATGGACTTGGATCACTAAATTACTCAAACGATGACATCTAAAACCTCTTCAGACGTCTTTTAAATGAGATAACAGCATTATAACATGTTAAAGCTCAAATAAGGTTGATTTTGCATAATACGTCTTTAACCTGTAACCCACAACTCTAACTTGTTCCTAGCTCTCAAACAGCCTGATTCTGATAGAGGGTCCTCTAGTTACTTGTCTCCATGGAGATGTTATTGCTTGGCCTGGAATGTCCCATGGTATGACTTTTAACATATACACCCAGCATTTATTCATTCTTAAAAATACAAGACTGTCATCGAGCTGAGTTGTAATGGTGTAACCGACTTGTCTCCTTGGTGATAGGTTTAATCTATACTGTGGAACATTCATACCATTTCTATGGCGACACTAAACACGACTCCTGGTATGTTTGCGGTGAGGAAGCATTATAACACGGCTTAAAGCTCACAGGAATCCATTTTGTGTCATATAGCACATTGCAGTCTGTCCAGAAATGACTAGAAATTCGAGTTGAAATTTGACATTCTTCATCAAAATAAATCCCCTTGTTTCACACAAACGAGAGAAAACATGTCACCTCAAACACCTCAAATTTAAGGTAATATTTGGACATAGTAATTTTAGAATCAGAAATACAAGCAATAACTTTTTGAATAAATCACTCCAGAAATGAGTCAAGTTGAAGTTTTTTCCTTCTTCATCAAATACCCCGCCTCGCTTCAGATGAATAATGGATAAACCGTCCCTTGGCTGGATTTTAAGGAGATATTAAGGAGATATTTGAATTTGATTTTTTTTTATGTCAAAGGAGAAAGTGGCTTTTTATAGAGAGTATTACACTTTCAATTATTAACTCTGTAATATTAACTGCTAACACATAAAATATGTACATCATGTTACCTGTTATTGTATTGAAAATGCTCTCCCGTCTCTTTACTCTCCGCACTAAGTCACACCCCTTTCTGAGCACTTCTGTATTAAATCAAAATGACGCATGTTGCTAATAAAATACCTCAAATTTGCGAGGTTTGTGAAGTTGTAGTCTATTGTTTTTCATGTTTTGGTATATTTATGCAGAATATTTGTGTTGGAGCATGGATGATGTAGTTTTGTGGGCTGAACATGGCACAGGAGAGTTCGAAAAGGACTCGGGAGAGATCGCTGAATTACTCAAACGTGCATGGCTGACATCTAAAAGTTTTTGACATGGTAAAGCTCAAATAATATTGATTTTGCATAATGCTCCATGTTTAAACTGTAATCCGCAACTCTATCTCTTGTTCCTATCGCTCAAAAACCCTTTGGCAAATTGCTAATGTTTAGAAATACTGAACATAGAGCTACCATCTAGAAGTTTGTTTGACTTTTTTATTATTTTTTGGTTACCAGGAGATGTCAGATGTGTTCCCAGCAGTAACATAGATTATGTGAAAATACAACAGGGCCGGGTCAGCCAATTGAATTACAGACAGTAGCTTTAAGGTAGTACACGCTAGCAAAGAAAACAAAAACTTTTGATCCTCACTGGGATTTTCGCCATATCAATTCAGTTTATGACAACACCTTTCACCTACCGTGTGAACAGCTCTATGAAATCAAACTTTTGAAATCAAAAAGTCAACGTAATGACAAAAAAACAGCCAGAAAACGTATCAACTTATTAAAGGTCGCCACCCACTACAGGAGAATCTGCCCAATTTTGGCTGCGATTTGCTTCTCCCGAGGTGTGATCAGACTTTGTGTCTTCGTGTACGATTTTGAAGCTGCTGCTCCTCATGTGTGGTGTCCGTGTCAGATCGTAACCACCAAACAATCAGCAACGCTACAGTAACAGACGATAAAACAGAGCGTCAGGGGCAGAGCAGTGACGGACATAGAGGCGCAAGATACAAGGAAACAGTGAAAATAATTATTCCTCACCTCTCGTAAAGTGGTAAATTTAAAGAGCAGCATCTCACCCACATTATCCATAGAATGTGTCCTCCACAATAATGACATCCAGTCCACAAAACCATGCTATTAATCCAGTTTGAGGCGTTCTTTGAAAGTAAAAAGGCGAGATAGGTCCTCACATGTGTCTGTTTACATCCATACAACACATGGGTCGAGGTGAAGCTGCAGATTAGCGATAGTGACTCTACTTGTTTTGTTTTGTTTTGCTGCTTTATTTCGAGCATGAGAGAAAACATGTTTATATACACATACACATATATACATATACAGATATATATAAACACAAATAAACATCTATATATACATATACATAATACAATTCTTATAATAAATAATAAAATATGGTACGCTCGAAAGGGAGTGGGAAGAAGTAAACTTCCTGTGGACTTTATCACCAGCCTTCAGTGCATTTAAAATCCTGTATCTGAAGTATTGCACCACTTTTCACAAATAATAATAGTACAGTTTTGACTTGTCGAAGTGCAGAGCTCTGACCTTTTGAACACTTCAGAGTCTCAAATCGTGTGGTTTTACTGTAGACAGGAAAGTTTCTCCTCGTGTCTGTGGTGTGCGCTTTTTGTCGCACATTTAAAAATGGTTTAAGACTGAAAAATCTGTAGTGTGTGGCGACATTAAGGGAAAATTGGTACATTTCAAACTTCATATTCTTACGATTATATTATGACCTGGTTAAGATTATTTCATTAACTGGATATTGATTGACCAAGTAATGCTGACATCTTCACCAGCGTAGCCTATGGAAGTCCAGCAGTAGCTCGATAGCCGTACCTCCAGCCTGCCCTCGTTCTCCTGTTCAACACCGCTCCATTAGCCCAAAATAGGTCAGCTTTAATCCAAGGCCAAATGAAAAGAAATGAAAATGCTTCCGTTTGTGATTGAAGCCCTGTATTTCTATGCGCGCTGACGGCAAGAATTAGTTATGCGAGGTGGACTATAATAAAGGTATGTGCGCGGATAGGGAGAGGAAATCATCTGCAGAAGCGGCTTGCCTCATCAAGAAAATAAGATAACATAAAATAACATTTGATTCGGCCAAAACGTAAGTGACTTTTTACATTACGCTCTGCAAAATGAATTGGAAAATGAGCTGGGACTTCAAAGAGAGGAGTGTTCCCTTTATGAAGACAATTCCATGGTTTCTCGTGGCGTAAGACACACCTACCGCCTGTCGGTATTCAGGCGAACGGGACTGAAAGTGTTCTATTCTGGAACCTGATTAAAGGACATTTTCAAGGACACGGAAAGAAGAAGAAAAGTAGAAAAGCTGATCTAAAGTTGTGCACACCCCCATTTTCGAAAAGTTTGTCATGGTCCACAGTTATTCCTCACTTATCTTAGGCATCCTGAAGTTCTAATTATTCACCAAGATGAGTATTTAAGTGCTTTTAGAGCCTAGAGTTTTTCCATCACAGTAAAGCTGCAACAACTAGCATGCTAACTGCACACTTTCTTATTATCAGACAAAAAGAAAATACGCCAAATTGATATGTGTAGCCCTCTGACCTGAGCACTACACATCAGTCTAGGACGACTCTTGGTTGATTGGTCAAACCGTCACAAGAGCGGAAAAAGAGAAAAAAATCAAACTTTAAAAAAAAATCAAACTATTTATCCATTTGAGAAAACAGCACTCACATCTTACCAACCCACAAATGCATAAAGCGCTTCTCTGCACGTTTTTCACTAATAAAATAGTCTGTGTATTGATGCTGAAATAGGCTGAACTGTGTCTGTTGTTTTGGTTCATCCTCCACCCAAACCACAGTGCTGCTCTGTGATTGGTCAGTTTCCGCACCACTGCTTGTGTGGGACCTGTCACATGCAAACGATTTAACTGGAGCTGTCCAAGAAGGATTATCAAGTGTTTGTGAACTCACCGAAATCACAAGAATTCATCTTTCTGGCAAGTGGAGTACGCAGTGAATATTTTTCTGACCTCAAACTCTGCTTGACCCAATTCTGCTCTGGCCTATGATACAGGCTCATGAATTTGTCGGGGTGAATAACTGGGATGCACAGAACACATAAGGTAAATGAGGAATAACATTGGACAACTCCAAATGTTCATTGAACCAGTTCTGTTTTTCATGTTTTTAAGACAGTAGTGGTAGTATTTTGTTCTGGCATTTTGCAGCACTACAAAACAAACAAAACTACAACCCAGTGGATCATGACCCAAAGGGTTTAGGCTGAAGTAAAATGTACTTACAATGCCAAACCTTATTCCACAATGACAGAATTCTAAGACAAAAAAGCAGTGTATCAAGTTTCCATTTACAATTTCACTTGTGATTTATAATATATATAAGATATATAAGAGACAAAAATCTAAATGAAAACAAACAAAACTGAAAGGCTAAAGCAGGTGTCAAACTCATTTTGGTCCGGGGGCTGCATACAACTTACTTTGATCCTAAAGGGGCCGGATCAGAAAACTCACGGCATATATACCCCAAAAATAGCAATAAGTCCAAATATTTATGCAGAGAAACAAATCTATTACAGAAAGCTTTCTTATTTGATTTTATTTTACAAAATATTATAATATTATGCTAGGTCAGGTAGCTTGCTTTCACAGCAGCATCACTAACCTCTTAGCTCCGGGTGAAAACAGACGGCTCAGCAATAATTCGTTTATCTTCTGTCTTCTCAATTCTCCGTTCAAGTTATTGTATTTTTCACCATGCCATGTCTCGTATCTGTTAAGATTATATTCCTTGAGCCACTTGTTGCAAACACACCAAGCACACAGGTTTCCTATTCACCTCCGTGAACAAATAAGAATTACTCCATTTTTCTTGTAAAATCCTGCACTCAGCATCCACTTTTCTCATTTTTGACATTTTGCTGATGAGGGTGTCACGGTCAACAGTCAAAACGATCGTCCTTTAAGAGCGTTTGGAAAGAGGCAGGTCTTCATTTGTGCTGCTCTGGTGGGAGGCGACCATGCACAGAAGCACTGGAGACGCTGCTATGCTAAGCGGCGCAGAAAATTACCAGAAAAATCTGAACATTTTAAATATTTTAATAGAAAATCAGCAGAGGGCCAAATTAAAGGTCTTGGAGGGCCACATGTTTGACACCTGTGGGCTAAAGGCTTCCACAGTATTAGACTTTTTAAAATCATCACTCAGGTTCAATATACCCTCTAACAGAAATACAATCACTTTTTTTTTTAGATCTAACACCTTTAATCATTGACTGAAAAGGGCAATACAGAGTTAACATTTACACAACACTTTTTAATCATGACAAATTTTCTTTCTTAATAAACCTAATGAAGACCAAGTAAGTTCAAACTAGTGGGTAGAGATAGGGGATTGTGAAAACCAATTTTCCGAGCTCCAAAGCTTCAAATACAGGACAAGACAGCATGACTCACAGGCATGAATCAATCGAAGTACAACTCTGAGCAAACTAATGACGAGAGAACACCATTACACCAGGGTTAACAGCTCTTAAAAGTCCATTGTACATAACACATCCCGTTTCATTGAGTTAACACGAAGCCAGGTGTTAACAGACTGAGTCACTGTACACTTCAATAACAGCGCAAGCCCATAGAATTGGAACTAGGCTAAACCCCACTGTCTTTAATACCACGTAACCTTTCCTTCTTGTATTACACAGTGCCGGTTATTCTCTCTAAATCCATCCAGCAGCACTGTCGTCATCTGATAAGCAGCGGTTTTCTCTGCGCTCTTTTTTGCCGGAGTGGAGAGGCCCGTGATGAATGGAAGAAGATCTCATTTGATTTGTAACCGCACGAAACAAAATGTGCATCCCCGGTGTCGTGACCCCGCGTCGCCAGCAGAGGTGCAACACAATAAAACAGCACACTGAGAAGCAAAGCCGCAGAGGAAGAAGACAGGGCTGCGGTTTACCCGGCGAAGGAGGGTGAAGCGGAGTTTATTGATCGCCATGGAGGAATGTCAATACTAATAAAACAAAATGTGAAATCAAAAGTCATAGCCGGTAGCAATAAGCGAGTAAAAATGAACAGTGACACAATGGTACCGAGCCCAGTTCTGGTCAGAGGGACAGCCAAAGAGACTGCTCTAATGTAATCCCTGTAGGGTTTTGTCAAGTTGCTAAAATCAATAAATCCTGACAGATCAGACAGTGGACAGAGAGCTGTGGGGGGATGTCACTGAGAACATGTTAAACACTTTACAAATGAAAGGAAAACTGTTCACTTTGGTTTTTAGGGGTTTTAAAGGGAGGTCTTTATGTGTGCGGACTATTAAAACAGTCGGTAGAGCGTTTATCCACTGATCCGAAGGTTCCCAGTTTGATACCTGCTCTCGACATAAAACATCCACATTCCAGCTTCCACCTCCCACAGACGAATGCTGCTGTTGTGTCCTTGGGCAAGACATTTACCCCACCTCGCCCCCCAGTCTCTGCGTGCACTGGTGTGTGAATGTGTGTGAGTGGGAGAGTGGTTCTGTGATGCAAAGAGCTTTGAGTGAGTGTCTGTATAAAAATATGATTATTTACCATTAAAACCTTCAATATAACATAAAAACAAAATTAACTTTTCAAAAATTTGTAGTAAAGACGGCCTGATTATTTATGTCATGTTTTTATGTCTTTACTATGTTTCTTTTTCGTGTGTTTTACTAGTATTGTGTATTGTGTTGTACTGCAATTGTCCTCGTATGTTTGTGTACAGCACTTTGGCCAGCTGTAAAGTTTTTAAAGTGCTTTATAAATAAAGTTGGTATGGTATTATTTGTAGGTGTAGATTATTTCAGTTTGTGGTATTATTGTAAATTAGGGGTGGGATATCAATGCCCTAATTACAATTAATTAATTCCGAAGAAAATAATGCACACAGATTCAAACAATGGAGCATGAAAGTGCTCTGGTTCTGCTGGACGGTAAATTTCTATTTTAAAAACTACCCAATGGAAGTACTGACAAAGGCGTGGTTAATTGCAAACTGTGCAGTAAAGAGTTTATAACACAGACGCAACTCAACCCTACCATACCATTTAAATGCAAAACATGTGACAGCGAGCACAGAAACACAACGTTTAGAAAGTAACAACTTAAAGCTAAATGTCACTTTAATTTTAGTCTCTTCAATTTTGGACAAGGACCTTACCTTTGTTTACTATGAAATGAATTGCAAAGTATTTTTTCCAGACATTAAAAGCGCTTCACTAACAACACATATGCGAAGCGAAAAGCGTTTATTATATGGAGACGAGGTGGGTCGGTGGGTTGAGACTCACGGTGGGGGTTCAGTCTCAGTCTTCACATGGCCCAGCAGGAACGGGACCCCCTTCGTAGGTGTCTTATGTCTGGAAGCGAACAGATATGGGCTGGAGGGTGGGGTCGAGTTTTTCGTGACAAACTGGGTTGCTGGGATAGGCTGCTACAAATAGGCTTGTGGGAAATTGAGGTGTGGTAGAAGTGAGCTGTGATCGCTGGAGAGGAGGCGAGGGCGGTTGAGGTGTGGTCCTGCTCCTATCATATTAACTCCATTTGAGTTTAAAAGTCATGTCTGTGAATTATTTGATGAAGTCGGCTACTAAAATTCATTGACATAAAATAAATCTTGCAAATATTGTTATGCAATGAATTGAGATTAACTAATTACAAACCCAGTAATTTGATTTTTTTTTCAAGTCCCACCCCTATTTTAAATATTTATTAGACTCCAAAACCATTTGCATACAGTGTTTTCAGTAACATTCCCTGTAGCTCCCTGTCCACTGCCTGATCTGTCAGTATTTATTGATTTCCAGTGCCTAAGTGCATCATTGGAAACAGGTGAAGTTTATAAAGTACATTTTCCAAATCCAGATATTATCTTTTAAGAGGAACTACACAATAAATCCACCTTTTTCTGCGCATATGTGCAAGTAGTCCAAACTAGGTATGTTTGCCGCTTTCTGGTCAAAAATGCTTAAATTAAAGTACTATGTGCTGCCTTTAGTGGCCAGTGCACGTAATAGTAGTTGGTGACATCACGAAAAACAGGAGGTTTAAAGTTTAGATACCTGTTAGACCAATAACACTGTTTTTTATACCGCTAAAACCTGCCCAACCTTTTTCACCATCTACTTTAATCCATAGGCACTGCCCATTTTAGCAGCTTTCTTTGAAATGTCGTTGTGGGTGGAGTTTAAGTTAGAAAATGTGAAATAATTAGCCCAAGTTGACCAAAATCTGTATCAGAAATGGTGAAAAAGTCAAGAAACACGTTAAACCGAAATAATAGCACACCGTGACTTGAATATAATGGCAAAGATATGGTCATCTGGTCACTGGTTTGCCCACAGGGACTTGTTTTGTCATCTTTTGTTTTCTACCCTCCATTTTCACCGTCCACACTAGAAGCTAATATCTATCATCCTTCAGAGCACGTCGTAATGGCTGCGTTGCCCGGGAGGTGAGTTGGGGAGAGTGATCAGACCGGGCCCGAAACAAGACTTCCTCAGATTTGGAAGTTTTGTGAGAAGAAGAGAGTGTGTGGAGGTAATGGAGTGTGACATAAGGCAGAGCACTGGAGCAGATACAAACAGCAGCACAGAGCAAAGCAGAGCGCCCAGCCAGAACGGGCCCCCGAGACCACCGCACACACTACTGTCAAATCACAAAAGTCATCTCCGAAACGTCACAGGGAGCGCGTGTGGCTTTGCTGGAAAGGTTGGTATGTTTTGATTTTTTGAGCTACGAATGCATTCTAACCAGACCTCGGGTTGGGATGGGTGGGATATGGGCCAATGACATGATGCTGTCCAGTTAGAATTTCCTCAGTTAAAAGGGTTCAAATTTCATAATAATTCACCACATTTCTGTAGTACCTCTGACCTCCATGGAACCAATTTTTTTTTTTCAGAAATCATGAGTTATTCTGCATGTTTTTTGTACTTAAAGTGTTAAAATGTCATGTGGTGCGACTAATAATAGCAGAATTCTATGGCTGGAGTTTTAATAACAGACAAAGTTTACTTGGGTGAATGGTTCTTTAGGCATTTTTCTTCATTTGATGCATTTAACAGGGCAGTAGTTTCATTAAACACAAACAGGTGACTGTCATATTGAAACCAGTGCTCGGGACAAAGGAAAGTAACACAAACAAGATAATATGTCATTTAAAGTGGCTTTATAAAGTAAATTGGCTGAGTGGCAACACTCATGCCTCACAGCAAGAAGGTTGCAGGTTCGATCCCTGGGTTGCCCGGGTCTGGATGGGTTTCCTCTGGGCTCCGGTTACCCTGATAAACTCAAAACATGTAGCAGCCCTACTGTATGAACTAACATCAAGAACCATGACATCCACCCTTCTGTGGGCTCACCACTCACAGAGGGGTTCATGTGGGGGTCAGGTGGTATGAGGATTGGGCAGCAAAACTCTCTTTACGATTAGCTGGATTAACGAGCTGGATTAAGCGGGAGAAGATGGATGGATTTATAAAGTAAATGTAAGGAAATACAATAACAAAAAAGGGGTTTTACATAAAAGAAATCAAACTAACTCAAAGAAAATACAAATGCCCAAAGGCATATACAGAAACTATGTCAACCGTTTGCGCTTTGTTTGTGCTGCAAAAAGTTTCATTTGTGCTGCTTTAGTTGGAAAAACTAACAATTCTTTTATAGGTCAAACTGGGATCAGCCAGCCCCCAGGAAGCTCAAAACAGGCAGAAAATTATAGAAAACATTTGTATTTCGTTTGTGCTGTTTTGTCCTGTGACAATTTATATAGTATATTTCTAAAATTATTAATTATTATTTCTGTGGTAATTATAGGACGTTATTTCTGCTCAGCTGACGGCCTCAAACTCTGCAAAACTAGTGGCAATAAACACCTCAGGCTGCGGAAAAGTCTGCAACGGCCTTTAGTAATTTGCTTTTGATTCAAATTTTATATAATAATACAGACTTTTCCACAGCCTGAGATCGTTTATCGCCACTAGCTTTGCGGAGTTTGCACTGTCAGTTGAGCAGAAATGGCATCCTATAATTGCCGCAGAAATAATTAATAATTTTAAAAATATACTCAGAGCACAAAAATATACAAAAATATTGTCAGAGCACAAAATTTTTTGCCTGTTTTGAGGCTATTTGACATTTTGAGGGGCTGGACGATGTCATCGGTCGATAATAAAACTCCTAATATTTTAAGAACCAGAAATGCAGAAACAAAACTTTTTACAGCACAAAACAGCACAAACGAAGCACAAACGATTGACACAATTTTGGATGTTTTAGAGCATTTTGAAGCTTCCTGGGGGCTGACCCCAATTTGACCTATAAAAGAATTGTTAATTTCTCAAAAACTAAAGCAGCACAAACAAAACTTTTTGCAGCACAAAACAGCACAAATGAAGCACAAACGATTGACTGTTTTTGTGTAGGTTTGAGTTTGATGGGGGGCCAACTTCACACAGGTCTTTCTGTTGTTACTTTGCTTTTAGATTTTAGCGTTCTTAAAGTAAATTAAACCAACTTAAAACTAAAACTTCATTTTTTTACCCTTTTCAACTGCTACATCCTTTCTAATATTTTTGATCCACCGTTATGACAGTATTCACTCTTAAAACATTGTCCAGTTAACAGAATAATTTTTAATTTTGCTATTAATGAAAAGCCTTGATACCAAAGTGTAATTTTCAGGTTATTCTGTGGTCTTATTCTAGTTCTGATAAAGGTCAAGCACATTCAAAAACTGTTCAGATTCAAATGTATTTGAGCTAAATGATATATTATATGATGGATATATTGTTTAAAAGTCTTATATTACGCAAAATTGACTTGTGAGCTTTAAATCCTGTTAGAATGTTGTTACCTCCTCAAGAGCGTACCTCGAGTTGTGTTTGTTCCATTTACACTTTATTATTAGTTAAACATCTCCAAATGCACCTCAAAAATGCTCTGTTCCTCCTTGTGATGTCATAGTTAAAGCGGTAGTTTGCAAGTTAACCGCTATTTTTTGACTTTTAGTTCAGTTGAGATTGGCTGAAATGATCCAAATGATTCTAGTGAAGGTGTTTGGAGTCAAAAAACACAGTCTGTTTATTACTGCATGACATCACAAGGTGGAACATAGTGTTTCATGTTTGAGAGTACGCATCCTAAATATGCAGGGTGTGTGTTTGATGAGGAAACATAACATTTTTATCCCATTTTTAAACCCATTTAATCGGTTGGCCTTCCTTTAACTGGTTTTAGTTCTTTTTATTCCCTACTTATTTTTATTTTATCTCTTTTATTTATTAGAATTAATCTGATTTGTTGCATCATTAACTGTTTTCTTTGTTTTATGTGCTATTTTTGTGTTTTGTATTGCTTATTTCTGCTTGTACAGTACAGCACTTTGTAAACCTTGTTTTTAAAAGTACTTTATAAATTAAGATGTATTATTATTATTTTTATTATTAGTAGTATCAGTATTAGTAGTAGTAGTAGCAGTAATATAGGTCAGAAAATAGCGCAATATAAGACCTTTAAGCTACTTTTGAGGCCAAATAAGCCCACAATGTACTTTCTGCATATCGTTTTAATTTCCGAGAATCAGGTGCACGGTTAGACTGCTGTTTTTTTCATAACACAACCCATGCGTGAGTTATTGGCGCTGGCAGAGGGACACGGCTGCAGATTCACTCTTTAGTCACTCTTCTCCGGGGCATCTGTGACAAAGTTCAGCACCACAAATGGCGTGGAGCGAATGAATAATACATGAAACGGTAAAACGTCTGGCAAGGCTCTATACGGGCTCAACGCGGGATAATTCTAACCGGAAACTTGGCTTTGCGGCCGAGTTTGGCTGACTATGCGACATTGACTACCGATCAAACCCTCTCTGATGCTAGAGGAGAACCTTGGTATTCGTGGGGGCCGTCGTGCACCGAACCCGAGTACATTTTTGGGTCCGGCTTTAATCTTGTGCCAAAAAAGCGCGGTAACAGATTGTGTTTTCTCCTCCCCGGCCGCGGAGACAGAGCCGTGCGAAGGTGTGAATTTAAATCAGTCCTGAAGGCGCTGGCTGTTTACTCTGGGGCTCGCAAGGACAACAAATGTGCTCTCGGCGTCCTTTTGTTTGGAGATAGAGTTTGATGGCGGGCGAGAAGAAGATGTTGAAAGCTCCGTGGATTTTATACGACTCTCCTGCTCTCGCGCCTTGACCTTGCTGCGAAATGACAAATTGTTCCAGATTAGCGACGCTGCGCTCACCTTCCTCCTCCCTCCAGACTCTGCACTCTTTTTCCTTGTCATTTGCACTTAATTGAAGCAGCTTTATCCAAACTGATAAATCGCCTTTTCGTTTTCAGAGGAGTGCGCGAGTGCTCTGTTCCGATTTCGCCGCCCACCCCCCTCCTCCTTTCTCTCCCCTGCTTTCACTGCTCTCTCTCCTCTCTCTCTCTCTTCTCTGCTCTCACTGGTTTCCCTTCTCTCTCTTTCGCTCTCTTGCTCTCACTGTTCTCTCGCTCTCTGTTTCTTTCCCTCTTGCTCCTCTGAATTCACAAGTCTCTTCTTTCTCCTCTCTGTCTCTCTCTCTTTCTCTCCCTCCTCTCTTCTCACCAGTCTCCTCTCTCTCTCTCTTTCACCTCTGCTCTCTCTGTCTCTCTCTTTTCTGCATTCACTGGTCTCCTCTCCAATTACTGGTCTCTTGATTTTCCCCTCTCACTGGTGTCCTCTCTCTCTTCCTCCTCTGTTCTCACTGGTCTCTTCTCTTGCTCTTCTCCCATCAATGGCCTCTCTCTTTCAAGAGAAAGAAAGTGGTCTCTCTCCTTCTCTGCATTCACTGGGCTCAGCTCGCTCTCTTTCTCTCTCTTCTGCTTTCACTCTCTCTCTCCCTCTCCTCTGCTCTCACTGTTTGCTCCCTCTCCTTCTCTGCTTTAACTGGTCTTCTCTCTCTCGCTTTCTCTCTCTTCTCCCCTTGCTGGTCTCTCTCACTCTCTCTTTTTCACTTTCTCTCCCTGCTCTCTTCTCACCGGTCTCCTCTCTCTCTCTTCTCTTCTCTCTTCTCTCTTACTCATCTCCTCTCCCATTACTGGTCTCATTCTTGCTCTTCTCCTCTAACTGGTGTCCTCTCTCTCCTCCTCCTCTGCTCTCTTCTCTCGCTCTTCTCCCATCAACAGCCCCTCTCTTTCCCTTTCTCTCCACCTCTGCTTTAACTGGTCTCCTCTCTCTCTCTCTTCTCTGCTCTCACTGGTCTTTCTCTTTTCTCTGCTCTCACTGGTCTCTCTCTCTTTCTCTCACCCCTCTGCTCTCACTGGTCTCCCTCTCTTTCTTTCTCTCTTCTCTCACTGGTCTCCTCTCTTTCTCTCTTCTCTGCTCTCACTGGTCTTTCTCTCTCTTTTCTCTGCTCTCACTGGTCTCTCTCTCTTTCTCTCACCCCTCTGCTCTCACTGGTCTCCCTCTCTTTCTTTCTCTCTTCTCTCACTGGTCTCCTCTCTCTCTCTCTTCTCTGCTCTCACTGGTCTTTCTCTCTCTTTTCTCTGCTCTCACCGGTCTCTCTCTCACACACCCCTCTGCTCTCACTGGTCTAACTCTCTTTCTCTCTCTCTCTCCCCTGCTCTCACCGGTTTCCCCTCTCACTCTCTCTCTCTTCTCTGCACTCACTGGTCTCTCTCTCTTTTCTCTGCTCTCACTGGTCCCTCTCTCTCTCACACACCCCTCTGCTCTCACTGGTCTCCCTCTCTTTCTCTCTCTCTTCTCTCACTGGTCTCTCTCTCTTTTCTCAGTGGTCTCTCTCTCCTCTGCTCTCACCGGTTTCCTCTCTCGTTCTCTCTCTTCTCTGCTCTCACTGGTCTCTCTCTCTCTTCTCTGCTCTCACTAGTCTCTCTTTCTCTCTCTCTTCTCTGCTCTCACTGGTCTCTCTCTCTTTCTCTCTCTCTTCTCTGCTCTCACTGGTCTCTTTCTCTCTTCTCTGCTCTCTCTGATCTCTTTTTCTCTCTCTTCTCTGTTCTCACTGGTCTCTCTCTCATTCCTCTGCTCTCACCGGTTTCCCTCTCTCTCTCTCCATCCTCTGCCCTCACTGCTCTCCCCCTCTCTCCCTCTCCTCTGCAGCAGTATTCCGTTCTTCCACACTCGTTTGTTCTTATCTCCAGCCCTTCTCCTCCGCAGTAATAAGCAGGACTCTTGTAAGCCCGGAGGCACTTCCACTTGTTGACCTTGCGCTGTGGTTTAAAGTTGCTCGGTTTGCGTCGCATTGTCCCCTGCTACGTTCCCCATACGTTCACAATGGACACCGGGGCTCAGGGAAGGACGGAGGACTGAGAGGAAAGAGGGATCGAGAGGAATATAGGAGCGATCAGGTCAAAGGCTGTCAATGATATGTCGAAAGCGGGATTCGATTCGCAATGATTTTGTTTTAAATTGCTTATTTTACGGCAGTGGTCCTAATTCGTCATAATTCTGGACCCATGGAGACCCATCACGAGGAAAATTAACAGTTCGTTGATGTGTCATTGGGCAAAACAATCACTCACCTTGCTTTTGTGTGAATGTGCTTTTGGAGGCGTGATCACAGATTTCCATGTCGCTGTTATTACTATTATTGTCTTCAAATCTTAAAGTGATTTATGAAAAAGAACTACAAGAGCCAGAGCGAATAACTCAAGCCTGACTTAATCTGAGCTTTATTTACTGATTTAATTGAAAGCACAATATAAGTGATGAACAAGTTTCTTTCAACTAGAACACAAGCTGGTTAACTATTTTTCAGTTAGTCACAGTATTTTTGTTGAAGGCGACCACAGACGCTCTTATTGATCACAGGTTCTTCCATAAACATACATGTTGTCCCCCCAGCATGATGTCACTGCGAAGTATCAGTACCACTTTTAGGAAGTATTGAGTAAACTGCATAAACAGCGCTCTGAGCTAAAGTTACCCTTGAATGCTGAGTCGATCGCTCAAGTTGGAGAGATGAGAATTGTGGAACAGCCTGGACTGTCTGAGCTGTCCGGGGCGTTTGACTGGTGAAAATCAAAAGAGCGTTCACAACAAAAGAGATAAATTGTTGTCGTTTTTATCGAGTGAACGTTAAGCTCTGGAGAACTACTGTAAGCAACTTCTGAGAGAGTTTATTCTAAGAAATACTGAGTTACTACAGAGTGAACTCAGCACAAAGCACATGAATGCACACAGTATTGTGTATTCAAAAGGGCATTAACATTTTGTTTTGCCACCACCATTATTCCAATGCTGTATATTTAAAGCCACAGTATGTAGCAGCACAGAGCACAAAGCCAAAGAAACTTGTCAAAAAACAAACTAAAATAAAATGTTATTTTTTGCCCTGAAAACCTTAAAAACCTGAAACATGGGTCCTTACTGTATAAGTGGGCTTGCAAACCTGACTCTTCTTACATCTGAAGGAGAGCCTCTTTCTGCTTGTTTCCATGGAAATGCTGTTCTTTTGGTAATAATCTTCCACACTATGACATAAAAGTCATCTCCATGGAGAAACACCACCTCCAGAAATTTACATATTGTACCTTTAAAGCTGCTCCAGTTTTTCCAACATGTAACAAGCTTAACCCTTCCAGACCTAAGGGCAACTTTATAACATTTATCCTCGCCTGGATTTTTTTCTTAATTTTGCTATTATTTACAACTAACACATTCTAAATGTGTTAGTTGTAAATGAGAGGCGGCACGGTGGCTGAGTGGCAACACTCAGGCCTCACAGCAAGAAGGTTGCGGGTTCGATCCCCGGGTTGCCCGGGCCTTTCTGTGTGGAGTTTGCATGTTCCTCCCCGTGTCTGGATGGGTTTCCCCCATCAACCCAAAACATGCCCGCACCCCTATGAACTAACATCAAGGACCATGTTGTCCACCCTCCTGTGGGCTCACCACCTGCAGAGGGGTTCATAGGGGGGGTCAGGTGCTATGAGTATTGGGACCCAGCCGGATTAAGCGGGAGAAGATGGATGGATGGACATTCTAAATGTACAGTACTGTGCAGGTGTGGAAAAAATGCTGTAAAGTAGGAATGCCTTCAAAAATGGAAGTGTTTATCATTTATTTTCATCAATCAACAAAATGCAGTGAATGGACAAAAGAGAAATCTAAATCAAATCGATCTTTGGTGTGCGCTTTGCCTTCAGAAGAGCATCAGTTCTTCTAGGTTTACTCGCAGACAGTTTGTGAAGGAACTGGGCTGGTCGCTGTTCCAAACATGTTGAAGAACTAAGCTCAGATCTTGTGTGGATGGAGCTTCCTCACATCCTTCTGTCTCTTCATGTTAATCCCAGACACACTCCATGATGTTGAGGTCAGGGCTCTGTGGGGCCAGACCAGCACCAACACAACTTCTGACTCTTCTTTATGCTCAAGAAAGTTCAGGAGGACTTTTTCTTTTGTTCGCTCACTTTGCATTTTGTAAATTGATAAAAACAATCATTCTTTGTTTACAGTGTTTTCCACACCTGCCTAAAACTTTTGCACATACTGTATATTGATATTTTCACTGATCTGTGCTGCTGCCGTTTCCATGTCCATAAAGGTTAAAAAATATATTATGTAAAATCAACTTTTAAAACGTTTAATGTTACAGTTGTTTGAAAAAGTCTCATCTTTTCAAGGTAAAAAAAGAAGTTTCTATCTTTTATGGTTGGAAGGTTATGCACGGTTATATAAAACATATTCTGAGGTATCATACCGTCAGTGTAGAAGGTTTAACGACAGCCCAAATGAGTACATGGATTTATTTAGCTCATTAAATTAATTCAAATTAATTAAAAGATAATTCAGTATTAGGATTATTTTCCCAAATCCACCCAAACATGGAAAAATACAAGTTAGAGAAATGATATAATAGGATTCCGCACGGGGCTTTGGTCCCTGCAGCCCTTCTAAGCAGCACCTTTGAATCCGTATCAAATTACCTGGCTCTTTTGTAATAAACTGCGTACGATTTTAAAGGTAAAAAGCTGTGCCCGGTGAGCAACCTTTAATAGTGCTATTAAATCCATCTGAATTAGGAGTGACTTGAATCGGCAGGTCCCAGCTGGATCCTCCGCTCTGAGCTAACACTTGGTCCGAACTCCAGATAAATAATCCATTAGCACTTGAAAGAGCCGAGCCAGGAACAGCGCCCGCTCTGCTTTTCTTCTGCGGCCCAATTATGGCATAATTATGGAGCTGGGGGCGCTAAAACTAGTATACCTGAGTTAGCATCTGCGCCGCGTTCTTCTATCCGGGAATAATGGCGTGGCTAATTGGAGCAGACAACACAGTCCATGAAGGATAATCGGCCTCCTTCAGACGTGCTAACGCCTGGAGCTTGGCATAATCTGAAGTTGAGGCGATTTTCGTGGGCAGAATCGGTAAAGGTGACGCAACCGTGTAATTTGTCACCCGAAACAACTCATTTGCGTCGTTTGGGGACACACTTAACACTTTGGAAGGCTTTGATTAAAAAAACAAGAAAAAAACAAGAAAGGGTTTAGTAAAGAGTAATGAACTGGCTAATACTAATTGAAAGTAAAGTAATTGCCTTAGTCGCAGTCATGTTACCCACGCACGGAACATAAACCTGCCATTGTGTTTTAACTAGTATGAGGAATTAGGGTATTCATCGCGAATACATGACATATTTATAAGACCGTGTTTGTTTTTATTGTTTTTAAAATGCTATATTTGCTGAAAACGATGTATTAATGTGTTAAAGAAGTTTATTTTTTTTGGTTTGAATCCAACACCGTCGCCGTGCATTTGTTCTTTGCTTTGTTTTTTATTCTTTTTAATATATTTTTTGATTACAATATGACAAAGAAAATATTTACCCCTGGAGATCTCAAAAAAAGTAGTAGTAGTGATACAAGTATAAATATTATAATAAAGAAGAGAGTATAGAAGTATATTAAATAGTAAAAATAAATGCTGTAACAAATAGGGATTTTACAATATCCAAATCTCACAATACTATATTATTTTCATACGGTGGTATTGCAATATTTTGTGAAGGCTAACAAAATTGTGAATATACTACTTTTTCCTTATTAGTAGTAGTAGTTATAACAGTTATTTCTTCATGTAGTCTACAATGAAATCCTGAAATAAGTTGTAGTGTAGTGTATTGTTTTGTATCATGCTTTCGTATATGTATAGAAAATGTGGGCATTTTTACTGTGAGTGCGGGTCGCCTCTCCACAAATCTTACTAATAATCTTGATCCTGTGGCGTCGCTAGCTTGTCTCCATGGTGATAGACAAGTTTAACGCTTTGAACGTTCCTGGCAAAGCAACAACTGGCGAAACTTACGACGGCTGACGGGGGCCAAAAATGCACTACAACGGCCCAAAGCGTCTCCAAAAAAAACAGAAAAAACAGCAAGTATTCAACATAAATTTAAACAAGGTGCAAACAAAGAACGTACTAATGGAAAAAAAAAAAAAAAACAGCTGCAAGAAACAAAGACAAAAGTGTCATCGTCAAATCCGCTGCAACTGGAGAAATGATGTAAAGCACAAAACGGTGAAAACCAAGAAAACGCCGAAAAACGGTCCAGAAAGAGTCACTACAACAGAAGTGTTCCAAACCTGCAGGGGGCGCTCTGAGTGTAACAGCTCAATGGAGAGACACACACCAGATGGAGAGAGAAAGGCTCTGTTTATGAGAGAGACAGAAAATGGCGAGAAAATTACGATAAACTACAACGGGAACAAACGTTTGTTATGGTAATGTGACTTTTATATGATTATATTCATATATTGTGCTTATTAATAGTATAAATACAACGCAGTACCGCATTGTACAGCGGTATTTAGATAGTTCTTATAATATGCAGCTTTTTCTGTGTTTTCTGTTGGTTTTCATCGTTTTGTGCTTTGTATCGTTTCTCCATTTGCGACACATTTAATGAAAACACATTTGTCTTCATTTCTTGTGGTGCGTTTTTATCATTTGCACCACGTTCTTGGTTTGTACCTCGTGTAAACTTGTGTTTGAGTTTGTGAATTTGCATCGTTTCTGCACTTGAAACTCTCTAACGTTGACTTTCGGGCCGTTGCAGTGCGTTTGGCCCACCGTCAAAACTGAAAAGTAATAGTCTTTCTTTGAATCTTTATAAAATTGAGTTAGTGCAGAATGATGTCAGATAATTTAAGCTTTATGACATGTTTATTACGTTGATAAAAGGAAAGTCGCGGCGAAGACGAAGTAAAAAAGTCTCAAGATCATTCACAAGACGTCATTAATTCCCCAAATCAATCAGCCATCAAATAAAGGTTAAGTGAAGATACGTTCAGTTCAAGTTCTGTCGTTGTGTCCGTTCATACGAGGTAAAGCAAGACACTCCGCCTGCATTGCCTCGTATGAAAGTTGTGTTATTTTCTACCAATGGAACAAGCAACATTTGATTTTGTTTCTTATTTTAAGCGCAAAGAGTTGTTATTTTTCTTATTTTAAGTGGAGCCAGATGTATTTTCATATTTTAACCGCAAAAGTCTTGTTTCACTGGCAGGTCATTTCACATGTCAAGTGAAATTGACTTAAATCATGATCAAATTTTGTTCATTCGAGTGATCTTAACTTGATTTTAGTTTTTGCGGTGTGGTGAGAGGGACTGACAGCAAATTGAAGAAGAAAGACGAATAGTGCAGCGCTTTTGAGAGGGGTCAGCCCTGTGTTCCCACGGCCCAATGGTCCCACAGCCCATTGTTCCCACAGTTCCCTCAGCATATTCCCATAGCTCCAGGTTCCCACATTTCTAAGAAAATATTCACATTTAGGTCCTATGTTCCACAACTCTATATTCCCACATTTATAAGTCAACTAACAGAGAAAGAGTAGGGGGACCTTTTATTTATTTAAAATATCTCTAAATTCTGAAAATGAAAAGGGTTCTCGATTCTGACCGCTCCGTGCGGTTAGGGTTAGCAGTGTTGCCAAAAAAAATCACCGAAAGCTATTGGCTCTCTGAAAAATCGCTAGATGACGTCATTCATTATTTCATATGTGTATTGATGTGCTAGCATGTCTGTGTGTGTGTTTGCATTTAAATACGTATTTGTGCAAGTGCACTGGTGTTTGTACGTGCATTCTATAGTGTGTTTACTCAGAAATGTGGGAACGGAGTTGTGGAACATAGGGCCTGAATTTGATTTTTTTCTTAGAAATGTGGGAACATTGGGAATATGCTGTGGGACCATTGGGCTGTGGGATCATTGGGCCTAAAAATAAAAATAAAAAGTCTTAATGATGTGGGACCAATGGGCCGTGGGAACATAGGTAAGCTCCCCTTTGAGAGGCTTAAACAAACCCCTAAAGCACATTACAAGTACAAGGCATTATTATTATTATTTATTGATAGATTTTTTTCAAAGTATATGTATTTTGCAAAGAAAATACAAAAACTTTCCTTTAGAATGTTTGAATTATACTGAAGTTCTGTGCTCAAGAATAAAAACCTGTTCTTAAAGCAGTGTGACAGTGCAGCAGGTGCCCACCCCCTATGTTCCACCATATACTTTTACATACACATGCGGCTGGCACATACTAATTTGAGCGTAATATTGAGCAGAGTCGGACAGTATAATGGTGCCCCCTGCCATTTACAACACCACATCACCCAGCTGCCAGTGCCAAAGTTCATGACATGAGTGAGGGCAGCTTTTCATAATTTAACATTTTATTGCCGGAGTTTAACAAAGGAGCTGCCATTTTTGATGCTTTATCCCCTATAGGTCAGCTTCATATTCGAGCAATTCTATAAAACTCTATAGGAGATGTACGGCTTTTGAAAGAAATATCCACACTTATGATCCACAGTCACATCTTTGAGGTTGAATAATGAACCTGGCAGACCACACACTGGCCACAAGGGATGTAACCGTACAGTTTTCCCACGATTCGGTACAAATCTCATTACACAGGTCACAATGTTAATTTCAATACGTTTAATCTCATGTAATTTTTACTGCTAATGAGTGCAATATAAGAACATGATTTTAATGAAACATACATTACACACAATACATTACAGTACAACTACTGTACAGCTGGAGTTCATATGTGAAGTGTTTTAGTTCATTTGGTTCAATGATTCACAGCTCAGCATTTTTATTCAGTGGAAATAAGAACAGAGCTTTCTCTGGCTAGTTTATATTTTGTAATATAGCCAGTCTACACTTAATATAGACTACTAGGGGTGTTAGTATCATACTTTATCTTTATGATGATGATTTGATGATTTCTTTTCTTTTCGTCTCTCCTCGTTGCATTCACACAGGCTCCTGTGTCCACACTGCTCTGCTCTGTTTCCGCACTGCACTGTCCCATCTTCTTACTGAACACTCAAAGTATGTCTCTTAGAAATGTCTCAACGGACCATTTTCTGAGGAAAACTTATGAGACAGAGTCTGAGAAATAGATTGCGTATATCATGAGTCACGTCGCAAGTGCTTAGCACGTTTGATTAAAGCCGATGTAAAGCCAAAAGTGATTCTGATATATTTAAAAGTTAATATCTTTGTCATTTCTGGGTCTATCAACGTAAAATAAAAAAGTAACTGAGAGATACAACCCTCCTCTGTTAGAATATTTAAGCTGTAAATCCCCATGGAGCTGGAGGAGGATAACTGTTTTCCTTTCGGACCAAAATATGCAAAAGGCGCATGGAGGAACACGTGAATGTCGACATGTGTATCAAATGATTCAATATTATATTGAATATCGTTGCATCCCTATTGGCTAGGTTTACATGATGGTTTTTGGACAGGGACACAAGCGTATTTACGTCGACCAGAAGAAAACTCACACTTTAGCTGCTACCGCCTTTTACTGTCATCTCGGTTTGTCGTTACGCCACGGACACAAACATGATCCAAACTTTTTCCTCAGTCGTTCGGATGATAATGAAGCAGCAACTGGAGAATTCTCTCCTCACACTTTGCGTCTGTGAGCTGAGGAGGAGAAGGGAAGAGTGTTGGAGAAGGAGGAAGAAGACAAACTGTGTCTGAGGCTGCGACACCTCAGCCCACTCCCACATCCCGCTCACAAATCCAAAGAGCAGTGGATGAAAGTCTGAAGAGACGACTGGTGGAGCTGAATCGACCGGATCGTGTCAGAAGGGCGACCCAACAAGCATGAATGACTGGAATTATTTTTAAGAAAAATAAATGTTTACATGATCGAGGAATAAATTAATTCGGCTTTAAAATTGGAATAAACCACCTACTTACTTTGGAATTAGGTTTAATTCTGAATAATCATTTTCATTCGGAATTACTGTAAGTTATCTTTTTAAAGCCGAATTCATTTTTATTCAGAATTAAATGATTTTTATTCTGAATTAAAGCTCTCATGTAAACGTGGCAACTGATATGTGAAGCACTCCCGGTGAGACTTTTACACGTTTGTCACTCTGGCATTGCTCTCACAGAAAGCGATTGTGAAAAGGCGTAATATTCAGATGAAATCTTCACGCTGAATGGGCCGACCGTCTCAACAGTGGACGGGCTGCGAAATCAAACTTTGGTTCCAGTTGAGGGAAAAGCGCAGACATCTCCCCTGTCCACAAATAGGATGGTGTCAGTGTTGGCGAGTGCGAGCGCTTTACATTTGGCTTCAGCAGAAAGCAAACGCTGCCGTGTGATTGGTCCGATCTCTGTCCCACTGGTGAATAATAGCACCGCTTTGTTGACAGAGAAGGTCGTTTTGTTTCACATGGACAGAAACGACAGAGATTCATCATAAACAAGGTCAAACATCTGCAATTTGACAGCTAAACTACAAATTCACCCAAAGATTTCTGACATGTCTCTAGCTCATCTGGGTCAGGACTACCTTAGCAGAAGGATTGTACTAGTTTTGCATATTTTTGGATTACTAAAAGGTTGTAATGCCACGTGAATACAACCTGTTTGGTGTTTTATTAAGAAAATACATTTAAAAACATCCTTTCTGACTCTCCACTGATCTGACGTGTAACAAGTAACTCCTTTACATATCTGATCACTTGGTCTAGTCATGGATGATTCAGCAACAAGATGTGATTCTAGTGAGAGTGATTCAGCGCTTCCATAAGATCCGAAGCTTTTAAATCCTTTCACTTCAAAGAGCCATTCAAAAAACTGGCTCTTTTACCAAATCTATTATTACAGCAAACGAATGACAGAGAGAAATGACCAAAACTAAGAAATGGTTCAAACTGAGAGTGGGAGTGTGTTTACGCATTGAAACTGTGCATTATCTCGATAAAACGTTAGACTACAATAATAATCATTTAAAAACTAGCTGTTATTATGATGTCAGATATGTTTTAAGGCCAAAAAGCCGTCACTCATATTACCTACTCTGCTTCTGTTCGTACTTTTGTGTTGGTCCAGCGTCTTTTAAAGGCCCTATATTACGTAAAATTGACTCTTGTGAATTTTAAACCACGTTGGAATGTTGTTACCTCCTCAAAAACATACCCGGAGTTGTGTTTTACTTATTATTAGTCTTCATCTTTTTCAGTTTGAGAGAAGTCAGCCTAAATATGCGAATTTTGGTGTTAAACGTGTGAATAAAACACACAACTCCAGGTATGTTTGTAATGAGGAAACTACATAAATAAAAAATAGTATGGATAATGAATAATGAATAATATGGGGCTTTAAACATATTTTATTACATACACACCGTATGTACGTAATAAAGCAACCTAATAATTCTATTACACAGAAAAATGGTGGTAGCAGCTCTTCAAATGTTTTTGATGAGGAAACAAGATTCTAACATGGCTTAAAGCTCATGAGAGTCAATTTTGTGTAATATACGACCGTTGAAAAAAGCAAATTTAAATATTCATAATTATTTTGTCGACATTCGTGAGGAGTGTACATGTTTAAAATTTTTAAAAGTCTTTATTTTCACACATGAACCACAATCTGAAGGACAAGCCAACACACAGACACCTTAAATCTTTACCTCGTACCTCCTCAAAAGCATACCCAGAGTTGTGTTTTGTTTCATTCACCCATGCTCGACTAATCCTGCATTATTAGTCTGTCAACATCTCCAAAACTCAAAATGCTCTGCTCCACCTTGTGATGTCATGAAGCGGTAGTTTGGACGTTAACAGCTCCGTTTACCTTTTGTTCATTACAGATTCTAGGCCTGAAATCCTCCAGATGATTCTAGTGAGTTTAAACACACAATTTAAGTTTAAACACACTGTGGAGCTCTTCCTGTATCACCACACGACATCCTGAGATAGAAGGTAGAAAAGAACTCAGCCTACACAGGATTCGTGTGTTAAACATGTGTGAACGAAATAAAACACAACTCCAGGTATGTTTGTGAAGACGAAACTTTATAACATAGATCAGAAAATCGCGTCATATGGGCCCTTTTAAGGAAATATTCTTTCGTGCACGAAGCTCAGACTGACCCACACTTTCTTTCCGCTGGTGTCTCCATGTCTCTCGATAAAAATCATTTATTTGATCCGGAACGTACGACTTACGCGAGCGAAAATGCCACAAAGATCGGAGTTCAAGCTGCACTGTCTGTCAGGTAACGTCCTAAAAACAGCTATTCCCCTCCAAACCGTATTTTATTCCTTGTTGTAAGAAAATAAACTCCAAATGCCATCTCACATAATCTCTATAGCAACAACAACTCCCCAGAACAGAGAAGAACAGAGAGAGAGAGGGCTGTATTGTGATGGGCAGAAAGCACAGCTGAACTCTCGGAGAAGCGATGGAAGCTGACAGGGTAAATAAAATGGATGGAGCGTTTGTGATTCAATAGGAGGTAAGAAGCTGAATACTGCGGGCTGCTGTTCAGGATCAGTTTACTCTACTGCTGTTACTGTGATAAGTTCAATACGATAAAGGCTTTCACACACGACAGGAGAATTTGACCGATTTTGGCTGCGATTTTTTTTCTCCCAGTGTTCGGCGTGACCTGATTTTTTGTCTTCGCGTGCGATTTTGAAGACGCTGCGCTCCTCGTGTGTGTGGTTCACCGTCAAACTCAGGATGTAGCGAAAATGATGAGACTTTATTACTTTATAAAGTGGTAAAATTAAAGTGCAGCATCTCATCCACATTATCCATAGAAAATGTCGTCCGCAAATAATGACCACAAAACCGCGCTATTAATCCAGTTTCAGTAAGTAAAAAGGTGAAAGTTGTTCCTCATGTGTGTCTGTTTACACCCACACAGCGCACGGATCGAGGTGAAGCTGCAGATTAGTGATAGATAGGGTTGGGCGGTATCCAAATTTTGATACCGTTAAACCTTCTCAGCATCTTACCGGGGTATATGGTATTACTGTGACTAATTAAGAATTATTTTGTAGGATTCAGAAACAAAAAGCAGCATTATATTTGAAGATGAGGGACAAGTTCTGAGCAAACCAAACTTTGCCAGTGTGTTCAGTCACATTAGTGTCAGGGCAAGAGCTGTTTTCCTCAGCGCTTATACTGTATGCAAATTAGCCATGTGGTTTTAAATTTTGCACAAAGTTGCATTAAACACACATATTATTCAAAGTATACAATGAGCAGAGTACCGGAAATGTAGAGCGGTGGTCGAGAGGACCAATCACAGCTCTTATGTCTGCGTCGCTTCCCCTTGCCGTCTGTGTCGTTTTAACAAAAGTTTCGGAGGTGCACGGCGGTTGCGGACACTGCGTGGGGGTAAATGGGCTTTACCGTCTCCTCCGTGAAAGTCTGACTTCGCCCTCAATCAGGGAACTTTCTCCTCTTCACAGCGTGTCTTCTCTTGACTCTCGGTGTTCAATAAAATGTCTCCATCACAAACTTTCCCGCTCAACCTCAGACGAAGCGACAGTCACGTTTTTTTCTTCGTATTCGCTGCGTGTGGATCGATATCTCGACGTCTGAAGAGGAGAGAGCAGAGGGAGAAAGTCTGCACTGTGGTTTTAGGTCCTATGCAGATTTTTTATAGACACTGATAGACTCTACTTCCTGTGGACTTTATTGCCAATCTTTTATGCTTTAAAAATCCTGTATCTGAAGTATTGCACCACATTTCACAAATAATAACAGTTTTGACTTGTGTCTAAACTAGAAGTGCAGAGCTCTGATCTTTGAACACTTAAGAGTCTCAAAGCGAATGGTTTTACTGCAGACAGGAAACAGCTGACGCCATCACACTCACAACTTTAAAGCCTGTGGTCTGCAGACAGATCCCACTGCAGTCTTTGCGATCGGAGCTTTTAAGTCTCAAAAGGTTCTCCTTGTGTGCGCTTTTTGTCCTGTAGTGTGTGTTGGCCTTAAGAATACTTTTATTTCAACCTGGAGAGACTCAGACACAAAGAGGAAGTATTAAACCCACAGTGGAATGCAATAAAGTAAAGCTAGTACAGTACTTAAAGGTGTATTGCATAACTTTTCAGGTTGGGGGCACTTATTCGATTATGGGTGTTTTTATCGTGAAAAATACCTTTAGAAACATGCATTCTTACTGCGAGTGGGGTCACCTCTTCACAGATCTCGCTTGTGAATTGGCCCGTCTCCTGCTCGTTTCTATGGAGATTGACAAGTTTATTGCGATACTTTGGAAGTATTATTGGAGTAAACAATAACACAACTGGTGGGCCCTCTGCCAGAAAAGTTCCACAGGTATATATTGTAGGAACGTGTACCTTTTTTTTTTACTTCGCCACATTTGAGATCTGTACTTTCTTCTCCAATACATTTTTGAACTAGACTGAAAAGTAAAGTTATTTTTGATTATCTTTTGAGACCTGCCAAAAAGGTTGAGGGGTTATTTGTAGTTTGACCATACAAAATACACAATAAATAAAAGAAAACACTAGAAAAAACAATAGATAGAGTTGTTTCTGTTGAACAAAATTTAGCACAAATCTGTTTGAGTCTTTTTTTTTTGTCATTTCATTTTTCATCATAAGCAGCCATATTTGTTGTGATACAGAAGGACCGAGCATGTCCCTGACTGGCTGATCCACCTGTCAATCACGCCTGTACTCAGGGAGGTGGAAAACATTGTCCAGCCTACACGACCTTGCACAGATTCTCAGAAGGGTGACCGAAAACACATCTCCTGGAATTTCTATGAGAAATCTTTCAAAAATCAGCATTAATCACAAAATGAAACAGAATGTAAAAGTAAAGGTCATTCTCCAAATTGTGGCCGCTGTTAAATGTAGTGGAAAATAAGTATGAGACGTTCAGTTTTGGTTCAAAGTGCTGCATCTTGTTGTGTTACGTTGCTCTCTGGACTTTTAAAAGGGCCCATATTCCACTATTTTCTGATCTATGTTATAATGTTGTTTGGTTTTATTCACACGTTTAACTCACAAACCCTACACATTTAGGCTGAAATCTGAAAACACCCTAGTCCACCTTGTGATGTGGTAATACAGGAAGTGCTCCAATGTGTTTTTAATGAATTCCATACACCATGTACCATGTATTTGCAGTTTAATACCTTAAAATAGAATACATTGGCAATTTCGAGATTAAGGCCCTGGGGCTTTAGAGTTAACTAGTCGGGGAACATCCTGCCATTGGTGGATTGTTAGATTGTTTTTAAGATGCACTGTGTAACATTGCTTTGACTGGAAGGTTCCACATTATGCCATGACATTAATCTCCATTGAGAAGTGCCTCTAATCCTCAAATTACAGGTCTGAACTGTGGAGAGGTGATCCCGCTTACTTAGACAGTTGTAGGGAGTATTATCTGTTCCATAAGGGTGAGTTGTTGTACAGTTGTAGGGAGTATTATCTGTTCCATAAGGGTGAGTTGTTATACATCTGTATGGAGTATGGTATGAATATAAAATATGTATCTCTTACTGTTTGAGCGGAGCAGTACTACTATTAGTACTGTTGTAGTAGCAGTAGTAATAAATACTAGGACAGTAAGAATGTATGCTTTCCAAGGTATATTTTTGAGCAATATAATCACATGTAACTGGACAATTGCAAGATATAGAAGTTTAATAAGACACTGTGAAACATTCCAGGCAAAGCGGTAACATCTCCCTGCAGACAAACACATCTTTAGAAAAGTTAGCGCACCATTACCTCAACTTTGTTTGAAAAGTCTGGCTTGTACTTTGATTCTATCGCTCTTCCTCCTGCGCAGTAATCAAAACACTATACACTACTATATACTGTAGTACGCTTACTTCTTACTACCACGCAAGTCTGTATAAAACATTAACATCGCATTACCCAACCCACAACCCACAACAGTGCATTTATCTTCTTTGCCTTACAAACTCCGGCTTGTCCAAGAGCACTTTGTAAGGCCCATATAGAAGTGTTCCCTTCATATATCTCTATCTAAAGCCTGCTTGGTGATGTATTTTTAATCAGAGCGAGTCGTACGGTCGTCGAGTGGAGACTTCGCGCTTGACCCGGGTGCAGCGCGTAATTGCTATACAGCTGTTGTGTCCAGGGAGAGCACCTTACAAGAGTCGGCGCCAGTCACCCAGCCAGTATACAC
The DNA here is from genome assembly GCA_034769755.1 of Odontamblyopus lacepedii. Lineage (NCBI taxonomy): Eukaryota > Metazoa > Chordata > Actinopteri > Gobiiformes > Gobiidae > Odontamblyopus > Odontamblyopus lacepedii. The sequence goes on from CM068350.1 coordinate 10,864,196, forward strand.
GCCGAAACATATGCTACGAGTTCATCATAATGTGACAAAAGCACTGCTTGGAAAAGAGGAGGAGGAGGAGGAGGCCCGAAGAGCGACGCATCTATCACTACTGCATTATTTATCCACCACTATCCTCCAGGTATTTACAGCTGGGAGTACATTAGCAGTGAAGAATGCGAGCTGGATAAATGAATATTCCTCTAGATTAATACACATATCACAGAAATCCTATTGGGATAATCAAGTCGGCGTCAAGGGGCCCAGAGGTAGAGTTTACCTTGCACAGCAGCTGCGTCATACTTACTGAAATCCATCATGTTAGATACCTTAAAGAGGAGGTATTATGATCAAATGACCTTCTGGAGCTTTCTACCATGTTATAAAGTTGTTCCCTTGGCTAACACATGTTTGAAGAGGTTTTCTATGTCCTCCGTGCATGTTTGAGTAATCTAGCGATCTCTCACAGCCCTATTCGAATCTAAGACTGTGTAAAAAAGTCAGTTATAGCGGTGAATTTGGAGCAGATTTTCATATTCGGTATGGGAATGTATTAATGGTGAAATGAAAGCACCAGGATCACGAACATTTTAAGGCCAAAATGATGTGGCTCTCTACTACAGTCAATTGAGTCGATGGAGCCGTAAGCGCCCCCATCCTCACTCCCTATTGGGAATGTGGCAGCTAGCGAGTTAAGCTGGATGTACACTGTGCGATATTTTGGATCGTTTCACTCAGCTTCAGCTTTAACTGTACAACCAAACTGCAGGGTTTAAAAGTTCACAGTACGTGATTCATGTTCTCACACTATACGAACTACTTCAACAGTGCAAAACCCTGACGAGAGGCGACTGGATTTCAAACAAGTTTGATATTCTTATGACCTACGATTGCCGATCAGGAGCTGGTCATGGGTCATTACCCCATGTATACTACACAACACACGACAAAACTGTGTGTGTTATGAAGCCAAAACTCAGCCCGATCCCCAAAACAGTCGCACGAGTGAAAAATTCGCTCAAAAAGGGCCAAAAATCGCAGTGTCGTCCGGCTTTGGCTAAGTCCATTCTTATATACAGTCTACATCGAGATATTTTTTAAACTCAATATGGATTTTGACGAGGGGAAGACCCAGGACACGCTGGAGGGATTATGTCTCTTGGCTGGCCTGGGAACGCTTCGGGGTCCGTCCGGAGGAGCTGGAGGAAGTGGCTGGGGAGAAGGAAGCTTGGGAGCCCCTGCTTAGACTGCTACCCCCGCGACCCAGCCCCGGATAAGCGGAAGAAGATGGATGGAAGGATGGATTTTGACACATCGTATATATCGATATAATGCTTATATTTACTTCTGATTTTGCCTTTTCACTTATTTGGCTTCTTTGTGCCTCTTCGCCCTCCCCTCACGTGTGTCATTCAACATGGCGGCGCCACAACAGCCCCTGAATACCCAAAGTTGGTGCCAACCAAAGCTTCAGCACCACCAACCTTTTCCATCATTTACGTCCTCAGTATCAGCAGCACATTCTCTGTCACGGAAAGAACTCTCATATTCCACTGAGTCATGTCCTTTAGTCTGACAGAAGCTGATCAAATAAAGGTGAGAGCTGTTTTTTCCAACTTTTTTAGTTTATGCAAATGAGCCATGCTGTTTTAAGTTTTGTTTCTATAAAACGTAAACAAATGTGCCAAAGCTGCATTAAACACATCACTATTTCAAACAGGCTGATGTGGCTCTATTGTAGTTCTGGTTTATATGTTGTAAATTTGAGTTTATTGATGCAGAAAATTTTAATCAATAACCTGCTGTAGTGTTGAACTTGTACAATCGTGTTTGAAAACGTTCAGTTTGATCTGTGCAGTGGATTGTGGGATACCCCAGAGCTCCTGACCGCTGTGTAGGAACATGGGTCTGTTAAATACGGAACCTCCAGAGCTTCCTCGGCTAAAGGAGCTCAGAGTTGTAGTTATCGTTTGTAAGGATTTACAAGAACAGGAGACAAAAAAAAATGCTACAACTTCTCAAACCTGATCCGATGTGCAGTAGTTTCATTAAGAGATGGATGCTAACTGTGTTGGGATGGGGCTCTGAAGGGGGAGTGGAGATGGAGGGTGGGGCTCAGCATTTTAATGTTGATTTCTGCAAATACAGCATTTTCAAAACAATAATAGGTAACGTGGTGACCTAAATATGTTTTGTGTTAGCAGTGACTAGCCCATAGAAGTATATTTCCCCCACTTTAAGGGTTTACTGCTGTTTTACAAGGAAAATAATGTTGGTAGGTGTTAGTATAATGTCCAGTCACATATGTATAAGTTCATATTTTAAGGTTTTGGGCTCAGGTTTAGCTAAAAGAATGAAATGGCCGTGAAATAATTAGAATAACCAAACATGCCACTATGGTCAGCAATAGATAGAAACACCTTTGAAGGGTGGGTCAAATGCAGAGGACACATTTTCGTAATAGGGGCCTTTTAAAATCAATAAAATAAATCAAATTTAAAACGAACAAGAATGGTACAAACTCACTTTAAAAAAACATTTTACTCTACTTCAATCTAGTACAGTACCTTTATGTGGGACATGGGGAAAACAAGGAGACTTTCTGCCGCAAATGTAATAAAGTAATGATGCAAAAAACATCTCAAAATGTCCATGAAGCCTGAAAAAGGATGTGGAGCCTTAAAGGGCCTGTACCAGATTTTCCCCCATGTATTTTAGCTAAAAATGTACATATATATTAGGGGCCCGACCGATATATCCGTTAGCCGATATGGGCAATTGGAAACATATCGGCTTAAATCTTCTCGATATGGACCGATATTCCACATGGACAAGTTTTACCTCGTTATAAAGCTCAGACTCTCTATATTCTGCCCATTTAATCCAATTTACAGACAGTTTAATGTCCTAATATATGTATATATATATATATATATATATATATATATATATATATATATATATATATATATATATATATATATATATATATATATATATATATATATGCGGCTGGTTAGCTCAATGGGCTCAACCAGTGTGGGTCCTTGGGCAAGACCCTTTACGCTACTGCCCACCTCATACAATGATGAGAGGCGATAAAACTTACGAGATGCCGGCTCAGACGTCGCCCGGCCAAACAAGGTCTGCGTCAGGTGTCGAGGAACCAGGACACCTTGATGAGAAATGGGCTATTGGAACAAGACGGAAATGGGCGAGCGAGATGTGAGAACCAGGCTCTGTTGGAATGCTACTACTCCAGTAACCCTAGTCAGAGGGGTTACATAAACAGGATGTGGGAGAAATGGTTACTACGATACCCACAGTTCAAGCTAACGGTCAAACAACTAGTAGCTCAGTGTTCCAACATCCACAAACGGCAACTGCTATCACAACTAGAGATTGACGAGGTACAACACAAATGCTACGGCAAGGGGGAGCCAGGACGCCAGGTCAGAGGGGAGTTAACACTAACTCCCCAACCAGAGATTGGGAAGGAAGCCCCAATAAGTATCACGCTGAGCGAGGCAGCGACTGACCTGAAAGATAAGATCATGGCCCGGATGAACACAAGGCAACCCCGATGCCAGTTACACAGGCTAAGTGAAGTACCATCTGAAAGTCTGCTAGAAAGTCTGTGAATGCAGCACTCAGAGCGATCCCTACCACAACCATCACTGAAACCAATGAGCTGATCTACACTTCAGCAGAGGTGTTGGGCTATAAGAGCAACCATGGGAGCCATGAGATACGATACCCACCATGGAAAAGACGGTTAGAGGCTAAAATCAAGGAAGTGCGGCGAGAAGTGAGCCAACGCATTTACCGCTATAAGCTAATTACTTAAGCTTTACTTACTTACAGAACTTTCTTTACATTATATCAGCAGCTCCAACTCCCATTTTATCTGTATCATATCGGCCGCGTATAACATTAGAATCCTCAGAATAAGGTAAGTGAGGAATAACTTTGGACTGCTGCAAAATGGTTTAAAATGATCTATTTCTGTTTTCCACATTTTAAGACAGGCACAGAACGTTTATATAACAGCTATATTGTGAAAGTCGGTTGGACAGGCTGTTGCTGCTGGCACAGAGTCTGTCCAGTGTTTGGCTGCAGGGCTGCCCTTCGGCGGGTTAAACACTCCCACATGTGCCCACAGTAGCAGTCTGAGAGAGGAGACGCTGGAGCACACTACACAGGACCAGGCGTACAGCTGCACAGACCCCCGAGACTGTCACGTGTGCATTTTATAGTGCATGTGGTCAGTGTTATCATAGTTTTACATCAGTTGAGTGGCAGTTAAAGGGTCTACTGTATATGACACTGTATATTTTCGGATCTGCAGTATGTTATAATGTTTCCTCATCACAAACAGACCTGGAGTTATTTTGTTTCATTCGGACATGTTTAACACGCAAACCCTGCAGCTTTAGGCTGAATTCTTTTTTCAAACTCAAAAAACTGAAAACACTGTGCTCTTGTGATGTCATGTGGTACAGGAAGAGTTCTGTTGTTTTTAAAACACCATACGCCTTCACTAGAATCATTTGGATCATTTTGGTCCAGAGTTGTCAATCTTTACTGAACTAAAGGTAAAAGGAGCTGTTCACTTAAACTACCTCTACATGACATCACAAGGTGGAAAAGAGCATTTTGAGCTTTGGAGATAAGACAAAACACAACTCAAGGTCTGTTTTTGATGAGGTAACAACATTCTCACATGGCTTAAAGCTCAATTTTGCATAATAAATTTAAAGGATAGAAGTTGAGAAGGAAAGTACAAAAAAGTAGCAGTCATTTCTAAAATGGAATACTTCTGCCTAGGTCATCAGTATCGAAAATTTCATCCAAAATGCGATGTATGGTTTATTGCAAGACGTGTACTGTTTGATGTTTCGTATATGACATTACATTTGGGCTCCAGTGAAGTGAAACCAGAGCACAAATGTAATGTCATATATGAAACACCTTCCATGTCTTGCAATAAAACATTGGCTCCATCAGGGAAACAGGGTGGGCTTTAAGTACACGGAAAAAAGAGAACATAAGACAGAATGGGAGAAGGAAACAGTGAACGTGTGCATACAATAAAACACCAAGCAGAGCTGGAAGAACTCAAATCAGCCATTTCTGCTTATTGTAAAAGTAAGAACCACATTATGAACTTGGATATAGCAAATATCATTGGGACAGAAGAGAGCAAACATCGTGGCTGGATTAAGGAGGCAACTGAAAAGATGGAAACTGCTTCACTGGACTATAAACCATGGCAAGGGAGCCTTTTCACACTCTCACACCTACAGATACTGTCCTCAGAGTGCAGATGATGCTGTCGTCAGGCCTTCACTGGTAGGAAGAAAGTGCAAAATCCTGTTTAAATCAGATGACCACTCACATCACAGCGAAATCACGTCTCGGAGGAAGATAGCGAGTGAGCAGTCGTGAAAACTTCGTGCTCATGCATGTTGACATGTGCAAGAGTCCGCATTACAAGTGTATTAATTAGGGTCCGACCAATATGGATTTTGTTGCTTCCGATATGATACCGATAAAATGGGAGTTGGAGCTGCCACTATAATCACTGATATATTTATGATGTAAAAATTCACTGTAAATCTTCAGTTGTTTATAAAACTTAGGTTTGGCTCTATTGGATTTTCAATTGGGTTTATTTAAGTGGGATTTATTGTTATTCTGCCTCTTTACGTCATATTTAAAGACAGTAGGTCAGCCTAGTGGCATTTTTGTATGATATTCTAGCCAGTAAAGAAAGTACTGTAAGTAAACTACCGCTATTAGTTTTTAGTGGTAAATGCGTGTGCACCGCGGTAATTAATGATATGGTAAACGCCAATAATTCACACGTCTATTCACAGCTCGTTTACATATCAGTGCGTGTCCAGTAACATATATGCGGCCACTATAGTCACTTTACAGTCTGGTAATAGAAGAGAAAACAGCCTGTTTATGTGTGCGAGCTACAGCAGCTAATCGCTAACCAATGAGAAAGAACCAAAACGAGCTTCAAACCCAACACATTTCCAACACTCAGCCTCACACAGGCTCCTCTCAAGTTTTCACTAAGAACTGTCCTTTTGAGCCAGACTCAAACTGATCGTCCGTAAAAAGAATATGTGTTGCGCACATGGATCTATGGCTCCGACTGTAAACAAACGCACATGAAAATGCGTTCAGGAGCAGTACGGCTTCACAGACACAGACAAATGACTCACAGATAAATACTGATGCCACATATTAGGACATTTCTTAGTCTGTAAATTGGCTTAAATGGGCATAATATAGAGTCTAAGATTTATAACAAGGTAAAACATGTCCTCGTGGACTATCGGCCCATATTGGCAAGATTTAGGCCCATAGCCGATATGTTCCCAACTGCTGCCAACTGCTGTAGATGGTGTCATATAGTGTTGCCTTTCTATTTCTATTGTGCTGTAAGGTCACAGGTCAAGATCACTTGTGGCAGTGCTTTGTAATGCACATGCACACACCTACACTCTACAAGGCAAGTAATGTGCGGTACCGGTAGAAAACAGACAAATCTCTATTTCTTGTATGGCTCTGACTTAGCGCTGTGGAGACTTGGCATCATATGATTTTCTAAATGTGGAATAAACCAAGTATGAGTGGAAATGTACCTGTTACATCTGACATGTTAATGGCTATAGTTAGTGCTCTCCGCCTGACCACTACCACACGTTACATGTGCACACGCAGACCAGTGAAGCGACTCTCACTGTTGCCAACACTACAGCCAGTCATTGACGGAGCAATGATCTGACATGAGAACAACAGTCCAATGCAAAATCAGCATGGAGGAAAAGTCTGATTTCTCACATTTTATTCTATTTTTCTAAAAAAGACTGGGGATATATGAGGAGAAGCTGCTGGCTTTTAGACCCTGGGTGATCTTTTTCTTCTGTTTGTGAAGCAGAGTTAATAACTATATTTCAGTCAATTTGTGCAAAAACCTTTTTTTGCACAAATTGACTGAAATTTACATATTCAACTTTTCAGCTCTAAAATGCATTAGAAAACTAAAAATACTTTCAAAACCTCATCATTTCCTCAGAGGTGTAGAGACACAGGATCTGCCCTGCAGACTAGAGCATGACTCATGAAGCTGTTGCTAGCTGCTGCTGTTCATCAAAAATGTAGTTTAAGAGTAAAAAGCCAGTGCATGTCAAAGTCTGACGCACGTTGAGATGTATTTAAACGTCAAATGTTGTCATTCTGATGAAGAACTGGGCTCAGTTTTCTTCAAATAACCAGCTGAATAGATTTATTTGTTTCTACTTGTTTTTATTTGTACGTTAATTTGTTTAAACTATTAACATGCTAAATAACCCATCAGCCATTTCAGCATGTCTCAAACTATCAGATCAATACTTTTACTTTTCAGTCCAGTTCAAAAATACAGTGTAGTAGAAAGCACGGATACCTGCTCATAAATATAGTAAAGTAAAAGTAAAAAGTATTCAGTTTAAAATTGTAAGTAAAGTATGACATTAAGCAGCTCTAACTTACATTTATTCAATTACAGATGGTTTTATAGCTTAAAAATACCTAGAAAATCAACATTCTGACTGTGACCTGTAACTTGGTCCGGTTTGGTCTCCACGAAGATAGAACCATTTAAAATTCCAGACAAAGCAATAACATCTACATGAAGAAAAGCATTTCACGGACCCTCCATCAGAAGAGATACACAATGCACCTTAAGAGCAGTACTTTTACTTTTCTACTTTCCACCAAAGAGAACGACTGGTCACCTAGTTTAATGTCCTCTCATTCTTCGCTCCTTTTATTACATATAGTCCAGGCAATCTATGAGAAAAATGGGCTTGACCTGGAACTAATTCCCACAGAAGAAATTTTAACTGTTTTTGGTCCTTTGATGTCTTCTTTATAACATATCAAAAGTCCCAGAAAATCCCAGCACGGCAACATTCCGAAAAACGGGATTTATTTTAGGTAGTCGAGAAACCAATTTCTCTCCGCATGGAAACGAGGCTGGTAGAATATTCCAATATTTCGCCTGTATTTCGATCTATTAGACGACGTTAAATAAACAAAATAAAACACACACAGGGGCAGACACACACACAGAGGCAGACACACGCAGAGGCAGACACACACACAGAGGCAGACACTACAGGTGTCATAATAATGACATATTGAGTATATAATGTTATATTTATATATATATATATATATATATATTTAATATAAATATACAGGAGTAACAACACAGAAATGACAGAAGTGCCAGTGATTTCTGGATTCAAACCTGTGCAGTGCTTCAACCTGTGACGCAACAATCCTGAGAAATTTCAAACATGACTTCATGGTTTGGTGAAGCTTAGAGCCCAGGATCCCCCAATCCTCATAGCACCTGACCCCCCCTATGAACCCCTCTGCAGGTGGTGAGCCCACAGGAGGGTGGGCATAATTAGCACAGGATTTAGCGGTCGCAAAGAAACTGAAAAAATATAAAAGCCTTAGATGGGGTCCAGTTTGATGCCTATAAAAACATTTACACAACTATTATCCATTTATTAGTGCACAAAGAAGCATCAGAATGACACTTGTACAACAGTTATAGGAATTTCCAATCCACTTTATTTCTATAGCACATTTCATGAACAGTTTCCAAAGTGCTGCACAAATACAGAGTAAGAACAAGAATAATATTATAATGATAAAGATCATTATAATATTAATAGAATATTAAAAGAGTTTTATGAGCAAATTATTTTAGAATTTCTTGTGATTAAACGCGTTGCCGCGTTAATTTTAGCAGACATACATGGATTTAAACCTGTCATGGCACGGGCTATATTAAACACAGACCTATGCGGAAAATAGGCTAAATGTTGCAGAACATTTGTTGTTGTATTACAACATCCGTACCTCATTTCCTCCACTCAACAGCGCCACACTTGACCTACCCCTAACACCAGTCACAAACATACTCACCCATTTCACTGTCTCAACGCAGCAGGAGGTCGAGAAGATCATCCATAATTCTAAACCATCCACTTGCCCACTCGACCCTCTCCCATCATCCCTGCTCAAAACTTACTGCTCCTCCATCAGTCTCCTCATCACAAAAATAATCAATACCTCCCTTGAAACAGGCCATGTCCCCAGCACCCTCAAAACTGCCATGATCAAACCCCTCCTCAAGAAACCCACCCTGGACCCCAAACCTCTGTCAAACTACAGACCAATATCAAACCTCCCATTTCTCGCAAAAATCCTAGAAAGAGTTGTCTCCTCCCAGTTTCACCACCACCTCAAATCCAATAACCTGTATGAAAAATTCCAATCTGGTTTCCGCCCCTCCCACAGTACAGAAACGGCCCTCATCAGAGTCACCAATGACCTGATGAGGGCTTCTGACTCCGGTTCCACATCCCTCCTCATTCTTCTCGACCTCTCTGCTGCGTTTGACACCGTAGACCATCACATCCTCCTACACCGTCTCCAGCATTACACAGGTCTCTCTGGCACTGCCCTTCACTGGTTTCACTCCTACCTCGCTGACAGAACCGAGTACGTAGCTCTGGGGGAAGCAAGATCCAGACCCCACACTGTTTCCTGTGGGGTCCCCCAGGACTCCGTGCTCGGCCCAACCCTCTTCACCATTTACATGCTTCCCCTCAGTCGTGTCGTCAGCAAGCATGGAATAAATTTCCACTGCTATGCTGACGACACACAACTCTACCTCACCATCTCTCCTTCTTGTACCCCCTCTGCCACAGTCTCCCGTGTCAGCTCCTGCCTGGAGGAGATAGAGGTGTGGTTGAGTCAAAATTTCCTGCAGCTAAATGGCTCCAAAACAGAAGCCATCCAAACTGGTACCTCTCATCAACTCCGCTCCTCTCCAATCACTTCTGTTTCATTTTTCGGACACACCATTCCCCTCTCTCCCTCTGTAACAAACCTGGGGGTCAAATTTGACCCCCACCTCTCCTTTGACAATCATGTCACCTCCATCTGCAAATCTGCCTTCTTTCACCTCCGTAACATCTCCAAACTTCGCTCTTCTCTCTCCCTCCCTGGATATGATATGATATGATATAGAAACATATCATTGTTGTCATCCCAATCACAACAGACTTACCCGCTGCTCCCGAGAACTTGCTGAAGATGATACGGTGTAATTGCGCAACAGAGTGTTCAACCGCAAGGTGTACGTGTCGCAAACATGGACTAGACTGCTCCCCGGCATGTGGCCAATGTAAAGGTACTGGATGTACCAACAGTACCATCGAATCAACCGAAGATGAGTAAATGGAGGATGTATACACATGAATGAACGTATGCGACGTATAGAGTAATGAATGTAAATGCTTTCACCGTGTTACTTATTATTGACATTGATAAAGAAAGAATTGATGATTTGCATATAGCAAGGTTCCCAATGTAATGTATTTGATATCGAAAGAAAAAAAAACGTCACGCGAGCTTTAGACAAACTGCGTTCAATATACTGTAGTTTGCAAAATACATTTTGTGTATCAACTGGCAGGCTAATTGCGATCACTTAGCAATAAAAACTATTTTTCGTGATGCATTCTAGCGATATTTGAAGTCTTTATTTAAAATAGTTGAAGTTTTGAGCAAAATAGGCATATTAAAAGGTACTTCCGGTTTCAGCCTCGTTTCCATGTTGCACGCAGAAAGCTTCTACGCATAAAGCTTAAAAACAGAATGTTGCCGTGCTTAGATTTTTTGGGACTTTTAGTATGTTGTTCTAGACTTTATTTCTAAAAGGTTTTTGAAGAAAAAGCTTCTGTGGGAATTAGTTCCAGGTCCAGCCATAGATTGCCTGGACTAATATTCTAAGTAACTCCTTCAAACACTCACAAACCATTGCATTGAAAACCATTCTATTTCTCTATTACTTGCATTCGAACTAAAAAAGAAGCGATCTGAGTCATAGATGATAATTCTTCAACGTGAACTACCCTGTAGTGTTCAAAAGGGGACTTGCCGCTTTGGGAGTAAGAGTACTATGATATATTTCCATTATATAAAATGAGGAATATGGAATGAATCACTCGCAGTGAATAACGCCGCTTTGGGCCGCACAAGAGACCAGGTCCATGTGTGTCAGGTAGAAAAGAATGAATCACTTTGTTCTTGACTTTAAACCTGTTTTTAAAAATAGAGGCTGAAAATAGATTTAAAAAATGAATAAATAAATTAAAAATCATCTTCTGTTCTGAAAAAGTTGTTGACATCTACGCTAGTTTTTGTTTTTAGGTAAGCACTGTCATTTTTTCTCCATTTCGATACTTTTGAAAGCACATTTGATCAAAGAATTCGTGATTTTTTTGGCCTGCGATTCAGAATACACACTCCTTCAGTACTTTAGTTCTGAGTGTCGGCACCGGTCAATCTCCCCGAGTTCAGATGGGAGTGATTGACAGGTGGATAAGCCAATTAGGGACAAGCATTGGTCTGTACATATCAAAACAAATAGAATATTCATTACCATAACGTTCCATACCATAACTTTCGTCTTTCTTACATTGGAATGGAACTTCATACATTTTTCATGGAAGAATGTGTATCTTTTGTGGACCTTGTTGGTTAAAGATTTGGTGATGAGTTATGAAGCTGGGGGAGAACACACGAGCTATTTCCACAGGCATTGTGCCAGAGAAAACCATTAACAGGAAGTTCAGGGGCGGGACTTCTGATCGTTGTGAGAAATGTCTATATGGCTACTTACTGGGGCAAAAATAATAAAAACAAAATAAAGTACAGAAAAACATTTCTACAAAATGAATGAGAGAAGCTCTAAACTCAATCTAAGAAAAATGATAGTGATTACACATGGGGAGTCAGGTAAATCAATGCACGGGATGTGCTCTCATTCCTGCATCCAGTGTTGCCAGTGAGAGAGACTTTTCCTCTGCTGGATTTGTGATCCAAGAACACAGAACACAGCCGAAACCTGGGACTGAGGAAGATATATTCCTGCACAGTAATTTTGGTTAGATCAAATTAAGGCTTTTATTTTGTGCTGTGTGACATTGGTTGTTTTTTTCCTTGTTCATTTCGTTATTGTGCTTTTTAGGGCTCAGGTAGAGCAAAATGTTTAGCACACAAATTTAAACTACCAGGGATTAGGCGACTACAAAAAGTGGAAAGAAAAGAACAAAATGGAGTGTATCATGTATAACTAGTTTGAGGCTTAGCAGCGACTTACTGTTGCAGTTTGTTCGTTGTTCATTGAGAGGCGCATCGAAAAAAATAAAGTGCGTTAGTTAGAATGCTTCTAACTTGTGTGTGATTTATCGCGGGCATGGGCGGGTAACGGGTGAAACGTTAACGGGTCCAGGCGGGTGCGGATTTAACTTTGATATAATCACAGGTTTACGGGCAAGTGTGGTGCTGTACTGCACGGGTGCCGGCGGGTGCGGGTCTCCAAAAATGGTCCCGTGCAGGACTCTGTCCTCTCCGGCCTTGACTCCAAATCCATGTCCCGCCTCCAACGTGTTCAGAACACAGCAGCTCTGATCACTTTTAAAGCTCATTTAGGTCTTGCCCCAAGTTACATTCAGAACTTTTATCCCTGTACGAGCTTCCCGCAGTCTTAGATCCTCAGGCAGGTCCCTGTGGCTGATCCAAAGGCCAGGATCCGGACAAAGACTGATGGAGCCTTTTCAGTCCGGGCGCCTCGGCTTTGGAACGAGCTGCCTGAGGAGTATCATCACTTCTTAGAAACTCACTTTTATCAGTTGGCCTTCCTTTAGCTGGCTTTAGCTTGATTTTTTTTTCATTAGTTTATTTATTATATTTAATTGAATTGTTTGCATCATTGTCTGATTTTGTAAGCCTTCTGGATGCTATTTTTATTGTTCTTTGCAGCTTGTAAACCTTGTTTTTAGAAGTGCTTTATAAATAAAGATTTATTATTATTATCAAAACAATTATGGCTGTTTACAGGGCAAAAGAAAAAAAATCATCTCATGAAATTTCAACCATCACAGATTTCTGCAGAATCAATAAACTCTTGTTAATCTCAGGTGCCACTTTCAATCCAAAATGACAAGTGACCGATGAGCTCACTGTCACTGAAATAAACAAATTGTATTGCATGGTCGTGTTTGGTTCTGGCTTGAGACGCCAAAGAGAGAGTGGGGACCAGATTTGCAAGTCAAGCTCCGTTTTGAACTATGGGAATGTTGTGCTCACCCAAGAACACAACCCAATGGAGCCTTACATTTGCAATTCTAGTCCTGGAGTCTGGCTGCATACGGATTAGAGAAAGAAAAACACAATTCACCAGATTTTTCTTCTTTTTTTTTTTTTACAGAATGCCCACATACTCAAATTACAAACACACATTTCACCACTACAAATTTCAAGGTGCTCTTCCATTCCCTGCACTCCATCCATGTCTGATCCTCAAATCCTATTACAGCCACCTTGCAACACTCATTTGTTAATGTTCACTCCATCACGTCCGCCTGTGATGTTTGGACCAGGAAGTGGGCCAGGAGACTGAGCCGCCGCTTCTGCCTGTTTGAGAATAGATAGAAAGACGTCGTATCCTTAAAACAGGGGCAATTGGCTGGAGAGAGTGCGCGTTTGTTGACAAGACTCATTGTTCTAAAGCAGACAAATGCCAAATCCTGCCAATTGTGTTCGGGTGCCAAACGGAACGGCTAAGCTCCTGTGATATAATACTGCGGCGCAGCATTTCCAGCAGTGTCCCAATCCAGACGCATTGTGTACGGGAGAAGGGCTTTTTAAATAAATCCTGTGGGAATAGAGGTACAGTGACCCGGTTAGCCTTCATTAAAGGTATAATAACAGGGATTAGCATGGTGAATGGGGGATCTTGTGCCGTCGCTCCAAGAATGGGTGGTTTAAAGTGACATACATTCGTAGCCCGGCAAGCCAAGATGGTCCAACAAAGGCATTTAGGGCACATTCACACTTATGAGTCTGGTTACGAGGTCCAATTGGGGATTCAAGTTTTTTATTTGGTGCAGATCGTTTTCTCACCAAACTTAAACTCAAACGAACCAAACCAAGAGAAATTAGAATACAGCCACTAGGGATGAGACATGATTTTTGAATAGTTGAATATTCGTTATACGTTCGAATATCGAATAGTAATTTCGAGATAGGGGTTTGTTTTAACCATATCTCACTTATGGGACTCGCTGCCCTATTTAGCGAGATTACAGCAAAGAGAGTGGAACGTGCCCAACTGAACTGACTCAGCAATGCCAGGATATATACCCACCGCTCCACGACCCCATGACATGATGAAAAACAAACCAACAGAAATGCTCTCGCCTGGCAAAGTTAGCGAGCGCTTACTTGAGTGCTCCTGCGACGGCCGTGCCATCGGAGCGAGTGTTCTCTGCAGCTGGATTGTCACTAAACTGCACACCCGTCTCCATCCAAACATGTGGACTAGAGAAACCCGACCAAAGTCCGACGGGACCCGGGTTTGGACATGTATTTAGACTTATGTTCAGGCCATAGACTGTGTATATGAGTGGACATAGCTGTCCCGTTAGCCGCCGCATGCCAAATAGGAAGTGCGCCAGGAGGCTCTTCCGGCTCCTTCTCTCCCTTTTCCCCATTGACTTACACTGGGATCTGATCGCTCCTCTCTCTGTACCTGTTGCTGTGAGCCTCGTCATTTTGGTCTTAAAATGTTCATATGAACCCGCTCTACATGATCCTAGACTTTTTTTTCGCTATTTTGTCTGTCAAAAAAACCCTGTTTATAACATAGAGCCTGGCTCCAGATTTGCCCCTGTAGCCGTTAGCATCACGAGCCTCATTTGAGTGGCGCTAAACACTATGGGTAACGTCACGCTCACTTAGTCCACTTCTTTTTTACAGTCTATGGTTCAGGCTCGGGTCAGACTCGTCAGCTGGTTCCTGCCTACAGTAAAACCACTCGCACTGACATACGTTCAGAAGATCAGAGTTTAGATACAAGTCAAAACTGTGTTATTATTTGTCAAATGTGGAACAATACTTCTGATACACGATTTTTAAAGCATAAAACATTGGCGGTAAAGTCCAAAGGAAGCAGAGTCAGTGTTGTGAATCTGCAGCTTCACTTCAGTCCATGTGGTTTGTGTATGTAAACAGACACACATGGGGGACTACTTTCGGCTTTTTACTTTACACCAAACTGGATTAATAGCACGTTTTGTGGACTGGATGTCATTGCTTTCTGAGGATATGGAGAATATGAATGAGATGCTGCACTCTAAATTCAGTACTTTACAGAAGTGAGTAATATATTTATATAATTATTTTCGCTAAATCTCGAGTTTGTATTTGCGTGTCTGTGTCCAGTAGAGGCCACACAAACAATATCCTATGTGTGTCATTAGTAGGTGTATGAAAATAGTGTGATTTTAATTCGGTTATGGGAAGAGGGGTTTATTTGTCTTAAAATAAAGTTATCTTAAAATAAACTACCTCAAGACCAGAATGAAGCAGTCTCAGAATGAGTAAGTCGATAATCTGAAAACAAGATGAATAACCTGATATAAATTTTAAAATCTTGGGCAGATCAGAGAAATTTGCAGTATCCTGTTTTGATTGTCCTCGGTTAATTTTGTTCATGTCCCCTGATTGCTTTCTGAAGTCATAATAATCAGATCTTCGGTTCAGATGGGCGTGATTGACAGTTGGATTAACCAATCAGGAACAGGCAAGGTCTGTCTGTATCAAAACAAATACGTCTGCTTACCAGAAAATGATCACAGGGACCTGAAAAACACTGCGAATTTCTGCAGAATCAACGAGCGAAGCACTACACTTTGTAAATCTGAGGTGAGAGAAGTTTGATTTTTGGTTGTAAACACTAGATGACCAATGAGTTTGCTGAACTAAACAAATCTGAATGGACAATCACAGTTAGTATAGATGTGATTCTGAAATGCTGAGAAGATTTGAGAGGAGATGCGAGCAGCTCAGTGGAGAAAGTTTCACAGATAGTCATCTGCCTTGTTGAGCTCCCCACCTGTCTGGATGGAGCCCCACCTGCCTGGATCTCTCCTGCCTGGTTGAAGCCCTCAACTCAAATGAGCTGATGGCGAGTCCCCCACACATCTGCCTGTCCGTCTAAACCTCTGCTCTTTATAAACTGGCTGGTTACCTCAACGCTCTCAGGTCCGAGTTGAATTGAATAGAGTGACTGGCTCAGCAGGTAAATACATCACACTACTTTGCATATCCATGGGTTTCAGAATAATGAGAAGACCAAGACCATTTCCATAGCAATGAACAATTTAAAAGCTTTTATCCATGTTATAATATTGTCCCCTCATCCTTCATCTGGTTTCTAAAGTTCACTTGACGTATGCAGGCTTTGTGCTGTTTGATGAAATGAAGCTGAATTTAAATTGTCAAAATGTTGGGGCCTGCTATGTTTTATGGTGCATATTTGTCCATCCTAACTTGAGATTTAAGAAATGTTTATTATGACGTTAGTATGTATGATAATTTGATAATCTTCACCAAACCATGCTATGTTTGGAGGATAATGCTAACACTCCCACTGAAAATATTTCATATATATTACATCTAATATTTGGTTGTAAAGCAGATACTAACGTGGACATTGAAACTGACAGGGTACGAATTGATAGTGTAAATGAAATTAAGTTTCTGGGTGTAAGAATTGATAAAAAAGTAAATAGAAAATCCCATGTTTATCACATGCAAAATAAACGGTCAAGAAGCATTTCTATTCTATACAAAGCAAAACTGGTACTACATCAACGAGACCTCCATATTTTGTACTCTGCACTAGCTGTTCCAAATTTATTATAGTGTATTGAAATCTGGGAAAACAATTATAAAACTACATTAAACTCCATCAGTATTCTTTTTTAAAAAAAAGAGTGATAAGAATTATTCACAAAGTAGGATATACGGGGATCACACAAATGAACTTTTTCTACAATCAAAACTGTTAAAACTATATGATTGTTCAGTTACAAACAGCTATAAACATGTTTAAAGCAAGTAAAAACCTGTAAAAACTCTTCAAAATATGTTTAGTTACAGACAAGGAGTCTGAGGGGTACTTTCATGTTAAATCAACACAAAACAAGAACAACAAGAAAACCTTTCTGTGTTTCAG
This sequence comes from Odontamblyopus lacepedii, assembly GCA_034769755.1. Taxonomy (NCBI): domain Eukaryota; kingdom Metazoa; phylum Chordata; class Actinopteri; order Gobiiformes; family Gobiidae; genus Odontamblyopus; species Odontamblyopus lacepedii. The sequence continues at coordinate 10,881,354 of CM068350.1, forward strand.
TATGCGGGGTTAAACTGGAATAGTTGAAAGGGAGCTTTAAACCTTTCAAGACCTACGGTATCATTTATGATACTGGGGAATATGCTTAATACAGTATAACTGTTTATAACTTTCCAACCATAAAAGTGCCAAAGAGTGTAGTGAGTCAAGATGGTTGGCTGCTCTGACCGTCTATGTTCATAATAATTGAAAAAACTAGTCTAAGTGCAGTTTTTCTCAAATAAAGGGCAAATTATGCACCTTGGTCTGTGCAATTGTGCATCCCTTGCTGTTTTTATTTGAACATTTTATTTCACTTAAAATGTACAAATCCAAATGTAATAAACACCATGGAAATGCAGGAAGTGATGTGTCTCTGTGCCCTGGACCTGACAGGAGCTGTATCCACTGGCACCAGTTAAAAAATGGTGCTATGGCACTTCTTATTTTAGTTTACTTACTAATTTTTTGTAGCTAAGTCCCTATGCCATATGACAACTATAGCAGCAGATTGTGAAATAACAGGTTGTACTGAAAAAAGGATGTATAACACTTTATTAGGGGGTAAAATGGAGTTTTAATAGCAAAATTAAGAAAAAAAAATCAGGCGAGAACAAATTTACTGAAATTGCACTTAGGCCTCCAAGGGATTGCCAACAAATTCACTATTTAAAAGTACTATTTAAACATGAGGTATTCAACAGCTATAGAGTGGAAGAAGGGCAATAATTATGCTTGAGGTGAGCAGTGTGAGGCTAAGTGAGAGAACACCTGTGTTGGAAGCTCTGTTACTCAGGTTATACTTAATCTTCTTAATCTTCGCATAAAGAGATAACTTAGTAAACAAGTACTTTTCACCCTAGCTAGTATTAACCAACAGTTTTTTAGTTTTAGTCTGTCTCATCTTTTTGCTGAAAATCACATCTAAACAGAACCATAAACGCTCGTATTGATCATAGGCTCCTGGAATTGTGCTGTTTAAATCCATTTAGTATTTTTTCTAGCGTTTTCAGATTATTTTCAGTGTTTGCTCATTTGTGCATTGTGTCACCATGGTAACTCCTAAACATTTCACCGTTAGAGATACAGGTAGAACACCCCCAGCGAGACGTTACTGGTGCCTGAGAAATGAATCAATAAACTATAAATCCAATGCATATTACTTATGCTTATTACTACAAAATTGCTGCCTTTGCTCGAGGGTAATTTCTTACACATTATTCAGGAATAAAATGTCACATAGTCGGGCAAAGGTGTTTGTGTTTATTAACCCAAAGCCAAAGTAAAGAATGTCTCCTTTATACATAAGTACAATTTTTTGCTAGATTGTTGACCTCCTGCTCTTGAACTTAATATTAAAAGTATTCAAAAAAATAAAGGAAAAATTTATTTGAAAGTGGCATGCCTTTTTTTTTTACTTAACGCAGGCCTGTTGAGCGAAATCAACTTTTCAGAGCTTTTAATCATGTTATAGTCTTTTCACCCTCACCGTTTACTCATCCGAGGTTAGATTTGAGTCATTCGTGCATGTTTGAGCAATCTGTAATCACTTATTTTCAAGATACAATTTTGCACATTAACCCCCATTTTCACTCACATTGGCACACGCCCACTGCTCTGCACTTACTTCATTCTCTAACTTTATTTTCTTAATCGATGATACGTGCAGGACTCTGCCGTGTTGTGTTTTTGATACAGATGAAAAAACATCATATGCAGCTATCCATCAGAGATGCCAGCTCTTTGTTGTGATGGCGTTTACAGTGACGTTAGCTCCCATTGTTCACCACAGTTTTCTAAAATGGAAGACAGCGTACTTGTTTCTTTTATTAAGTCGTTTTTTTATTAATTCTGCTGTAAAGGAAAATAAAATAGTATGTAATTATTTTATCTTTGAGAAACACATTTGGTCTTCTAACTAAAATTCATTTGGTTGGCTAATTAGTTAAAGACAACGTTAAAAGGACCCTTCAATGTCAATACTTCTGCTCCCTTTTGCTTGCTAATCTTGTCAGGAGGTGACAAAGGAAAGTGAATATGGATGCAAATCAGATCAAGTAGTTAACTTTCAGATCTCTTCCTCTCCTTTGAAATATGTCACATTTTGTATTGTTTTAAACTCCACATGTAACATCCTGCGCAGGAGCACATCTGGCCACACCTTCGTACACCCATAGACACACCTTCTCACTTTGAAATGTATGTCCTCTGGTCATCTCAACCTATATCAACTTGGTGCTTGTATCATTCGGGGTCTGACGTCTGGGGGACATGCTGCTGTCTGTTCTGTTGGAACTATTTCTTGCAAGAAATAAATTGTTGGTCTTTGCTTTTTGGACATAAAAAAATGCTTAATTTAGGACCTTGGCTACAAAAGTGCAAAATATCAAGTCTGTAAGTAAACTAAAAATGTCCTTATTGCCGCAAAACAAAACAAAAAGTGCCATCGTCCCATTACTTTAAGCAAAGACCAACAATTGCTTCAACATTCTTTACTGTCTACAAAGTTTACAGTCTTTTTCCACAACACTGCGATTTAAATCGTCCAAATTACAACACAATGATCCACGGGTGTCATAGAGTATAACTACATAACAGACACAAGCACATACTGTAGGTCTTCTCTAAACAGTGAGTATTATTCATGCTTTATTTCCATTAAACATGATACAAAACAGTACATTACAACTTCACAATCCTGATGTAATGTGCAGTAGTTTCATTACCTATAGTAAATGCAAGTCGACTGTGTTGTGATAGCGCTCTGATGGGGATGTGACTTAGCGTGGAGAGCAGAGGAAGGCAGAACTCAAAAACAAAACTATTTTCCATCCAATAAAAGTAACATGGTGATCTAAATGTTATGTGTTAACAGTTAATACCCCATACGGCACGGCACAGTGAAGCTTTTCCATGTAGTCGTTACCGCCTGGAAGATCCTCTGTTGACGTCTTTGCTGTTGTCGTGTTGTTGATGTGGTTTTTACACACGACAGGTGATTATTTAAAGAACCACTCCGAAACAGGTATGGAAAATCGTAACTGCTCCCAGGTCCAACCCCCAGTTGAAAAGGGGAGCGTACCTATGTTCCCACGGCCCAATGGTCCCACAGCCCAATAGTCCCACGGCCCATTGGTCCCACATCATTAAGACTTTTCAAAAAAATTTTAGACCCAATGGTCCCACAGCCCAATGGTCCCACAGCATATTCCCAATGTTCCATGTTCCCACATTTCTAAGAAAAAAATCAAATTCAGGCCCTATGTTCCACAACTAACCCTAACCCTAACCCAACCCTAACCCTAACACCGTGGGACCAATGGGCTGTGGGACCATTGGGCCGTGGGAACATAGGGCTGACCCCGTCGAAAAGCAAACAAAGCGTGTGGTGCCGCGCCGTGCTAAACAGTGCCGGTGGAAAAGACCTATATGTATTCACTAGCTTTTTCATTATTGCCAAAAACACCCAAAATGGAATAAATATACAAATATGTTTTATATGAATCTAAATGTGCTGTTTTAGTTTTGTCCACTTGAAGGTGCTAATTAGTATTTTGTTTCTCTTTTGCATCTTGTGTTGTGGCTCTTTTAAGAAGATGAACAGTTGTATGAGTAGGTCACGTGACACTAAAATCAGGAAGTTCAGAAAAAGCATGGTTCTGAGAGTCCTGAAAGTTAATCCAGACACATCTGCCTACGACTTATGCCTTTGGTCACATCGCGGGTATGTACTGTTTATTTGTTGTAATATCGTCATTAGTATATGATTATTTTATGGAAAATAGCAAAATGTTAAGTTAGAAAAGGAAGAGGAAGCTGCAAATTGATTACTCTTCAGCCATTTTAGTTCATAGAAAAGGGGTTTTAAAGATACTATAGGCTCTATTCACGCTTCGTCTCTAACTAGGAAGACGTTTAGAAACATGCGATGACAACTTCTGGGGTAGTTACTGACACTCAGTTCGCCTATGACTTCGATTAAACCCACTGAAGTAAATGTCATCAGCGGTAAAATAAAGACTGCATACGTTTGTGCTGTTTGAAATCTTAAATATGGCGCCTTCATCTCTTCTAATCGCATGTACCCAGTGCGCTTAGAGTTGTGTGTTATTGGGGAAATGATGAAAACTGAGGTATAGTTGGAATTGTTGATGAGCTGAACATAATGGAGTGCTACAATGACATGGAGATGAAGAAAACTGGGTCATTTTCAAATTTTTCCTAAATTCTGTCAAATTTGCTACCACGAAAAGAGCCCGCCGGAAGTTGTCATCGCATATTTCCAAACGTATCCTGGTGAATAGAGCTTATTACGTGTTTAATTTCATGTGACGGTACAGTGCATTTCATTTGATGTTGAATATTATGAAAAAAGCTTAAAAAAAAACAATTTACAGTCCATTTGTGATTTAGACACGCTGCATTCATTTGCGCATACCTTAATGTGTACATGTTAAAGGCTCACATTCTGAGGCAGTTTCACCTTTTCTTGCCACGTCAATAAGCCTGTGGACGAGATAACATTTTCAGAGCGTTGATGTCAAGGAGTTTAGGTGTCTGTCTAGTTGTATTCAGCACATATAGCGAGAGCAGTCCAGTCCACTTTATTTCTAAAGCACATTTCATTTCCAAAGTACTGCACAAATACATCGTACAAACAACAATAATAACATAATGATAAAATAAACGCTCAGATTTACTCATACTAGTCTTAAAACAATAAAACCAGTCAAATAAAACATAGAATAGCAATAAATAACTAAATAAAAGCAATAAAGGTTAATAAACGACACAGAGGACCACACAACTCACACTGTATTAAAAGCCAGAGAATAAAAGTTTCAGCTAAAAGTTACAGACTGGAGCTTTAATTACTGGTGTTTTTATTGCACACGTATACCTTAATAGGCATTTTTACTTTGCACAGATGTGACTTATAACTTGATCTGGGGGATGTCAGCTGCTTGTCTCCATGGAGATACAGTAGTTGCAGGGGTTTTTTGCACCGTAACTGTGGAACATTCCAGGCAAATCTACATAGAGAGCTGAATATATATTTATTAAATGATTTTTACTTCCTCTAGTTTTGCGTTGCAAGGTGGAGCAGAGCATTTTGAGCTTTGGAGATGTAGACAGACTAATCATAAAGGATTACTCAAACATGTTAATGAAACAAAACACAACTCCAGGTATGTTTTTGATGAGGAAACAACATTATAGCATGACTTAAAGCTCACAAGAATCAATTTTGTGTAATACAGGATGCATAAAGAGTGATTCTTCTTTTCACGAACACAAGCCGCACTCTGGACATTGTGAGGCGGCAGGGTTCAGTCACAGCTACTGAAATGAGACCCACAGAGGTGACAGAAAAGTAACTTGGGTAATTAAGTGAAAATGGACTAAAAAGTATGTTCAAAAATGGCATAAAAACCTGAATCCGAAACCAGTATGTGTTTAATGAGCGTGAAGGAAATGAGACTGCAAACTGTGGAGTGTGGAGTTGTGAAAAGAGCGATACAAATGTTAGGTGTTCTTAACAGTTCAGAGAAAAGGTTAGTACATGTGCTGCTAATGTATGTTTAATGTCTTGCTGGGACGTTCCTGTTAAAGGGAACTCCGGCATGTTTGAAGCTAAAGTCCGTTGCTAGAGGTGGTCGAATACTGTCAGAAGCCAAAAAACGGCACAGATCAGTGTTGCCTATGCAGAGATCTCGCTGTGGCAGTGAACCTGTCAAGGCAACAAGCTAGTGTAGTGTTTTGGGCAAGTTCTAAACTTCCACATAAAATGCCAATTTTCACACTGAAGAAGCTTAACACCACTTTAACCCATCTTACAACAGCCACGAGTCTAACTAACAAAGCGCTCTGCCTGGTTCACTCATTAGTGTCTGGAAATGTTAGAAAACAACTTTATAAACAGCCTTAGCTTTACCTTTGTTGATTTCCCACTGCACATGTGAAAGCCCAAAAGACTTGATTGCTGATGTCGTTTCTAATCCCAGTTAAGTACAAGTGAATAATATTTTTTGAAATAAATTCCCGAATCATTTTGTTTCAGCATCTTTCAGTTTCTATTCTTCTTCATAGTCAGTAGTCGATCCTCACTTGTTGCTAGTAGCTGCTCACCGCCGCTGGAGTCGGTGATCGTGTCTTTTGGGCTTTCACAATGCACAGTGGGAAATCAACAAAGGTAAGACTAAGGCACTAATGAGGGAGCCAAGCATAGTGTTTTGTTTGTTAGACTAGTGGCTGTTGTAAAATGGGTTAGAAAGTGGTGTTAAGCTTCTTCAGTGTGAAGCAAATTGGTGTTTTACGTGGAGGTTAAGAATTCCCAATTCACTACGCTAGCTCGTTGCCATGACAGCCTCACTACCACAGCAAGATCTCCACTAATCTGTGCCGTTTTTTGGCTTCTGACAGTATTCGACCACCTCTAGCGATGGACTTTAGCTTCAAATGTGCCGGAGTTCCCCTTTAAGACATCTCCATGGAGACATGCCGGTGACGGATCGTCCACCAGAAAAACTGCACAGAAATACAAAAATAATCAGTACAAGGTAATGCTATTTTCTGATCTATGTTATAATGTTGTTTCCCCATCACAAACATACTTGGAGATGTGTTTTGTTTCGGTCACACACGTTACACACACAAACCCTGCAGATTTCAGCTGACTTCTTCTCTCAAATGGAAAACAGGCTGATCCACCTTGTGATGTCATGTGGTAATACAGGAAGTGCTCTACAGTGTTTTTAAACTCACACACTCCTTCACTAGAATCAATTGGATGATTTCACGCCTCAAACTGCCAATTTCTACTGAAATAAAGGTAAAAAAAAGTAGCTGTTAATGTGACAACTAACATCACAAGGTGGAACAGAGCATTTTGAGGTTTGGAGATGTAGACAGACTAATCATAAAGGATTACCTGAACATGTGTGAATGAAACAAAACACAACTCCAGTCTGTTTTTGACGAGGAAACAAGATTACATCATGTTTTAAAGCTCACAAGAGTCATTTGTGTGTAATATAGAACCTTTAATTACAAATGAAGTAAGATGAAGTGCCACGCGCGTTCTGAAAGATTTAAATGAGCAAGCTATTACCCACTCATGAAAAATGGATGAAATAAATGGCATTAGCTTGTGTTTGCAAATTCTGAAAGTCAACATCAGTATTAACGAGAAGTGAAGTGACAAGATAAGATTAAATGTTTCTCTCTCCACTTGAATACAGAACTCTGAACTAAATATTTACTTTTTATCTTGGAATCTAGTTCTATAGTGCAGTGATTGCTTGTCAGTTCTTCTGAAATCAGTTTTTGTTTAACTCATGCGTCACCATATTTGTTTTAATACAATTGAACATGCTTTTCTCTGATTGGGTTATTTCAGTAATTGTGAATAAAGCAAACAACATCTAGTGTGCTATTTGTGCTATTTTCTTATAGGACCAAACAATGTTTTAGATGAAGTACACTTGTCCCTGATACTGTATATTAGGGCTGCAACTAACGATTATTTTCATAATCGAATAATCTGGCGATTATTTTTTCAACTAATCGATTATTAATCGGATAAAAAGAAGGAAACAAAACATTTAATTTTTGGCATTTTTAATAAAACACTCATGACCTTTTAACAATATGCCATGGAGTCCTTCCCACAACTCAGAAAAAAGAATATATTACCAGTATAAAAATAAAATTTAGCAGCAGACTCAGTGAAAATAATGCCCGAGTGGAAGTCACGCATGCCCGAGCGGAAGTCACGTAAGAATATCCTTCCGGCAGTTCATTACGGTCACGTAACAATAGCCACGGCCGGAAAAATAAGTACGGTGAATATCTGGCTTGACTTTTTAATGTTGTGAAATCGCCCGCCGGCGGGCGGGTGGGTGGCAAGTGGTTAACTGGACTAGCTAATATTGGCTTAGAAACACATTGTTCCAATGCAATCGCAGCTAATATGTGATAACTAGCTAACACCAAGCAACTTCGGTTTAACTTGTATAGTGTCAAACAATACGTTGTGATTAAAACGTTCCTATTAACTTGTATCTGTAATGCAACCCAACTACTTTTCATGTCAAAAAAGGTTGCCAATATGTTGGTGAAATCTCACCAGAGTCCTACTGATTTTAAAGGGGAGAGACCGATGTACTCTGGTGGCTTTCATGTATCGGTTTAAAAAAGACGTTGCCCCTCGGTTTAATTTCTGGAGAATGGTTCTCAGCGTAGGTATAAAAGCACTATCTACAGTTTATGATAGATTTCAAAGCTAACACATCTCCGGCCAAGTTAAAAACAAATAGTTTCTAGATGAATCCGTAATATCTTAACATGAACTTACCGTGAATCTCCTTCACCCATGGCTCCAACATGCTTCCCCTTCAGATGCTCACGCAGTGATGTTGTGCTGCCATGCCAGATCAGCTGTGCACATTTTGCACCTAACACTGTTTTTTGACGGTGTTAATGTGAAATGCTCCCAAACTTTTGAGGACTTGGGTCGTCTGTGTTTGTCTGTGCTAACATTTTCAGCAGGAGAGTCCACACTACTGCCTGCGTTCACCTCCGCCATTTCTCAAGTGTCCTCTTTTTTTTCCCCCCCGATTCTCCCGCTTGGACTTTGTCACGTGAACTAGTCAACTAATCGATTACTAAATTAGTTGCCAACTATTTTAATAGTCGATTTTAATCGATTTAATCGATTAGTTGTTGCAGCCCTACTGTATATAGTGGCTCTTGAGGTCGAAAGTGGTTTATTGTCCCATAATCAGGAAGTGCGTAACTATGTTACCCCTTCTAGACCTAAGGGCAATTTTAGTGCATTTGTCCTCGCCTGAATTGTTTCATTAAAACTCCACTTTTTTACCCCCTAATGAAGTGTTATACATCCTTTTTTTCAGTACAACCTGTTTTGTGTTTTATTTCATAATCTGCATGATGTAGTTGTTGCCATGTGGCTGTAATAAAAGCTATAGGTCCAAAAATACAAATGGAAAAAAAGGAAAATAAAATTCACACTCTTTCATCCAAAACACGCAGCAAACATGTAAACAACTTTTTGGACATAAAAAATGCTTAGTTTGGGGCTTAGGTACAAAAGTGCAAAATAACAAGTCTGTCAGTAAACTAAAAATATCCTTATTGCCTCAACAAAACAAACAGTGCAGTCGCCCCATTACTTTTCTGATGCCAGTGGAAACAGCTCCTGTCAGGTCCAGGGCCAGAGCCACTCACTACCTGCATTTCCAGTTTATTACATTTGGATTTGTACATTTTGAGTGAAATAAACCTTTCAAATAAAAATATCAAGGGATGCGCAATTATGCAGACCAAGACGCATAATTTTCCATTTATTTGAGAAATAACCCCACTTAGAGTGGCTTTTTCAATTGTTACGAACATAGACGCTCAGAGCATCGACCGTCTTGACTCACTTCACTCTTTACGTTTGGCAGAAAACGTATTGGACACTGGTTTTCCCTGCGTCATCACGCAGCCTGTGATGTAGGATAATGCTCAGAAAGCCACAACTTTCAGCTTTTCAAGTAAAAAAAAAAAGTTTCCATCTTTTAAGGTCAGAAAGTTATGCGTGGTTATATAAAACATATTCCCCGGTTTTGTATATGATACTGTCTGTCTGGAAGGGTTAATTGTAGCTTTACTGTCATGGCAAAACTCCGTGCTGGTCTCTGAAAGTTGTGAAAGGAGCTTGTAAACTCATGGTGAATCATTTGGATGTTCTGAATGCATAAGATAATTGAGGAACGAAACTGTTCTGTTCATACGTTGTTGTTTTTTCATTATTATTAAAATAATGAAAAAACTGTCTATTAACGGGTCCATATTACTTTTCTGTTTTTTTTCTGACAATACAGAACTGCAGGTTTGTTTTTGATAAGGTAACAACGTTATAACATGTCTTAAAGCTCACAAGTCAATTTTTGTGTAATAAAAATGTTAAAAAAGCTTCTGGTATATAATTGTGTGGAGAGACTAAGGCTCCCAAAATGTTATATAGCTTCACCTCTGCAAACAAAAAAATAATGAAGAGAATTGAGGATGCACAAAAGCATGTATCTCGTAACATCCAAAATGAAACCATATTTTCAGTATCCTCCGACAAACTTAACTCTAAGTTGGATCCATGTGTCAAACGTTTCTCTGCAACATCCCTCTGCACCAGATGTATTTATATTTATTATCAGATCCGGGTTTGCACTAAAAAACATGGTTGTTGTTGAATTTCGCTTTTGTGGATCTTCAAAGTTTGCTTCCATTTTCAGCAATTCTGTCTCTGGGATTTCATCTTTGACTTTTAATCTAAAAGTGTCAGTTTCTCAAGGTGCACTGTTTTGAGTAATTTCTACAGATATATGTATAACTGCGGCGATTGCAAGATGTTGAAATCTAAAGTTGGCTACTGTCGATTGATTTTAAAGACTTTTTTTTGTGATACAGTGATTCAACAGCGCACTATAAGCAAGACCTACATTTAGGGTGTTGATTTTTACCGCCTTAAAAACATGATTTGTTTGAAATGATTAGCAGCGGTCCAAAGTTTCATTGCACATTCCTAGCGTTCCTTAATGCTAAAAACAACTAGCATGCTAACAGTGTACTTCCTGATTCTCTGACAATTAAAAGCTGCATGGAACTAACTAAAAAACTGGCGTAAAGATGTGCACAAAAAATTGTTTTTCAAGACAAATATTCAATCAGAAAGCAGAATGAGCCTCACGTCAGTCTCCCGTTTGGGTTGAAATTTGTAATGCTGAAATTCAATTGGTTTAAACCTAAAAGGACTGAACCCCGAGTCCTCCAGAGTTCTTCTCTCACACAGAAAACACTCTGTTCCACCTTGTGATGTCACTTGGTAATACAGAAATGCGATGAAATTCCCAGTCTCTGCTGAACTGAACTGAACTGAAGGTAAAAGGCAGACGTTAACTTGAAAACTAACGCTTTGTGACGTCACAAGGCGGAACCGAGCATTTTGAGCTTCGGAGATGTAGAATAATAAATAAATAATAAAGTTTTATTCAAACACGTGTGAATGAAACGAAACGCAACCCCAGCTATGTTTTTGGACATGAATAAAATCTCACAAGAGTCAATTTTGCGCACTTTTAAGACACTGACAACCCAGGTGCGGTTGTGATTCTGGGACATTTTTAAAACCGTAAGAGCCCGGGCTACGTCATTTAAAAGCCACTACTGTATGTTTGTCTTCTGCTCTGGCTAAAGTAACTGTACAACACGTGTACTGACCACGAAGAGAGAGTGGACTTATCTCTGCTTTGGAGCACTCTTCTGGCTGTAGGCCGGTGCAGCTCTGACAGATTAGTGGCTGTCACAAGAGATCCTTTCTATTACACAGTGTGCGAAAACTAATAACAGCAGAGGAAAAGGCTCCACTCACAGACGTTCACATTGTGCGCACTGCTCCATTACCAGATGTGGTGTGTCTGCTATTAAACTCCCTTTCCAAATCCCACTGTACGGCCTTACGCTTTGGCTGGGTTCAGTTCGTGCTGCAGTGTTTTAATTCAACAGCGTGCTTGGACATACTGCATACTGGGGGTCCTTCGCCTGCTTGTTTCTATGGATACGTTATTGCTCTTCCTGGAATGTTCCACAGTATGACATTAAACAGCTCTACCTTGCATTTATTCAATTACAGGTGGTTTTATAGCTCAAAATTAACTTGAAAATTAGGTGTTCTGACTGAGCGGGATCGACTCTCCATAAATCTGACCTGTAACATGGTCTGGTTTAGTCTCCATGATGATAGAAAGGTTTATTAGCATTTGGCACCAGAAAAGTTACACAATGTGCCTCCAATATTACTTAAAAACTGACTCTTGTGAACTTTAAGCCATGTTATAAAGCTGTTATCTCCTGTGACCGGGTTCTATTCCTGGGTAATGGCGATGGTGTCGTCAGAAGGATGTTTGTGATTTAATTCATGAAACGTTCCCAAAAAAGTTTGAAGAGTGCTCTATACAGTGAAACAAAAGCAAAGTATTTACAAGCTGTACACACAACAGCAGAAATATGCTTCATAAATCATACGCTCTATAGCTGTTACCTTCTGTGTACAAGTCCTGGTCCAAAAAGACTGAGGGAGGGAGAGTTGTCCTCTTTTATCCACCAAGGCTCCTCTCCCAAGACAGTTACCACAAAAATATGAGTTTTCACTGCTAAAACCCAAATCAACAATAACAAAAATATAGAAAAATACATGAAGGCCCCATCTCTGTGCCTGTAGCAGAATCAGGAAAAATAATATTGATATTTTGTTGTGGGAAGTGGTATTTTGCGGTGACATCACTCTAACATCAAACCCCAATGTTCCGCGCGTGAAGACGGAAATAGGAAGTGAGTGAGGCGCTCGGTTTGACATTGGGGCTTCGGAACGGGAGATGAATCCTGGGTTTAAGTTTGTTGAAGGACAAAATTATGGACATGGATGATTTTACAGCGGACTTGTGTGCACCCAAGACTTCTGCGGACGGTAAATATCTGGTGTAATGTGGGGTTATATGTGTTTTGTTTCATTCACACATGTTTGAGTAATCCTGCATATTAGTCTGTCTACATCTCCAAAGCTCAAAATGCTCTGTTCCACCTTGTGATGTCATGAAGTGGTAGTTTTGAAGTTACCTTTTGTTTAGTAAAGATTGGCAATACCAGGGCTAAAATCATCCAAATTATTCTACAGTACAGAAGGCGTCCTGCACGGGTCTGATTTTGACAAACCGCACCCGCCCGTACCCGTCATACCTCAATCCGCACGACTCGTTTTCGTTTTGACAAAATTGAAATAAAATTCAACACTTGACCCGAGCTGCTAAAAATACAAACCGACACCCGAACTGCACCCGAATGAAAATCAGTCCAAGAGCCAAAAAAGAGCCACAACTTTGTACTCTCCACTCACTAATTTTCCTTTTAGCTCCTCGGGAGTCATTATGAACTACAGGACGTCACATGTGGTTTGAAAATGAAAGTGGCAGAGAATTCTGGGAATGCGTATGTGCAGCAAAAACACATGGATTTTACATTTAATCATCTTGTAAAAACAATGGCATTTTTACATTTCACTAAAATACAGCTGTTTTTTATTCACACATGTTTTGTAAACCTCAGATTAGACCCGCACTCTCCTGCGTCCAACCCGACCTGAACCCACATCCAACACAGCACAACATTTTTCACCCGTTTCATTAAATTTTGCGGCTCACCCAATGGGTATCCGTGGGTACCCGAACCCGTGCAGGACTCTGGACGGTGTATGGAGTTTAAAAACACAGTGGAGCACATTACACACATTATAACTTGGCTTGAAGCTCCAAGAGTGACAGTCAGTTATAGGACCTTTTATAAAGCTGCATTGTGTAACTTTTCTCATGGAGGGTTCGTCAAATGCTTTTATCCTTCGAGATGTTATTGCTTTCTCTGGAATGTTTCACAGTATGGCATTAAACCTTTCTATCTTCATGGAGACCAAACCAGACCAAGTTACAGGTCAGATCTGAGAAGATGCAAACCTTGCTCAGTCAGAATGCCTGTTGGTATTTTTGAGCTATAAACCACTCATAATGTAATGAATGTAAAGTAGAGCTGTTTAATGTCACACGGTGGAACATTCCAGTCAGAGAAATGACATACCCATAGAAACCCCAACCAAGAAGTGTACCTTAAATCACAAATCTAATCACAATTCTTTGCGTGTTTTATTACAGTCTGTAATCTGTTTATGAAGAATGATGAAATGAACATACACAGGCCATAAGGATATATAGGCCACAGGATATAAGAAGATAGAAGTGTGAAACTGTGGTCAAGCATCACAAGGAGCTTCCTTAAAGTCTGATGGGCAGTGCTGGGGCGACAGTGGCTCAGAGGTTAGAGAAGTGGCTCTCCAACATGAAGGTCTGAAGATCTATTCCCTCTCGGACCAACTTCTGTCCTGCAAAACACTTCCCCCATCTTGGCTAAAAGTGCAGTGGGTAACTGTTAGGGTGGAGGGTTTGTCACATGCCTGTCTCCATGGAGATGTTCTGGCTTTGTCTTGAATATTCCACAATATGGCGTAACTTTTCTCAGTTACATGTGTTTTTATTTACTTAAAAACAGAGAGGCGACCCCGCTCACAGTGAGAATACCTGTTTTTCAAAGTATTTTTGAGCGATAAAACCACTATAACTGAATAAATGTAAGGTAGAGCTGTTTAATGTCACACTGTGGAACATTCCGGGCAGAGCAATGACATCTCCATAGAAACACGCAAGTGACGGACCCTTACATACCTTTATGCATTTATACCGTTTTTGTTTTTGTTTGTTTGTTTGTTTTTGTTTCATTGTTTTCTGTCTGGACGTGGTTTGGTTTACAACATTTAGTTCAAATGGAGTTGATTTGAATCATGATTATGCTGTTTTAGTAGAATTATTTTTGCTAAAACATAACAGTAGGACTTGCATGTGTATTAGCCTGGTTTATGGTTAGTTTAATCTGTTATCCACATGACAAACAAAGCCAATGAAACATTCAGTGTCTTCTCTGTCAGCACAATAGCTTTAGAAAATCATGTCAGTACACATAACACAAAGGACAATTGTTGTCGGTGAAAAGTATGAATAATGAAGTACGTGGTATTTGCTAATGTCTAACTATCAGACTGGTACATGCTGATACTGTGTAGTGATATGATGCTGGAGGGTCCTGCATGTATGTGTATGGCAGAATGTTCAGCAGTTGTCATGGAAACACAATTGATTGATCTTTTCATGGATCGTTCTTTTAGGTATTGAAGTTCATAGCTTGCTTGGGCAAATCTGTTGTAATTGAGATTAAATTGGTTTGCGATGGTCAGATTGCGGTAAAACAAAGCTTCGATTAAAGTCTCATTTGAATAACAGAGCTTCAGACAGAGCAGTGCCTCCATTTAGCCTCACTTGCCCAGAGAATATCCACTTTTTGTCCTTTTTTTGGATCATTTCTTGTTTAGAACTACAGTGGAGATGATGTAGTCCACTTTTAGACTTGGTTTATCCCTAGATTAGAATGGGCGTAGTCCTGTTCATACTTTGGATTCTTCTTTTTTGATATTGTTAAAATGTATTACAGTCACTTCTAAAAACTCCCTCCAGTCCAACTGTGAAACTTTTTTTTAGCTCAGTTTTTAACATATTATGGGATTTTAACCAACTAAGAAGTTCAGCATGTGCAGTTCAAAGGACACAAATAAGGACTGTTGGAGTTTGTGAAATGAGCTGTTCGTTTTTCAAGTATCCATGGACACTGTTTAAGAGGCTAGTTAAGGAGCTAGCTATGGACATTTGACATGCTACAGGCTTTTTACACCATATCTGGCAGCAAATGGGGCAGGAGACCTTCCAGAGTGAAATAGACCATTTCGTCACCAATCGAGACACCAGAGCGGAGTAAGAGTGAGGCCTTTCCTGTTGTGTTCACCTGGCTCCCCCTTGAGGCTGCTGTGATGCTGCAGGACACAGAGGAGGGACATTTTAGGCTCTTCTACAGGATCTGCTGACCCTCCCTCACTAGTCCTCCTGAGACCTTTGACTGAGACACAAAGGCCACTGCGAAGAGCTGTGGAAATGTTGCGGCAACATCAACTGCAACAGTTTGCTGAAGAAAAACTTGAATTCCCTCGGCATCAATAAAGTATCTTTCTCTAAAAACACCTAAAAATCTATTCCTACTTCAATAGAATGATTAGTTATTTCTGGGTGCGTGTGCAGTGACCTTGCTGTGTAAACAAGGTTATTATGGAAAAACGCACATCTACCTGTACATTAAAATGTGAATAGCTCCAAGGTTAACTCATGTTAGAAAAAGATGAAGGCTGTAGCTTTATAATAAGCAGTCGCATAACATTATCTGAGATGTGCCTTATTTTTATGTAGAAGGTAGTGGAGAACTCTACACCGTTTTATTACTGGCCTCAGTAAGGGACTATATGGACTGTAATGGACTATATGGAAGAGTTTATTATCTTGGGAGACTGAATGTAAGAATAGTTTCATTTGTTCAAAATCATACTGTAGAAAATACTGTAGAAAAGGTGACTGAATTGAGTTTGATGCTGTGTTCTGATTTACATGTATTCCCTTTTAAATATGCTCACATTGTCACATTGGGATTGACATTTCACTTTATCTCACTTAAAGAAAGGGTATTGTACTTAGTTAGGTTAGGTTAGGGTGCTTTATTTGTACCCGTAGGTAAATTTGCTTTGCAGATTTGAGAGGCTGGTCCCACATTTCATTCATCCACATTCTGCACAATAAACACCAATAAAAATACAAATATAAATATAAATAAAGTGTTGCAGTTCTCCAGTGCAGAGTGGTTGTTCCATAAATAAAAGAATTCATCTGACTGAGCTAAAAATTGCAATACATATGGACTATATGAAAAACATGATAAATAAATAAATTACAATTTATTCATAAATACAATAGCAGCTGGAACGAAACTCACTACTTCTCTAGGGTAATAACTGCTACACATAATATATTTAGATTTTATTTTATGTATTTAGACATTATCTTTTATTGCTTTAAAATGCTATATTTGCTGAAAACAATGTATTCAAATTCTGTAATTTCTGTAAGTTTCATTTTAGTTGTTAAGCCTTAGTGTCCCCTACCTTTGCACACGCCACCTTTATAGCACTATCACAACACAATCAGCTTGCATCTCCTGAATGAAACCACATCACATCAGGTTTGTCAAGTTGCTGTGTACCGTTTTGTATCATAGTTTCACATATTTATGGAAAATTCTTTTCCATAAATTGCTCTGGTGTTTTGTTTGGTGATGAAATGATTTGTTCCCTCAAAGTGTTTCCTCTGAAGGAGTATTCTGCCACATTTGTTGCCAGATATGGTGTAAAAACATCTCAAATGTCCATAGCTCGCTCCTTAGGTAGCTTCTTGCACAGTCTCCATGGATACAGGAAAAACAAACAGGTAATTTCACACAGTCCAACAGTTCCTTGTGTTCACGCTTTCAAAATATTTCCTCTAGAAGGTTTTCTGCCACATGTGGTGTAAAAAGCCTGTAGCATCTCAAGCGTACATGGTTAGGTCCTTAGCTCCTCTTCAATTTCATAATCCAATAGTCAAAAAAATCTACTGGATTCTAATTGAATTTTAGTAGGATGATTCTTCTTCTTGATTGTGGAGCAAACTCTATCGTATCCCATTGGAAGCCATGTAGAAAGTAATGAAGACTTTTACTTGAGGTGACCAGATTTTCAAAATAAAAAACTGGGACATCTCTGGTTTGTCGTGGTGGGTAATAATATTATTGTGAAACGAGTGCGTAATTAAGGAAAAGTTCAGCACTAATGTGAGTCAGTATAGTCAAATTTTCTATGTGTTTTGGTCATTTTTAAGCAGCTTTTCTGTATTTTACCTAAAGAAAGACAATTTATGCCTCTTTACTGTTGCTAGGGATCAAATTGGTTAAAAATAGGGACACCTGGGACATTTCTTGTATAAAATTGGAACAATTGGGGGGGCTCAAAACTGGGACTGTCCCGGGTAAACAGGGACATCTGGCCGACCCTACTTTTACTTGAACTGCATGTGCTGCACTTCCTAGTTGGTTAAAATCCCATAATATGCTGGTAAAAACCGAGCCAAAGAGCCACAAAAGCATCAGCACAGGAGAGACGACTGAAATATGAACGGCTAAACTAAGAATCCCATGCATTCCGAAGCGGTTTGCAGACAGTATTGTTCGTTCATTTATTTGGATGTCATTACAACAGAGAACCCTCTAGTTTTAACGAAGCCCAGTGTATCTTGTGACTTAAACAGGATTTCTTCTGTAGTAGGTGTGTGTGTGTGAGTGTGTGGGCATTGAGTCAAGTCTTACCTGCTACATTTAATTCCATTACACACTTTATTACATCCCCAGCAGCAGTATTTGTCATATTGAATCAAATTGGACGTGCCTCTTAAGCTTGTTTAGCCCAATCCTAATACAATACAAAATAGTTCTCATTTATCAACATTTTGACGGTGAAAAAGGCATATATTTGGGCCCACAACATAGGGCTGCACAATATTCCTCAATCAAATCGTAGTAACAATTGGAGTGGGCACAGTTATTTTGATTTTATAATGTCTCTTTTTATAGAAATACCTTGTCATATGTGTTGTGAGTGGCACACTTTAGTGATTGAAGATTGATTCGCCTTCGCACACACACGCACACACACACATGCACACACACAGACATTCAAACAGAAAACATGCATAAACAAGAGTGTGCAGATGAGCTGGTCGAGTGTGTGCTTGTGCTGATAATGACGTCAGTGTAATCTCCATTGACAAAAGATTCATTGTTTCATTCATTTTCATGAGTTGCCGCAATATGTCTTGACACAGTAACAATATTTTTTTCTGTTTTGCATTAAAGCAACACAGTGTACTTTTCTGGAGGCAGCATGTCACCTGCTTGAGTCCATGGAAATCGCAAGTTTTAACCATACTTTGGAACGTTCTCAGCGGTGGAAGGTATCGAAGTGCAAAAAAATACTTAAGAACAAATTTTAGGTATCTGTACTTTTTGTCAATTTTACAGTGGTTTTAGGGCCCGACCAATATATCGGTTGGCCAATATTATCGGCCGATATGGGCTCGTGGAAACATATTGGCTCTCGGCCAAAATCTTGCCGATATTCCACATGGACATGTTTCACCTTGTTATAAAGTTTAGACTCTTTATATTCTGCCCATTTAATCCAATTTACAGACAGATAAATGTCCTGATATGTGGCGCCACATCAGTATTTATCTGCGGAGTCATTTGTCTGTGTCCGTCCCGCCCCTGAACGCATCGCCATGTGCACTTGTTTACACTCGCAGTCGTAGATCCATGTGCGCACATATACGGTCTATGTGTGTGCAACACTGAGATTATATTCTTTTTCCGGACGATCAGTTTGAGTCTGGATTAAAAGGACAGTTCTTAGTGCAGACTTGTGATCTGAGAGGAGCCTGTGTGAGGCTGAGTGTTGGAAATGTATTTATTTTGAAGCTCATTTTGATTCTTTCTCATTGGTTAGCGATTAGCTGCTGTAGCTCCCACAGAAACAAGCTGTTTTCTCTTCTATTAGCATCTGTAAAGTGACTATAGTGGCTGTATGTATGTTACTGGACACGCATTGATATGTAAATGGGCTGTGAATAGAAGTGTGAATTATTGCCATTTAGCAGATCATTAATTATCGTGGTGCACATGCATTTACCAGTAAAAGCTAATAGCGGTAGTTTACTTACAGAACTTTCTTTACTGGCTGGAATGTCATACAAAAACACCATTAGGCCGACCTACTGTCTTTAAATATGACGTAAAGAGGCAGAATAACAATAAATGTCGCCTAAATAAACCCAATTGAAAATCCAATAGAGCCAAACCTAAGTTTTATAAACAACTGAAGATTTACAGTGAATTTTTACGTCATAAATATTTCAGTGATTATAGTGGTAGCTCCAACTCCCATTTTATTGGTATCGAATCGGCTGCCACAAAATCCATATCGGTCGGGCCCTAGTACTTTTTACTTTTACTTCACTTCATTTGAGAATGTAAACTACATTTTTAATCTGGACTGAAAAGTAAATTTTCTTCTAATCTAAGTTAATGTCCCAACGCTGTGGAAAGCAAATATACAAAAACTGCTAGAAAAATTAAGAAATCAGTTGAATTACTTAAAATCCGCCAAATTCTTTACCAAAATCACTACATTTCATCCTTAAATTGTTCTAAAACATCTCTGCAAAATATTATTTTACTCTTAAAGTACATTTAAATAAATAGGTACTTTAATACTATTACATGAGTAGATTTTATCGTGTGATACTTTTACTTTTTGCCTCTGTATCTGTACTTTTACTTAAGTAACCAAATTACGTTTCTACTGTTCTCCATGGAGTAGAGAAGGTTTAACGGTGATCATCTGAACTATTTTTGTAATCACGGCGTCTCTGCTCCCTTCCAGAACCATTTTCAGTTTGATGGTACTGGCTCAAAGCATTGGGATTTTTTTTTAAATTTCCATAATCTGAAAATGGCTTCTGGATGCTCAAACGTCTTGATTGCAAAAACACCTGAGCACCGCTGAAACCTTCTGCACTCCATAGAGAGTCGATTTCCATGGAAAACATTGAGCCACTCCTGGATGAATGAAAGATTATGCCATCTCACTGTCTGTCCATGGAGATTTTCATTTAAACAAGCGGGAGGAGGCCCTTTTCCAGGTCAAATACGAGTCACGTTTGTGGAGATGCAAGCCTGCTCATAATAACAATGTATGTTTTTTCTGTGTTTTTCAGTGCAATAAAAATGTCCAAAATAAACAAAACAACATGCTTTTATTTATATGTTTTCTTCGTGGTTTAATGTAACTCTAAGGAAGACATTATGACTCAGGTTACTTGGGGTGGTTAGTTGTGTTTTGTTTCATTCATACATTTCAGTGATCTTGTTATCGATGAAGCTCTCTTATGTTAACAAAAGTTCACATTCACTAGACTTGTTTCTTCGGCTGTATTGTTATTTAAACTGTAGGTGCATTTATCTGAAAGCTACAGCCTAGCCCAGGTTTTTACCCTTTTTACAGTGTTGTTAGCAGCAGGCCTGTAGCGACGCGTCAACATCATTGACAAAATATCATCAGTGTCATATTGTGTTGGCTACGCATTGCCACACACATGTGGGTCACCCAAAACCACCATGACCAGCGGGAAATGATTCCACAGGTTATATCGTTCGATCGCAGAAGCACACGAGTTCGGGTAGCAGCAGCAGCCAAACGCGGTTAAGACAGGGCAGCACTCACCATAGCGCGGCCAGGTCTGTTGGTCAGACAGGCGAGAAAGCCCAGTGTGCAGTGGTCTCGCCTGTTTCCGAGGTCCATGACGGTAGGAGTCCGATCCAGTCTGGTATGTTAAATCTTGTGGCGACCCCCTCCACGCACTGGTTCCGGATGGGAAAGTGAGAGTGTGCAGGACTATAGGTCTGGGTGGGTTCCCCAGATGCTTAGCTGTCCTTCGTGCTCGAGGGTCACGACTGATTCCAAGGTGGAGCAAAGCATCCAGACAGAAACATGACTCTGGTCTGGTACATTATAGGCCTATTTTGTTCTGAGCGGCACATTCTTCGCACATTTGGTTTTTCCCTGGACATAGCGCTGCTCCGGTCAAGGCACCTATAATACCCCTCCTCACTGAAACTCATCTGAGCCCGGCCTGAACCAGAGCCGCTCTCTGCTGATTCAGCCGCCTGAATTTGGATCAAGTTTGACTGTAGCATTTCTCACACTAGAGAGGACATCTGATACACGGGGGGGAGGGCATCTGGCACACATTCATTTGAGCATCAACATGTTTGTAGAAGTCTAAACTACAGGGTTTGCAGCTGTTACACAGAAGAAGACCCCATGGACACTCTGCTATGGCTCTTAATTTGTGTAATCTCATTAATGACTGGTTGATTCTTCTGGTAGATCAATTTTCTTCTGCTTTGTTCCCAATTGTTTGGACTTAAGATTAGTTTAGTCTTATTTTTTTTTACTTGTTCTCTAAAATATGTGAGATTAATTTAACAGAATACAATTCATTTGAATGAAAAAAATAGAGAAACCCTTTGTGTTTGATTTTGAAAAAATATTTGATTTATATTTCTGAGAATAATGTGATTCATTTTAACTAGGCCTACACAGAGCCGAGAATTTAATATTTTAAATTCACAATCTAAAATATATGTAAACTAGGACTGGGAGTAAACATGTTTTTTTTATTAATCGAACAACAGAAAAATAATCGTTAGACTAATCATCCAATTAGTCAACTAATGGATAAAATAATCACCCGATTAATCGTTTTAATAATAATAGTTTATCCCCAGCCCTAGTTATCAGGACGATATGCAGGTTTATTTCAAATATTAGAAAGGTTAAGGCCTTCATTTCCATTTCAATACCATGTACAAACACTGTGCTGTTCCAAAACATTCCAGTATTCCATAGGGATTTATTCTTCCTTCCAGCAGAAAAACAATTCAGCTTTTTTTTTTTTTACATTTCACACTGAAAAACAGAACTAGTTCATTTTAAACTGTTGCATTCAGAGAATCTTAATTATTCACCATATGAGTTTTCAAGCGCTTTTCACACTTTCAGAGACCAGAGCCGAGTTTTACCACCAGAATGCTAACACACATTTCCTGATTATCAATAAAATGCTTTATAATGTGCTGTTCATAAATTTCAAAGACCACAGCAGAGTTTTGCCACCTCTAAAGCTAACAATCTGCATGCTGACACACGCTTCATGATTATCAGTAAATAAATTTTTTTACAATGCTCTTTTCATAAATTTCAGAGATCACAGCTGGGTTTTGCCGCCACATTAAAGCTCACAACTAGCATACTAACACACACTTCCTGATTATCAATCAATAAATGATCAATGACACTTCCTGATTATCAGTCAATACAGTGCTTCATCAGTTAAATGCTTCGTAAATTTCAAAGCCCACAGCTGAGTTTTGCTGCCACGGTAAAGCTAACAACCAGCATGCTAATACACACTTTTTGATTATCGATTAATAAAATTTTTTCTAATGCGTTTTTCATAACTTTCAGAGTCCACAATGGAGTTTTGCCGCAGTGAAGCTAGCAACAGTGAAGCTAGCTATGCACACACACTTCCTGATTATTACAATTAGATCAAGACAGTACACGGATAATTTACACTGACCTCAAGAATTGCTTATACCGTGTATCTGTACTGAGGCATAAACGCATTTAGCTCAAATACATGGGGAAAAAATAGCGTACAGGTCCTTTACCGGCGTGTCCATGGCAGTGTCCCTGCGGCCAAATATGGATCAGTTATGAGCGTTTGTCAATGTGGCGTTTACAGATAATCTAAGAGTTTACAGTGGAGCAGGTGTATCGCGCACGCTGCTTTCTGTTTGTCCTTGGCGTGGGCTTATCTGGGCGCGCTTTTGTTGCGTCTCACTTCAATATTCCTCACCCGCGGCTACACTACTTTTAGGCATATTAATGGCTGACCCTGAAACTTCCACGGAGTCATAGTAAACAGACTTTTCCCAAATTCCCCCGAGCGCACCAAATGCAACAGGCCGGGCTCAGAACTGATGAAGAGGAGTTTCAGTTGCAATTTCAAGCGAAGACATTGTCAAGCTTGTGAAGTGTCCTTTTTAGGGACGTTACGCTGAAAAGAAGGTTTGACAGTTTTGCTTCAAAGCTAACAGCAGGTACCAAGTTGTTTCTTTTTTTTCACGGCGGTCTCCCATGTGGTTTCGTGTGAAGATGGAGTGACAAGACAAAAATGACGGTGGAATAATCTCGCTAATGTGAATGATTGTTGGTCTGTAGAGTCTTGTTTGTGAGAAGATCGGTGTTGTTATCAAGGCTGCTTCAAATACGCTAAAAATAAATGTAAAGGTCCAATGTTACTCTATTTTCTGACCTGGAATTGTGTTTTGTTTCATTCACTCATTTTTAACACACAAACTCTGCATATTTAGGCTCTTTCTCTCAAACAAAAAATGCTCTATTCCACTTTGTGATGTCATGCATTAATATAGGAAGTGCTCCACTGTGTTTTTAAACTCCATACACCTTCACTAGAATCATTTTGATCATTTCAATCCTGGAATTGAGTATTTCTATAGAACTAGAGGTAAAAAGCCGTAGTGGAAGAAGTACTCAGTTTTGTTTCTTAAGTAAAAGTACAGATACTGGAGCAAAGAAATACTCAAGTAAAAGTATCCCATGAAAAAATATATTTAAGTAAAGTATCAATGTAACTGTGTAAAATTGTACTTTTATTTTGTTATTTATTTTGTTATGTAAAAAGTAACAGTATTTTGAGGTCTGACAAAGCTTCAAATGTAGTGATTTTAATAAAGATTTGTGCTGAATTTTGTAAAAACAAACAATTGAATTGATAGATTTTTTTAGCTGCTTTTATTTGTATATTTTTGTTTGTTATGAATGTCTTAAAAGCAGTGATCGGAATAATGGCGTTACTTTTTTCCATAACGGGCAATCTAACTAATGACTTTTTCTATCATTATAACGCTGTTACTGTTACCAACACGCCGTTACTGAGCGTTACTGAAGCTACTCATTGAAGCTGTCATCCGGCATCTTGGCAGTGACTCATACTATAAACAGTGAATAAAGTCTGCTCTAAAACACACAGTGAATCTGCACTTACCTTCAATAAGGACTGTGGACAGTGTCGGAGGTTTTGCAGCCTCGTCTCCAGCTGTTCTCACTCCTCTGCACCGTTATTATATCCATAAACTCACAGAGCAGTGGGTATCACAGCAGAACTCATATCTGTCTCACTATTTAAATTATACTTCTGCCGCTGGACTTATTTTCTCTGCTAAAGTGTTAGCTCTGCTGCGACGCATGTAAACAAACAGTGTCATCGGGCTGTGGTCCTAAACAAAAGAAAAAACACAGTAGTTACTTTCCCTGGTAACTAGTGACTTTTCACTCAGTTACTAACTCAGTTACTTTTCGGGATAAGTAGCTAGTAACTATAACTAATTACTTTTTTGAAGAAACGTGCCCAACCCTGGTTAAAAATAAACCGTCAGCCATTTCAGCTGCTCTCAATCTGTAATAAAAATACTTCTACTTTTCAGTCCAGTACAAAAATGTATTGGTGAGTGTAGATACTCTCACATGTAATGGAGTAAAAATACAAAATTACCCACTTTAAAATGTATTTAAGTAAAGTACAGATACCTAAAATATTTACTCAAGTAAAGTACTTAACTACTTTACTTTGTTGCATTCAGCCACTAATAAAAGGAGCTGTTAACTTCAAAACAACCACTTCATTACATCACCAGGTGGAACAGAGCATTTTGAACTTTAAAGATTACTCAAACATGTGTGAATGAAACAAAACACAACTCTAAGTATATTTTTGATGAGGCAACATCATTTTAACACTGGTTAAAGCTCACAAGAATCCATTTGATGTAACATAAGCCCCATCACTACCCCACATTATGCAAAGTGCCCTGCTACAAAGTTGCAAACCAACACCATTTTGAGGACACCCGAGTATTTCTTTTATTCATCCAGTCCGTACACATGTATTATAAATGCCTGTTAACCCCCCCAATCACATTACAGCACTTACAGTACCCACTCAGAACCGGCGTCACCATAATGTTTACCATAATGCTCTCTTCTCACCCATTTACAATGCCCGGGCCCAGCCTTTAACACCGCTCCACTGGCCGCGCATTACTAGCTCCAATCTACTTACTTCCTCTTGGGGAGCGATTAAACTAAGAGAAAACGCATTTATGCCAACACTCCTGTCCCTCCTACACGCACAACGAGAACGGAGGAGGGTTCGCAAGTACAGGATTATAATAGCCGGCAATTTTGTGTGAAGCAAATGCATTGTGGGTAGATGTGTTTTGCTGTGAGATGTTCCAGGGATTTTCGCAGTCTCTGATACGCGTTGAAATGACTGGGAAGCACGGTGCTCTCTGGAAGATAGAAGTCATACATCAAACGCCTGTCCGAGCGGAGAGATGGAGCAGGTGGAGATGTTAAAGGGGCCGTATTACGTTATTTTCTGAGCTGTTATCATGTTGGTTCCTCATCGCAAACATACACGGAGTTGTGTTTTGTTTCATTCACACATGTTTCAATCACAAATCCTGCTTATTTAGGCTGAGTCTTTCTTGGAAAACACTCTCGTCCACCTTGTGATGTCATGTGGCGATACAGGAAGTGCTCCACCATGATTTTAAATTCCTTTTTTTCCTTTACTAAAATAATTTGGATTTTGAGGAGATAACGTGGCTTAAAAGGCATTGTGTAACTTTTCTGGAGGAGGGTTCGTCAAATGCTTCTCCATGGAGATGTTATTGCTTTGTCTGGAATGTTTCACAGTACAGCATTAAACCTTTCTATTTTCACGGAGACTAAACCAGACCAAGTTACAGGTCAGATCTTTGGAGAGGCGCCCCTGATCACAATCAGAATGCCTTTTTTGGGGTATTTGTGATTAAACCAATTGTAATTGAATAAATGTGAGGTAGAGCTGTTTTAATGTCATACTGTGGAACATTCCAGACAGAGCAGTGACATCTCCATAGAAACAAGCAGGTGAAACGTGACACAGTGAACCTTAAAACCTCACAAGAGTCAAGTTCGTGTAATACGGGAGCTTTAAACAAGAATGCATATGATGTAAAATAGCCTGATATGAGGTTTTGTTATAATGGTTTTCTTTCATTATGAAGCATACTGCAAGTTGTGTTTTGATTAATTCTTGTTACAGTAATCTTTTGTTCTGCTTTTGAGGCATGAGAGCTCAGAAAATTCCCCTAGGCACCTATTATCTTCTCCCTATTAGTGTTGTTTCAATACTGACATGTCAAACTCGATTTTTGATGTGCAGGAAATGATTCGATATTCAATGCAAAATAGCCAACAATACAAAACAAAAAAACAAAACACACCCCTTATTTAGACTAGAAAAGAATGTTATTTTCCACATTAATTCATAGTAGTTTCTTTGGTGAAGATCAGCAGCAGATAATCTGTTCTGCAGTGTTGAACAGGAGGTCAGTAGGCCTGTTTATATTAGGCATTTGGTGTGTTTTTTTTTTAATCATTTTCCTTGTTGAAAATAAGCAAAGCATAATATTATGATCTTTGAGTCTCTGGTTTACACCATAGACTGCATAAAAGAAGTGGATTAAGTGACCGTGACGTCACCCATAGCGTTTAGCGCCGCTCAAATGAGGCTCGCGATGCTAACAAGGGCAAATCTGGAGCCAGGCTCCATGTTATGAACAGATTTTTTTTTTTGACAGACAAAATAGCGAAAAAAAAATCAGGATCATGTAGAGCGGGTTTGTATGAACATTTTAAGACCAAAATGACGAGGCTCACAGCAACAGGTACAGAGAGAGGAGCGATCAGATCCCAATGTAAGTCAATGGGAAAAAGGGAGAGAAGGAGCCGGAAGAGCCTCCTGGCGCACTTCCTATTTGGCATGCGGCGGCTAACGGGATAGCTATGTCCACTCATATATACGGTCTATGGTTTACACCCACATATTTACACTAAATGCATGGAGTGTGGGACATGGTAGCTGGCCATTGTGTCCTTGGGCTGCTAACCCCAAGACTTTGAGTACATTGCTGTATGTGTGTGTGAATGGGTGAGTGGTTCTTTAATATAGAACACTTTTACCATCCTGCAGGTCGTAAAGCTAAATAAATGTGAGCATTTATTTATCATTTAATGAAAGCTGTAGTGTAAAACAGGTAGAGAGAATGTAGAGACATTTGCCAAGTGGTCATGGGCCAGCAGCAAACCACCAACCTCGCTGAGGTGGTTACTATCACATTATGTGCACAGCCTTAAACACTACACCACTGGTGAGCACAGTTATGTGTGTGTGGCCTAGAGTGGGAAACTTGCTTCCGTCAGTCTGCCCCAGATGTCATGCGAGACCATGAACTTTTTTCATTGTAGGTTGTTTCTCCTGATCATGTGGTGATAGAGGAGAGTTTTCTTGTAATTCTTATCATTTTGTTTCATTGCACTGATAATGTCCTTTCCCAAATACCAGGTCATTTTGGGTTTTTTTGACTTTCCTGAAAACTTTGCCCCAGATTCCTCTCTCTTGTTCCTTCCAAGTATGAGCGTGTGAACTGAGGGTTACATAAAGCATACATCAGCCTGTGTCAGAGCAGGGCCACAGCAGCAGGGGGGGCACTTGTTCAGAGAACGCTCTTACGCCCGAGGACATGGCTCTAATCAGAATCCATCTCTCCGACCTGAAGCTCCCGAAGAGGCACGAGCTTCAAACGTGCACCTCCACAGTTCACATCACATTGGTGAATTATGCAACAAAGATCACTCTGGTTTCCTGTCTTTGTCTTCTCTGTGGCCCGCTGATATGAAACACAGAACCTGGCTTTCATAGTGGGATTGAATTTAGGTATTCAAGAACTCATACTGGCAACGCTGGAGTTATGAGTTCTTTTATATGGAACCAAAGTGGTGTAGTGAGTGTTTGTCCATCAGTGAAATGGTTTTAAGTTCTAGGCTTGGCCACGCAGAAGGTCACGTGGTCCACTGGGGCTATAGGAACAGATACATCTTAAAGTGATGCAGGCTTGTTGAAGCCACTCAAAGCTCCACACTGTAGTTATTATTCATTCACTCCACACTCAATAGTCACAGCTGCCCTAGGGCAGACTGACAGCCATGAGGCTGCCAATCTGCACCGGCCCTTCTGACCACCACCAACACTCACCTAACTCACTTTCATATTAAAGGTGCACTGTGGAACTTTCTCCATGAAAATGTTATTGCTTTGCTTGGAGTGTTCCACAGTATGGCATTACACTCATTTATCTCGAGTAAGCCAAAGGCACTAAGATACAGGATCAGATCTGTGGAGAGGCAAGTCCACTCACACAAGTGTGTATGTTTTTAAGTAAATAAAAACACATGTAACTGAGAAAAGTTACGCCATATTGTGGAATATTCAAGACAAAGCCAGAACATCTCCATGGAGACAAGCATGTGACAAACCCTCCACCCTAACAGTTACCCACTGCACTTTTAGCCAAGATGGGGGAAGTGTTTTGCAGGACAGAAGTTGGTCCGAGAGGGAATAGATCTTCAGACCTTCATGTTGGAGAGCCACTTCTCTAACCTCTGAGCCACTGTCGCCCCAGCACTGCCCGTCAGACTTTAAGGAAGCTCCTTGTGATGCTTGACCACAGTTTCACACTTCTATCTTCTTATATCCTGTGGCCTATATATCCTTATGGCCTGTGTATGTTCATTTCATCATTCTTCATAAACAGATTACAGACTGTAATAAAACATGCAAAGAATTGTGATTAGATTTGTGATTTAAGGTACACTTCTTGGTTGGGGTTTCTATGGGTATGTCATTTCTCTGACTGGAATGTTCCACCGTGTGACATTAAACAGCTCTACTTTACATTCATTACATTATGAGTGGTTTATAGCTCAAAAATACCAAGAGGCATTCTGACTGAGCAAGGTTTGCATCTTCTCAGATCTGACCTGTAACTTGGTCTGGTTTGGTCTCCTTGAAGATAGACAGGTTTAATGCCATACTGTGAAACATTCCAGACAAAGCAAGAACATCTCCATGAAGAAATGCATTTGACGGACCCTCTACCAGAAAAGTTGCACAATGCCTTTTTGTCCTAAAAATTAGCATTCTGTTGCACAAAGTAAACAAATCCAGGAGGACAAACATTTTAAAAACCTGAAATATAAACTGCTAAACTAATCCAAGCATCCCATGTTTATAGATGTCTGAGCTGTAGAAACAAGATTAGTTTGAAAAAAGATAGCATATTTTGTTCTTTGCAAAGACCATTCAATTACCTAAAATAATTGCAGTTTAGTGATTTGATAATTGTGTTCACTCATATTCTGAAAAGCCGTTAAACCATGAAAGCTTCTGAAAGTTACGTCTATATTGACACAAAATTAAGTGTACATTTGTGTGTACACAAAGTACATTTAAAGTACCCCTGTTACGTTATGGCCTGATCTATGTTATAATGATTTTCCTTTGCATTTGCATTTAGTTTAGTTATATAATTTAGCTCATTGGTGTATAATGTATTTAGCTCACCCCTTTTTTCTGTCACCCTTTTGTTACTACTGGTCTAGTCTCAGTGTAATTATTCCCCTAGTGCGTCTATTGTGAGGTCAGTTTGTCATATGTTAAGTTGGAAGTAGATTTCGTTTCCTCAGTTGACATTGTTATTTTGACCTCTATGGGTCCAAGTTATTGTTAATTTGGAAACTTTTGTGTGTGTTTAAATGAACGCCTTAAACTTTTGAATTTTGTTGTGTGTTCTGTGCTTGACCCTCGATCTCTTACATTCACCCTCACTACAATCAGTTGGATCATTTCAGCCCCGGAAATGGCAATCTCTACTGAACTAAAGATAAAAAGTAGCTGTTAACTTGAAAACTACCATGACATGACATCACAAGGTGGAACAGAGCATTTTGAGTTTTAGAGGTGTACGCAGGCATAAAGGATTACTCAAATGTGTGAAAGAAACAAAATGCAACTCTAGGTGTGTTTTTGATAAGGTAACAGCATTAGAACACTGATAAATGCTCACAAGAGTACAATTTGTGAATATAGGACTTTTAGCAATTAAAGGGGAACTCCGGCACGTTTGAAGCTAAAGTCCATTGCTAGATGTGGTCAAATACTGTCAGAAGCCAAAAAACGGCACAGATCAGTGTTGCCTATGCAGAGATCTCGCTGTGGCAGTGAGTCTGTCAAGGTAACAAGCTAGTGTAATGATCGGGGCAAGTCCACATAAAACGCCAATTTGCTTCACACTGAAGAAGCTTAACACCACTTTTTAACCCATCTCACAACAGCCATGAGTCTAACAAACAAAGTGTTCTACCTGGCTCACTCATTAGTGTCTGGAAATGTTATAAAACAACTTTATAAGCAGCCTTAGCCTTACCGATTTGGTTTCCCACTGCACATGGGAAACCCCAGAAGACTCGACTGCCGACTCCAGCGGCGGCAACAAGTGAGGATTGATTACCAAGTGTGAAGAACAACAGAAACTGAAAGTTGTTGAAAGTGAAAGTTGAAAATGGTGCAGGAATGTATTTTTTTAAGCATTGTCATAAAATCTAATTCACTTGTAAATAAATGGGATTAGAAACGACATCGGCGATTGAGAATTTTGGGCTTTCGCATGTGCAGTGGGAAGTCGACAAAGGTCAGTGTAAGGCTGCTTATGAAGTTGTTTGATAACATTTCTAGACACTAATGAGTGAGCCAGGCAGAGTGTTTTGTTTGTTAGACTCATGGCTGTTGTAAGATGGGTTAGAAAGTGGTGTTAAGCTTCTTCCATGTGCAAATTGGTGTTTTACATGGAAATTAAGAACTTGCCCCATCACTATGCTAGCTTGTTGCCTTGACAGGCTCACTACCACAGCGAGATCTCTATCAAGGCAACAATGATCTGTGCTGTTTTTTGTGCTGACAGTATTCGACCACCTCAAGCAATGGACTTTAGCTTCAAATGTGCCAGAGTTCCCCTTTAATACACCATAAAAGTGGAGTACCCCCTCTTTATTTCACCCAGAAGTCCTTGCCTGTTTGTTTTGAGTCCCCAGCTAAATATGGAAACCAATCTTGTCTATCATGATGGAACATTGATGTTACATTTGGAGCTCACATTTCTGTCCTCTCATTTCAGTCTCATTTCAGTGATAGTGTCTGGTTTGACTCAGTTTCATATTTCCAACACTTACCTGGGGTCATTCTGTTCCAGCGTTCTTGGTCATCTTTTCTCCGCTGCTTCTCTTCATGACTCATTTGACCGACCCATGCTGGTGAAGTGCCCAGTGAACACTGTCTCATGTACCAAGAGGAGACCAGGAGTCACCACATATCAGGACAAAATTTCGTAATGGCTAGTTTTGGTAAAGACTTTTTTCTCTTTTTCACCCTTGTTTTTGCATTTGGTCAAGACTAGATTATGGTTGTCTAAAGTATCTAAGATCAGACGTTAATCAATACTAAAATGAATATCGAAACTAGGTACACATTTGACCAAGTGTTGATATATTAACAGGACCAAATTTTAGCTTTTCTAAACAGTTTTAGAATGCATTTGAGTTTTATCAGAACAAGATTAGAGTACTATTATTTCGTGTTGAAAATTACATTCTGTTCAGAAAAAAGTAGTATTTTGTATCACTGAAGTATTATAATCGGCACTGAGTATTGAGTAGATACCTTAATATTGAAATAATTTGTTTGTATAGTGATGACACTACCCTGGAAAGCTATATAATTTTGTCCGTATATTCTGAGAAAGCAAGTGTAGTTTCACAAAAGGTTCTACGAACTCCAAAGGACTCTTTTCTTTTTTTTTTTTTTTACTTTAAACACGTGTCATTACTGTGAGGCAGCTTACATCTCCACAAACCTGATTTGGCCTTCTGTTTCCACGGAAATGTTCCTTTACAGAAGTAGTATGGCATAAATGTGCTGTTTGTGAGTATGACGGCATAATGATGATGATGATGAAACCTGGACATGGTGAGCTGCCCCACAGCTGCCCTGAGCAAGACTGAAGAAAGCTGCAAATCTCCATAATCAGCCCTTCTGACCACCACCCATCACTAACACACATTCCATTCATACAAAGATACGGTGGAAGTAGTGTCTTGCCCAAGGACACAAAGGCAGTATGTGTGCTGTGATTATCTCTGTTGCTGAGCGAACGATAAGCACTGAGCTTTTTTTGTCATTGTTTAAAAACAAGGGAATGATATATTTCAGCTAAGACTTTATAATTCCTGTTGTTTTCTTAAAAAGAAAAAAATTATAGGGGACTTCAAAGGATTTCAGCATTCACTGAGCGAAGCTCAAAATGCTGCTGATCTCATCTATGATGAAACAAACATGATTGGACGGCTCAGTCAGAGTTTGACACTGAAGAGGAGAAGGTGAGGAGGTGAGATGGTGATCAGACAGAGATCTTCTGTAGAGAATACACAGAGGGAACGAGGACTGCACAATCAATCACAATCAAACAGAAATCACAGTTTCAATGCAAATGCAAAGCAAGTCGCAAAGGCTGCAGTTTTTAGAGTACAATCATTTCCTCCACAAACAACAAAATCTCCTGTCTTATTCTGCATAAAAACCACTAACTCTGTCTTTTAGATGTTCTGAAATGTGATTCCTATATTAGTTTGTCAGTTCAGTCATTTTTTTATTCTATTACTAAAACAAATCATAAATCGCAATGATGGTCACATATTTATATAGCACTTTTCCCCCTTAAAGGGATTCAAAGCGCTTTACATCACGTGCTCATTCACACACCAGTGTACACAGACACTGGGGGCAAGTGTCTTGTCCAAGGACACAACAACAGCATTCATCTGTGGGAGGTAGGATCACTCCCCCAACCTGTGGGTCTGTAGATTTGACCGCTCTGCTAGTGATGTTTATGTTGAGAGCGGGACTCGAACCACCAACCTTCAGATCAAAGGACAAACAATCTACCAACTGAGCGACTGTCGCCCCAAAACGCTTCTCCAAAACATCGCAATATAGTTATTTTCATGAAATAGTTCAGCGCTTGATCCAATCTGAATCTAAGGCAATCAAACTCCCCCATGCATTCTATTTATAAAAACTCCAAAGCACTGAGAATAAAAATTTAAAAAATCATTACAACAGCACGTATGATGAGACTTCTTATTGCTTTCCTAAAGAAGACATCACTCTTGCCTGTCATCCGCTCTGATGTAGACACCTTTTCTGATCCACACCAGCTCCACACACAAGTGCATTATGGGAGCACTAGCGGAGTCAACGGCACTGACAGACTCTAGCTAAATGCGCCGTGATTTATGGGGCCGCCTACAGACTGCTCCAACATATGGTAAAGACATAATAATGCATGCATGATGGTGTGTCTACAAAGAAACTGCCATGGCTGATTTATGGTTTACTGGTATTAAAAAGAGAAGAGGTCGCCTGGGTGTTTTGGTAATTATAACATTCATTTGGATTAAAGCCGACCTATTAGGCAATCGACTTTTTAGAGCATGTAGTTGTAGCTTTTCCCCCTTTTTCATTTCCCCTGTTTAAGTTTTATTTAAAGTGATTCATAAATGTTTGCGAAATCTTTATTCTCTGGTATTCAAGCCATCTTTGCTCCAATCCTGTCACGATAAATATTATATTGACTTCTTGTTCAATATTTGTTAGATGGAGCAATAATTACATACATTTTCTTTGTACTTTGTGGGAATCTTTGCTTATTTTTCTGTAGCACGATGAGATTTGAGCTGTAGAAGATTAAGAAGTTCCATGACTCGATATAGACACAAACTATGTGCCTAAAAATTGTTGCGTTTTATAGTTTATTTATTGTTGCTCATATTTTGTCACAATTTTGTAGGGGATAATTCTGCTTTACGGTTTGGTTTCAGTGTTATCGTTGATCGTCTATATTTACTCGAGCAATACACACTTCAAAATGAGTTATTCTCCAATTTTAGTTTCACACGTGGATTCTGCAACGTCACACGAGCATCTGTGTCTCGGTAGCGTGATGTACAGCTATCCATCGGAAGTGCTGCATTACAGCTGCACGGCTCTTTGTTGTGATCACGTTTACAGCGATGTCAGCTCCCATTGGGCTCGGCAATTTTCGAATGCGGAAATCAGCGCACTTGTTTCATTTACAAGTGGTTTTAGATCGATATTGCAATTTACAACCTTCAAATTATGACAATGATCCGCAGATGTGATAGATAATAACTACTAGATTACACATAATAAGCCTAACACAAAGGATTCTCTTTAACAACGATTCTGAATCAGAGTCGAAACATTTAAGTTCAAAAGCTGTCCACATGACGATGAAACCTTTGCTGCCTTGGACTGGGACTCCTTGATGAATTAGGAAATACAGATTTTCTTTTTTTTGTTTTGGTTATGATATCATAGACCAGCTCACCAGAGTCACTGTCCATCATCTTAAAAATCGCTCACGAGGATTCAAAGCCATGTCACAGCCGGTTCCATGTTGCTATTTCGACATGCTGCTATTTAGACATTGTTTTTCAAGCATCCCACGACTCAGATTTTTTTTTCTTAGTCGTAGTCGCGGCACTTTACTATTTTTTCAAACATTCCGCTTTTCCAACATGAATAATATTAATGTGGTAGCCTATTATACTTTGCGCTCCCATATATCATAAGATGCTTGAGCCGGGGATATGCTTTACAATAGCAACTGAGCTTTGTAGTCGACATAAGGGACTAATGTGATGAGTTTAACCTACAGTATCGTTCAAAAGTAAAGATTGTGGAGGTTTCGTGACGTCGGCAGTGCAGAGCAGTCAGACGAGCAGTTCGCCACAAGATGCAGAGTGCAGCTAATGACAGGCCGTGGCTCAGATACGTAACTCAATTTTTAAAAATGTCTTTTATATACAAAATTTTCCCTTGGGTATCAGTAAAGCTGGTCAGTAAAGCTGATCTATCTATTTACCTATTGATCTGCTGCATTCAGCACCATGGGCAGCAGCCTGAATATGCACAGGTAGCTTGTCGGAATAATGATACTAAAAAGTGTTGGAAAACCGGCCTGTCTAAATAGAGGCATGACATAATACCAGCCTGTCTAAATAGAGGCATGACATAATACCAGCCTGTCTAAACAGAGGTATGTCGTAATGAAGGGATGTCGGAATAAGCGGCGAACCCCGTCACACCTCCCCGAAGTAAGAAAAAAGCAAACTGGATGCCACTCAATTTTAAAACATTGACATCAGCACATCTTGGTTATTGTCCACAAAAGCGAGACAAATATCTGACATAGAGTTAAAATAAATTAATATCCGACTATTCTGTTAGTGAAATTGTGTTCTAGTCGTCAACAGAACCATACAGGCACAGATTTGCAGGTCTGTCTCTTGCCACCCAAAAGCCCCTCTGGCTCCAGCCTTACCAATGTGCGAGTAAATCCAACCCTACTCTGAGAAGTGTGTGAAGTGCAATACAGATCTGCTCCATTATGGTCAATACTGTGACAGCCAGGTCCTATTTGCAGTTATTTTTGGACCATGTCTGATGTCCCCTTAGTGTGTGTGTGCGTGTGTGTGGATTATTTGTGTGAAGTGTAAAGTGCATTGTTTACCACAACACCTCGGTGAAAATGGCACGTGTTAATTATGATGAACGCTACAGTAAGGCTCCATTTTCTAGTGTATTCACCAAAACCATGATCAGTTCTTTCTTCAAAATCATTTTTTTCGCCCTAATAACTATTATGTTTTTAACAGAACATAACAAAAATAAAATGGCATAGCCTATATAAAATAAAACAGTTATTGGTAAAACGTTAAGTCTTAAATCTAAGAAGTTAAAGAGGGTGTGTTATGCAAAATACCATCCTTCTATGTTAAAATGTTACCTCATCAAAAATATGCCTGAAGAGGTTTTAGATGTCATCCGTGCATGTTTGAGTAATCTAGCGATCCCTCTTGGGCCCTTTTCGAACCCTCCTTATGGTTAGCTGTAAGATTCTGTGCTCAGGCTTGTGGGCTGAGCATTCTATGGCTACGTTCAGACTGCAGTGTGAAAGACACAGATCCGATTTTTTCAAATGCGACTCAGGGCACTTGGATATGTGGTTCTAAAACAGATACATATGTGATCTTTTGACATGCAACTTCAGTCTGAACGGCCCACGTGTTCCTTTCTACAGATGTTGCTGCCACTGCCCCACAAAACGCCTTTGTCAAAAACCTCATCCTTCCCCTTCTCAATCTCCTCCTTAAAACAAATAAGCTGTACATGTTCTGACTCCGGTTCAACAACTTTAAAATCTCCAGGTTCTCAATTCTAGCGTCCACGTTTAGGCGACTTCCGTAAACACTGAGCTCGCTGCTGTGACGTCGTCGTGTCCTCCATTGCACATGTGGGACACTTTTGGCGAGTTAAAAGTTCACACTGGAGATCACGTACAAGTCGCATTTAATTGGAAGTGTGAACGTCTTTGCAAAAAAATCAGATTTCATAAAAAAATCCGAATTGAGCGCTGCAGTCTGAATGTAGCCTATGTCATCTACGCTCCCATACAACAATTTTCCAGAGAAGTACAAAAACACGATACAGTGATACAGATCGTGTGATAGCGCTCTGAAGGGGGAGTGACTTAGCGCAAGGAGCAAGGGGTATTTCAGTGCGAAGGTAAACTTCTCTGATACTTTGCGAAGAGTCTGGCCGCTTGTACAAAAATATAATGGAAAAATATCTGCAGAAACTAAACTCCGAGGTGAGATTTATTCGATTTTGTTCTAAATAATATGTGACCTTTGAGTGCCTTTGTTTCACATGCACCACTGAAATAAAAAGATCTGACTGCACCGTTGTGTGATATTAGACTTTCTGGCATAAAATTGGCTAGACACTCATGTTCTAGACCTTTTCTTAATGAAATTCTCTTCAACTGGACCTTGGTAGATTTCTCTTTGCAACCCCGATGTAATGCATTTTGAACACTCCACACACTTCCAGTAGAATTATCTATCTATTAACGCAAGGAACATCCGTCTGTGTCCCCTCCTGTTGGTTTGTATGTCTGTTTGTTCACGCATAACTCTTGAACCACTCATTCGACGGGTCTCAAATCCGGAGGGTGACATTCTAATGGTATGCGAGTGTGCAGTACCAAGTTTCATGTTGTTGGGGCAAAAAATGCAAGAAAGATATGGCTCAGTCACACAAAAGCACTCCATAGCCACTCTGTCATATTTTAAATACCCTTCAAATAGACTTAGAATTCTTGCGCTAGATGAAGAAACTAAGGAAAAGCATCAGTTTCTGAGGAATGTTGTTTTTAAAGAGATACTCACACTGTAAAAGCATCTCTCAAAGAACCCATAATGTATGCATACTCTCAATCTCTGAAACATCGTACAAATGCCTCCACAATCATGACACATTTTCATTTTTGCTGTTCTAATAAAATCCATTACATTATTTTATTGTTACTTCCTGCTTTCTGCTCCTTTCACCTGATATCGCCAACTTCAACAATATGGTAGCACACAACAGTCGTCTACGGGCTGTGCACTAGTTTGTATAATTTCAGGTCTGGAATCTCTACTGAACTATTGCTAAAATGTGTGAACGAAACAAAACACAACTCTGGGTATGTTTTCAATGAGGCAACGGCATCAAAGCACACCTTTAAGCTCTCAAGAGTCAATTTTGCGTAATATGGGGCCTTGAAGGTATACAGTAAAACCAACTAATTTCTGTAACGTATTAAATAAAACTAACCATCCCATCTTCTTCTCCTGTCTGATTTGCTGAGGGTTAATGATGGGTGCATTCTCTGGCTCTCTGTTTGCTGTACAAACTAGCACAAGGTCCAGTGAGGTGTCCGGGTCATAAAGAGGCGGGCGAGCGGAGAAGCATCCAGGATAATGGAGCCATGATGGTCGCCGTGGTGCGTTAACAGCTAGCTCCTATCTGCCACATGTTGTTTTATTCATTTAGCCATCCACTTTGCACAAGTTATGGCCTGAATCTAAGAAGTCTGCTGCTTGACTGGAGCCTGCCGGGACTCTCCAGTGAAGACACTTACGGCGAGCACATTTCTTTTCTTCAAATGAGTGAGTACAGAATTAGACATGTGTTCAGTGGGTAGAATGGGCACTGGTTCTCAGTGACGGGGTTGTTCAAGCAGTGGGAGGTTTGGAAGACAAAAGTATCAGAAATCTGATGCTAATTGATACTAGATCTATAGTGGTATCGAAGCTAGATACTTGTTTGAGCATTTATCGATACTAAAAGAGTCATGTTCATAGACAACATGTAAAACTTGCCTACAGCCATTTACAGATGGATCGGTAAATATCTGCAGTGTTGCAGACACTGTATTGAAGAGGGAGCTGAAAGGCAAAGTTCTCAAGTTACCTCAATCTACGTTCCTCCCCTCACCTATGGTCATGAGCTCTGGGTAATGACCAAAAGGATGAGATCAAGCGGCTGAAATGAGTTTCCTCTGCAGAGTGGCCGGGTGCTCCCTTATAGATAGGGTGAGGAGGTTGGAGTAGAGCCGCTGCTCTTCCACATCGAGAAGAGCAGTTGAGGTGGGTCCAGATGCCTCCTGGGCGCCTCCCTCAGGAGGTGTTCTGGGCATGTCCCACTGGAAGGAGACCACGGGGAAGACCCAGGACACGCTGGAGGGACTATGTCTCTCAACTGGCCTGGGAACGCCTCGGGGTCCCCCCGGAGGATCTGGAGGAAGTGTCTGGAGTGAAGGAAGTCTGGGAGTCTTTGCTTAGTCTGCTGCCCCACAACCCTGGATAAATGGAAGAAAATGGATGGATGGATGTTTAAAAAAAACAGATTCAGAACCAAGGTTATGGAGTGAAGCATCGCTGTGAAAGGAGGTCATTAATGGAACAGTCTTGACAAAGAAACCAAAGGATCAAATACAATACCGGCATTTAAAAACACATAAAATCCAGTGCAATGTGTATGTATGAAAAAGAAAACTAAGTTGTTGTGCATAAAAGTGATGATCTCTGTTTGCAAATGATGAATAATTGTGACTGAAATGAAATGTACTGATTTGAAATGTTTTAAAGGAACTATCAGTGTTTATGTATGGCCTGGAAAAGGGAAAAGGGTGCAGATAACATAAGATGACTCTTCTTTTTGCTCCTTTTTATTCAGTTCTTGTATGCTTATGACACTGTTAATGTCTTTTTATACTTTATGAATGAAATAAACAAACACATAAAAAACCCTTCCTGAATAGCTTTACAGTGATCTTGAGCTGTATCAGATATAAGACTGACTAGTATATGCATGAACCATGAACACTGCTAGATTTCTTCTTTTTTTACATCTAGAATTTTTGCCTTAAGGCCCAATTTTTTCCCATATTTTTGAGCAGAATATGTCTTGATCCCATATAGATATTTTGTATAAGCATTTCTCAATGTCAAAATAAATTTAATCATAAAGCATTTGAACTTTGTTTTAAATACCATGCTTCCAAGTTGTTAGCCTTAACATCACGGCAAAACTATGCACTAGTCTGTGAGAGCTTCTAAACTCATCACAGTGAGGAATTAGGACGTTAATGTTCAAAATGCAAGGGAGGAATAACTTTGGTAACCCTTTAAAATGCAATGTAAAATGTCAGTACAATCACCACTAAACCCGGGGCACCATTAGCTGTCATATACTGAGCACACATCATATAGAGAGTCGTTTTCGGTTATTATCACGAACCATTTTATCTGGCAACCCAAAATGAAACGCTCGTTCTGCTTTGTGAGTTGCTTGAGAAATAAAACACTAATTTAAAATCCGATTTGAACATGTTTGCTGAAGACAAAATAAAACTCTTCTATCTCCATGTGGTTTCAACTTTCCATTTTTATGGAAGTGCAGATGACATGCCACCTCCAGTAAATCACATACTGCACTTTTAAGAATATTCCTGTATACAGCGTTTTAGTGGAGTGGAATAGCTTGTTTTGAGGTCATTTGGTCTAAAATTTGAGGTTATTTCTTAAAGACCTGTAAGTACTTTTTAAAAAATAATTACACATAATATAGAAGCAAACAAATAGAAGCAAACAAAATTAGGTAGCTTTAAGTAAACATTTCCGCTCAAAGTGTGTGTGTGTGTGTGTGTGTGTGCGTGTGTGTGTACGTGTGTGTACACATTTCCCAACCTCCGAGACTAGATCCTGGAGACAAATAATTAGGACCTACCTGGATCACTGAGGGACTACACAGATATAAGACCACACGGTAATTTAAAAGAAAGTGTTTAAAACTAAGTGTTTTTGAAGTGATATTGGAATTAGTACAGTCCTTAGTAAGTTAGCGTCGAAATAGTTCTTATTCTTTATTACATCCAGAATTTTAGTTTTTAAAGGTGCAACTTTTCAGGTTGGCAGTCCGCTACCATGGAAAAGTCTGTTGCTTTGCCTGTATTGTTCCACGATATGGCATTAAACTTAGGCTACGTTCAGACTGCAGCCTAAAATGATCCAAATCTGATTTTTTCACCCCATGCAACCTGTATCTGATCTTTTAATGACAGTCTGAACAACACAGATCCGATTTTTTCAGGCCACTTGGATATGTGCTCCTAAAACCAATGCATGTCCGATCTTTTGACATGCGACTTCAATCTGAACAACTAGGTCACATTCATCCAACCTACATCTGACCTAATGTTCCTTTCTATGGGCGTTGCTTCCACTGCCCCACAAAATGGTATGGCCAAAAACCATGTCCTTCTTCTTCTCGATCTCCACCTTAAAATAAATAAGCTGTACATATTCTGGCTCCAGTACGACAGCAACTTCTCCAGGTGCTCAGTGCTCATGTCCATGTTTAGGCGACTTCCATAAACACTGAGCGCGCTCGCTGTGACGTCATCGTGTCCTCCAATGTGCATGTGGGACACTTTTGGGGAGTATAAAGTTCACACTGGAGATCACATTTAATTGGAAATGTGAACGACCTCGCAAAAAAATCGGATTTCACCAAAAAAATTCAAATTGAGCATTAAGGCCTGTAGTCTGAACATAGCCTTAGATACATTTATTCAATTACAGTAGTTTTTATTGCTCAAAAATGCCTTTAAAAACATGCACTCTGACTGTGAGTAGGGGGTCACTCCTTCACAGATCTCACTTGTAAATTGGCCTGGTAGCAATAACATCTCCATGGAGATGAGTAACTAGCGAGCACTCAACCAGAAACATTACACAGTGCACCTTTAAGGCTCTGTACATGATTTTCTTCCCCCTATTCCATCTAAGAATACATACTTTAAAAAAAGCTTAATTAATTGCTTACTTAGGTACTTACTTACTTACTTACTTACTTAGGTACTTATATACTTATTTACTTTCTTTCTTCTCTGGTGGAGGGTCTGTCAAATGATTTTCTTCATGGAGGTGTCATTGATTTGTCTGGAATTTTCCACAGGAAGGTATTAAACCGTTCTATCTTCATGGAGACCAAACGAGACAAAGGTTACAGGTCAGATCTGTGGAGAGGCAACCCCACTCACAGTCAGAATGCCTGTTTTTCTAGGTATTTCTGAGCTATAAAACACATGTAAGTTAGTAAATGTAAGGTATAGAGAGGTTTCAAGGTGCACTATGAAACTTTTTGGTTGGGAGTCCATCACCTGCTTGTTCCTATGGATACGTAATTGCTCTGCCTGGAATGTTCCACAATATGACATTAAACAGCTCTACCTTACATGTATTCAATTACAGGTGGTTTAATAGCTCATAAATACCTAGATTTGGTCTCCATGAGGATAGAAAAGGTTTAATACAATACTGTAAAACACTCCAGACAAACCAATAACGTCTCCACGGAGAAAAGCATTTGACGGACCCTCCACCAGAAAAGTTACACAATGCACCTTTTTTAATGCCATACTGTGGAACATTCCAGACCGAGCAATGACATATCCATAGCAACAAGCAAGGTGATGTACCCCCAACCGAAAAGCTACACAATTCACCTTTAAGACTCTGGACATGATTTTTTTTTTTTCCTATAGACTAAGAATACACACTTTAAAATGAAAAAGATTACGCCTAATATGGAAGTAAACAAAATTACGTAGGCTTCAGCTCAAACTACGCAACTGCTTCCTATTTCATCTCAGCACAGAGTTACATTTGTACCTTGCTTCGCACATGCAAGCAATTTCCTCAACCTCCCTTGGACTTTGCAACCGCCGAAACTAGATCCTGCCGAGATGTATAATTAGAAGACCAGCATGCATGATTAGGAGCCCCGTCGTTGTGCAAAATTTCAGGTCCAAATTGGTTCAAAAGTTCAAATTAAATCGGACCCCGGGATTTTTCTGGAGTCACAATTTCTGATTTAATTGGCCAGGCGCTGCAGGTGAACCATTTCTGATCTACTTATGTCGCGCAGTCACTCCATTCTTTCAGTCACACTTTCTATTTCCCCTCTGCTTTTACCTGTCTCCTCTGATTCAGCTGTGAAGTTTATTTTAGTCATTTTTGGTTTGGTTCGGTTCTCCTTCCTGTTTTGCGTGTTGAATGTTCGGTAGGTTAATTTATTTGCACGATCAGTCAAAAGTTCGGTGATGCTTTTTCGTTTTTTGGGGTTTTCTTATTTATTTCCATGATTATTTGCATTGTAGATGGACACATGTGGAATATAGTGAATCAAAATAATCTCAAAATAGCTCAAGATTTGCTTTGCTTTCTTGGCTCTGACATGACAAAGCAAAGCATGAGGAGGAGGAATTATTTCATTTTTTTCTTTCTTATATCTTGCGTCGTACAGTTGATGTCTTCTGCTTGTATAGCATGTTGAAAGTAGTATGACGTACCATTAAAAAAAGGAAAAAAAACATGCGAGGGTGTGTCCAAACTGGTGGTGTATATCAGTAAAAATGGATATCAAAATATCAATATATCGTATGGTTTAATGTGATGATACAGTGTTGATATCGTGGGCTGCTGTATCGACATATCGAGTATTTTTTGGTATATTTTACTAAATTATTTTGTTACAGTGCTACAGTTTTGCTGCTTGTTTAGAGGAAGGAAACTCATTTAACATTTTCGTTGTTTTGATGATTAAAATGGGCATGTTTCATATTAACTTTGCACAAGAACACAGACTTTTATTATCACAGCCATCATTTAGCCTTTAATTCTTATTAAACTGTATCAATTCGACATGAAATATATCATATCAAACCAAAAGTGCACTGTATCAACATATGTTTCATATCGTGGCCTATGTATCAAGGTACAGTTATGCTCATAAGTTTCCATACCCTGGCAGAATTGATGATTTCTTGGTCCAGAAGCTGCACATGGGACGTACTTGGATATTCCAACATGATAATGATCCAAAACACAAAGGCAAGTGGACCTGTCACTGGCTCCAGCAGAATAAAGTGAAGGTTCTGGAGTGTTCGTCTCTTCTGACCTCAGTATCACTGAGCCTCTGGGCAGATTCAAGCTGCAGTTCAGACAAGAGCCCAAGAATTTACAGGAACTGGAGCCTTTTGCCAAGAAGAATGAGCAGCTTTAACATCAGAGAAAATAAAGAGCCTCATCCACAACTATCATAAAAGACTCCAAGCTGTCATTGGGTCATTTGTGTAGTTTCTGTTTCATTATGATTTAAAAAGAGGAAACACAGTTGTTTGATAATAAATGGCTTCACCCAAGCACTAACTATGAATGAAAGAAAAGTTTTTCTGTTATCTGTTTAGTGTTATCTTTCATATTCTCTGAAAGATGGCCACGATATCATAAATTCTGTCAGGGTATGTAAACTTATGAGCACAACTGTCTGTATTGTATCGGCAACTTCTAATGTGACCCAGCCCTAATTGGAGATTTGAAGTTTTGTCACACAGACTGGATATAGACACTACGTTGCCTGCTAGACACTACGTTGCAAATAGGAGGTGAGCACAGGTGAGAATTTGCTCACACCCTGATCTCTCGCTCGCAGGCTCTGTGCACAGCAGACCGTACTCACTTTGAAACTTTAGTCTGCCTGTAGAATATTGATTCTGACAACCACAAACATAAAAAACAGACATTTTGGTGCTGGAAATGTTTTTATCTCCGTCTTCTTCTGTCCGTGTTCAGTCTGAATGAATCAGAATGAATGGGGAACAATGAGACTTCTGTTGCCAAAATGCGCATGCAGCTTTTTTAAATCACATCTGCCCTAAAAGGGTCTATATAAACATGTATTATTATTATTATTATTATTTTTATTATTATTATTTTTATTATTATTAGTAGTAGTAGTAGTAGTAGTAGAAGTAGAAGTATAACATATCTGTCAAGTGCCTTCTTTCCCTAAGGTTGCTCCCACCAATGTTAGCAACAGGTTTGATTGACAGCTGTCATAGCGCGTTGATGAGGTGAGTACCTTCAGCATCCTAGCTCCTGATTGGCTCTTGGTTGTGCACTCGGAATTCCAGATATGGAACTTTGACACACAGAATACGAAGCCCTTTGATTATAGCATAATCATTTTGATCTGGCAACGCAAAGTGAGGCGCTCTCTGCTTTCTGATTGGATA
Organism: Odontamblyopus lacepedii; assembly: GCA_034769755.1. Taxonomy (NCBI): domain Eukaryota; kingdom Metazoa; phylum Chordata; class Actinopteri; order Gobiiformes; family Gobiidae; genus Odontamblyopus; species Odontamblyopus lacepedii. The sequence goes on from CM068350.1 coordinate 10,926,150, forward strand.
ATTTGTCTGAGAACGAAAACACAAACAGTAAAAAAATTTTTGGGTAGACTTTTTCCACTTACACATTTGTATTTCTACCTTTTACATACAAACAGAAGACACAAATATATATGGAATTATGAAGTAAAGAAAAAAGTTAAATAACTCTACTACTAAATATTTCTTGACAAAGCAAAGCATGGCTAATTTGAAGATCTGGTAGTGTATATGATGAGCTCTTTCATTCTGGTTTTGTTATAAAGTGGTTGTGGGTTCAATTCTGTATCTTGGCGTGTTGAGAGCAACTATATAATCTGAGTTTTGTCTACATAGGACACAAGTGTGTGTGTGAGTGAATATTGTATTGTAAAGAGTAAGGGAAAAACTTTGAGTGAAGATTAAACAAATATTAAAATTCTCCTCAAGTTTGAGTTTTGAAGAGAATGATTGCAATAGTACTTGTACAGAGAAGTGAAGTATGCTATTCTGTTCTGTCCTACACGCGTCCTTGACTCTTTATTTTACTTTATTGTTTTGTTGTAGCACTCCATGTGGACATTCTTAAGCAGATGTTTGCTTGAATTCAAGAGCTCTCAGCTGTGCTTACTGTTCACGACGAGAATTATTGGATATCATTCTATATAAAAAGATGAAAAAGTAAAATGTTATGTTCCAAAAATAACATTTTCTTATTTTATGGTGTAAATGTTTTTAAATGCCTGCTTTTAAGATTCTAAGTGGATAAAATGAGTAAATTAAATAAATCAGACCACTGTGTGTGTTGAATTATTACACTTTTACATTTATTGATTGCAGGCCAAGAAATAAGAGCCGGTAGCTGTCTGCACAGAATTCATGCATATGTAGGATGACCAGATTTTCAAAATGAAAAACTGGGACGCACCCGGGTTGGGATGGTTGGTATAAATAAAATTTTAAAAAGCGCAGAGCATTGTCCATTCTTGTCTCATGTGTGGGTCAGTGTATAATCTGAGACTAAATACAGAAGCGCTAAACACCTGGTGTACACATGGTTTAGACCTGGTGTACACATGGTTTAGACCTGGTGTACACATGGTTTAGACCTGGTATAGTCCTAGTTTAAACCTGATTTAGACCTGATATAGTTCTATTTTAGCCCTAGTTGAGGCCTGGTTTAGACCTGATTTATACCTGGTTTAGACGTGGTTTAGACCTGATATAGTCCTAGTTTAGACCTGGTTTAGATCTGATATGGTCCCAGATTAGACCTGGTTTTGATCTGATATAGTCCTAGTTTAGACCTGGTTTAGATCTGATATGGTCCCACTTTAGACCTGGTTTTGATCTGATATAGTCCTAGTTTAGACCTGGTTTAGATCTGATATAGTCCTAGTTTAGACTTGGTTTAAATCTGATATAGTCCTAGTTTATACCTGGTTTAGATCAGATATAGTTCTATTTTAGCTCTAGTTTAGTCCTGGTTTAGATCTGATATAGTTCTATTTTAGCTCTAGTTTAGTCCTGGTTTAGATCTGATATAGTTCTATTTTAGCTCTAGTTTAGTCCTGGTTTAGATCTGATATAGACCTGATATTGTCCTGGTTTAGTCCTAGTTTGGTCCTGGTGTAGCTCAAATTAGTCCAAAATAGGGACACCTGGAACATTTAATAGGGACGTCTGGTCCCCATATGCATGTGAATACTGGTGATGTGCCGGGGGTTATGAGAACTGTACGAACTAGTGAGATGGATGTAAATACTGTAAGTAGGGAACAAATCCTACGAACAGTCAGGAGCACTCGTAAGAACAAAAATTCTACTGTTTTAGAATATTATTACTCTGATAATGCAACAAAAAATTAATATTCCTTCATGATCATAAGTTGCATAATTTCTTAAATTCTTTCCTTTAAACATATTACTATATGTGATCCAGTAACATTTATCAGGAGTTTTACAGAGCATGTGTCTGTTGGGTCTAACAGACTTTCTCCAGGCTGCAGTGAGCCTCAGTCTGGCCCAGTCCCAGTGCTCTCCATATGGGCCTCTGTCACAGCCCTGAGCCTGGTCACTGTGCTGGACTCATCACTCCCATCACTGACCCCCATGACCAGAGTGCACTCTTATGCAACCCTACCACAGCCACCCTCCAGCCCACACTCTCAGAAAACTTAAATATTCCTCCCTGAATATTCCTCCCTGAGTGTGTTCATGTGAGTTTGGACATTTGAAATCGTCTCTGAAGCTGTAAAACAGCCGTAGTCTGTAGACGTGCTCCACCTCACTTCCTCCGTCACTCTCACTCTTGTGCTTTCACATGTCATAATGGAAAACCTATATTGGCCATATTTGGAAATTCAAAGGGCATTTCAAACTGAGTATATGTTCATTTTCTATGTAAATGAAATGTAAATGAGTGTGGAGGTGTTGGTAGCTGGTGTAGGTGAATTCGGCGCAGCTGTCACTTAAGAAGGAATTTGTCTGTGTAAGAATGCTTTGTGAATCAAAAAGTCAAAAAATCACAAAGTTTTGGAAATGGAAGTTACAAAAAATTGTAAAGAAAAGTTGCATGAATGAGGCCCAATGATCACAGAAAAAGAAAATATCATGGAGATCGTCATTTATCATATAATTTTCCTGCACATTCTGGTGAATATCGTTGTTAGCGATTATCACGATTGTATAAATTGTCCCACGGACGATTACTGTGTACCTTTTTAATCACAATAAACAATATTCTTGTTTATTGTCCCATCCCTCCCTCATGGATGTAAAGTGTGACTATAATGATAAAGTGTCTAATAATATAAATAATATATAAATGTATGACACATGAGCGGAGCCGTGTGACGCCCTCTGCAGGTGACACAGGAACAGCCTCTGAACAACATCTGACCACAGCAAAGGATTAGAGCCGATTCTGTAGAGCAAAAATCATGCAACATTTATCAGACACCAACAGCACCACCACAGAGGAGAGAGGGATGGAGGAGAGGAGAGAGGGATGGAGGAGAGAAGAGAGGAAGGAGAGGGAGGATGAGAGATGGATGGAGGAGAGGAGGGCAGAGGAAAGGACAGAGGGCGAAGAAGAGAAGAAGAGAGGAAGGAGAGGAGAGAGGCAGAAGAGAGGGACAGAGGAAAGGAGGACAGAGGAAGGAGAGGAGAAGAGAGGAAGGAGAGGGAGAAGAGACGGATGGAGAAAAGAGGAACAGGAAAAGAGGACAGGAAGTAGAGGAGAGAGGGATGGAGGAGAGGAGAAGAGAGGAAGGAAAGGGCGAAGAGATGGATGGAGGAGAAGAGAGGGAGGAGGAGGAGAGAAGAGAGGAACAGAGGAGAGGGGGATGGAGGAGAGAGGAAGGAGAGATGATGGATGGAGGAGAGAGGGATGGAGGAGAGGAGAGATGGAGGAGAAGAGAGGAAGGAGAGGGAGTAGGAAAGATGGATGGAGGAGAGAGGAACAGAGGAAAGGAGGACAGGGAAGAGAGAGAGGACAGTATAAGGAAAGAGAGGAGGAAGTGAGCGAGAAGGAGGGTAAAGTGGGGGAGGAGAGGGGGTAAGAGAAGAGAGGAATGAGAGAGAGCAGAGAGGAAAAAGGGGAGAGCGAGGGAAGGAGAGGAGGGTAGAGTGTGGAGAGAAAGGGGAAAGAGAGGGAAGCACAAAAGGGGAGAGAGTGGGAGGATAGCGATAGATGGAGAGAGGGAAGAGAAAGGGTAGAGGATGGAGAGAGAGGAGAGAAAGACGGAAGAGATGAAATAAACAAGAGAGGAGAGAGCCGAAAATGCGAGGAGTTAGAGGAGAGAGGGCTGAGCAAGAAGAGAGAGAACAAAGAGAGGGGGAGGACAGTGATAGAGAGAGGGAAGAGAACAGGTAAAAAATTGAGAGAGGAGTTAGAGGAAAAGGGAGGACAGCGATAGGTGGAGAGAGGGAAGAGAAACAGCTAAAAAGACAGTAGCGTGGAGGAGCTGAGGGGCTGTCACTCGGACTGGCGTCACACTCGTCAAAGCTCCATTAAAGTTGCAGAGCGCGTCTACGGAGAGGCGAGGAGGAGGAGGAGTGCAGTGAGGACAGCCCAGACGAGGGATACCAGCTCTGTACCAGACGCCTTTGTGAAGAAGAGAGAGAGAGAAGAGAGAAGAGAGACAGGGGCCGACCGCAGGGGGCCCGACGAGAGGCCAGAGAGAAATTTTTACAAGTCATATGAGTGCAGAGAGAGAGGCGGAGAGAGAAGGAGGTGTGAAGCAATCCTGAGGTGAAGAAGAGTTTGAAATGCTTTCTCAGACCAGTGGAATCTAGGTTTGACAAAAGTATCGAAAAGCAGATATTAATCGATACTGAAACGAATAGGGATCCAGCTTTTTCAGTTCCAACACCGATCGTAGCACCCGATATTAACCGATACCAGTGCAGAATCTGAAAACAACATTTGTTTCCTTTCAACTAAAATGAAATAAGACCAAACTGATTCATAGATGTTATTTAACTTTTATTTATCTCAAAAGAACAACGTTGTGTAAATACAGTTTCAAACATTTTGAGACTTTCTGGGCCCACTAGTATGGGTAGCCTTATTACATCAATTTGTATGTCTAAACCATGGATCTATAATAAATAATAATAACACATTTTATTTATTAGGCGCATTTCTGGACGCGCCTTACAACAGCATAAACAAATGAAGTATGATTAAACCATACACTTAAAACGCTACAGTTAAAGTGGGACAGTATTTAGTTGATTGATTGTATTTAGTATTGTATTTAGTGTTGTATTTTATTAGTATTTAGTCTTTAGTAATGTATAAATAAAAAATGGACAATAATTCCCACTCTGTCACAGCTCGAAACTGACTACTGGACGCTCCAGGTACTGCAGCTCCCAGGAGCCCCCCCTCAGAGCGCAATGCATTTTTTGGGGGAATTCAATCTGCTGGTGTTCAGCTGACAGGGCATCTACAACCTTCACAAAGATCGGATTTTGTATGATTCTTTTCTGGTTTCACAGCATAAACGTTTAAAAAATGTTTAAATCCTCAAAGCGCCTAAAACAGTGGTTCTTAACCTTGTTGGAGGTACTGAACCCCACTAGTTTCATATGCACATTCACTGAAGCCTTCTTAATTGGAAAAATAAAATATGTTTTTTTTTTCAAATTCAAAACATCCATCTTCTCTCGCTTAATCCGACTGGGTCGCGGGGGCAGCTTGCTGCTCAATCCTCATAGCACCTGAAATTCAAAACACAGGTGTATGTATATTTTATTGGTGCACACATGTGTATCCATATTGCTCATATTCGTTCTTTTTTTGCTCGACATAGTTAGTATGAAGGGAAAATATTAAGAAAGAAATTACACGTCGTACCATCATGACAGTCACAAGATTATTGCGTGCACAAAATTTCCTGCAGCCAATAATGGCCAAACGGGGCGTGTCATCACGAATCATATGAGTTGGATGTGTGTCTGACCCCTGCTGAACCCCTGAGACTGACTCACCGAACCCCTGGGGTTTCATCGAACCCAGGTTAAGAACCACTGGGCTAAAGCTTTGTAAGACATAGCCCCACTCTGAGCGCGCACTAGCTTCGGTCTAGCAGCTCTCGCTCTGATTGGTCCAAACACTCCACGCCATGTACATTACATGGGTGGGAGGAGCTCACCCATATTGAAGAAGTAATGCAAAAGAGAAAATTATTATTGTAAAATTCTTTTGGGCCCATGCACCAATGAGCACAGGCCACTGAAAACAATATGACACCATTTTGGGTTCACTTCTAGATTTTATTATAGCTCTGGTTCAAACAGGATATCAGCTGAACAGATATTTGCAAGCCAATATCCAATCCAACAAATGTTTCAGCGTTGGTGCCAATATTTGATACTAGTATTGGAGCGGTGCATCCTTAAAAACTAATAATGAATCTTGATACTATCTATGACGATTTACTCAAAGGAACTGTGTGGGTGTGCTCTTAGGTGCTCAAAGAAGTTTTTCTCACCAAATTATAAAATAAACAACTTCAGCTATCATGTGAGTGTTTTTGTAATTGAAAATAAGTTAGCATTACCGTTGTTACCAGAAAAGGCTATATTTGATCTGAACATGTCTATCTCATATCTGGGCACACACAGGTCAAGATTCTGAAGTGTCAAATGTAAAACCTGGTTCCATTAACTCCAATGATACAATTTTAGAAATGCTAATACTTGGCTACTTATCACTACTCATCATCAGAGGCGAGTGCAGGATGGGCCCCCTCGCAAAGTCTGTAATGTGCATGTTTCATTAGACAACATATAGTGTGGACTGACCAAGATGATTTTTACCCAGGGCCCAGAATGTGGTTTTACACCCCTGCTCATCACGTAGTGGGAGCTTTCAATTTAACAGCTGCTTTTTACTTTTAGTTCAGTACAGATTGGTAATTAGAGGACTGAAATGAAATGAGTCTGGTGAAGGTGTAGGTGTAAATATGCAGAGTTGGTGAATTAAACATGTGTGAATGTAACAAAACACAACTCCAGGTCTATTTGTGACGAGGAAACATTAGAGCAAAATCAGAAAACAGCGTGATCTGGGCGGCCCTTTTAGAGTGAATACATTTCACCCTTTTCCAAGAGGCTTCTGAGGGTTCTGATAAGTCACTGTCAGTTTTTATGTAGGGTGGAAATCTCTCTAAATTTGACTATGATAGCATGAGTTTCTCCTTGCTGAAAAAGAAAAGAGGTCAGTGTGGTGGGAATGTTTTACTTTGTTTTCTGTTGTGGTCTGTTTAAGCTAAAGAATGTATTTTATGGGTTCAGATAACCACCACCTTCAGAAGTTTTCTGACGACTCTGCAGTGGTGGGATGCATCAGCGGTGGTGACGAGGAGGAGTACAGGACTGTAGTGGACAACTTTGTCACTTGGAGTGAGGAGAACCACCTCCAGCTCAACGTGATGAAGACAAAGGAACTGGTGGTGGACCTGAGGAGGACCAAAGCTGCTGTGACCCCCATCTCCATCCAGGGGGTCAGTGTGGACGTGGTGGAGGAGTACAAGTACCTGGGGGTGTACTTGGACAATAAACTGGACTGGAGCAGGAACGTGGATGTGGTTTACAAGAAGGGCCAGAGCCGCCTCTATTTCCTGAGGAGGCTGAGGTCCTTTGACATCTGCAGGACAATGCTCAGGATGTTCTACGAGTCTATGGTGGCCAGTGCCATCATGTACGCTGTAGTCTGCTGGGGCAGCAGTCTGCGCGTGAGGGATACTAATAGACTCGAGAAGATCATTAGGAAGGCTGGACATGTTGTGGGGGAGGAGCTGGACTCTCTGGCGGTGGTGTTGGACAGGAGAATACTGGACAAAATCTGGACTATTCTGGACTCTCCCTCCCACCCCCTCCACAAGGTGCTGGCCAATCAGAGGAGCTCTTTCAGCCATAGACTGCAGCTGCCGCGCTGCTCCACTGAGAGACACAGGAAATCTTTCCTGCCTGTCGCCATCAAACTGTTGAACGCTGCACTTTAACTCACAAACTACTCAATCCTTTTCATCCTATTCCCTGCTCACACATGTATAGAGTCATAAATATGTCACTGATGTAAATAATTACCAGAGAGAGCTATTTTATCTTTTATCTTATTGTATTTAGCTTATTTTTGTAACTTGTTCGATGTACATGCTCTTGGTCGGTTGCATCTGTAACAAAGAAAATTTCCCCTCGGGGATGAATAAAAGTAATTCTGATCTGATCTGATAACTGTTAACTAACAACTGACCATGAACATAAATAATCGACCAATCAGACGCCTTCATTCCCCGACGTCACTGCCGCCTAGCGTTAGCAACAGGTTTGATTGACAGCTAGTTCGTTTCGCTGCTAAGTAAGTTCCTTCCCGCTTTCCTGGCCCAATTTACTATTTTTGAAATAAAATGAAAAAATATCTCAAACAATTACAATAGTTAACGTTACTAGAATCTTAACTAGCATAATTTAACTAGCATAAAGTAAAGTGAATTTCATTAAATTGTCAACTCTATTGTTGTTCGCACATAACAGAACATACAACATAGATCAATGACTTAAAATTCAAGCCTCATTTGAGCAGCGCTGAACGCTGTGGGTGACGTCACACTCAGTCCACTCATATATACAGTCTATGAGTTCAAGGCAGGTCACTGCTCTGTCTTTATCCAGTATTGTTAAAACAACGAGCTTTTGCTTTGTTCAATCTCATCATTTAGAATAGTGATATCCTTGGGGTCAATCTGATCGATGCCCCACTGAACCGGACAAGTAGTCTGTGTTTGGAGGTTGTTTAGACATAGTATGTTTTACCTCATGTTGGTTTTATGATGCTTGTCAACTGTATAAGAGCCTGTTTTTGTTCTGCCATTCGGACTGGGGAGAGACGGACCTTGCGTGAGGGACAGAAGGTTTTGTTTTCATTTCCTCTGTAATTGTGTGCACAATTGCTTTAATAAATCCAGACTCTTTGATTTTAGACCACTTTTCTCCACTTTTTATGCCTCTCAGATTTAGAAATCCACAACAGTGAGGACCACAAAAGCGTTTTCTGAAGGTTTAATACAAACACTACTGCCAACTTGCTACTGCAGACAGACTGAGGCTCAGGAATGGACTGTTTTTCTACACTGTGGTGGACGACAGGTCAAACAGTGTGATCAATATACTGTATGGTCAGGCAACAACTGTAGTGGAAAAAGTGTTCTGTGGCAACATAACGTTAGCAGCAACAATAAATGCTCTATTGGGGGGGTCTATTAACATTCCTTAACATCATTTTAGGAAATAACAGACTTATTACATTTACATGACACTTGTTTGTCCTTCAACACAAACACAAAAAACATCTCATCAGACTACAAAATACCAACAAAACATGAAGAATTGGTTCAATATTTTTCACTCATTTAGTAAATCCAGTGGTAGAATTGTAGAAATACCAATACTAGGCTGGTCTTATTATTATTATTATTATCATGTATCATTTGTGGGTCTGTTGAAACTTTTGAAAATTTGACTAGAAAATACCACCAAAAAATAGCTGTGAGGAGTTGGCAAAATGAGCCGACCTACACGTGCCATATGGGCTCATGTCAAATTTGAGCAGTAATAAACAAACTGAAACCTCCTTCCCCGTCCCCTCAGGTGGGAGCACCAAAATTCAATTAGGCCCCAGTCATTTGCACAAGTAAGACTGGAGTTTGCATAAGAGCGTATGTGCAGCTATATTTGTGTGTAAATGAGAAACAGTCATGGAGAGAGTGAGTGTACGGGCTCAGAATACAAATAAGCTGAGACTGTACTGAGCTACACTTACTCCACTAACACCCTCCGCCCCCACGTCAACATTTAGCAATTGGGTGATGCCTAAAGAGCCCTTATTGCGTCATTTTATGAAATATTCTAAAATAAATATTTATTATAGTGGGAGTTTGTAGAAAAAAAGTGGAGAGGAAAAGTACAAAAAAAAGTAACCGGGAGTTGTAAAACAAAATATCTCTACTTCAAGCGAAAATGCAGGCACAATTTATTAAAGGAAACAATAGCTTAGTTAGTAGTGTGTTTGTCTGTTGATTTGAAGTAGTGATGAGAATTCCGGCTTTTTTTTAGAGAACCGGCTCTTTCAGCTCGGCTCACTAAAAAGAGCCGGCTCTTTCGGCTCCCAAGCAGCTCCTCAGGTTGTTTTGTTGCTTTAATTAATTTACTATCAACAACTAAATAAAATTATGCACAAAATGAATTACTATTGTAAAAAAAACGTGTTTTTATTTATATATGCTTATTATATAAATCGGCTTTTATTTATTCACTCCACATAAAATGTAAAAAATAAATGGTCCTCTCTACCACGACTCTAGCATACATACATGTCCGGTACTCGGCTTAATATATACATGCGTAATAATGTGTTTAATGCAGCTTTGCACACATTTGTTTATGTTTTAGAGAAATTAACCTTAAAACTGCATAGCTAATTTGCATATAGTGTAAGCGCTGAAAAAAATACTTCCCCCTTCCGCTCAGCGCAAACACAAGGCACAAACACATATTGACCAATCATGTGTGGCATGAAGAATAAAAAGTGAGAGAAGAAGAAAGAGCCAACTCTAAAAGCTGTTCTGTTCGCGACCGACCCATCACTAACTTTGCGGTTCAAATCCAATTCTCGATATGAGCATCGTTGGTATATTTTTTTAAGTTAACAGCTACTTTTTGTCTTTAATTCAGTAAAGAGGGGCAATTCCAGGCGTGAAATCACCCAAATGATTCTACTGAAGGTGTATGTACAGTAGTTTAAAAACGCAGTGGACGCTTCCTGTATTACCACATGACATCACAAGGTGGAACAGAGTGTTTTCAATCTGAGAGAAGTGTTTGAGGGTGTTTTTGTGTGTTTAACATGTGTGAATGAAACAAAACACAACTCCATAGATCAGAAAATAGATAATGGGTAATATAATGCCTTTAAACAATTTAATCACCACGGAGACGAGCAGGTGCCTACACTGAATTGAACCGCGACTGCACCAAGCTCCATTTGCTTAGATCACACCCTCCACCTTCACCCCAGCACCCACTGCACCCACTCTCATTGGCGGAAAGCTCTCTGATAATTAACTTTAGCCTTGCGTCCCCTATGCACTCACACATTCTATATATACACACATACTCACAATCTCCGGCAGGTCTTGAATCCGCGGGGGAATCCTTGGCAGTGATCAATGCTTAGGGGCCCACGCCGTTTCGCTCGCCCGGTCACGGTTTATTACGGCGTAATACCAATCACATTAAGTATGCACACATCGGCGGTATAGCTGCGCGGGCATACGCACAGTGAGACTCGTCTGACCCACCGTACAGTACCGCCCACGCGCACACAGGGATCACATTGTCAGACAGAACAAGTCAAGCTCAGCAGTTTTCTCTAAGGACCTCCCACTGAAATGCTTCTCGTTCTGGAGCCAATGGAGGGGCAAGGAAAAAACTGTTTGAGTTTTGATCAGGAATTGTTAGGTTCATTTAAAAGGCCCATATTACGCTGTGCCCTGGTCAATGTTATAATGCTGTTCCCTCATCACAAACATACTTGGAGTTGTGTTTTGTTTCATATATTTAGGTTGAGTCCTCTCACTCTGTCTCATTCCACTTTGTGATGTCATGAGGCAATACAGTGATTGTATACAGTGTGTTTTTAAACTCCATACACGCTCACTAGAAGCCAATCTCTATTGTAAAGTACCTCATCCGCACTAGCTGCACTCTTTTCCATTCATGTGATCACTGTTAAAGGTGCTGGATGTGCTTTTATCAATGCACTTTATTGACATTTTTCTAAACTATTATTGGCAATGAATTAAGATTATGATGAAATGGTCTGCTAACCCTGCTAAAGCTAATCCAAAATTAACTGTTGCCTATTGTTAATGGGAAATATTTAATTACGGAGTATTCTTGACAAATATGTATGTAAGTACATGGATGATTATTATTGTTATGACTACCATTATGACAAAATGTTATGATTAATTAATTAATTCATCATTTCATTTATACAGCACCTTTTGAGGTACCCAAAGCGCGTTACAGTTCATTGTTCATTCTCTCTACACTTGGTTGTGGTAAGATACGACTGTAGCCACCGCTGCCCTGGGGCATACTGACGGAATCAAGGCTGCCAATCTGCACCATCGTTCCCTCCACCAACACTCACACACACACCACTTTCATACAAGGCAATGTGGGTGAAGTGTCTTGCCTAAGGACACAACAACAGTTTTTGTGACTGGCGCCCCCCTGTGGCACATGGAATTCCCAGTGGTCTCCCATCCAAGTACTAACCAGGCCCGGCCCTGCAGAACTTCTGAGATCTGACGAGATCAGGCTTTGACAAACTGGTATAGCCACAAACATATGACTTCACATGATATTGAAATTCAATTTATAGTGACTTAGTTGTGATCCTTAATTATTGTATTATTCATGTCTTATTACTGTTCCTGTTTTGTACAGGCCAGGTTCCAGAGACTGGGGGCTGCAGACACTGAATGGCGAGCTAAAGTCCTAGAGGCTGCACCGAACTCAAACATCTGCCGGTGTGGTAGGAGGCCTTGCAGCTGCTTAACCACACACACACTCACACACACCCATTGCCTCTGCTGCTGGGCATTACCCCTGTTGCCATCTCTCTGGAACTCTCTTGTGTCTTTTGCGTGACCTCTGTGGATTATATGAACTTTGCTGCGGCTCGTGTGCTTGGATTAAGAACTTTGTTTCAGTTGTAGATCTCTGAACTCAATACAACCAATAGTGCACAAGTGTAAATAGTGAAAATAACGGCCATCTGTTCACTGTAAATAACACCACAGCTAAGCACTACAAGCACTGTGTGTCTCATTGAACATCCCATTTTCCTCTGAGCCGAACCATTCTACTTCTGCTGCTGCTGCTTCTGATCCATATTGCAGCACTGTACATGCTACACCTCCATACAGTAGTCCTGTGCTCTGTGCTGGGCTCAGGTGTGCAGGCGAATGAGATGGCAGCTGTGCACACAAGCTCCGCCACAAGTGAGAAGTTAACATCTTAAAGTATCATCAAAGCATAATTATCCTGTCAGCTCTCATTCGGTCCCCTCTCACCTGCCGTCTGTACCTCCAAACCACTGCACCTGCACAAATGTCAAAGAGGCCATTAGTCGCTGGTGTTTAGCTTGGCGACGTGTTTAAGTAGAATAAAAAATCAACAGAGATTAGCCTGTTTATTTGGGAGAAACCAAATATGATCTACTTTTAAAGGTCCTATATTACACAGATTTGACTCTTGTGAGCTTTGAGTCATGTTATAATGCTGTTACCTTATCAAAAACATACCTAGAGTTACATTTTGTTTCATTCACATTTGATTGAGTAACTTTATTATTAGTCTGTCTACACCTCCAAAGCTCAAAATCCTCTGTTCAACCTTGTGATGCCATGACGCGGTACTATTCAAGTTAACAACGACCTTAGAGCTTTTGTTTGTAAAGCTTCTTATATAGAGAACATCACAAAGTGCACTGGTAACATGCTCATCCTTGTTAGCATTAATGTGATGGCCACTCTAGTCTTTGAAAGTTGGGAAAAGCACTTAAAAACTTGTAGTGCTGAATAATTAGGATTCTCTGAAAGTAAGGAATGACTCTGGACCACAGCAAATAGTGAACTGTCTTAGGGCCTCATTTCCTAGTGAGCCAGAGTGTTGGAGACATGTGGAGACGCTTGTTAAAAAATTCTATCCAGTCCTTGTATTTGGAGAGGTTGCTGGTGCTAGGCTAGTGCACGTCAATGGCCATAGTTGGTCTGTCACTAAAACAGTCTGACCCACTCCACAGAGCACCAGAGGAAAACTATTATAACTCCAGACTGTCCATGTGAATGTCTGTGTCAGTAGAATAATTTTAGAAGTAAAACCAGCCTTGCATTTGAAGGATTTATGTCTGAGCAGCAGCGAGTTGTACTTCCTGAAAGAAAGCTCGGCAGCGGCGGACTGATATATGAGAAAATAGTCCCTCAACATACGACGTTTCAGGCGATGCAAGGATAGTTTTATTATTCAATCGACAGACATTTACATCAATAGTCTGGCGTTATAATGGTTTTGCCTTTTGGTGCATCAAAAATGGGTTACAATTTGTAACCTATTGTGAGATTTGGTGATTTTACTATTAGAACAACAATACAGAGAGTCATTGCTACGACTGTGCCGTAACAAAAAAAAAAGTCATGGGCGTCATTTACCTTTTTGATCAGGATGGCAAAATGGAATTTTTCTGCAAAAGTTCAATTTCTCTCCATAGCAAATTTATATCAGTTTGTAGGGGGCACGAACACTCCAAATAAGTTTGTTCAGATTAAGTAGCTATAAGACAGGCTCTTTAACAACTGACTCTTCAATTGTGACTGGTCCAAAATGCACGCTATAGCAATCCCTCAACCCCCATTAAAAAGTTTATACTTTCTGCATTTCACTAAAACAGTTTTAGCATTTTTTGTGTGTAATTTACATTACATTAATTACATAGTGTCTGCATTTTCTATGAATTTTTGGTGTTCATGACATAGGTAGGCGTAATCCATTTTAAAATTCAGCACTACTTCCCGTATTTTATTATTTATTTGAAATTTTCATCCAACCAAACCAAGTAATAATTAAACAACTGGTGGTCATGGCATATCATACCGTGACTTCTTCAGTTTAGTCAGGTTAAACATGTGAATTTACCTCTTGGCGATTTCATTCTTGTTCTCAATCCGACCCTGCAGATGATGGACCCCCAGCCAAAAACTTACATAGTGCATCTTTAAATGAGGGGTTAATGTATGAATTAAGTAGCTAATAAGCCTGAATCACTCCTAATAAACTATTGTTCATTATAAATGAAGTCTTCACTCTTCATTAAGGTTCATTAGTTGTCGTTACTAAGTGTTGCTGTGGTATGTACCTGTTGGTCTTGTACATGACCAGCTCCTACTTTCCTACTCATTAGCACAACTCCAACTGCTCTCGCTATAGGAGCCCTGTAGTTTCCTGGCTACTTTCAGCTTTCTGCTCGAATTAGCCATGTTTGGCACAGAGGCAGAGGAGCGGGTGTGGGAAGAGGAGATTGTGAATGTGTGCGTGCGATATTAATTAAAAGCATCAGCCCGTAACTGATTAACAACGCAAACAAAATGGCTCCGAGGAGTCTCCTGACTGCCCTGGCATTTCACTCAGTCTACACAGATTGGACTTTGAAATTTACAAGTGTGCTCCAGATCTGGGTCATACAGACAAACGGTGCCATATCAAAGCGCTGTGTGTTTCATGGAGAGCTAATTGCCAATGCAACAACTCATTTGCGGCGCTCAGTTTTGCTTCATCCAAATGCCAAGCCATTAATCAACAGTCCCGCATTCGTTTTCATAATCAAATACTTGTCCGGAAACTCTCCAGGATCACGGGTGTTTGATCTAGTCCCCTCTCATTCCTTTCATTCAGTTGTGTTGAGTTTTTAATATTCGACAAAATCTGTACATTCGACAAAACTCTAAACTTCATAATTTTGTCTGGGGGTATTAAAACTACGGCCCAGGGACCAATTTTTAATAGCCCTCAGGTCTTCTGCCGAACTGATCAACGGCCGCAATTTTTACAGCAATTTTACATAATTCTACCACTATAACCTCAGTAGCATCACCTTGCATTGTAATACAGTCCAGCTCTATGTATCTGAATGAACTAAGCACCTCTACCCACCTTTGAGGGCATGAGCCATGAGCACTGAAGGAACAGAGTATCCAAAGAGAACTATTGAACCTATCGTATTGTACAAGGCAAACTCGCACACTGCCCCTGAGTCTCTTCTCCCTTCGAAGTTCAGTTGTGATGACTTTCTTGAATTCTTCGATTACAAAATTACAACCATTAAAGACAAGATCAATGAAGCCACTCCAAAAATCAGCCCCGAGCAAATTCAGCAAATCCAGTCAGTAACACCAATATCCCACATAAATTCTCTAACAGCATTAGACAAATTTACTCCTGTCGATGAGGCGGAGATTACCTCAGTCATCATGTCGTCTAAACCATCAACTTGTTTGCTTGACCCTATTCCAGTCAAACTCCTCAAAGAAGCTCTCCACCTAATAACAGGTTCCATCCATAACATAATAAATATGTCATTAGAAAATGGCTATGTTCCTCAGTCCTTTAAATATGCTGTAATTAAACCGCTTTTGAAAAAACCTAGCTTAAATCCTGATGAACTAGCCAACTAGAGACCTATTTCGAATCTTCCATTTCTCTCAAAGATTCTGGAACGAGTTGTGGTGAAACAGCTTTGTCACCATCTGCAGGGCAATAATTTATATGAAAAATTTCAGTCTGGTTTCAGAGCTCACCACAGCACAGAAACTGCTCTGCTTAAAGTGACAAATAATTTGCTACTAGCTGCTGATAACGGGCTGGCTTCAGTACTGGTCCTACTGGACCTCAGTGCAGCGTTTGACACCATTGATCACAACATTCTACTGCAGAGGTTAGAATGTGACATAGGTGTCAGAGGGACCGCCCTCAAATGGTTTAAATCCTATCTATCAGATAGGTACCAGTTTGTTAGTGTAAACCAGTGCACCTCTCCCTGCTCTAAAGTAGCTTGCGGTGTTCCACAAGTATCTGTGCTTGGTCCAATCCTGTTTACTCTGTATATGTTGCCATTAGGTAACATTATCAGAAAACATGGCATTAATTTCCACTGCTATGCTGATGACACTCAGCTGTACTTATCAATGAAACCAAATCAGACCGATCAAATCGATAAGCTCAGTGCCTGTGTGAAGGACATCAAAACCTGGATGACCCTGAATTACCTGCTCTTAAACCCTGAAAAAACAGAGGTCATTGTTGTCGGTCCTAAAGGTCAGAGAGATTCTCTGTCCGACCAGATAATCTCACTTGACAATGTGAGTATAGCCTCTAGCTCTACTGTAAAACCTTGGAGTAAGTATTTGACCAAAATCTCTCATTCACAGCTCATATAAATCAAGCTTGTAAAAACTGCATATTTTCACCTGAAACATAACTAAAATCAGAAGTATTTTGCCTTAAAATGATGCTGAAAAACTTATCCATGCATTTGTTACATCCAGACTAGATTACTGTAATTCTCTGCTCACCGCCTGCGCTAAAGGTACTTTAAGAAGCTTCCAGTTGGTCCAAAATGCAGCGGCCAGAGTCCTAACAGGAACTAAAAGACGTGATCACATCAGTCCTGTGTTAAAATCACTTCACTGGCTTCCTGTCGAGTTTAGAATTAAATTCAAAGTTCTCCTCCTGACATACAAAGCCTTAAACAATGTGGCCTCATCATATCTTCAGGATGCCATTGTCCCCTATCAGCCAAATAGAGCACTTCGCTCTCAGAATGCAGGATTATTAGTGGTTCCTAGAGTGTCTAAAAGTACAGTGGGGGGGAGAGCCTTCAGTTACCAAGCTCCTGTGTTATGGAATCAACTCCCTGTTGATGTTAAACAGGCACCCACAGTCTCTTTATTTAAGACCAGGCTTAAAACCTTCCTCTTCGGAATAGTTTATGTTGATGTCACTAAGATAAGCTGCCGCAGGAGATAACAAGCTGGGGGAAGTGTGGCAACCTGAGCACTGTCCTCTGTTTCCTCCTATTTTCTCATCAGCATCACTTACTATGTTCTCATCTGTAGCTCGTTCATTGCTATTCACATGTTGTCCCCTGTACCCTGGACCCCTCTCCTCCTCCTCACCTGGCTCCTCCTCCTCACGCGGCTCCTCCTCCTCGCCCGGCTCCTCCTCTTCGCCCGGCTCCTCGCCCGGCCTCCTCCTCCTCGCCCGGTCTCTTCCTTGCCCGGCCTCCCCTCCTCCCCGGCTCCTTCCCCACCTGGGTAGCTGTGGCCATACCGAACTGGCCCACGGGCCTGGACATCTATAGCCTGTCCGTCCATGGGAGTGGATCTCTCCTTCACTGTAGTTCTCCCCGAGGTTTCTTCTTTTTCCCAGGACCCTGGGTTTTTTGGAGTTTTTCCTTGCTGAGAAGGAGGGTCTAAGGACAGGGGATGACTGGACGATGTTTCATTTGCTGCTTTACATGAATGTTGTTTATTCCTGTTTTGATATGTCTGTGTGTATGTTTTGCTCATCCATATCTTGGAACACCCTTAGAGGCTACTGTTGTTGCGATTTTGGGCGCTACAAAATCAATTGAATTTAATTGAATTGAATTGTACATTGCTTAATACGTACACTTAATACGTGCGTCAAAGCAACTAACCTCTTACTTCTATACCTCCATTTATCAAACACAGTTACATTCTCTGAGAAAAATCTTCACCGCTATTTGAACCACTAACACAAAAAAGCATATTTTCATGAGAGGTCCACACTAAGTGAAGTTACAAGTACCAAACACAGTGGATAGTTCACACTTACAAAACAGGATAAGACAAGCAATGGACAAATACTTACACTTACTTTATTGATCCACAAGGGAAATTACTTTTAAATTACACAGTAGCTCACACATCATATATAATGTATAGAAAATGAATTTATAATATACAAAATAAATGTATATAATATAATGTGATATAATCTGTTATATAAGAGTGAGTTGTTGTACAGTTGTAGGGAATAACATTATTGACAGCAGGTATGATGTATAAACAGAGGTGGCAGTGGTGGTGGCAGCAGGTGAGAAAAAACAGTGATTCTAATCTTAATCCCAATTCAATGATGCGCAATGAAAGAGAGAGTTTCATAATCTCAAATCAGGAACTGTATCCAAAGCCATTACCTTGACCCTATTCTTAAACTCCGCCATAATCTGGAACATACGGAGGGGGATTTGAGCAGGTAAACTGGGATTATGGTTGGATTAATATACAGATAGGCTATTGCAATAGTGTTGGTCACAGTTTGAAGTCAATTTTGGATGCGAAGTACAAGTACTGAAGTAAATGAGGCTACTTTTTTACCTTTACTTCACTAAATTTGAGAGCAGGTATGTGTACCTTCCACTCCACTACATTTTGTAACTGAACTGTAAAGTAAAATGTGCTTTTCATATGATTTTAAGGGTTATTTTGATCATGCCTGTGGTACCATCCTGACCAAAGGTTTTCGGATTTCAGAAGACAAAAATAAATACACAAAATTCATCAGAAAACTGAAAAAAAATTGATTCACATTGACACTGCTGACCAAAATCTCTATTATTTTTAATCAATATCACGCTTTTTCTCTCCTCTCCTGCCCCTTATCTTTCCTGCTTTGTTTCTATGTCTCTTCTTGTCTAATGTGTCTTATTCTTCAAGAGACTCTCTCCGCTCTTTCTTCAAAACCAAATTAACTATGGATTTCATAAATTGGTCTTTTAACAAAATTGACACTTTAACAAGCAGGATCGGGCGAACCTGCGTGTTCTTCAGACACAGAGGATATATCTATTCGGAACCAGGATTACGGGATTTTGCAGATTGGGATTATGTATGGACCTAATTTTTCCCAAAATTCCAATACTTCGGCAGCTTTTCAAAGCCCCACTTGGCTGCCCGGAAACTGGAGTGAGGGGCAGAGATTCGAGAACTTTGTGACTATGAGGTCACTGACCGCTGATGGACATGCTTGGACATTGTGGCTCTAAATCGCAAATTTCTGATAAAATCTAGAGGAAACTTGGAGTTCTGCATATGTAAACCTTGAGACCAAGAGACAATAGAGCTGCTGTGAAAAGAATGCAACTTCTCGACCCAAAGCCAAAACATGACAAATCTTATCTATTGGCCTCCCCCAGCGGCCTGGGCCCAGGCCGACTGCTCAACTCGCCCTGAGAGACTGGAGCAGGGAGGTGCTCTCCTCCTCCCTACACTTTCTCTACACCCTCGCAGCTTCTTTGCCTCACCCAGCATGGTGGGCAGGTCTGCTGTAGCCAGCGCCCCCTGGCTGCAGGAGCTGGATACTGCCTGCCTACTGGACTAGCTCCACCTCCCTGATTCCTCCTCCCGGTTGCAATCTCATGTCATAATGTATATATGCATTCTTTTTGTTGTTCTTCCTCTATTTTCCTTTTTTCTCTGTAGTAGTTAGTTAAAGTTATTATAGTTAGTACGTAGACCGTATATATGAGTGGACATAGCTATCCTGTTAGCCGCCGCGTGCCAAATAGGAAGTGCTCCAGGATGCTCTTCCGGCTCCTTCTCTCCCTTTTCCCATTGACTTACACTGAGATCTGATCGCTCCTCTCTCTGTACCTGTTGCAGTGAGCCTTGTCATTTTGGTCTTAAAATGTTCATATGAACCCGCTCTACATGGTCCTGAATTTTTTTTTTTGCTATTTTGTTCGCCAAAAAAATACCCCATTCATAACATTGAGCCTGGGTCCAAATTCGCTCCTGTAGCCGTTAGCATCGCGAGCCTCATTTGAGCGGCGCTAAACGCTATAGGTGACGTCACTCTCACTTAGTCCACTTCTTTTATACAGTCTATGAGTTAGTATAGAGAGTTATGAAAGATAGTATAGAGATAGAAAGAATTATGAAAGATAGTATGTCACGGTAGTAATCTCGTAGTTTCCTGTTTCAGTTAGTAGTAAATAAAGATGGTTATGTCACAGTTAGACTCACTTGTTTAGTCCATCTTTATGTGGGATTTTCACAGATAACACAGTAATCTCTAGACTGATCTGTTTACTTTAGCTTTGTGGGGGGTGGAGAGTGGAGGGGAAATGTGGGATTATTCTTTTTAATCACTGTAAAGAGCGTTGTGTTGCATTTTTGTATGAAAACGCTCTATAAGTAAAGTTTGATTGATTGATACTTTCACAAATTAACTTTATCAAAATTTGTGTGAAATACTTTAACTTTTTACTCTGTTTTTAAATGGGTACTTTAATACTTTTACCTTATTTTTTTCATGTGATACTTTTTTTTTTTAAACTTCTTTTTCTTCTTGCCTCTACATCTGCACTTTTACTTAAGTAACAAGTACTTCGCCGCATTGGTTTTCTGCAGGTTGACGTATTATTATTTTAATCTTATAGACAGTAACCATGCATAAAATTATATATATATATATATGGTTTATTATTATTTATTGGTTCAGAGACAAGCAGGTGGTGTACCCTCCGCCAAGCTAAGTTACAGGTCAGATGTGTGGAGAGGCAAGCCTGCTAATAGAATCCAAAGAATCCACATTAGCCAATATTAAAACAATATAAAATAAATGTAATAAAATACATGCCTTTACAGTAATGTATTTTTTGGCAGAAATTTCACTTTGAGCTATCAGCAAACAGCAGCAACAAAGCATTATACACAATACATTTAATTTATTCTACTATAGACAACTTAGTCTGTTCTTAATGGAAATTTGTTTTTTCCCCAGTTTCCATTGAGAACTGTAAAAAACAGACAAACATAAAAAGTGCTGATCAGTCCAAAATGTTACTTCGAATGGTACAATAATGATAAAAGCAAATTGTGAGACTTGTTTCAAAATTGCACAGTAAATGTATTCTTTGCAGAGGTATGAATTTTTTATGTTGTTGGTTCTCTTAATTTTTATGAAGCATATTCCTACACTAGAGACCAGATGAAGCCTGCACCACAATAACTGCAGTCTCGAGGTGTTTCTATGATTACATTGTTCACTCATCGTATAAAGGAACAGCCACTAATCCAACTACAGCCAGTTCATCATGCTTCGTGTATAGACCACAAATGAACTCCAACTGTAAATTAGATTGTTTGGTGATTTTCTGTTTCATTTTCCCCAAAAATCACACTCTCATAAGGTTTTAAGAATTTAGGTAGAATCACTTAGATATTGTCATCCATGTTAAATTTAAATTTAACACGTGGAAGTTAAGAACTTGCCCAATTCACTCACTAGTTTGTTGTCTTAACAGACTCACTACCACAGCGAGATCTCCACCGAGGCCACACTGATCTGTGCCATTTTTTGGCTTCTGACAGTATTCGACCACCTCTAGCAACGGACTTTAGCTTCAAACATGCCCGAGTAAATAGTAAAATACCTAATTTTTTTCATGAAGATATTTTGCAAGAACATCCAAAATTTTAGGCAAAAAAATAAATGAAAAGAAATGCTGAAATAAATGTATGTTTTTTGTTTGTTTTTTTCATTTAGGATCTACTATTGCACCTCCACAAACATATTTAGCGTGGAGGAGGGCCGCCTCACTGTGGAAATGTTGTTCCTCTTCCGCAGTATGCCATGAAATACATCTACCTCCTTGACTTCCCCACCTCCAGAAAGTTACACAGTGCACCTTTAATACAACTTTACATTTAGATCCTTAAACGCAACGCTCTCACCACCGCTCCCAGCTCCCCTTGCCACCCCGCTCCTCCCCTTGCGCAGTAGCATAACATTTAACAAGGCTCTAGTTGTAAAAGCGTCATAAAATATACAATCATAAAAGGTATAACTTGACGATGCGCACACCCTCCCTGCATATGGCTCTACGTATGTATACTCATATTTATAGTCCTGGAGCGACGCTATTGCTACCACCTGCTCCCGTGTACCTCCTCATAGAGATCAATGGCGACTCGTGTCCTAGGGACCGTAAACAGTTTATGGTCCTGTGAAATACCCTCTCTTCTCCATACTGCCAATTAACACCCAAGAGTTACGGGCTCCCTCCATGTTCTTGGCGCCATTAATCTACGGACAGACTCACCTCCGCCCACCCGCCGCTTATTGGATTGCGCGTCGTTGTGTATGGTTGGATTGGGTAGCGGCGAGCTCCTGAATTATTGAGCGAATTATGGAGCTGAAGTGCCAAGCCAAGACGGTCGGTTTAATGAGAGGACAGGGTCTTTATGGCAATGAGGAGTGTCATTTTGCAGTTTTGGATGCAGCGGTGGAAGGTAACAAAGTACAAGTAATAAAGTACTGTACTCAAAGGGGAACGCCAACATGTTTGAAGCCAACGTCCATTGCTAGAGCTGGTCAAATACTGTCAGAAGCCAAAAAAAGGCACAGATCAGTGTTGCCTTGGCGGAGATCTCGCTGTGATAGTGAGTCTGTCAAGGCAACAAGCAAGTTTTAAACTTTCATGTAAAACACCAATTTGCTTCACACTGAAGAAGCTTAACACCACTTTAACCCATCTTACAACAGCTACAAGTCTAACAAACAGTCTGAAACTTTATAAAACAACTTTATACGCAGCATTAGCATT
Source organism: Odontamblyopus lacepedii (assembly GCA_034769755.1). NCBI lineage: Eukaryota > Metazoa > Chordata > Actinopteri > Gobiiformes > Gobiidae > Odontamblyopus > Odontamblyopus lacepedii. Next base: position 10,948,875 of record CM068350.1, read on the forward strand.
ACCTTTGTTGAAAGCCCAAATGACTCAATTGCCGATTTTTGAAAAACACGAAAAAATACATTCCCAAACCATTTTCTTTCAACAACTTTCACTTTCTCTTCTTCTTCACACTCAGTAGTCGATCCTCACTTGTTGCTTCTGGCGGCTAGTAGCAGACAAGAGTCCGCAGTCAAGTCTTTTGGGCTTCCACATGCGCAGTGGGAAAACAACAGAGGTAAGTTTAAGGCTGCTTATAAAGTTGTTTGATAACATTTCCAGACACTAATGAGTGAGCCAGACAGTGTTTTGTTTGTTAGACTCATGGCTGTTGTCAGATGAGTTCGAAAGTGGTGTTAAGGCTCTTCTGTGCAAATTGGTGTTTTACGTGGAAGTTAAGAACCTGCCCAATTCACTACGCTAGGTTCTTGTCTTGACAAACTCACTACCACAGAGAGATCTCCGCCGAGGCAACACTGATCTGTGCCGTTTTTTGCCTTCTGACAGTATTCGACCACCTCTAGCGATGGACTTTAGCTTCAAACGTGCCGGAGTTTTTACTTTCACTTCACTACACTTGAGAGCAGGTATCTCTACCTTCTACCCCACTACATTTTTTAACTGGACTGAAAAGTAAAAAGTACCTTTCATATGATTTTAGGAGTTATTTTGACCAAAAAATTCACAAGGAAATTAAGAAATGTATTTGTATTGATACTGCTGACCAAAATATGTATCATTTTTAATCAATATAACTACATTTTACACTTAAATTAACAACACTTTATCAAAATTTGTGTGGAAGCCTTTTACTTTTTAAACAGGTATTTTTACTGATGTTCATTCAATACTTTTACTTGAATACCTTTTTGCCTCTGTATCTGTACTTTCACTTAAGTAACAAAACAGAGTACTTCTTCCACCTTGTTTGGATGCGACACCAGCTTCAGTTTTCAGCAGGCTGAAGTATTATTATCTCATTTCTAGACTTGATCTCGCATCCTTGCTGCCAATTAACACCCAAGAGTTACGGGCTCGCTCTATGTTCTCGGCTCACCTCCACCCACCCGCCCACAGCTTATTGAATCGAGCGTTGTTGCCTATGGACGGATTGGGTAGCGGCGAGCTCCTGAATTATCGAGCGAATTACGGAGCTGAAATGCCAAGACAAGACGGTCGGTTTAATGTGAGGACGGGGGTCTTTACGGCGGAGGAGGGGCGTAATTAAAAACGATTGGCTTAATGTTTTGTTCTGGACACAATGAGAAGATGGGCTGTTCATTTGCGTGCGTGGGTTTATTGAGATGCATTTCTCAAGCTAGCGTTGGGTCATTCGGTGTTATGGGGGCTATTAGCTGGAATCCCTCTGGTGTTTTTGGTTTGTCAGGCAGAGGTTGTGTGGGGTTATGTTCTCGAGTTGAATCGGTGGCCACTTCAGTACTGTAATGATGAATGAAATGTTATAGTGTGCGTAACAAACTAATGACAGTGAGTGAAATGCATGGATTATAGACATCTATCTTTAACATGACTTTATAAAGCAAAATAATAATGTATCATGGCAAATTATGAGTGACCTCGTGTTTCCCAGTGTTCTGTCGAAATGGGCTGCCTTGTCAAAATGAGCTTCCCGCAACCTAAATTGACAGTGACGTCTATCGATTCACGCCCCCCTCCCCATCGAAATAAGCTCCCTTACACTTTCCCATTTACAATTGTATAGATCCAATAAAGTGAATCTCCCAATTTTTACAACATATTTCTTTGGATTAGAGACAGTGGGTTTGATGCTGTTTGCACACGGTAATCACACTTTATACTTTAGTTATGTCAAATTTCAGCTCATTTATATGAATATGCGTAGTTCATTTTGACAGTCGTAGTATGCTGTCGAATAGGGCTTCAACTGAAAGTAGCACATATCGACAGGCCAATTTAGCCATCGAATAATGCTCCCTCTGTAGAATCACCCTTATTCACTCATTTATATGAATTTGGGTAGAAGTAGCTCATTTCGATAGGCTTATATCATCTATCAAATAAGGCTCCCACTATATAAGAGAAAGAAATGACTGGAAACATCGAAATCTTTATTAAATATATAATATTTAATATCACAGGCAACAGTGTGAATTTCCTGTTATAATATAGTGATATTTTATTTATACAGCACCTTTTTAAACAAAGTTACAACGTTTTCTACACAAGGAGACAAAATAAAATATGATGTAATGAAAAAGATAATAAAATCAAATATTAAATCGAAACTATTCAGTCATCTAACATAGTTATTCTGCTGTGTCTAACATGCACATGTCGATGCTTATATGCCTAACTGGTCAAAACATACAATAAAATGAATACATCCATCCATCCATCTTCTCCCGCTTAATCCAGCTGGGTCGTGGGGGCAGTTTGCTGCCCAATCCTCATAGCACCTGACCCCCCCTATGAACCCCTCTGCAGGTGTTGAGCCCACAGGAGGGTGGGCAACATGGTCCTTGATGTTAGTTCATAGGGTGGAATAATAAAATGAATACATGTTTCTTGTTACTCCATTACTGCCTCAGGAGCTCAAATCAATGGCATTTGGGGGTTGTGCACATGTGCAGTAATGCTAGAGAGCTCAAATTGACAGGTAGCTCAAATTGACAGAAAACGAAGATTATAATGGCGCTTCCCTAACTGATAAATGGTTGAAGATATGGTACACCCATAGACTGTATCTATGGGTGTACCTCCCTGTATACTTCCTCCAAATATTATATATATATATATATATATATATATATATATATATATATATATATATATATATATATATAATGAAAAATGAAACTACAATAAAACATTAAATCCATATTAGTTCTTATAAATCACTACACTACCCATAAAAGGCTGTAAATAAACATGTTAAATGTGCACCCCTATTGAAGAAGAACTAAAAATGTCTGGCGTCAGCCCTGTCTCTACCTGCTGCATTCCAAATAGGAAGTGACCAGAGGTGCTTCCGGCTCCATCGACTCTGTTTTCAATGATTTTTGTGACAGAGCAGATCCGTCCTTAAGACCGCTGTCCCCAGGGAGAGCATGTGAAGACCCAAGCCGAACCCTTTCATCAAACGTGCATTAAACGTCATCTTTTCCATAGCCTCTCCAGCGTGTTCTGCCGCAACTAAAGGTGCACACTTAGAAGCACCAGTTTTGCTCTGCCAAATCATGCTAAATTCAAACATTTACTTATCCTTGCGCTGTTGCCTTCTCCCTCCTCCTGTGGTGCGTTCTGGCAAACTCAGACACATCTGCAGCGCTAGTTTAAAATCCTCCCACTGCACCGGTTCTCTTTGCGGTTATGTGACCTGTTGTATGTCACTTATTGATTTTGGAAAGCTATTGTCCGTGCGCAATTCTTGCCACATGAAATATTATCCATTTAGTAAATGGTATAGATAATGTTTCACAGGGATGTTATGTAATGTGGGAGGGGCAAATGGGGTATATAGGTACGCTCATCAGCATTGTCCTGGTTACAGTGGAGAGAGCAAGAGCAAACGACTGACTGAAAGCAAAACTGTTTCTTTTTTTGTTTGTTTGTGTCTAAGTTGTTGTTTTAAAGCAAGAACTACCACTGTACCACTGTAAATAAATTTTCACACACATTTGGCACCTTTTTTGCATCTTTTTTACACTGTGGGAGCGCACAATAAACAACCCCAAAGCGCTTATCCCGAATGAGCCTGAGTTTCTTGAAGAAACCCGCCACACTTTACAGTGATAAATTGTCACCCCTCTCTCTGTAACTGCTGTAGTGAGCCTCATCATTTGGGTCTTAAAATGTTCGTATTAACCCGCTCTACATTTTTATTTTGCCATTTTGTCTGTTCATAAATTCCTAATTCGCCCCTATAATCGCTAGCTCTGTCATCTTCATTTGACTGGAACCTGAATGATATGGGTGATGTCACACTCACTTAGTCCACTTCTTTATATCGTCCAGTCATAATAAAAGAAAGGCCAGAAAATTAGATAAATGGTTGTAAGAAAAGCAGATGGTCAAAAACCAAAACATTATATGCTTTGAGTTGGGTGCCTAGATTTTTAAAATTCTAAACTGGGACATACCTGTGTTGGGATGGTTGGTATAAATAAAATAGTGAAAAGAGCAAGTAAGATTCTGCATTCTCGTGTCAGTCAAAATCTGAGGGAGCTCTGTCACTGCACTTTTGGTCATGGTCATTCTCAAACACGGATTTCTGTATTTTGGCAAAACAAATGACAATTTATGCTCTACTTTACAATTGGCAGGGATCAGATTAGAAAATTGCAACAGTCCTGTTTTAGTCCTGGTTTACAGTTGATGTAATCCTGGTCACGCTAGCTTTGAGGGTCAACTGTAGCTCTGTCTCACTGGTGTTGTTTATGCTAACACACTAACTTAGCATGACATTAATTAATTAGTTTGAGAATGGATTTAAAGAGGCTGCAACTCATCTTTGAACAGAAATAGGGGGCTCAGACATCACCTTTCTCCTCTTTAAAACACTCAGTCCTCAGACCTAAATCAAAACAAAGAAAACAACTAATGGACAAAGGACGAGATCACGGATACAAGCGGCCGAAATGAGTTTCCTCCGCAGAGTGGCTGGGTGCTAGGAGAGATAGGGTGAGGAGCTCAGTCACACGAGAGGAGCTCCGAGTATAGCCACTGCTCCTCCATGTTAAGAGGAACCATCTGAGGTGGCTCAGGCATCTGTTCCGGATGCCTCTTGGACGTCTCCCTGCGGAGATAATCTGGGCATGGACACCCTGGAAGGACTATGTCTCTCAGCTGGCCTGGCAACACCTTAGGGTCCCCCCAGAGGAGCTGGAGGGAGTGTCCAAGGTGAAGGACATCTGGGGGTCCCTGCTTAGACTGCTGTCCCTTTGACCCAGCCCCGGATAAGCAGAAGAAAATGGATGGAAAACAATGACTAACTAGACCCATCTCTTCTCCACTCTCGAGATCAGTCGAGGCATTTTCAAGGCAGTATATCCAATGAAAATCCATCAGTATTTTCCGTAATAAACATGTGTAGTTGTTCTCTATTAGATCATTGTCTAATGGAAATGCTGTGGCCTCAGTCTGCAGGTTCAGTCCATTATTCTCTCTCTCTGCTCAATAACTCTATAATCCAAGCTTTTAGCACTGATGGATCACATTTCTTTCTTCATGTTTTTCCTTCACATTTCTAAATTTACAGAAAAAAACCTGTGTTGAACGCATCTCCATAATGTCCCAAACGAGATTAGTCTCGGATTAGGTTCAGAGGTGGAGAAATGTATACTTTTCAAACAGCGTGGTGTACAGGTGGAGGAGCTTTTATGTCGTATCTATATTGAATTTACAACTTTTACGCCGCTATGCACGAACCATTAGCGGTGAGCTCGGATGTGTCTGCTCGGCGAATTTGTAATGCTATATAACCCCTGAATCCTGGAGACTATCAAAGTTCAAATACAGGGGAAGAGAAGCATGGCAGTAGTTGATACATGGTTTGTGTATTGCTGTGGAAAAAAAAACTGGGTGAGCTGGTTTTAAGACCCAAGACAAACTCAAGACAGGAGGTTCTGTTGTTTGCAAAGGAAATTAAGCAACACCAGTAATCGCAGCCTTTGAGATTTGTCTATTGGAAGTATTGCAACCAAACTGTGAGTTTGGCTGGTCCACAGGGATACGATAAAAGTGGTCCAATTTACGTTTTAATATTATTCTGTTCAGAGTCCAATTTTTAAACACATCCAGAAGAACTGACAAAATGACTGAACTGAACTTAAGCAAGAATTGCATTTCAGAACATGCGCAGATCTGAAATGTGATATTACAGTACTTCAAAAACTGCAGCCTTTGTGATTTGCTAAATGATTTTGTTCAAATTTTATGGAATATTTTCATGAAACAGACCTGAAAATAGGCTTAAAAAAGGAAAAGGCCCAGAAAACAGAATTGCAACTTTCTAAAAAATAAAAAAAAAATCCCAAAGTTGATATAAAGAACATTTGAACTCAATGAAGGTCCACTTCACGTATCTACTGGACCTAATGCAGAGGAGGTAGCCAATCAGGAGCCTATTCAAAATGATGACAACAACAAAACCACAAGCCAAGAGCAATGGTCTCCTACCTGTAGCTCGGGAGCCACCCAGTAGCTCTACACCCCATTCCAAGTAGCTTGCCAAGGGGCTTCAGAGTTATATCATTGTGCTGAATGACAAAATGTGGTTAATTTCTATGCCTATTACTATTATTATTACTATTATGTATCTTTTTGAAGCCCATCTTTGTGCACTCATAAATGGACAGTGGTTTAGGTTTTATAGGCATGTAACTGTATCCCAAGGTTTGCCTTCTTTCTTATAATGGTCTCAGGTTCTTGCAGCTGCTAAAAAGAGTAGCTCTTGGGCATTTTTGTTTTGTAAAGGTATAGGATAGGATATAGAGCAAGCAAAGGAGTGACAGTTGGTTGTAGTAGTAATAGTCGTGTTTGTCTTTGTTGTGGATTTTTAAATCTGAGAATATTAAAAACTGGAGAGAAGTTGTCTCAAATCAAAGAGTGGATTTATTAAAGCAATTGTGCGCACAATTACAGAGAAAATGAAAAAGAAACCTTCTGTCCCTCACGCAAGGTCCGTCTCTCCCTAATCTGACCCATGGCAAAACAAAAACAGGCTCTTATACAGTCGACAAACGTCATAACATCAACATGAGGTAAAACATACTACAATATATCCAAACAATTCTCAAAAGGAGACGATTTATCTGGGTTAAACTTGGGCATCGATTAGATGAACTCAAGTGTACCAATAATTCTAAATGATGAGAATGAATAAAACAACAACCTGTTGTTTTAACCCCGATAGATATGGACTGAACATAATGTCCTGTCTTAAGAAGCCCAGATACAGCAGATCACACCACTGCCCATGACCATGAATACAGAGATACTTTACTAGTTATCTAAATCCAAACAATACATTCTTTAGCTTGACAAAGTAAGAAATTTCCATCAGTCTTCATCTCCAAAAGTTGGTGGTTCGAATCTCACTCTCAACATAAAACTTCACTGGTAGAGCGGTCAGATCCACTGGCCCACAGGTTGGCGATGCGATTCCATCTTCCAGAATGCTACCGTTGTGTCCTTGGGCAAGACAGTTAACCCATCCAGTGTCAATGGGTGAGTGGTTGCTCGATGTGAAGCGTTTTGAGTGCCTTGAAATTGGAAAAAACAATATTAACAGAAGGCATTCACAGAAGCTGAGCCTGAGATCCAGCAGGAGGACAATCATCTGGAGAAGGTGAAGAAGGATGTGGCGTCAGATTACTGTGAAATCTTGGAAGACATCAGAATCTGTTTGAGGAGAAAAATGTTTCAGAAGCCCAGATTTTTGAAGAGATCCAAACCTCCAGGTCCTTGTTTGCCAGGCTTATCCCTCACTCGCTCCGGGGGTTATAGTCCAGACGGTTCAAGTCCACCACAACAAGCATGCTAGTCTTCAGAAACCCAAAGTGGGCTCAAATCCCTTTAAGTCTTCACAAGAAGGTTTACAGTGCCCAAGCCTTCTCATCCTAGTCCCATAATCTTCAGTGACGAGGCCCCCAGAGCAGCCACATTTCTTCACTGTGAATAGCACCCAGCAACCTCAGTGTTAACGTCACTATTTCCTGTTCAGTTTTATGAGGTTTTTGTTTTATGAGTCAAGCTAAAATGAATATATTTTTAAAGATAAGGCAATGAAGAGGGAGCTGAGGGTCAATGTTACTGACAGCGTGTAAAAAAGTGCACAAATATAGTGAGTACTTGAGCAGATTACACTTATGTATTTAGAAAAAGAGATATTTGTGTCTCAGTGCTGAAGTGTTCTAAATATATAAATAATTGGGTAGTCATTTTGTAATTCATTTGAATTTTAATTAATTTCATTTTTTAAGTTTATTTTATGTTTTACAGAGAAAAAACATAAGAGCCTTTTTAATACAAATCATTCATATAAAAAAATTATTTATTTCAGGTATAAATATTGCTTGTTCATTTTTGCAGCTTGTAGACAGAGCAGATAAATAGTTGTTAAAATGTTGTTTGCCAGTATCTAACTTCTAACTCCAGTTTCTAAAATTCAGTGTACAGTGATCCCTCGTTTATCGCGGGGGTTACGTTCCAAAAAGAACCCGCGATAGGCGAAATCCGTGAAGTATCAGCTTTATTTTTTACAATTATTATACAATACAATACTGTACTATAGAATGAAACCAAAGATCAAATCCTGTTTTCAGGCTCAAGCATTTAAAAATATAAACGTTTTCTTATAAATAACTATGATAGTTTTTAAAAAATGCTGTAAAATAATAATTCATACGAACACGAGGTTGGACATTGTGACTCACGTGTATTTCACAGTGCCTCTGACTGAGCCTCTTCCTCCTGACTCCTGACGCGTCTTTTTCTACTGAAGGCTGTGGTGCAGGTGTCTTCTCCCGTCGTCCTTATGTTATTTTCCTCCTTCTTTATGGCACCCATGTTTTCTTTTCTGTGGGAGACGCTCCAAACGGCTCTTTGAGTGTTAAAGGTTGCCGACCCCTGGTCTAAGTGAAAGACCAGTCAACTTTTATCACTTCTAGACGACAGTCCCTTGGCCAATCAGGATTCAGAACACAATGCACTGTTAAGAAAATAAAAAATAAAAAAGCATAAAAAAATCCGCGAAACAGCGAAGCCGCGAAAGATGAACCACGTTATAGCGAGGGATCACTGCATTCTATGGAAGATTAGTTGTGCTTCATGTCATAGTATAAATAATTTTCTCTCTTATTTATGTTCTGTAAGTATTATTTCTGCCCTAAAATATCTGTTTCTTTTCTGTACTGCTGTTTGACAGATGAAGTCTCTGCTGGGCAGATTCAGACTGAGACAAAACCAGTCTAACCACTGTTATGAATTGTACATCGCTCTTATTTATATCATGCGTTACATTTGCTTTGGCTGTTTCCGTTATAGTTCCGTTATAAAACATGTGCTGCCATGACAACATTTGACTTGTGTACACACCCCGGTTGCATCCTCGGACAGGACGCTGGATCAGGACTCTCGTGCACTTTGAGCGGTTTCTTCTCATGTCAAGATTGTACAGATGTTTTCTTTTGACAATCAAACAAACCTAATAATCCACTGTCAAACTGTTTTGGTGCACTGTTATCAGTATAATGTTTAAACAGAGTGTATATGCATTTTTTAAGCTTTCTACCATGTTATAAAGTTGTTCCCTCATCAAAACCATGCCTGAAGAGCTTTTAGCTGTCATCTGTGTATGTTTAGTAATTTAGCGATCTCTCCCGGGCCCCATTCGAACCGTTTTTACTGTTAATTCTCTGTAAATATACAAACGCATGATGCAAAACTGTACACAGCAACTTCACAAACCTGATGCGATGTGCGGCAGTTTCATTAGTGTCATGCACGCTGATTGTGTTTTTTTTTTAAAAACGAAAAGTGAAAACGAAAGTGAAACATAAAAATTGTCAACACATTGTTTTCGCTGAATATACAATTTTCAGAACAATAAAAGGTAATAAGGTGATCTAAATACGTTATGTTTTAGCAATTTATACCCCATAGAAGTAAAATACCCCCTCTTTTTTTCTATTTTTATGCTTTCTAATGAGGCTCTGGTGTAACTCGCGTATGGTCGAGTGGGCTTCTGTCACCTTGTTTTTCATAGTTTGACATTTGGATGCTAACTCCCTCCCTTACCTTACCTAATCACGCACAGTTCTGTTTTTTACAAAATGTAAAATGGGGCATACGTTTGGGAAAATTACTCTCATTTCCTCTTAAATTAGACTAGAACATGTCTTTCTCAAATGGGAATTAAGATCATTTTCCAACACAAAAGCGTATTGAAATAGTATGGTCCATGCCTCTCAAATACAAAGGGCACGTTTCGGCTCCTACTAAGAACTTTATTTCCCCAGAGAAGATTTTCATTCCAGACTACTGCTGCTTTACAGGCGTCTCCTCAGACCAGGTCAAATATTATTTAGTATAGCGTGGTCGGAGAGTTTGCGGAAAGTTTAAATGCGTTTTGTACAAGGTTATTGATTTTATAACAGCAAACAACTTGACCCCAGATTCTGAAGCAGTGTGCAATAAAATACCTAATGTTTTTTACAGAATGTATTGTCACTAAAAGCCCTGTAGAAAATGCAAAAAACAGAAAAAGTTTGCAGTGGGCCAAAGTTATTTCTCACTTATCTTATGCGTTCCAAACATTTTAATTACTCACCACAATGAGTTTATAAGCTCTTTTTACCCATGCTGGCATGCTAATGTGTACTTCCTGATTATCTGACAACAAAACTTGTTCTGATTTGATGCAGACAGCACGCAGCAGAATTATTTTTGCACTGTACTGTACACTAGTGTTTTAGCTTAATGATGTATTTATTACTGTACTGTATTGGTTAGAGATGATGTTATTTGTTGTGTCTATGCAGATGAATGTTGTTCTGTCTTGCACTTTAATGTTTGTCCAGTCTTGTCAACGCATGGGACAGAGAGAAACGTAATTTCGATTCCTTTATGTCTAGTACATGTCTTATATGATACACCTGTATAGAGGAAAGACATTTTGCCCAAATATAAGGGAATGAAATGAGGTCCAGAGCCTTTAAAATAATGTATTTATTTGGAAAAAGACTTATTAAACCAGTGGTCTCCAACCTTTTTTGTGCCATCAACCGGATTTATGTCCAACAATATTTTCTGATGGTTTAGTCCTGGTTAAATTCTGGTTTAGTCCTGGTTTTAGTCCTGGTTTTAGAGCTGGTTTTAAAGCTGGTTTTAGAGCTGGTTTTAAAGCTGGTTTTAGAGCTGGTTTAGTCCTGGTTTTAGACCTGGTTTAGTCCTGGTTTGACCTGGCCCGGTACTGGTCCGCGGCCTGGGGTTTCCAATTAAGCAGTTGCTGTCAGCAATGGGAAAATAAACAAATTAAGTTCATGAATACTACTATAGCCAGAATGCATCCAGTGACAATTTATGGTCTTAAAAACTGCACAGAAGTCCAGATATTTACCTCTGACAATACAATCGGGCAAAATCAGCCTTTTTGAGGGCTCAGAGAAGACAATTTTGGATCAACGGATTAAAAGTAAAACAAGCAAGAATGGAGCGGAATAGAATGCAGGTCTTTAATGGGACAACAATATAACACTTACACTTTCATTAGACTCATTTGGATCATTTCAGCCCTTGTATTTCCCATCTCTACTAAACAAAATGCTAAAAGTTGTTAAAAGCTTACCGCTTCATGACATCACAAGGTGAGACAGAGCATTTTTAGCTTTGGAGATGTACCAGACTAATAATAAATGATTACTCAAACGTGTGAATGAAACAAAACACAACACCAGGTATGTTTCTGAGGAGGTAACAACATTAGAACGACGTCAGAGTCAGTTATGTGTAATATATAAACCTAAATCAACACTTCTTCTTGTGCACCTTGGGACATTATGTTTTGACTGTCAGCTTGATAAATTCATCAACTGTATGTGAGATGTAGTGCTTGAGTAGATTCGCAACTTGGCACCTTCACAGTGTAATCATTCTGTTCTAAAGGAATTAGTCTCACTGGTGGTTTTATCTGTGGCTGCTGAAAGATGAGAGCGTCAACAGAGCCTGCTGCCTTCGCTATGTGCAAACTGCAGCTAGGCTAATCAAATATGAGAGAAAATACAACTTTGATAACTGTTAAAACTGTAAGGGTGCTGGCAAGGACAAAAAACACAAGGAGATAAAGGAGATTGATTTCAGCGTGAATGTCTCTACACACTCTTTAACTCCTTTCATGACTGCGTATGTACTTAAATCGATCGTAGAGGTTAAAACGAAACAAGGACAAAGGTTGTATAGATATTTTTATTTGTATAGCGCTTTTCCATCCTCAAAGCAGTACATGCACCAGTGTACACAGACACCGAGGGCCCAAGGACACAACAACAGTATATGTGTAGGAGATAGAATTGCGCCACCAACCTGTGGGTCTGTGGATCTGACCTAGAGCAGGATTCGAGCCAACAGTCAGATCAGTGAACAAACAACATTCGATTAGGTTTTAATATGGAACTAAATATGAAATTAACTTTTTTTTCTATTAAAACTGTACATGGTGTTTTAATAGCATTCCCTACTGTTCCCGTACTGCAAACGAGGTACATTTGCAGTAGTAATGGGCAGTACCACAACATTTGGCAATGATACGGTACAAAGTTCTTTTGGGGATCTTTTTTTTCCATATTTCGATACTCTATACGGGTCTAACCTTATGGGTGAAGGCTGCTGTTCCCAAAGTCTGCAGCATGTCTTTTTTTTCCTTTTATTTTTGAGAGTTGCGATAGTCTACCCAGGCGCGTCTCACTGTTCTTCAATGTTCTTAATCTCAGCAGCTATCAGCTCACACATAAATAAGACACACACAGTTGACAACTTCATAATGACAAATATTTGTAGTCCATGCTCTCCCTCCATGCTTGCTTAGCACCCCATGCCCAGGTCAACCACATCACTTTGCACTAGGGTTGGGCAGTAATACGGTAATATGCTATACAAGGGTATCAAAAAGTGCCAACGGTATCAGTTTCATTACCATTCATTACCATTCATTAAAAAAGACTGCAGCGCATAAGGACCTAAAATAATATTAGGAGCATTTTGGCTTCAGGATGAATGACGGGGAGAAACAGCAAATGTTGACGGAGCTACGACCCTGCGTCAGGCCAGCGATCCCACCACAGTCGCTTCAGACATGGGGCCGAGTTTCTCCCCTCCGCTCTCTCTCCTCTTTAAATGCTGTTACGCTCGGAGATTTTCATCCACACACAGCGAGGAAGAAGACAAAAACCTGACTGACGCTTCGTGTGTGATGTTGAGCCGAAAAGTTTGCGATGGAGACGTTTTATTGAACGCCGAGAGTCCAGACGGGACGCTGAAGAAGAGAAAGTTCCCGCTCGAGAGTGAAGTCAGACTTTACGGTAATTTCTCCGAGTGTCGAGAGCGCAGGTCTGTCAGATACAACATGCTGCAGTGGGAAATATCACACGCCGTGGACTTGTCGCCTTTTACTTTTTATTCTGGAATCTGCTTCTTTTGTGCTTTTCTCGTCTTGCCGTGTCCCAGATCATTAAATGGAGGGAGATATGCGTTTGGTTTGGTTTGATCAGAACTTGTGCCTCAAATGTAAAGCTGCTATTCTGTTTCTGAACGGTTTAGGTGAAACTACAAAATAATTCTTAATTAGTCACGGTAATACCTTATACCCTGGTAAAATTCTGAGAAGGTTTAACGGTATCAAAATGTGGATATCGCCCAACCCTACTTTGCACACACACACACACACGCACACACACACACCTATGCACAAGACAGGCAGAACAACTGAAATTTCACTACATGTTGTACTTACAAAGTTACAGTACATACATAAACATCCTTGTATCCTTGTTGTATCCTCATACTTTACTATCGCATTAAACCAATCATGGTGGTACCTAAACTCATATATCTTCCTCCACATTAATGTTAATCATGTCGGAAAAGCACAATGTTTGAGAAATAGTCAAGTGCCGCTGCTCCAACAATGAAAAGAAAAATGTCGAAGTAGTGGGATGCTTGAAAAATAATGTTTATGCCGCTACTCCGACAATTAGATATCATTGTCTAAATAGTGCCCCCCTTATAATAGTGTACACTACATGTATAGAAAATGTTGTGTTTTTTACTTAGAAATACATGTTCAAACTATATAATTATACCTGTAGGCTTAATACTAATATAAAGTAGTAAATGTAACATATATATTCAGTAAAGCTGATTTCCAAACTCAATTTTTCTTTCTTGACAACCTTTAGGGGCCCCTGCAATACCTCTGAGGACCCCGAACTTTGAGAACTGGGTGAAGGCAGTTCAATAAACACATACAAAAGCATTTCAAATAGGCTCAATGGTATGGCAAGGTATTATTATTATTTTACTTCAATTTGATCATGTTTCAAAACCAAACAGTACGGAGCAGCTAACCTTTTGCATGGAGTTCACACAAAGCCCCGTTGTCCCACAGAAAATAAAAAAGTTCACTTAGTCCATTGAACAGCAGAGGTTATATAACGTCGGTGTTGGAGCTTGCTGCGCTCAGTCTTCAGCGCAGGCAGGATCTCTCACTTCCCCAACTAAAGCCGAGCTCATTATGGCTGCTGTTGTTTGTGCAGACGGAGGAGGCCGATTACTGCAGAGAGGGAGACTGTCCACAAAAAGCACATTTAGCACCAAAACACAGAGCCAACAAGACACTGCTAATAATAATAATGCTGCTTTTTACACTTCCGCCTTATTTACACCCACTCCATTAGGTTTTCGGTTTGATGCAGATTGGCAGCCTTGCTTTTATCAGTCTACCCCAGGGCGGCTGTGGCTTCAGAAGTCCTATACAGTAGGGATGTCCTGGTCCGATATTCAGTATTGGTATCGGCTCCCAATCCGACTCTTTCATGAGTATCGGACAGTACTGGATTCAGTCATGTGTTCGGACCGATCCAGTTTCACATGTTTTTGCAGCATTGACTCGCTTTACGGCAGCTGTAAATCAAAACGCCGCCATGTCCGCTGTGTGGGACTTTTCACTACAGCAAGACGAAAAAACTGAAAAATGTGTTGGATCGGATATCGGCTCTCAAATATCGGTTCAGTTGGTATCCTAGTTTTCCATATAAATTGACTATTTGCTGGTTGTATTTTCCAGATAGTCTCATAATGTGTGAACTTTTATTTATGCAAAGCATTTCAGTAGTTACTTGAGAGATAAATTTAGATAAATAACAGCTGCATAACACATTTGGTTAAGTTTTGTCTTATTTTATTTTTGCATAAAGAAAATAAATCTTGTTTTCAGTCTGCACTGGCACTGTGAATGCATTATCACTTCCTACACACCCACCTTTGGTCTTGAAATGAAACAAACAAACTCCTTTTCTGGATTTGATGAGGAAACAGCTTCATGTTTAAAGGATTTATGTTACACAAAATGGACTCTTGTGAGCTTTACGCCATGTTGTATTGCTGTTGCTTCCTCAAAAACATACCTGGAGTTTTGTTTTGTTTCATTCACACATGTAATCCTGGTTTATTAGCTCAAAATGCAAGGTTTGTGTGTTAAACATGTGAATGAAGCAAAACACAACTCCAGGTCTGTTTGCGATGAGAAAAAACATTATAAAGACGCACTATGTAACATTTCTGGTCACCTCCTTAATCCCATGTAGGGGTTTTGGCTTTTTCCTGGAATGTTCTACATTAGGGCATTGAATTTAACTATTTCCGCAGAGACAAGTAGGCCACATCACCAGGCCAACTCTAAAGCCGGATGTACACTGTGATTTTTGGCCCTCTTTGAGTCGATATTTCACTCGTTTTGGGATTGATTTTTGGTTTAATCGCGTGTCGTGCTTCGTGTAGTAGAGACGGGGTAACAAGAGCTGATTAATACCTCATGACCAGCTCCCGATCGGCAGTCGTAGGTCGCAAGAATATCAAACCTGTTTGAAATCTAGTCGCCTCTCGTGAGGATTTCGCACTGTTGAAGTAGTTCGTATAGTGTGAGAACAAGAATCGTGAATCTGTGAATTTTTAAACCCTGCAGTTTGGTCGTACAGTTTGAGCTGGAGTGAAATTATTGAAAATATCACACAGTGTACGCCCGGCAGGTCAGATGAGTGGAGAACTAGGCCCACTCATAGTAATAATGCATGTTTTGTGTTAGCTTTGAGAAATAAAAACACCTGTAAATAAATAAATACAAGATATATTAGTTTAATGCCATACTGTGGAACATCCCAGGCAAAGCAATGACATCACCATGGAGACAAGCAGATGGCGGACCCTCCACCAGAAAAGCAACACAGTGCACCTTAACATAGATCAGAAAACAGTGTAATATAGGCCCTTTAAATGCT
The DNA here is from genome assembly GCA_034769755.1 of Odontamblyopus lacepedii. NCBI lineage: Eukaryota > Metazoa > Chordata > Actinopteri > Gobiiformes > Gobiidae > Odontamblyopus > Odontamblyopus lacepedii. The sequence continues at coordinate 10,964,882 of CM068350.1, forward strand.
CCTAAGTCAGTTCAGAATTGAATAGAACTGCTAAGCTCATCAAAACCAAACTTTAACTCGAACTAGACTTTTGTTGACTGTAAAAGTGAACCGTAAGCACAGATCCCGCTGCTTATATTTGGGTTGGGGCTCCGGTAAGCTTGTGTTCTTCTGATTAGGGAGCTGGAAAAGCACCTCACTGTCTCCATAATGAGCCCCTGATTGACTAAAGGCACGGTTATGTAATCAAGAGAAGGGGGCCCTAAAACATAGTAATTGCGCTTATATGCTAATGAACTATTCATTTTGTCCCATATGTGGCGCTGTCTAATGAGTGCATTCAGACGGAGGTGTGAAGGGACAAGTGGTGGTTGACGATGTCCGTGCTGTTGTAATTGGGTAAACACAAGCATGGATTCTGTCTTTATGGAAGTTGTTTTTGATGACGACAGTGATCGAGTGAATGCAGTAAGGATGTATGGCAAAAAGAATGGATATTAGTATGAGAATGTTTTGCACTTTTCATATAGGTTGCTTTAAATATGTTTTTAAAGAAGGCCTATTGTGTTTTTGTGTGCTGTATAGTTCTAATCTATGACATCCATGGATCGTTACATTAATGTTGGCATTTTTGACGCACTATGTTACACAAAATTGTGAGACACGCTAGAATGTTGAAACAGACCTGGAGTTGTTTTGTTCATTTGTTCATTCACACATGTTTGAGCAATCTTTTATTATTAGTCTGTATTTATGTACTAGGGTGGTCCAAACATTTTTATTTTTTTATTTTTTTGAGATTCTCTAGATTAGAACCCTGCATTTGGTTAAATATCTGGCCAAAATATTTGGGTTAAAACTTGAGGTTGCTCAAGACACTTGAAAATGGCTCTATACTTTAACAGAGCAAACCAAATAAATGAGTTTTCGAATAATTTGTCATTTTATTCTGAAAACACAAACTGAAACAACCTCTAAAACATCTCCTTTTTTTTCTAAATCATCTTTTTGATGCTAAAATCTAGTCAATCTAGTTTACCATGCTTTGATGGATCACCCTCTTATGTACATCTCTAAAGCTCAAAAGGTCATGTTCCACCTTGTGATGTCATGAAGTAGTAGTTTTCAAGTGAACAGCTACCTTTTATCTTTTGTTCAGTAGAGATTGGCAAATCCAGGACTGAAATTATCCAAATGACCTAAGTGAAGATGTATAGAGTTAAAAAAACAACAACAATGGAACACTTCCTGTATTACCACATGACATCACAAGGTGGAAAAGAGCATTTTCCATTTGAGAGAAGAGGGGGCCTAAATATTTTGAGTTTGTGAGTTAAACGTGTGAATGAAACAAAACACAACCCTAACCCTTCAATCACAATATTCATCTAAAAGGACTTACCTCTGTGACGTTGGCCCTCTATCAAACGCACACCTACACAAAAACACAAAAAAAACGTTTTGCATGATTTTCTGCCTCTGAGTGCTATTTAACATTTTGAAAGGCTGGATGGTGCCAAAAATAAAACTGTTAATATCTTAAGAACCATAACAGCACCAACAAAACTTTTTGCAGCACAAAACAGCACAAACAAAGCACAGATGACTGACACCATTTTGGGTGTTTTAGAGCATTTGAGCTGTAAAAGAATCATTAATATCTTGCCCATGCATTCAGCGTTTTCAACTGTCTTACGCCCCTCGATCGCCCCCTGGATGAACAGCAATATCCTAGCTACTAAGAAGTCATAGTTAATATTTTTCTGCTAAATATTAAGGGCTCTTTATGGTGTGTTTAGCCGTGTTTTCGCCTGGAACACTAAAGAAATCTGGCACTCTGTTGAACGAAGTTAAAGAGATAACACATGCAGTTCACAGACACCAGAATGAAGGCATTCACAGTTCGTTCATCAGGCAGTAATACAGTACGTTCAGTTCCTGTTCGTTCAGGTACAACACAGACTCTAGACATGTTTTCGATGAGGTAACAACATTCTCAAATGATAAAGCTACCATGAAACATTCCAAGCAAAGTGATAACATCTCAGGGCCCTGACGTGTGGTCATTTTTTATTTAATTTGCTTGGGTTGAATCTCATTGGTCGAGACATCTTTCAAAACACTCTTCATCCATCTATACACAAAAGTTGACAATCCCAAGTTTGACAATGGCACAACCGCATTGGAAAAGACAACACAACGTTTTAAGGTGAACGCAAGCAGAAACAATCTTTCATGAGTTGTTATGTTGAAAAATGCGAAAATAAGCCCTCAATTTGTTATCATAATCATATCAATACAAACCGACCAAATTACATCCATTATAATGAATTTGGTGGGAGATTACTGTTGTTTGTGCAATCTCCTCACTTCATTTAAAGGGAGTGGCAGCATGATTTATGAGACCTGAGAGAATGCGTTTATTTCGTGCACATTTGCGGGGCTGTAACTTTTGCTACGTTGGGGCCTTATCTCAGAATTAATGAACGCTCGCTACAGTCGGGGACACTTTTATTTGTTTTGTCTGGGTTTGACTTTTGTAATTTGGAGATGCAGCTTCCATTTGAGGAGGGTATACAGAATGCGCGATAATACGATTTTGTTTTGTTTTTGGAAATGTTAGCTGAAACGCGTTTTGTTTAAAGGTGCATTGTGTAACTTTTCGGTTGGGGGTCCGTCACTCACTTGTTTCTATGGAGATGTCATTGCTCTGCCTGGAATATTCCACAGTATGACATTACATTACATTACATTTGTTCTTGTGCTTTACCTTACATCATTTCAATTACAGGAGGTTGAATAATTCAGATAGCAATTTATTGTATATAGAATTTAATTTAATTTTATAATCCTTATCTTTATAGAGTTTGTCTATTTTGTAAGTAATTCTTTACTTCTATTGCTGCTACTGTTTTCTTGCTGTTCTCTTAACTGTGCGTTGCAACACTGAAATTTCCCCATTGTGGGACAAATAAAGGATATCTTATCTTATCTTATCTTATCTTAATTAATACCATACTGTGGAACATTCCAGACAAAGCACTAACATCTCCATGGAGAAAAGCATGTGACGGACTCTCCACTAGAAAAGTTACACAGTGGACCTTTAAACAGGGGTATTTTACTTCTCTCGGGCAGGGGTTTTCAACGTTTTTCAAACCAGGGACCCCCAAACTAATGGAGAGCTGGTGAAGGGACCCCTACTATATATATGGCCTACACTTGTGTTTTATATTAAAGTGAGCCTAGTGTTGTGTATAAACACAGCTACTCTGTTAGTGTACATTCAATACGAGGGGGTCTTCCCTACCTGCGTGAAGTTGGACCCCCATCAAACCTACACAAAAACTCAGTCAGTCGTTTGTGCTTCGTTTGTGCTGCAAAAAGTTTTGTTCGTGCATTTCTGGTTCTTAAGATATTTGCAGTTTTATTTTTGGCCCCTCAAAATGTTAAATAGCCTCAAAACAGGCAGAAAATGATAGAAAATGTTTGTATTTTGTTTGTGCTGTTTTGTGCTGTGACAATTTTCATTTGTGCTAGTTTATTTCTACAATTATTAATTATTATTTCTGCGGTAATTACAGGACGTCATTTCCATTCAGCTGACGGCAGTGACTTTAGCAAAACTCTGCGAAAGTAGTGACGATAAACGATCTCAAGATGCGGAAAAGTCTGTATCAGTCTTTAGTAATTTGCTTTTGATTCATATTTTATATAAAAATACAGACTTTTCCACAGCCTGAGATTGTTTATCGCTACTAGTTTTGCAGAGTTTGCCGGCGTCAGCTGAGTGGAAATGACGTCCTATAATTACCACAGAAATAATAATTAATAAGTTTATAAATATACTTGCACAAATGAAAATTGTCACAGCAAAACGAAATACAAACATTTTCTATAATTTTCTGCCTGTTTTGAGGCTGTTTCACATTTTGAGGGGCTGGATGACGTCATTGGCCGAAAATAAAACTCCTAATATCTTAAGAACCAGAATTGCACAAACTTTCTGCAGTACAAAACAGCACAAACAAAGCCCAAACGACTGACATAGTTTTTGTGTAGGTTTGAGTTTGATGGGGGCCAACTTCACGGAGGTGTATTCCCTTGAAGTCGCTTAACAAGTCCAGGCTTATCCTGAAATCCTGAGCTGAAACTAGCTCCATCTTCCGGTTTAAGCCTCGAGTCGTTCCATGACAGAAATAAACCTGAGTCTGACCAAAGCTAAACTCAGGTCTGAAGTTTAAGCTGCACTTTGTGCGCACTTGCGGTAACCCTGGGAAGGCCAGAGCAATATAGCAATGACATCATGAAAAATGGCCTCAAAGTGTGACTTTTTTTTAATGATCTGATTAAAAGAGAGAGGAGACACAGCGTGCACAGACAACGGTTTGATATGGGGCACTGAACTTTTCTGGTCATTCTGATCTGAGGAGCAAGAGGGAAGATATGACTCCCCCATCCCCTCCTGTCGTTCCCCCTCCTCTCCCGGTCATTCCATGGACAGAGGGGAGGCTGCAGAGTGCAGAGCCTGGTTACTACACCCGGTTACCTGACCCGTTCCTGATGCATGGTAGTACATGCAGAGCTTAAGTTCTGCTGTGTGTAAAAGAAAAGCTATAATGAAACTCTTCACATGCAGCCTAAAAGAACCGATAAAATCTGGGCCGACGTGGTTGCAGTTTGACAGGGAGCGAGTGACGAGAGAATGATGAGAGAGAGATGTGATGAAGGAGCGCACAGCCAGAACCCACTGCAAACCAGTTCATCTTCATCCTTCAAAAATGAAGAAATATATAAAAAAGATTAATCAACCAAAGATTTTGCGACCCCCCTGTTGAACCTGTTGAAGACCTCTGCTCTAGGGTATTAACCGCTAACACAGAACATACTTAGATCACCATGTTAAAGTCTTCACACTCATCAAAAGTGGAAATGACGAGTTGACCACTTTTGACTAAAACAGCTTTACAATTTCAGTGAAATTTATAATTTTCCTTCTTGATAGGACACGTGCAGCAGATGTATGTAGAGCTAAATCTATAACGTATTACCGAGCAACCACAGTGTAAACAAGGACCAAAGCTTAGGTTGTTTTTTCGCCATCTATTTAGGTCAGTGTAAAGGAGCTTTGGATTGGATGGGTAGAGAAGGCTATTCACTTCTGGACGCATCTATTGCCTGTTTGTCCATGAGAGAGGGGACAGCCTTCAATATTGTTTTCAAGGTTTGTTTTTGATCATGATTTCTGAAGACGGTGTAATCCTTCATTCGTCCAGGAGTGGTTCAGTGTAGAGAAGGTTTCAGTGGTGGTTATCTGTTTCTGCGATCATTATGTTTCGGTTCTCATCCAGAAACCATTTTCAATTTGATAAAAAGTCCCCTTGTAGAGTCCGATAAACCCCCAAATGGCTAAACCAACCAAGCGCGCGCTATCATTATAGGTGCACTGTGTAACTTTTCTGGTAGCGGGTCCAGCAATTGCCATGGAGGCCAGTTTACAGGTGAGATCTGTGAAGAGGCGACACCACTCACAGTAAGAATGCATGTTTTTAAAGGTACTTTTGAGCAATAAAAACACCCATAATTGAAAAAATGTATATTATATAAGTTTAATACCCTATTGTGAAACATTACAAGCAAAGCAAGAGTATTTCCATGATGTTGCAGACCCCCAACTTCAAAAGTTACACAGAGCACAAACTACGCACAAGCATTTAACATTATTTTGGGGTCAATTAGACACTATGGGACAACAGCCATTAACTAATCAATGATCATTATCTGGACAAACAATGTGGTCAAAAGTCTCAAAAATCGGATCCTAAAGGCCGCCACACACTACAAGAAAATTTGCCCAACTTTGGCTGCGATTTCTTCTTTTTGAGATCGGGGAGGCGTGACTCAACATTTTATCTTTGTGTGCGACTTTGAAGCCGCTGCTCCTCATGTGTGGTGTCAGTGTCAGATCATAACCACCAAACATCAACAATGCTACAGTAACAGCCGATAAAACATAGCGTCAGGGGTAGAGGAGCGACAGACACAAAGATGCAATATACAAACTCAGGCTATAGCAAAAATAATGACTTTATTACTCACCTAAGGTAAAGTGGTAAATTTAAAGTGCAGCGTCTCACCCACATTATCCATAGAAATTGTCCTCCGCAAATAATGACATCCAGTCCACAAAACCGCGCTATTAATCCAGTTTGGGGTGTTCTATGTAAAAAGACAATGTGTTTGTAGCAGCCGATAATGTAATAATGGCCAATAATGTAATAACTGCCTATAACGTAATAATTTTTAATGTAATTAAGCCAATAATGTAATAACTTGCCAGTAATGTCAGAAAATGTAAGAAAATGTCTGAAACAATGATGTAATAACCTGATGCCAATAATGTACTAACATATTACATTATTGGTTAGTTATTACATTATTGGCTAGTTTAATGAAAAAAATCTTTAAAATGAAATAACTGCAACCACTAATGTAATAATTTCTATTATATCACCTAAAGATTTCTTTATTAAATTAAAAGTGTCACACTACATTAGAATGTATTGTTACTCTTGTCTCTTTCAAATAGCTGTTAAAAGAACTGGTCACAGACATTGAGGAATCAGGATAATTTTAAATACTTTTATCACTGACAGTAATCCAGCCTGAATCTTCCCTTTCCCATAGAAACTGCAGCCCTCAGCTTATGTTTTGTTGTCATTATGTGTATATTATGTGTTTTGGCCTGTTGCGCCTCCCTTCATCTCTCTGATTTCTGCAGCCGAGCTGGTGACCTCTTGTCTGGTGGAGGAGATACTCTGCTCTGCAGTATTTCATACATGATCACAGTATCAGCTTTGGCCACACACTTACATGCTGTTCCTTTAATCCTTATAAGATTTATTAATTGAATTTAAAGTGTCACACTTTGAGATATATTGTTACTTTTGTCCCTTTCAAAGAGCTGCTTAAATACCTGATCACTTACACAATGGACTTACACTTTCTCTTAGTATGTTTCTACAGTTTCTACTGTTATACATGTATATGTTTGCATATTCAAAGTATTACTCACATATAAAGAGTACAATGAAATCTAAATCTGAGTATTCTCAAATAATGAACACCTGGCATCAGGTCATTACATTATTGTTTCAGACATTTTCTTACATTTTCTTACATTACTGGCAAGTTATTACATTATTGGCTTTATTACATTAAAAATTATTACGTTATAGGCAGTTATTAAATTATTGGCCATTATTACATTATCGGCTGCTGCAGTGTTTGTTTACATCCACACAGCGTGCGGTGAAACTGCAGTTTAGCGATTGAGGATCTACTTCCTGTGGACTTTATCTCCTCTTTTATGCTTTAAAATCCTGTATCTGAAGTATTGCACCACATTTCACAAATAATAATAACACAGTTTTGACTTTTATCTAAACTAGATGTGCAGAGCTCTAATCTTTGAACACTTAAGAGTCTCAAAGCAAGTGGTTTTACTGTAGACAGGAAACAGCTGTGATCGCGCTCACAACTTTATATCCTGTGGTCCACAGACAGATCCCGCTGCAGTCTGTTCGATCAGAGATTTGTAGTCTCATAAGATTCTCCTCGTGTCTGTGATGCGCGCATTTTGTTGCACGTTTAACAAACGTTTAAGACCGGAAAATCCTCTAGGCTGTAGAGGCCTTAATCACTGCTAAAACTAGAATTGAAACTAGACACTAATTTGAGCAAGTATCGATACTAAAAAGTCACATTTACAGAACAGAAATGAACCTTTCCTTTCCTGATCTTGAGCTGTATTAGAACAAGTATAAGAGCACATAAACTAGTATACACCTTCAACTCAAAAACATGCACAGTAGGTGTGAAAGTGGTGTGTGTGTGTGTGTTGGTCGGAGGGACCGTTGGCACTGGTTGGCTTGGCAGTCGCGCGTCAGTCAGTCTGCCCCTGGGCAGCTGTGGCTCCAACAGTAGCTTACCACCACCGGGTCTGAATGAAAAATGTTGATGATCTGTTAATCATGCTCTGTAAAGCGTCTGTGGGGACTATGATTTAATGTGGAAAATTACTTCCTATTGTCTAAATAAATAGTGTTTTAGTTATCTTTGTGTTATTAGTAAAGAGTCTCTAGTCTATTCCTTAGTATCTAAATTGAGTTTTAACACCATTTTGGGGCCAGCTTCACAGGTCCAGACTCCTGGTTAAATATCTCTTTCTGTTGGTCTGCCCTTCCCTGTCTCTCCCTCAGACACAGACAAAGCCCAGTGGCCGGTGCATGGGGCAATAATCCCCCTCAGTGCCCCTCTGGTGCCCACTGCACTAATGATGAAATGAGCCAGGAGCTTAGCGTCACACAGGCTGCACTCACATGCCCCTCTGCAGTGATCTGCTCTCCTTCAGCACACTCTCACACACACTGTCCACCACCATTTCTCTGAACAACTCTGAATTTATAACCTGGGCATTAATCACCACAATCTTGGAAAGCATTGTCTAAAAAGAAATAGAGCTCTTGTAAGAATGTGTTATATTTCTTCTGCGTACCTAAAGTTCCATTGCAATTAGATAAGGGAAATATGTTTTCGACCCATAGAGAAATGTGTCCTCTGCATTTGACCCATCCTTCAATGCCACTGGAGCAACCTGAGGTGAATGAGGTGAGAAAACTAACTCCCATTCTTCTCTTGGGTTACTGTAGATCACTTCAAAGGTAAGGTACACTTTGTCCTCTGCATTTGACCCACTGTGTTGATTTCTAGCACCGTGGGTCTATGTCATGAACACTCTGCTTTCTGTGCAGTGCTGACTCGTACTGTTGCATTCATGTTTCATATTTACCATAAAAGAACATTGGATTTGTTGTTCATAACACAATTGTCATGTGTAATAGGCGCATATTTCCTCAAACGTCTCACGCCCACCCTGGCTCGATTTTCCACACTGCTCCACACTCCGATATGCCCATAGTAATAGTGCATTCCAACCAACTGGTAACGGGGAAAACGTCCCTGGAATGCTGCTCGTACTGGGAATTGCTATCTGAGAATTCTTTAATGGACTCGGGACTCACACTTCATATACAGGTGAAACTGTGACATATTAACACATAGGCAATGTAAATGTTTTAAGTCAGGGGTGCCCAAACTTTTTTCATCAAGGGCCATATTAAAACACCAGTGTGAGGGCTAATCGAGGGTCATATATTATATTATATATATATGTTTTTTTTCTTAATTTTCCTTTTAAAACTGCCCCTTTTACCCTGTAATGAAGTGTTCTACATCCTTTTGTTCAGTACAACCTGTTATTTCACAATCTGCTGCTGTAGTTGTGTCATGTGGCTGTAATAAAAGCTACAGGACCAGAAATAGAGATTTAACTTAAAAAAACAACAGAAAATAAAATTCACACTCTTTTATACAAAACACACAGCACACATATACAACACACATGTATAAACAACTTTTTGGACATGCTTAATTCAGGGCCTTAGTTACAAAAATACAAAATATCAAGTCTGTAAGTAAACTAAAAATATCCTTATTGCCCTAAAAACAAAAAATAAAAGTGCAATCGCCCCATTACTTACCTGGTGCCGTCCTGGAAACAGCTCCTGTAAAGTCCAGGACCAGAGCCACATCACTTCTGCATTTCCCTGGTGTTTATTACATTTGGATTTGTACATTTTGAGTGAAATAAACCTTGGGGATGTGCAATTACGCACACCAAGATGCATAATTTGCCATTTATTTGAGAAATAACTGCACTTAGAGCAGCTTTTTCATTTGTTATGAACACACGCTCGAGAGGAGTGGACCATCTTGACTCACTTCACTCTTTGGCAAAGTTCTGGCCAATCAAAATGGACAGGGTGCATACGTTTGGCAGAAAACAAAGTTCCTATTGGACACTTGTTTTGCACAGATCATCACGCAGCGTGTGTGTGATGTAGGATAAAGCTGCAGAAATGTACTGAAACCGCTATGTCTTTTCTTTCAGATCGAAAAAAAAAGTACGCTTCTATCTTTTACAGTTAGAAAGTTATGCACAGTTATATAAAACATATTCCTCAGAATCCATATACAATGTCATAGGTCTTCAAGTGTTTTAACAGTTTGTTTATGCTTAGACCCTTAAAAGGACTCACTACATTTGCTTGATCAAGGTAGATTTCAAAAGCATGCAGTGAAAAGTGCTACTTGCGGTAGTATGAGCCAATTCACCTGGAAGCCTGAGGAACAAAACAATCGGCCTGAGGGCCACATTTGGCCCCAGACCATAGTTTGGACATGCCTGTTTTAAGTCATAACTGATATGAAAAGACAAATACACTTTTCTCTTTAGCCAATGGTTTTCATATTATGAGTTATATTCACTGGAACAATCCAAGGTCGAAATTGCAAAAAGACTTCTAAAACTGTTTTGAAGCCAGAACTATCATAGGAGAAATTCAAACTGGTTCACTTGGAGTTTAATTACATGGACGAAGAGCTTAGTGTTTCTGCAAAACTCCCACTCACTCTTCCTCTGTGCAGTCCACGTTTAGACCACTGGAAGACTAAAGACACTGGTCATGAAAACAGTATTTGAGTTTGTAGTATCATCCAAAGTACATGTGACAAGTTAAGTGAAATATTGTTAACAAATATATTTAGGAATTTGCCAATGATTTTACTTAGTTTTCCATACATTGAGCATTTTGTTGACGTTTATATCTTTACTTCTTGTTTGCTTGTTCTGCAGCAGATGTGACTTAAGTAGAGGCAATTCCATGACTGTTACCTAGCAACTGCAATGGCCTTAAACCTTGTCTAATTTGTTACGATTTTACAACAAAAAATTCTTGACAACACAATTACTTTGTGAAATGAGTGTTTAAGCTGTCAGCAAAATGTATTACCTGCACGAAAATTACTCTGCATTTTAGTTTAGTTTATTAATGGCACTGAGGAGGAATTCCATTTCGAAATTCCTAGACCTATTTTTTAACTTCTTGTTTTCATCATTACTCCACTAAGTTGTTCCCCCTTCAGAGCACAATTGCATTACAATCAGTGTTAATCCTGCTAAAGAAACTACTGCACATCACATCGGGTTTGTGAAGTCGTAGTGTATTGATATGTTGCTATGAAGTCACGCAGGGGGTGTTCTTCCTGCACGCCTACCAAAAAGCTTCAAAACAGTCTGAAAACTCAAGAAAAAAACACATTTTCAGGAGCCAGTTCCAGCTGAGTCAGTTCTTTATGGTCAGATTGTGTTAAAACAAAGACCACAGTAAAGTTAAAGCTTCAGACAGAGCAGTGCCTATAGTTAGCATCACACCATCAGGGAATGTTGAGGACTTGCAAAGTATCAGTTGTTTTGCATTCTGCTTTTGTACAGTTACGTAGGCTTGTGGGGTGAACTTTGAACAGAATCATACTGCTAACCATCAGGAGGGTTTGAATAATACCCAGGAGAGATCGCTAAATTACTCAAACACACACATGTGACATATAAAACCACTTCCGCCGTGTCTTTGATGAAGGAATAACATTATAACATGGTAGACAGCTCCAAAAAGCCGACGCTTCATAATAACAATAATAATGAAGATGATGCAAAGTCAATCAAGCAGTGAAGTGTGTAGAGAAGATAAGGTCATGTAAAGTTAGTCTGAGTGGAAGTGAAGTGTGAAGGGAGTGTGAATGAGCGTGTGTTCCTGGCTCTCTCACAGGGGGGCTGCTGAGGCGCCGTGTGAACAGACAGGAGCAGTGCTAAAGTGTATTTATAATCAGACATGAGAGACTTGCTGTGACGAGCTGCTAATGACAGAGCAAACAAGACACAACTCCGACCAGTACAGTTAAGTTTACAGCATTTTTTTTGACTAGTTTTATATTTGATTTGCTTTTTCGGAATTGACAACTTGAATCTTAATTGCAAGCTCATATTGCTTATTGTGCTGCCTGTGCTTAATTGTCTATTGTCTAAGCTGACATGTGGATTTGTCCCCTGTGACGACAATGAAACGGTCATTTATTATTTCTCAACAAGTTTATTATTTCTCAAAAGTTCACTTTAAACAGAACGCTTTAAGCAGGAGATCTCAGAGTGGCTCCACTTGTGCTCTGGAGCATGGGGAGTATGGTGTGCCAAGATGCTCTGTTCCACCTCCTTGTGATGTCATGAAGGGCTGACCTCAGGCCGACCTGAGTCTACAGTGCAAGAACAGTGCTTGGACTTGGCAAAAAGTGCTCACATCACTCATATTGTGTGAAGAGGCACCGCAGGGCTGTTGTTTGACACATTCATTAATTTTCAGTGAGACACATATCCTCCTGCTTCTGTCTGCAGCTAAGCCTCGGTCTGTGTGCACAGGTGAGCCTCGGTCTGTGTGCACAGGTGAGCCTCGGTCTGTGTGCACAGGTGAGCCTCGGTCTGTGTGCATGTCAGAAAAAACTTTTCTCCAGCTTTTTCTGTGTGGTAGATTCAAAGAACCCTCGGAGGCCGACAAAAGGTTTTGATGATATTTATTAAAGGTGATATATAAACGAATACAAAATACAATTGTCAAACTGTTATTAACCCTATCGAGAAAACTGAAGGAGAGAGAGAAAGACGCAGGAACGAGGGCCCCCCTGCTGACCATCAGCCAAAGAGCGAAGAGCGAGCCCCCAGACCCTGGGATCTCCAGTTTTAAGGACCAGGAGACAACACCCAGAGTCACGTACACTAGTTACATAACTCCAGGTCACCATGACATAGTAATCGATGCTTCCGAGAATCTGGTCAAGCCTGGCGACAAGCCGAAACATCTCAAATGTGGTTCCTTTAAAGGAAGCATCGGTACCCCCCTCCTCAGCATTCTCTGGTGCTATTCAATAACAACCCAATTAATCTCCCTTATGTTTTGACAGAGGTTTGGTTATTTTGTTCTGTTCCCATGTCAGGATGACCCGAAAGGAATTGTACCAATAACTATAGTTCTGTAACTATAGCTGTAACTTTCCACAACATCTGCATGAGCTTGTACATGCTAACCTGAAATATCCTAACCCAATCTAACCTATGAGGTACATATATGTCTGTCTGAGGTGTATTTTGTCCCAGGTGAAAGACCACCCAGTACCGCAGTGGGCTCTGCTTGCTCAAAGAACTGTGATTATGTGCTGGGCTGTCACGTGGCTCATGGTGTGTTTGGGGTGCATAGTGTATGTGAACATGGCCAGTTCAAAAGTGAAATAAACAGAACTAAATCCAGCACTCACTGGTGTCGTCCAGAGAGAATCTTAAATGTGTGAATGAAGGTATGTTTGTGATGAGGAAACAGAATTCTAATATAAATCAGAAAATAGGGTAATATGGGCCTTCTATTTGTTTGATACTGTCCAGCACTGACCATACAAAATAGGCTACCACTGATATTATGACGAGTTACATTAATTCCAACACAGTGCATTCTAGGGCTATAGTCTTTGCCTGAGAATCTAGCCCTCCCCACACATTCTTCAGTGCTCACGCCAAACTCAGGCCTAACAAAAGACACAGTGACTCAGACTCTTCATTAGCTGAGAATTTCACCTTAGCAATTATCAAGGTTATTTATACACATGTTTCAGCAAATAAGTCCTTACAGCTCCAACACTCCACTGAAGGAAATGCTAGCTGGAGAGAACTAGGGACGTAAATGGAAAATACTAAGTCATGGTGGGATTATGGAACTGAAGATCTTATATAACGCTAAAGTGACTCTTGTGAGCTTTAAGCCACGTTAGAACTTTGTTTACCTCATCGAAAACATACCTGAAGTTGTGTTATGTTTCGTTTGCACGTTTGAGTAACCCTGCATTATTTGTCTGTCTATCTGTTCCACCTTATGATGTCATGAAGTGGTAGTTTTCAAATGAGCTACATTTTACTTTTGATTCAGTAGAGATGGGCAATTTTAGGGCTGAAATTATCCAAATGATTCTAGTGAAGGTTAAAAGAGAGAGATGTGTCATAATAACATGAAGCAGAATTATATTTTATTTGGAATTTGTAAATCTGTGATGAGAAATGATATAAAATAATCTTATGCTTGTCCAAGAAATACAATAATTGCTGGTTTATCAACACAGAAAAGCATGACATCAGATATATATAGTTTAAAACATAAGATGTGTTACAATTCATTTTATCTTTTCTGTCATTGGCTTGCCTGAAATGTTCCACAGTATGGCATTAAAGGAACCCTATGTAAGATTCTGCTTCCTCAGATAAAAAGTAGACATGTTCACCGCAAATTTCTCTGATCTGGCCAAATTTTTTTAACTTATATCAAGTTATTCATCTTGTTTTCAAATTTATTATCTTACTAGTTCTGAGACTGCGTCATTCTCGTCTAGAGGTCGTTTATTTTAAAATAACTTTTCAAGTAAAATGATCTGTCAATGCAGCAAGATAATTTCACTACATTTAAGTCATTTTCTGATAGATTTAAGTGTTTATATCTTAAGCTTTTTTGCAGTGTTGGAATCAAATTTAATTCTACTGCTAATTTATTCTTGATTACAAAAACATTGGACATGATATCCCATTTATTTGGTGTTTTGGAAAGCAGAATGAGCCTCACATGAATCTCTCATTTGGGTTGCCAGTTTCAGTGCTGAAATCCAGTTAGTTTAAACCTAAAATTACACTTTTTTTCTGAGGTTCTGAGCTTTCACAAGGGGCATGCTCTGTCTGTATATGACTTGAATCTTTTCTCAATCCTTCCTCGAAATGTAGTAATATTTCGTTAACTGATTTGTACATGAAAACAGACGATAATACTTGCCTTTACTCAGTACTGGAATGTTTTAAATATCAAACGGGATTAAAGCATTTTAAATAAACATCATAGGAATCCTTTTACAGCGCTTTTTGATCATTAAAATACAGATACACATACAGATAATACAGACAGGTTTAGTCCTGGTCCAGTCCTGATGATTGACTGGTTTTTTTGTTTGTTTGTTTTTTTTGCATTATTCATTTAGACACAAAATCAAAAACAGAAAAAAAACAGTTGTTCTCTTTTTTATCATTTTGGTTTTGAAGACAAATAATGAAGAAAATACTTTTTGTTTTTATGTGTTCTTTTGGTTTTATTTTGTAAAACGAATTAACAAATGATACACTGATTCACATCCTAATGAAGCCGATTATAAGACTGAAAACCTGGTTCTTGTGATGGGTTAGGGTTAGAGTGTGGAGAGCTGTTTGATGTTCTTTTCAAATTAGACTTTTACAAAAGAAAAATAATTATAATAAAATTTGTGCTGTCAAAAATATTGCGCTATTAACGCGTTAACTCAGAACAATTTTAACGGTGTTAATTTTTTTAGCATGAGATTAACACACTTCATGACCCAGTGAACTAGTTTTGCTGTGGCCATAGCTATAACATTAGAAAAACTACAGGATCTGGCTGTAAACAGGAAAGGAAAACATCTGAACGAAACTGAGTCTCGGTTGGAGGAGGTGAGCCAAAGTATGGCACACCTGCGCACACGCCGATGCCACCCGCATGAAGAAAACACAAAACAAAACATAACAGGGCCCACATTCGCTGCACCACTCAATAGACATCACATGCTACTGGACCCACCCTCTCCGCCAAAACCGCCAGCTTCTCTGCGCGACCTGCAGACAGCGCCGTACGACGACGCCACCTGGCCACAGCCCGGCAAGTGTGAATGCGGTCCACTGGACGTCCCCCAGTAATGAGATCTACCTCAGGTCACAGCATATTCATCCCTTATGTGACTGTTCTGAAAACAGAAGAGGCACTTTGCTCACACCGTTGCAAAGCACAAAGTGTCTCACTGACGATTGTTCTGGTTTGCAATGAAAAAACAAAACAAAAGAGAATCAATATGATGACTCAAGGGACCGATCCGGGGCAGATCGGTGCAGCGTCGGCAGTGATGCGGTCGCTGCATCGGACCGTTGTGGTGAAGAGGGAGCTGAGCCGAAAAGGCGAAGCTCTCGATTTACCTCAATCTACGTTCCTACCCTCACCTATGGTCACGAGCTCTGGGTATTCACCGAAAGGACGAGATCGCCGATACAAGCGGCCAAAATGAGTTTCCTCCGCAGAGTGGCCGGGCGCTCCTTTAGACATAGGGTGAGGAGCACGGTCACATGGGAGGAGCTCGGAGTAGAGTCGCTGCTCCTCCATGTCGAGAGGAGCAGCTGAGGAGAGGGCCCGGATACCTCCTGGACGCCTCCCTCGGGAGGTGTTCCGGGCATGTCCCACCGGTAGAAGGCCCCGGGGAAGACCCAGGACACGCTGGAGGGACTATGTCTCTCGGCTGGCCTGGGAATGTCTCGGGGTCCATCCGGAGGAGCTGGAGGAAGTGGCTGGGGAGAAGGAAGTTTGGGAGCCCCTGCTTAGACTGTTGCCCCCGCGACCCGGCCCTGGATAAGAGGAAGAAGATGGATGGACTCAAGGGACAAAAAAGGTGTGATTAATTTGCAATTAATCACGAGTTAACTCTGACATTCATGAGATTAATCGCGATTAAATATTTTAATCGATTGACAGCACTAAATACAATATATGTTGAATTGCATGTATGGCCCATCTGTATACAAGATAAAATACTGGCAACCCATGTTCTGATGTTTGTCATGCATAAAAATAAGAGCATAGGCCACATACAGCTCCTTTAAACTGGAGTAGCAGGTCAGATCTGTGGAGAGGTGAGCCCATTCACAGTAAGAATGCATTTTTTTCTTGGCAATAAAAAACTGCCTGTGTCTGGTGTACATTTGAAGCTAAAGTCCATTGCTAGAAGTGGTCGAATACTGTCAGAAGCCAAAAAAACCAGCACAGATCAGTGTTTTCTAGGCAGAGATCTTGGTGTGGTAGTGAGTCTGTCAAGGCACCAAACTAGTGACAACTTCTTAACTTCCACGTAAAATGCCAGTTTGCACAGAAGAGGCTTTACACCACTTTCTAACCCATCTTAAAACAGCCACGAGTTTAACAAACAAAACACCACTACACACTCAGTGTCTGGAAACGTTATAAAACAACTTTATAAGCAGCCTTAGCCTTACCTTTGTTGATTTCCCACTGCGCATGTGAAAGCTCAAAAGACTCGATTGTCAACTCCAGCGGCAGCGAGCAGCTAGTAGCTGCCAGAAGCTACAAGTGAAGATCGACTACTGACAGTGAAGAATAGAAACTGAAAGTTGTTGAAAGAAAATGGTTCGGGAATGTATTTTTTTAGCGTTTTCAAAAAATATCATTCACTTATAAATAAATGGGATTAGAAATGGCATCCGCGGTCGAGTCTTTTGGGCTTTCACATGCGCAGTGGGAAATCAACAAAGGTAAGGCTTTAAAGTTTCTTAAAAGTTTCTTTATAACGTTTCCAGACACTAATGAGTGAGCCAGGCAGAGCGTTTTGTTTGTTAGACTCGTGGCTGTTGTAAGATGGGTTAGAAAGTGGTGTTAAGCTTCTTCAGTGTGAAGCAAATTGGCGTTTTACGTGGAAGTTAAGAACTTGCCCCCTTCCACCTAGGCAACACT
Source organism: Odontamblyopus lacepedii (assembly GCA_034769755.1). Lineage (NCBI taxonomy): Eukaryota > Metazoa > Chordata > Actinopteri > Gobiiformes > Gobiidae > Odontamblyopus > Odontamblyopus lacepedii. Next base: position 10,982,419 of record CM068350.1, read on the forward strand.
GATCTGTGCCATTTTTTGCCTTCTGATAGTATTCAACCACCTCTAGCAATGGACTTTAGCTTCAAATGTGCCGGAGTTCCCCTTTTATTATGTGTGGCTAACTTGTTTCCAACCATATTTAATTTAAAACATCCACAGCACATCGGACAGCCTTTTTGGCTAATGGAATTCTATGCGGACAATTGTAATAATAATAATAAATTTTATTTGTAATGCACTTTACATTTCAATGAAATCTCAAAGTGCTACAGTGAAAGCATAAAAAGATGATAAAAAAACCACTTACAAAGTACATTTAAAACATCCTAGCACAAGGTAATTGTACTCCAAAATCACTCATCTGTCACATGTAAGCAATCTATTAAAAACTTCACATTTCTCCGAACCCTTAAAACCTGTTTTTGAGCTTGCTTGTTCTGGCCTTCATGCTGAAAGAGAAAAACAGGCTCTAAAGTGGACATGTTTTTTATACGGGAGTTATTAAAGACACTGTACTTTTTTTCAAATGAACATTATTTTAAACTGTTTGCTGTGGTCCATATTCCTCATGTACCTCATGCCTCCCCAGCATCGTAATTCCATAGACTGTATAAAAGAAGTGGACTAAGTGAGCGTGACGTCACCCATAGCGTTTAGTGCCACTCAAATGAGGCTCGCGATGCTAACGGCTACAGGGGCAAATCTGGAGCCAGGCTCTATGTTATGAGTGTCATGGTTTGAGTGTGGTTGAGGACCCCAAAGCAGAGACAGAGGCGCAGGTAGATGTTTAAACAGGTTTATTGCCGGGATTGAAGAATGTGGTGATGGAAACCGGCTGGAGACATAGACGGAGGGAAGACACAGGGGTAGACTCACGGGTAGACAGACTTGACAACAAGGTCAGGCAGGACGACGTGGACAAGCAGGACGTGGACATGGACAAGCAGGACGAGGACGTGGTCGTGGACGTGGACATGGACAAGCAGGACGAGGACGTAGACGAGGGATAGAGGAGGAATGAACTGACACTGAACAAAGGACAAGGACAGAACCAAGTACTGGGGCTGATTAGACAATGAGCTGCAGGTGAACCACAGAGCAGGTGATCCACACTGCAGCATTAGCCCAGCCACACCCCCGAGAGGAGCAGACAGACACAGAAGGGAGGGGGAACACATAACAAACACCAAACCCTGACACTACCCCCCCCCTCAAGGGACGGCTCCCAGACGTCCCAAACAACAACACCAACACGGGAGGGTGGAGGGGGCCCGGACGGAGGGACACAGGGAAACCGGCACCCAGGATGGAGAGGAGCGGCCAGCAGGAGCCCAGGAAGGGACACAGCCACCCCGGACGGAAACGAGTGTCCAGCGGCAGCCCAGGAAGGGAGTTGACCACCCCAGACGGAGAACAGTGTCCAGCGATGGTCCAAGAAGGGGATCTACCACCCTGGACGGAGAACAATGTCCAGCGATGGTCCAGGAAGGGAGTTGACCAACCCAAACGGAGAACAATGTCCAGCGATGGTCCAGGAAGGGAGTTGACCACCCCAGACGGAGAACAGTGTCCAGCGGTGGTCCAGGAAGGGAGCCGACCACCCCAGACGGAGAACAGCGTCCAGCGACGGTCCAAGAAGGGAACCCACCACCCCGGACGGAGAACAATGTCCAGCGATGGTCCAGGAAGGGAGTTGACCACCCCAGACGGAGAACAGTGTCCAGCGGTGGTCCAGGAAGGGAATCTACCACCCTGGACGGAGAACAATGTCCAGTGGTGGTCCAGGAAGGGAATCGACCTCCCCAGAGGGAGAACAATGTCCAGCGGTGGTCCAGGAAGGGAATCGACCTCCCCAGAGGGAGAACAGTGTCCAGCGGCGGTCCACAAAGTCCAAGGGACATGGAGGCAGAGAAAACAGGAGCTGGGACAGGAGCAGGGCTAGCGACTGCTGCAGAACGCTCCAGAGGAACAGGTGAGGACAAACGAGGCAGCCGGGAACCGGAGCCCGCCGACGCTCCACACTCTGCGGGGTCCAAGTGGTCAGTTCATTCTGTCATGGTTTGAGTGTGGTTGAGGACCCCAAAGCAGAGACAGAGGCGCAGGTAGATGTTTAAACAGGTTTATTGCCGGGATTGAAGAATGTGGTGATGGAAACCGGCTGGAGACATAGACGGAGGGAAGACACACGGGTAGACTCACGGGTAGACAGACTGGACAACAAGGTCAGGCAGGACGACGTGGACAAGCAGGACGAGGACGTAGACGAGGGGTAGAGGAGGAATGAACTGACACTGAACAAAGGACAAGGACAGAACCAAGTAGTGGGGCTGATTAGACAATTAGCTGCAGGTGAACCACAGAGCAGGTGATCCACACTGCAGCATTAGCCCAGCCACACCCCCGAGAGGAGCAGACAGACACAGAAGGGAGGGGGAACACATAACAAACACCAAACCCTGACAATGAGGGTTTTTTTGGTGGACAAAATACAAAAAAAAATTTCAGGATCATGTGGAGCAGGTTCATACGAACATTTTAAGATCAAAATGATGAGGCTCACAGCAACAGGTACAGAGAGAGGAGCGATCAGATCCCAATGTAAGTCAATGGGAAAAAGGGAGAGAAGGAGCCGGAAGAGCCTCCTGGAGCACTTCCTATTTGGCACACGGCGGCTAACAGAATAGCTTAGTCCACTTATGTATACGGTCTATGCGTAATTCGCATATTTCTAAGCGTTTCTCACAACTTTAGGAGCAGCTGAGTTTTGCTGTCACAGTAAAGATAACGAGAACTAGCATGCTAACATGCAATTCCTGATCACCGGCTATTAACATTTTGGGACACTCTGTACCCTCAGTGCACATCAGGCTTTTCAGCACACAATCAAAATAATTTTACTTTTCAGCCCAGTTCAAAACTGTAGCACAGTAGAAAGTAGAGATACTGACTCTTAAATGTAGTTAAAATTTTTAAAAAAAGTATCCACTTGTACAGAAATGTACAGATACCTGACATTTATACTTTATACTACTGGGTGAAGGTGACAACTCAAGCCGCAGGATAATACAGGATTTCTCAAACATGGATGAATCAGTCCATCAAAATACTTTGAGTAGGCTAATGATGAGAGCTCATTTATAACATAGAGAAAGCTCATTGGCTCTGTTACTTGTCACCATGGGAATGTTATTTCTTTCCCTGTCCCAGAATAGCACTAGCACTTGTCTATCTGATGTTTATTCGATTACTGCATTTTATTGGTAAAAAATGTATATAATGAAAAGGATAATGAAAAAATACTGAGCTGCATTCCAGGCTAAGTAACCAACTCCACTGAGACTAGTGTGCGTACCCTCCTGCAGGAGAGGTACACATTGAAGTGTTTTTCCTTTTTGCGTAACTCTGCTAAAACCCCATAGAGATGAAGCTAACAGTGAGCCAGCCATTCACTGTTGTGCAGAGAGCCAATTAAAGTTGATATTGCCTCATATGCCCCTTAAAATAAAGCCTTCAATACACAGGTTTAGGTTAGAAGCACTGTCATGTCCAGTTTCTCTCGGGCATGTTCTGTATATATATGAGGTTTACGGGTGAGTGGGAGAACTCTGTTATGTATTACTCCATAGAACTGTGCACATGACTGAGCAGCTGTACATGTACAGGCCAAATGTAAGAGGAGAGTGAAGACATGTCCTGGTCAGGCTTAAGCAGGCATCAGCACAGGAGCTGTCCATGGTGCTACAATCAGCTTCGTTATAATTCCAGGTTGTAGTACCATCTTCAATCAGTATTTTTCTCATTTTTGAGGAATAATAATACTGTAATGAACTGCAAAATTTGTCACACTGAAAATACATAATTTTTTTAAGAATTGTATGTAGCCTACAGTTTGTTAATTTGTTTTTGTTTTTTTCATAATTGCAACTGAACATGTGTTGCCAGTGCCTTAACCTGCAGATATAAGACATATACTAGTATTTCTCATTCTATACGGACAGGCCATATCTCATGTGAAAGCTCAGAACCTCCAGAATTCCCTCACTGAGCTACAGAGGCTGCACTAGTACTGATTCATGACTGGCTGCAGGTTCTGGAGTTTAGGGAGTGAACATTCAGATCAGCGAGAGACATCCATCCATCCATCCATCTTCTCCCGCTTAATCCGGCTGGGTCGCGGGGGCAGCGTGCTGCCCAATACTCATAGCACCTGACCCCCCCTATGAACCCCTCTGCAGGTGGTGAGCCCACAGGAGGTTATTTAAATCAACTGGATTTCAGCATTGAATCTAGCAACCCAAATGAGAGACTCGTCTGAGGCTTATTCTGCTTTCTAAAATAATTGTCCAAAACAACAAATTATAACATAACCTGCTACAATGTCCAATGTTTTTGTCATTGACAACAAATCAATATTAGAGTTTTTAATTAATTATTTTTTAAATTAATTTTTTAAGATGGAAGCAAGGCTGCCAATCTGCTCCATTGGCCCCTATGACCACCACCATCACTCACATACACACCACTTTCATATTAAGCAATGCAAGTGTCTTGCCTATGGACACAATGACAGTTTTTGCCACTGGCGCCCCTCATTATCAGTAAAAGCTGTATTTGATGTAAATGAAATGTAGTTCAGCCTGTATCTGGGGACACAGAGAAAATGTCATTAAATCTAAATGTGTCTTACCTCCAGGATTACTGTAGTGTCAAAGGAGAGAGCCATTTTACATTTATTACATCAAAAATCACCATCGACATCTTTGATTCACAACATAAGGGATTAGCCCACCAGTCACCATTTCATTTTTTGATGTACTTTTGACCATTTTTGTAAAAATGATACTTAATTGTGCCCAAGTTCAACAAATGGCACATGAATTTCATTATTTTAGGCCTGTGAAAAACAAGAGCATTACTGGGTTAGCCAAGACATGTGGGTTACATCTGCAGCACATTACACAACATGTTCCTTTTATATTAGTGAGTCTATTGAGCAGTACTTGTGTATTTAGAATCAAACTCTTAGTGGAGTTACATAACACAAACTAAACAGAAGCCACCCACCTCTGTCTGAGCTGGAGCATTCATCACTCCTCTGCAGGAGTTTACCACACTGGGGCCACAGGTACTTCAGCATTTAAGTCTGTGTAAAACAAAACTCCCTTTGAGTCAACATGAGACAAGATATGTCCATTACCTTTCACAGCTTTGTGCAAATCCAAGTCAGAGGTGGGTAGAGTAGCCATAGATTTTACCCAAACAAGGTTCATGTTACTTCAAAATAACATACAAAGTAGTTGTCCAAGAAATTTCTCAAGTAAGAAAACTACAACTCAAATAAGAGTATCTTTAACTGCTGGGATGTGACATCTGATTTATAATTTTAAGTTAATATAATAGGAAGGACAAAACATTGAACAATAAACCAAAACAATGGAGCAATTCTAGTATTTTCAAAGTCAGATCTGGAGCGGAGCAAGAAACACAAATGTTGAGATTTCATAGTGTCAACATGAAGCTTTTGTCACTCATAGATTTACTCACAGTGAAAAAATAACTACAACTTTTACACAAGATAAATAACTATTACTTCAATAATAATAATACTCAAGTAGGAGTAAAGGTATCCTGCTAGAAAAGTTACTATAAATGCAAGTGAATTGATGTAAGTACCAACCCTGACCTTTCCTGACCAGCCATTCCCTTCCACATTCTGTTCAGGGTCTGGAATGGACCAGAGAGCCTGAAAATCCTCCAAACTTGAGACAGTCCAAACTCTGCTAAATTGTAGCACAAATACAGAAGACATCTCCTCTCCAAAATTCTCGTATCATTCTGAAAAAATATATATTTTACTTGTGATAAGTAATAGTAATAGTAAGGAATAGTAATTTGTGTACGTAATAGTAAAAAAGAGCAGACAGATCTGTGTAGGTGAGAGTTAGTTCCCATTCTGTCTCTTTAGATCTGTCTTCCTTTCTTTTATCGTCCACTTGGGTGATCGACCACCTACTCTGCACTAAACAGAGGAGGAGTGGCCTGCAGATTTCAGATACTCAGAGCTGACATGCCTCCTGCTCTTTTAATGTTCACTTTTACAATGATTATTTTTGTGTTCTGATTTTAATGTCTTTTGTATTCTGTAAAGCACTCTGAACTACTTTGTGTACGAATTGTGCCTTATAAATAAACTTGCCTTGCCTCATGCCCAGAATATGACCTTTCATTTGCACTTGTGACCCTGGAACATCATGTAGGGGGTCATTATATTAGTAGTGTGTGTTATTAGTGTGTGTTTGTGTCAGGATTGAGTCATGTATAAACTTTTAAAGAGGGGGCATTACACTTCTATGGGGTAATAACTGCCCACACATAATGTATTTAGATCACTATGTTACCTTTATTGTTTTGAAAATGCGATATTCGCCGAAAACAACGTATTAGGGCCCAGGAGAGATCACGAAAACGCTCAAACATGCATGGATGACATCTAAAACCTCTTCTGGCATGTTTTTGATGAGGGAACAACATTATAACATAGTAGAAAGCTTAAAAAAATCAATTCTGCATAATACCCCATTTAAGAAAACTAGCTCCATTAGTGTTCAGGCTTGAATCCAGGGTGCAGATCTGTGTAGAGTCTTTGTGTTCCTCGGCTACCTCATATTGATCTCCTGTAAGACTGAATGGCAGACATCAGGCAAGCTTATTCTGTCACTAAAACTCCACACGAAATGTATAAGCCATTTATTTAAAAGATCCCATATGACACAAACCCTAAAGCTCCACTGCCGTTAGAACTTATTTCCACATCTAAGTGCAATGAGTTTGCAGTATTCTTTAATGACAAGGTTCAGGGCATCAAAAATTCCATCAATTCCACAATGCAAATAACAATCACGCAGCCACAGAGACACTTAGAGCTGAGTCACTTTGCTCCTGTAACTGACAAAACTGTCTTAGAGATTGTCTCCAGTCTGAGTTCATCTACATGCTGCCTCGATGTGTTACCCACTAGATTTCTAAAGTCTGTCCTCCACAGTTTACTTTCACCACTCGCTCACATAGTTAACATGTCACTTCAATCTGGAACATTCCCAAGAGCTTTGAAAACTGCGGTCATTAAGCCTCTCCTAAAGAAGAGCAGTCTTGATGCTACAGTACTGAACAATTTCCGACCCATCTCAAATCTGCCGTTTTTGGCAAGGTCCTTGAAAAAGCTGTTTACCAACAGCTTACTAACTTTCTCCAAATGAACAACTCCTTCGATGTTTTCCAGTCAGGTTTTAGAGCCACCACAGCACTGAGACGCTCTGATCAAGGTGACAAACGACATCCGCCTGAACACTGATGCAGGAAAAGTCTCAGTGCTGATCCTGTTAGACTGAAATTGGAAACTGTGTCTCAGATCACATGGCCCTGACCTGTGGGGAGCCTCAGGGGTCGATCCTGGGTCCCCTTTTGTTCAATCTCTACATGCTGCCCCCAAAAGGCCAGTTAATATGCAGCAATAATGTGTCCTACCCCAACTACGCAGACGACACTCAGATCTATGTCTCACTGCAGCAGGAGACTATGGACCAGTGGACTCACTCTGCCACCACATCCAACAGATCAGTGTGTGGATGCAAAACAACTTTGTCCAGCTAAACTCAGACAAGGCAGAACTCATAGTCTTTGGCCCACAGAAACAAAGAGACAGTGTCAGCAGTCACCTCCAGTGTCTCTAAAACCTTCAGATCAGGCTAGAAATCTAGATGCAATAAGGGACTCAGACTTGAACTTTAACAGCCACATCAAATCAATAACATCTGCAGCCTTTTACCATCTAAAAAACATAACAGAAATCAAAGGTCTACTGTCTAAAGCAGACTTGGAGTGACTTATCCATGCGTTTGTCTCCAGTAGGTTAGATACTGTAACGGCCTCTCACTGGCCTCTCCAAACGAGCTGTGAGAGCTGCAGAACATCCAGAACACTGCAGCTCAGGTCCTTGGGTCACAGGAAGTCCTCCATTGTGTTTTAAAACTCCATACACCAAAGGTATACTGTCATTTGGAAGATGTCAGAGTTAATTTTGTGTACAGAAAAGCCCCTTCTGACCTGGGTCTTTAACCTAAAACCTTCTTGTTGTGAGGCAAGAGTGATAAGAACTGTGCCAACCAGCAGTGAGATAACAAGATGTTTTGCTTTATTTTGTCTGTTACTGACTCACCTGATTGATTACTATGTGTTTGCTTGAGAATCCAAATCTATCCAATAATCTAGATCCTTGGCACAGATTTTAACATTCTGTCCCATTCATTTTAATGAGGCAGTGAAATAAAAAGGTTCATTCTGACGTTTGTAGACAGCACAGTCAAATTATCATTGTTTATTGATACTTTGCAGCGGATGTCATCAACATTCCTTGGGGGTGTGAAGCTAACTGAAAGCACTACTCTGTTTAAAGACTTTAACCTGAATATTATTTTAACACAATCTGACCAAAAAGAGCTGATTTGGTTGGAACTACAACAGGAGAGCTGATTTGTGCAGTTAAACAAGTCCTTCTCAGATAACATTACAGTCACAACCTTGTTTCAGTTAGTCGCTCTCAGCTTTTTGTTGAAAATCAAACCCCTAAACAGAACCATGGACGCTCGTATTGATCACAGGCTCCTGAAAATGTGCTGTTTAAATCCATTTAGTATTTTTTTCTTGAGTTTTCAGACAATCGTAAAACCCTTTTGGACAGTGACTGATAAAAGTAAATAGTAAATAGTAACGTCATTTCCCTTGTGAATCAATAAAGTCGGTCTAAGTCTAATGTGTGCATTGCGTCACCATGGTAACTCCTGAACCAGGGGTCTCCAACCTGCACTGCAAATAACAAAATCTAGTTAAGATGACTTGAATTAAGAAAGTTTTACCATGATTTGAGTAAATTTCACTTGACAAGTAAAATGATCTGCCAGTGGAATAAGACTTTTTGTGCTTAAAATATGAAAATACATCTTACTACACTTAAAATAAGAAACAAATGTTGCTTGAATTAGGAGAAAAAACATTTATTCCACTGGCAGATAATTTTACTTCTCAAGTTGAATTGACTCAAATAAAGTAAAATGTTCTTAATTTAAGTCATTTTAACATTTAACTAACCATAGATATTGTTTTTTTGTTTTGTTTTTTTCCACCGTGTAGCTCAGGAGCTACTGGTAGCTCTCCACCCCCTTCCAAGTAGCTCACCAAAGGATTCCTGAATTGTATGTATTTTTATTTTTATTTTTTTACCTTTATTTACCCAGGAAAGTCCCATTGAGATTACTAACCTCTTTTTCAAGGGAGTCCTGCCATGCACACATCACTTTCATACTAGGCAATGTGGGTGATGTGCCTTGCCTAAGGACACAACAACAGTTTTTTGCCACTGACGCCCCACTGTGACACCTGGAATTCCCAGTGGTCTCCCATCCAAGTACTAACCAGGCCCGGCCCTGCTTAGCTTCTGAGATCTGACGGGATCAGGCATTGACGAGCCGGTATGGCCACATTGAGCTCAATAAGTAAAATTTGATTGATTAAATGCCTTTTACCACTCTACATGTATTATTTTGATGCCTAACTTTGTGCACTAATGAATGGATAATAGTTTATACCTCATCTAAGGCTCACCTTGGCTCTTATATTTGCTCAATTTGTTGTGACCGCTAAAACTAGTAGCTCTCTGGCATTTTCGTTTTATAAAAGCAGCTCACTGGAGGAAAAAAGTTGGAGATCCCTGTCCTAAACCTTCCACCATTAGAGATACATGTAGAACACCCCCGGCGTGATGTCACTGCAAATGATCAATGCAGGATTTGTGGCGCTTGATGAAATTAAACTAAAATCCCATTGCCAATTGCCAAACCATTGTGGCTTGCTTAGGGTGACCAGATTTTCAAAATCTAAAACTGGGACACTCCTGGTTTCTGGTGGTTGGTAATAATGACATTGTGAAACGAGTGTGTAATTAAAGAAAATTGTTCCGCCCTCTGTCCATTCATGACACTGATTAATTTTGATTATTTTAAATTGTTTTAAAACTTTAATGATTAATTGTATTGTGGTTATTTTAAGGAAACACTGTTACTGAGGAAATGTTGTTGTTAGAGCTGTAAATATATGTTTAATGTATTAATGTATTTTGTACCTTCCCAAGGACTGCACATGGAAAGGAGCTAAATCTGGCACAGAGCATCTTTTCTCTCTGAGATTAATGTTTTCTGTGCACTGTTCTTGTTATAAATAAATAAAATAAAACATGTGAGTCAGTATAGTCACATTTTCTTTGTGTTTTGGTCATTTTTAAGCATCCTTCTCTGTATTTTGCCTAATCAAATGACAATTTAAATCTTCCTTTACTGTTGGCAGGGATCAAATTAGGGGCATCAGGGACATTTTTTGTATAAAACTGGGACAAATCACAGTTTTTTGGATAAATCTGCTGGGACAGGGGACACAGGGCTGAAAACTGGGACTGTCCCGGGTAAATAGGGCCGTCTGGTCACCCTAGGCTCGCTGCATTATTGTCCAGCACAACATTTTTTATTAAGTGATCATTCGCGTGCAAGCTCATTTCGACGCTAATCACTAACATTAACAAGCTACGCGATACAGTGCTACACGTGATGATGCTTTTCTATTGAGGCTCTGGTGTAGCTCACGTGCGGTCGAATGGTTGACAGTCACTAAAACCGCCCTGGTTTGTTATAGTTTGCGATATTTGGGGGCGAACACAAACGTTATTAAAAATGAAACTGATGTATGGCATGGTACAGCCTACGGAATGCACGTGTCCTGTTTACAAAGGTCTATAAAGCACTGTGCGGTATAATTACTTTTATGTGTATCAGCCACTAGATGTGCTGCCCCCTAGAGACAGTTCTCATCATTGCAGCTGTAACATTGTAATCCCTGGGTAGCTCATTTCCCTCTATGCGATGCAATCACTCACATAAACTAGTGACCAGTACTACTTCATCCAGGGCTCTTTCTGCTGAACCTGCTCCTATGGGCTTTTATATGCAGATTCACACCCCCACACCATTACACTGTTTATAATTATGCACTGTATGTTTGAATAATTTGTCTAAATGTCTGGAGGAAATGAGAAATTATGGTCTACGCGCGGTCAAATCCCATGGAAGCATTAGTAATATAAGCAAAAACCATGTGTGTTTCGTGTGCATATGGTTTTCATGTTTTGGTCATTATTACTCGGTTATTACCTGTGGTTGAGAAGAGAAAAAGAACAAAAGAAAAGAACAAAAATACAGGAAGTTCTAAAGTGGAACACTTCTCCACCAATGTCCTCAAAAGTGCAAATCCCATCCAAAATGCAACCCATCAACCTCTCCATCCATCATGACCACATTCTACAAAGGAATCATTGAGCGCATCCTTTCCAGCTCCATCACTGTGTGGGGTGGAAGCTGCACTGACCACGACAGGAGAGTCCTGCAGCACAGAGTGAACACAGCCAGGAGGCTCATTGGTGCACCACTCCCCTCCCTGCAAGAAATAAAAATTGTGTGATTTATGTCACCCCGCAAACAATCTGTTCAGCCTCCTGCCCTAGGAGGAGATATAGGAGCCCAGCTTCATCCACCATGCTGTTAGGATGCTGAACTCTCTGCCCTCTCTAACCATCAGGCTGCCAAGAAGCAGGAATCTGTCTCCTCAAGAACAGAACTCCCCAAAGAACACTTGCACTTTTACATTTATTATTATGTCTTTATACACATGGGAGTGAGATACACATTTTTCGATTCTTCATATGTTTCGTATGAAGAATTGACAATAAACTTTTTTTAATTTGAATGTAGAAATTTTTGGCCATTGTCTTTGCTAAGCAACTTTTTTTAATTTTTTTTTTTATAAAACTTAAAGTAAGCGTTTTACTTCTTCGTGGTATTAACTGCTGACTCATAACATATTTAGATTGCTATGTTACATTTTCTTCAAAATTCACTGAAAACAACAAATTAACATTTTATACATTTCAGTATTGCTTTTGATGCTTTGCCTCCTCCCTGTTTAAACTGTAAGATTCTAGCTTGATCTGAAGGTTTTAGAGACACTGGAGGTGACTGCTGACACTGTCTCTTTGTTTCTGTGGGCCAAAGACTATGAGTTCTGCCTTGTCTGAGTTTAGCTGGAGAAAGTTGTTCTGCATCCACACACTGATCTGTTGGATGTGGTGGCAGAGTGAGTCCACTGGTCCATAGTCTCCTGCTGCAGTGAGACATAGATCTGAGTGTCGTCTGCGTAGTTGGGGTAGGACACATTATTGCTGCATATTAACTGGCCTTCTGGGGGCACGGTGGCGGCACGGTGGCTGAGTGGCTAGCACTCAGGCCTCACAGCAAGCAGGTTGCGGGTTCGATCCCCGGGTCGCCCGGGCCTTTCTGTGTGGAGTTTGCATGTTCTCCCCGTGTCTGGATGGGTTTCCTCCGGGCACTCCGGTTTCCCCCATCAACTCAAAAAACATGGTCGGAGGGACCGTTGGCGCCGCTTGGCTTGGCAGCCGCGCCTCCGTCAGTCTGCTCCAGGGCAACTGTGGCTACAACAGTAGCTTACCACCACCGGGTATGGAGTGAATGAAGAATGCTCTGTAAAATGCTGTGTAAAGCGCTTTGGGGACATGTGTCTGTGTAAAGCGCTATATAAATAAACCTTACCTTACCTTACCTCTTTTTGCTCTCCACGCTAAGTCACTCCCCCTTCAGAGCTCTATCACATTACAGTCGGTGTGCACTTCACTAATAAAACTCATCGCATCAGGTTTGTGAAGTTGTAGTGTATACAGTAGTTTTATATCCTAAGGGTTTAGGGCCCAGGAGAGATCGCTTATTTACTCAAACATCCATGGATGACATCTAATACCTCTTCAGGCAAGTTTTTGATGATGGAACAATATTGTAACATGATGAAAAGCTCGAAAAAGTTGGTTCCATAATATCCTCTACTTAAATATAATTACGTTTAATATATTTTAGTGAAATGAGTCTAACCTGTCGTGCGCCCTTTAATGTGTTTAATTTGAACTAGTGGATCTAAGCTGCCCATAGAGAATGAATGTGGGAGTGTGAATGATCTTTCTAATGTTGTTGAGGTCTATGTAATCGTAGCTATTTACAACTTTGCACTGGGCACTTCTGTACACCCACTGGTATACTGTTTAAATGTTATTTCCACTAACTATCAAAAGGGAGTTGGCGTGTTGATATGAAGTAGCCTAAAGTAATTCATTAAAATGCATTTTGGATTTTTGCATGTAGGTGTTTTCAGAAGGGTTTGTTTTGAAATCCAAGTGATATTTTTAATACAAAAGAGAGGCACAATCGGAGACCTTTTCAGTTGGAGGATGAGGTGCTAATGTTAATTTAGCAAACACAAAACAACAGATTATGCTCGGTTTGTGTTTGTCTAAAAACAGTGATTACAATGTCATAGAGATGCAAAGAATTGTTCTTGTGACATACAGTATGTGTGTGTGGAGGAGTTTCATCTTTAACCAGGGTCGGGCGAAGTGTAACAGTTTTCTTAGAGTTAGATCATTTCAATGGTATCACAGTTCATGTTTTTAGTGCATTTATAGTCTTTAAAAGGAAACCAAAGTTATCATGTGTTTCTTAAAGTTTACTCTTCTCTGTGATTGGTTACATCCACCTGTCACTCAGATTCTGGCATTTGGGTCGCATTTGGGATGCGATCCAGACGATCCGGCTCCACCAGTCATGGCTTCGGACTTTCCTCCACTGCTCTTTGGATTTACAAGTGGGATGTGGGAGTGGGCTGAGGTGTCGCAGCCGTTAACTCAGTTTGTCTTCTTCCTCCTTCTCCGACCCTCTTCCCTTCTCCTCCTCAGCTCACAGACGTAAAGTGTGAGGAGAGAATTCTTCAGCTGCTGCTTCATTATCATCGAAACGACTGTGAAAAAGTTTGGATTGTGTTTGTGTCTGTGGCGTAACGACAAACCGAGATGACAGAAAAGTCGGTAGCAGCTGAAGTGTGAGTTTTCTTCCCAAGGACGTAAATACGTTCGTGTCTCGTGTCCAATCAAAACCCTTCCCCACCCCCAGACGTTGAGTGGAATTAAATAAAGGTGATTTAATGTGTTTTCCATGTAAACCTCAATTCCATGTAAACCTCAATATTTTAATTCAGAACTACTGAATTCAAAACAATTAATTTGGAAGCTTTCAAAATGTGTCATGCACCGCACTGTATTGCGTCAGGTCCCGTGGGGGTGCAGCGCTCTACCCTGGTTTAGTCCTGGTTTAGTCCCGGGTTTAGTCCTGGTTTAGGCCCTGGTTTAGTCCTGGTTTAGTCCCGGGTTTAGGCCCAGGTTTAGTTCTGGTTTAGTCCTAGTTTTGTCCCTGGTTCAGTTCTGGTTTAGTCCCTGGTTCAGTCCTGGTTTAGACCTGGTTTAGTCCTAATTCAGTCCTGGTTCAGTTTTGGTTTAGTCCCTGGTTCAGTCCTGGATTAGTCCCTGGTTCAGTCCTGGTTTAGTCCTGGTTTAGTCCTAATTCACTCCTGGTTCAGTTCTGGTTTAGTCCCAGGTTCTGAACTTTGTACAATCGACATGAGTTCAACTTTCAAGTTCAAAATGGACAACTAAGAGACCACACAGACTTCTTCTATTATCGAAACTATTGCAGTACACAAGATACAAGCCCAATATCTGAGACACCGCCCTCCATTTTGTTTCCTACTTTATAATCGTATTGTCCTTTTATTGTCCCAAACATGCTGCCAGTCTGCGGTCCATGGAGCGTGCACACGGAGACGGATATTTCGGCTCCAAAATAAGTGCCGTTCGGGGAGGCATACGTCAGGAGTACAGGGCTTTACGGTGATCTATACTCCAACAAAAGCTTTTAAGATCCGCATTAGCTACTGTCCCACAGCCATCCCAGTGTCTGCTGCAGGGGGAGGAGGCCATTTACCAACACTGTCATCTCAATAGGAGCCCGGGGTTATGAGTGAACGGCCATGGAGCTGTTGTGTCTGTGAAAAGAGGAAGATATTAACAGATGAATGAGGAGGAAAATAATGCAAGACCTGAAAAAAGAGGGGTTTGTGTGAAAGAACTTTACTTTTTATTCAGGACATGGTAGAATATTGAAAACGGCAGACTCCTTATCTTAGTTTCTGAGCTAATTGGAAGCTTATCTAAAGTGATCAGACGATCGCTCGATAACATCTCAAGCTGCATCTCAACTTGAAACAAAAAACTTGTTAAAACTTTTCTGACGGCAATGTCATTGTTTTGTCTGGATTGCCATAGCAATAAAACTATTCAAAATAAATTGTTATTTTTCATCAAACGTCACCTATAAACAGGAAGCTGAAACTGATGAGAACTTCACCAAACTACTTTTAATTTCTGAATGCGAGCAGATCACCCTTTGATGGCATGGTGATTGTTTTGCACTGAATGTTCCACAGTATGGTATTACATTTATTAATCTCCATGGAAACAAGCAGATGATGCCCTGTTAAATGTCAGATCTGGTTGATCTTACTATGTAATTTTTCTGATGGAGATGTTATTGTTTCTCCTGGATTGGTCCATGATGTGGCATTAATACAGATGTTTGTTCATTGCAGAAGAATACCTGTGAAAATGCATGATAGCAGGGTTTCTCTCCACAGATCTGACCTGGCCTAGTAGAGTCAACCAACTTGTCTTTCCCTGCCTTCTGTTGAATGTCAGTACTCGATAAATCCATATGTAAATGCGTTCCATTGCAACAGTCAGGGAAAATATGGATGCCCGAGAAAGTTTAATGTCCAACCAACCAAACTAGCCTGAGTTTGTGTTTCAGAACCCCGATTTGATGGGCCTTCTATTACATTATCAAGGTCGGTTTTCCCTGAATCCCAAACACAAAAGAATGCAGCGTTCATTTGCCTTGGACCCAGAACACACACTTCTCTCACTGCTGAATCTCACTAAGTTCAGCTTGGTGTGATTGACAGGTGAATTATTCCCTAATCCACCGTCCATATCTAATCAATATGACTGCTTATGAGAAAAAAGAAAGGAAAAAGTATAACAAGATACTGAAAAACATTGTGGATTTCTGCAGAATCATTGAGTGAAGCAATACTGGGTAGAGTTGCCAAGCTTCAGCAACCAAACCTGACCTTAGGAGATAAATAAAGTTGTTTGATTGATTGATGTTTGATTAAATTTCATGGCAATATAGGTATAAGATGATGAATTATCTTGACATCTTGACACCTAGTCTGTATAATAGACATAGCTAACCCACCAGCCACCATGTTCCAACTAGGAATTGAGCATCGGAGTGCTTTCTGGTCCTTCAACTCTGTCTCCAGCTGACTTTACGTTGAAAAATGGTCGTATTAACCCGCTCTATGTGATCCTGGTGTTTTTACACTGCTATTTTGTCCTTACATTTACTATTTTATCCTAACTGCTGGTCTCGTGAGCTTCATTTGACTGGAGCCGAATGCTATGGGTGACATCTCATGCCCTTAGTCCACGTCTTTATACTGTCTATGGCAGGGGTCTCCAACCTGTAGCTCGGGTGCTACCAGTAGCTCTCCACCCCCTTCCAAGTAGCTCGCCAATGGATTTCGGAATTATATCATTGTGCTGAATAACAAAAATGTGGTTAATTACATGCTTATTACCACTGTACATGTATTATTCTGAAGCCTAACTTTGTGCAATAATAAATGGACAATGGTTTATGTTTTATAGGCATCTAACTGTTCCCCAAGGTTTGCCCTCTTTCTTATAATCATCTCAATTTCTTGCGGCCGCTAAAATGAATAGCTCTCTAATATTTTGGTTTTCTAAAGGTAGCTCACAGGATGAACAAGGTCTATGGTTTCAACTGTAACTTCCCACTATTTCAATCTTGAGTATTCTGTTTTGCCTCTTATGTCCTGTCTGTCCTCTCTTTTTCCTCATCTTCTCTCCTGTGTCTCTCCCTCTCTTCTTTCTCTCTATCACTCCCTTGTCATTCGTCTCCTTCTCTTCTCTCTCTCCCCTCTCCTCCTCTGAGTGTGAAGTTGAACATCTGTGCACAGCTGTTGTGGAGGTGTTCTATTTGAGTCCTGTTATTCTCTGTCCTGTATGTAACCATCCAGCTGCCTCTGTCCCCCTCCACCCGGTAAACACCAGAGACAACCACAGTCTCTCTAAATAACACGCACAACAGGCTAATGGGAGCTTTTCACTCACTGCTGAAATTTGACCTTCCGGGCCACCGTACAGAGCCTTATAACAGGATTTATACTTACACACAGATCATATCAAAACTGGGACTAAACCTATTCCAAAACCAGACGACTACGTGACCAAACTCACATCTTTTACTATTTGTGAAGCGTTCTGGATTCCAAATCACAGCACTTACTTATTGCAGTGTTATAAATTTGCATTTTATCTGCAGATTATGAAATAAGACACAGCACATGGCAGTAAGAGAGGAAAGGCGCTGGTTTGTGGAGGTCTTAGTGAGTTTAGCGAGAGACCAGAGTTTCCCCGCACGGACAGAAGCAAAGAGAAGGTGGTGTTCTGCCAAGTGGAAGAACAGAGCTTTCGCCGCTTCTGCTGTAGCTCTGTGCCTCTCGTCACAGTTTACAGCAGTGTTTCTGTGGGTCACAGAGCAGAGACATGCCTATACTCACCAAACAAGTGCAAAATGACTCAGTTTTCAGACCGTGCTGATTCCATAAACTCCGCTTGAGGAGCGGTGTCGAGGTCAGGTGCATGTCCAGTGTGTGCAGATTGAGCATCCGGTGTGTGCAGAGTGTCCGGTGTGCGTATGTGCCCAGTGTGTGCAGAGATGACAATTTTGCTGCACATCAAAGTGTCAGGTATCCTTTGGCCTTTATTTTCCATGAAGTTCCTTGTTTTTTTTATAGTATTTATTTCGTTCAGTGTGATGAAAATATAGCACAGTTGTCATAGCAAGTAACAATTCAAATAAATACTGTAACTTGTAAATGGTGAAATGTCATTAAGGCCCCGTTTACATGCCATAACTACGCCAAGCTTCTATGGGGCCAGTGTAGGAAGAAGGAAAACGCTCTGCAACCAATCAGAATCCTCATTTCGACCACAACAAGTTGCCATGGCGCCCCCCGAGGCGAACGTGTTGTTGTTTGCAAGCTCCGCGCCGAGATGCTGTTTTCTTCATTTTTTTTGTGTTTTCTGCATCTTATTTCTTGCTCTGGACGTAGTGCACAAATGCCATGCACTGCAGATGTACAGCAGACAGACATTACTGGACATTGCCAATTCAAACTACTTTAATTTTGAGGGGGTCATTCCGCCGGACCTGGAGCCCTATGTTCACCACCACCCCCAGGAAGGCCCCGAACCGACCTTGAGTGAGTGTGTGGACACGAGGAGTGTGCACTGCAGACAGAGACGCAAGTGAGGCAGGAGAGGCAGACTCCATGCTAGGCTAAAGGCTCGCGCTAGCCGACCACTGCTACCCAGCCTCCTACTAGCGAACATGCGGTCTCTGGAGAACAAACTGGACGAGTTGCACAATTACTGACTATTGCACATTTTTCTATTTGCCTGTTGACTGTTGTGTGTATACTTGTGTGCATCCGGTGTGGGCAGCAAAGTAAGAATTTCATTGTACAGGGAAATGTGTTTCTTTACTGTACATATGACAATAAAGCTTTGAATCTTGAACCAATAGAGTCTCTTCCTATTCCTTTCTAAACAACAAACATGGCTCCAGGTTCATTTGTCTGGACAGATAGCAAAGTTGAATTGACAGGAGACCGCAGGACGGTCATTTCACCCTTGATGTGAGGACGCAGCAAGTCGGAGAGTAACAGCAGTGATGACCGCCACATTCTAAAATTTTCACGCCACTCCTCCGGGACAACCACTTCATTTTCAAAATGATCCCACCAGACAGCGATCCACCTGGGTCGGACCCAAAAATCGATGGCGACTGGGTCTTCGGGTCGTAAGGAGAAGAGGGAATATTGCTGAGCTCCAATCCCTAATTCGTCTCTCTTCATCGATATGATCCATCAGCTGTGTGTGCAAATGCAAACATATGACAAGTGTTTGCACCAGAAGTAATGCGACTGCTGCTCTGAACGCTTCCATGATCATCAACATAGAAAAATTGGTCGCACTTTGGCGTTTCAACTGCCTAAAACGCCGTAAATATACATATACGTGTAAACGGGGCCTAAATATTGCTTATCGACCTTATTCTGCCCCACTCACTTTTGTCTTTAAACGTTCCTACTGGAATCCCGTTCATGTGAGTGGAGAATTCGGGAAACGTTTTGCAGCTTAAACATGACATGAAGTCAGTTCATTTGTGTAAAATATTCTTCATGTGACCAACAAGTCTGACTGCACTGATTCTCTGGAGACTTATCATCTGTCTCAAATTTACTTGCTGTAAAGATTGGAAGCCCCAAACAAAATAATCCAACCCAAATGATGATGGCAGCGCCCAACTTCCAGAATAAGAGAGATTTTCCTCAAACTATTTTCAATGACAGTATGCCAGCAGAAACAGGCCTATCACACTTTAATGGCGTAGTGATGTTAATGCTTTGCCCTGAATATTTTACTGTATGGCATTAAACTTTATTTATCTCCATGGAAACAAGCAGACCAGGCCTAGTCAGATCTGTGGAGAGACTAGACTATGTAAAAATATATGTATTTTATAACCATAAAAACCCCTATAATTTGACACATGCAGAAGTAATTTAATAATGCAATACAAGAAGCCATACAGCTCTGAGTTCTGTGCTTTCCTCAAATGACATTAGAGAGATCAAATGGTTGAACTGATGCAACACCCAGAACAGTAATTCTAATACCGTGATAAAAGAGATTCATAAAAACATAAACTCTATTAAATATTGATCCAACAGAAATGTTCAACAGATTTACCCACAAGCGAGACCAGAGTTCAAGTTGGAACAAAGCTTTATAATATAGACATAGGCAGGGTGTATTTGTGAATTTCATCGACATTATTTAATTTTGCCCTAAGGTACGAAGCAAAAATGTTCAAATCAAACCCTGCATTTACTGATCAACTGTGCAGCTGTTTTATTCACATGATGACTGTGAATTATTTTCTTGTGTTAATATTAAGGAATGATTGAAGGAAACACATGGGTGCTTTGATTCTATTTTAACTTGAACATATGGACCCTATGACAAATGGAGTTTAACCTGTTGACCTTGTGACACTTGAAGTGGGCTATTTAAAGAAGTGAGATGGCTCTGTAAAGACTTGTGTGTTATCTTATATGGTGAGCTAGAAGCTTAACATATGGGATCTATACATAGACAACAAGGATAGAATAGCAGCTGCATGCATCAACAGGTGGGATAATGTTTGAGTTTAACTATAAAAGAGGTCTCGCAGAAGGAGGCCCTTCAGAGACGAGGAGGGAAGACCCACCATAAAGGCCTGTATTCTGTTGTAGCCCGAATAAAGATCTTTTTGAAACTGTTCCACGCCTTCTACGTTTTTGTTCTGAGGTGCCTCAAAGAACCAGAAGCTTACATGACAAAGTTGTTGATGTATGCATAATTAGGATAAGTTCTTCTCTTAAACAGTAAACACTCTGTTCCACCTTGTGATGTCATGTGGTAATACAGGAAGTGCTCCACTGTGTTTTAAACTCCAGCCACCTTCACTCAAATCATTTGAATAATTTCAGACCTGGAATTGTCAGTCTCTATTGAACTAAAGGTAAAAGGAGTTGTTCACTTAAAAACTATCGTTTCATGACATCACAAGGTGGAACAGAGCATTTTGAGCTTTGGAGATGTTGACAGATTTATGATAAAGGGTTCGGCTGCATTTGTTTATCCATCTGTCTCCTACTTGGATCTCAGATATGACGTCACATCCGAGCTTTAACCGTTTTATTATGTTTTGTGTGTTCGACTTAGAGAAAAACATGGACTGTAACCCGAAAGTTGTTGTTGCTTTAGCACTGTCCGAGTACCAGGTGCTCCTAAATAAGTCTGTGCTTCAACTACACGACCTCAAGGAAGGATTCAGTATAAACAGTATAATTCAGTATATTAGTGAAGTGAAAGTATTGATCTTAAATTAGTTTGGCATGTTAGCGAGAAGGAAATGGGCGAAAAACATGCGCGACACTGACGACCATACCCATAGGCAGTGATACGGATGCAGTAAGGTATTGCAGTAAAACTACCATACCCACTGGCAGTGATACGGACGCAGTATGGTACTGCAGTAATACTACCATAACCATAAGTAGTGATGCAGGTGCAGTAAGGTATTGCAGTAATACGAGTGACTGAAATTGTCATTTAAACCACCAAAGCGTCCAAACACAATGAAAACAGTTCATGCAAGTGACACTGGGTGCAGCCCTCTTGGATTATGTCTTGGAAACTTTGCTTGGTCTCCTCTGAGCTCTTCCAAGTTCCGAGTTCCATCGTCCAAGGAAAAGGGGAGTGTCAGTGCGTGTCCCTAGGCAATGTACTCAGACCTCCGAATCAGTCAGACAGCGCTTTTCCACCTTCAAGACACTTAAAGCACTTTATAACAAGAAACCTTTCACCCATTCACACACACATTCACACACCAGTGTACGCAGCCACTGGAGCATGGCGAGTTAAGTGTCTTGCCCAAGGACACTGGATAGATCCACATTACGGTAGCAGAGTTCATTTTGTCTTTGTCATTTGGGACGTTTCCAAATCTTCTGCATATCAATGATTGAGAAAATAAAATTGTAATGAAGTACTGAGCAGTGGGCATGTACCTGTGACAATGAAAACAGCGTTCAGTCAGGCCAGTGATGTCTTGAATACAGAAAAATAAAAGTTACTCAAATATGCTTCAATCATACAACTTCGAGCAGGCCTAAATATATGAGAAGTCCAAAATATATAAGATGGTTACGTGGTTTACATTATAAATCTCCATAAGGCTCCATGTTTTGAATGCATTTTTACAACAACACACAAAAGCAATGTAAGTACCCGCTACAGAAACATACACTGATATTAAACTCAACATATTTCACCTCTGCCATTCATGAAGAAATGAATAAACGAACATTGAATTGGACCTTGAATGCACCATTTCTCAAGTAGAATGTTTACCTACAAACCTCGGGGGAGTGGCTTGAATTTTTTCTCAGTCAGAACATGAGCCAGAGGTGAGTACTGTTCAAGATTGTATATATTCATTTATGCGCCCTGTTTGCATTGTAATCATTGAAATATGTAGTGTTATTTTTACTGTGGATACATGGTTAGGTTTCATACAGTGAGTACTTACGTTTTGAAGACAGTTTTCCCCATTCGAAACCTATATTTTCTTTTAAATTGTCGCTATGGCAACTATCCTAATTCTAATTCTAAATCGCTCTAAAACTCATGGTTAAACTTGTCAATGCAATCCTTTATTTATGTGGATATGTTGTGTCATTACGTTTTTTTCTCAAATTTTCTCTCTGTTTGCAAAAGACAGGTATATTTTTCATATTTTATACCTGTAAATATTGGTAGAGCAGCCAAAATTTGTACTTTACAAATACAAATCGCTGACCAATTCCCGTTTTCACCACCATTTACATCAGTGATACATGTTGGATTTGGCATCGTTGTGTAGTCATTTTGGTACACAAAAATCTGCTGCTCGTCACTGTGATGTGCAACTGCCAATCAGAGGTACTGTCTCTTTGTTGTGATGACGTTCACAGCGACACAAGCTCCCGCTGGACACTGTGGTTTCCTAACGTGGAAATCAGTGGACTTGTTTCTTGTATTAAAGGGGAACTCCGGCACATTTGAAGCTAAAGTCCATTGTTAGAGGTGGTTGAATACTGTCAGAAGCCAAAAAATGGCATAGATCAGTTTCAGCGGAGAGCTCGCTGCGGTAGTGAGCCTGTCAATGCAACAAGCTAGTGTAGTGATGGGACAAGTTCTTAGCTTCCATGTAAAACAGCAATTTGCACAGAAGAGGCTTAACACCACTTTCTAACCCATCTTACAACAATCACGAGTCTAACAAACAAAACGCTCTGCCTGGCTCACTCATTGGTGGTCTGGAAACGTTATAAAACAACCTTATTAGCAGCCTTAGCTTTAGCTTGTTGATTTCCCACTGCACATTGTGAAAGCCCAGAAGACTCGATTGCCGATGTTCTTCTCGTCCCATTTATTTACGACTGAATTATATTTTTTGGAAAACGCTAAAAAAATACACTTCCGAACCATTTTCTTTCAACAACTCTCAGTTTCTATTGTTCTTCACGTCAGTAGTTGATCTTCACTTGTTGCTTCCGGCGGCTATTAGCTGCTCGCCGCCGCTGGAGTTGGCAGTCGAGTCTTTTGGGCTTTTGCAATTTGCAGTGGGAAATCAACAAGGTAAAGCTAAGGCTGCATATAAAGTTATTTTATAATGTTTCCAGCTCACTAATGAGGGAGCTAGGCAGAGCGTTTTGCTTGTTTGACTCGTGGCTGTTGTAAGATGGGTTAAAAAGTGGTGTTAAGCCTCTTCTGTGCAAATTGGCATTTTACGTGGAAGCTAAGAGCTTGCCCCATCACTATGCTAGCTTGTTACCTTAACAGGCTCACTACCACGGTGAGATCTCTGCCGAGGCAACACTGATCTGTGCCGTTTTTTGGCTTCAACCACCTTGAGCAATGGACTTTAACTTCAAATGTGCTGGAGTTCCCCATTAAATTGTTGATCAATATAGAAATTTAAAATGTCCAAATGGTAACATCCACAGATTTTATAGATTATAACTACATAACAGACACAAGAACAATATGTTTTCTTTAATTTCTGAGAATTCCCAAAATCATTCCACTCTTGTAACTTTCTGTCCTGTCTCTAGGTCCAGTATGAGCAGAATGGGCAACCGTGAACACAGTTCCGAGTCACCCTCTACCTCCCCAGAGAAGGACTGGGTCTCCAGCCAACTTCGGAAGAGACCTGCCTCTATTCAACTGGAGCAACCACGCACCAAATCCTTACCAAAGGAACCTGGAGACCCGCCAAAATCACCCAAACACCGAGATCGTCCTCTATGCAAGGCCAAATCCATACCAAAGCCCATACCCAACCAGACGATATCCAAAGTGGAGGACATGCTGGCATTTGGAACAGAGTTTTTACCAGTTCATTGTAAAAGCTCCGTGAGTAAGGCTAAACCCGAGTCTAAACCAAAACCGGGCCTGTACTTCCTGCCAACTCTGGACCGTGTGCTGATGATGCTCCTACAGGACGCTCAGAGGTACTGCAAGTCCCAGAAATATGCGGATGCGATCAGATGTCTCCACTTCGCTCTGCAGGTGGGTAGTGCTGATTTAGCCCTTCCATTTTAATCAGACCATGTGTTTATCAAAGTGAGGCATGTGCATTTTACCTCATTTTTATCTAATTTATCCTGCTGTGTAACATTTAACCCAATTAACAGACTAAAATGCATTTGACTGTTTTATTTTTTTATTTTTTTTTTAACAGCAAGTGATACAACATTTACAAAGTGATATTGTTTGGAAATGTGGGAGTAAAATTAAGTTCAATTGCACAATTGAAAGTCCCACTGCGTACAGATGGGTCTGGAAAAACCTCCAACCACAGCCACTAATTTGTATCACGCGTTTCTCAAATGCAGAAAATGTTTCCTCTTGAAAATTATCGCAACATTCAGACCTAAATATATAACTTCTTTTACCTGAGATAAATAAGAGTTTAGTGTTTCGACTTGTTGATTCTGTAGAAATCTACGATGTGTCTTAGTCCTTTTTCCATCTTTTTTACATGTTGGCAGCCATGTTTGCTTTTGATGCAACAAGACGATGCATCTCTGATTGGTTAATCTACTTGTCAATCATGCACTCTGAAATTGGTTCAGCTCAACATTAAACGGCTCAAACCCACCTGTCTTGGCATGTGGTTCTTGCTGGCCTGGTAACTACTGCGTAACATTAACCCAAATAAAACAATCAAACTGTCTTTTTTTCTGCTTTATCTCTGAACAGCAAATGATTCAAGATTTTCAAAGTTATATAGTTAGATGTGCAGGAGAGAAGGCTAAGACCTGTGAGCTAGGAGCAAGAAAGATAAGAGGAAGGAAGAAGAAAACACATTTTTTATGCTGAAAAATAGGCTACCTCTCTACAGATCTGACCTGTAACTGACCTTGAGACTAGAGCTCATAATTAAGAAGTAATCATCCATAGCTGTGCTAAAGGCGCCAGCATTGACCTGGCAGGTCGCTCAGACTGACCACTCCTCCTGTCGCCCGGTGCTCTCTGGAGGAGAGTGTCCCAGGTTGTTCCTTTTTCATGGCTCTGGATTTTGATGCTTCCGTCTGCAATGTGGTGGATTTTTATGTCCAAAAATGATATGGCTCCATCTTTCTACTCCTCGTCCGTGAATTGAATGTTGCTAGAACTGTCTCATGTGTTGAGTCTGTGAGTTCTTGTGTGTGTCCTTGCTGTATTTTTTTCCTTAAAGCCTTAAAAACCCATCTCTTTAAAAGCACATTTCATTAATTATCTTATTTCTTTTGCCTTTGTCTCTCCATGTAAAGCGTCTTTGAGTATCTTGAAAAGCACTATACAAGTGTTATGTATTATTAAAATGAATCCCAGAAGTTACAGTCCTTAAGAAGACAAAATGAACATCTTTGGTTTCATGTGATTAATGGGTTGTCTGTGCATTGTGTAGCTGTCGTCAGAGGGCCAGGTGCTGGAGGACATGCTGAGTGCAGACCCGGAGGAGCTGAACCTGGTGCTGGCTCACATCCACAGCCGTCTTGTGGAGGCCTTCCTCAAGAGCAAGAAGTTCAACAATGCCCTGGAGCACGCACACAGGTCAGCCAGACACATACTATACAAACAAACATAATTCAAATGGCGCATCTCCTTCATGACAAGTGTTATGACAGATACTGTAGCTGGAGCTTTTACTGTTCATGAAAGAAAGAAGGGTTTGCAAAGAAGTACACTGTCTTTACAAGGTCTTTATGGGCAGATTTTTCAGCTTTTAAAAAGGTCCTATATTATGCAAAATTGATTCTCTAAGATCGAAGCCATGTCACAATGTACAACCTCATAAAAAAATACCCAGAGTTGTGTTTTGTTTGAGTTTGTTTATATCTTACAAGCTCCAATAGCTCTGTTCCATCCAGCTACCATTTACCTTTAGTTCAGTAGAGATGGGCAATCCCAGGTCTGAAATTATCCAAGTGATTCTAGTGAAGGTGTATGGAGTTTTAAAACGCATTATAAACACATAGAAACAACATTATAATAAAAAGATCAGAAAACAGTGCAATATGGGACCCTTAAAAGTCAGAAAAAGAGTATCAAGTAAACAGAAGTGTTGGTCTACACCATCAAGCATTATACATTTTTGGCAGCTCCCGTTTTGGGCTGGGTCCATTGTTTTTGTTGCCACTACTTAAGCTACACTTTTTGTGCTAGTATTTGAACAACTTTTATAGTACATTCTATAATTTGGTGACACTGCCCAGTCTAGCCACCAAACATCAATACACTTCTTTGGTATGGGACAGTTTTTGATACAGTTTCCATGGGACATCTCAGGTGTGCTATCAGGTGTATGCTCCATCATCCTGGTCAATGCTTTTTGGTTATTTTATAAGCTTTTGTTTGTCTATTTGATGACTGAATTATTAGGCCCTGTTTACACGTACATGGATATTTTTAAAAAGGGATTTTCCTTCGTTTGTACCCATCTTTTACACGCAAATGGAGAATTCGCCTCTGAAAACGAATTTTTCTAAAAACTCCGGCTAAAGTGGAGATTTTGGAAAACTACGGTTTCATGTTTGCGTGTAAAGTGACATAAACGGCGTTTTAGGCAGCTGACACACCAAAGTGCAACCAGTGTTCACGTTTTTTCTGTGGTGATGATCATGGAAGCGTTCAGAGCAGCAGTCGCATTACTTCTGCTGCAAACACTTGTCGTGTTTGCATTTGCACACACAGCTGATGGATCATACCGATGAAGAGAGATGAATGAGACTCGGAGCTCAGCAATTTTCTCTCTTCTGCTTACGACTCAACGACCCAGTCGCCGTCACCTCCAACGTCACCGTTTTTGGGTCCGACCTGGGCGGACCGCTGTCTGGTGGGATCATTTTGAAAATAAAGTGGTTGTCCCGGAGGAGTGGCGTGAAAATTTTAGGATGTGGCGGTCATCACTGCTGTTACTCCCTCACATCGAGGGGGAGATGACCGTCATCGCTCGTATTTATGCGAGTTCATGTAAACAAAAACTTTTTTGAAAATTATGCTGTGTGCATGGTGTTATTTCGAAAAACGGAGCGAGAGAAATATTTGTTTTTAAAAATATTCGTGTGCGTGTAAACGGGGCCTCAATCTGATTGTTTTGGGTGTCATGTGTTTTACAAGTTTCCAGTGACTGAGTTGGGCTTATTCTAAGTTTACACACTGGTGGTACTACTATTTTGTGTTGAAATTCTATTGTCTATTGTCTAAAGAAAGAATACTCTTATTATCATTGCTGTATTGAAATTGGTATTAAGCTTAACTTTCTTAGTTATTCTTTAGTATTGAGACAATGGTCGTCTTTAGATAAGAATGTGGTTACACTTCATAGTTGAGTTACAAATAGTTTTCCTAGCAAGTCCAGAATGATATCTCTCTGTCTTTTTGTACAGAGGGATATCAGTCACCTCCGTCCAACCGAGAACCAGGCTCAAACAGAAATGGGTGTGAAACAGAGGAGCTCATTGGTCACACAGCATTTTGATCTGAATGACATTTCTCTCATTTCAGATTAAGAGAGTTCAGTGCTTTGCTAATTGATTCTGCAGAAATCTGCAATGTTTTCAGGCCCGCGTGATATATTTTCCTTTCTTTTTTCCTTATAAGCAGTCATATTTATTTTGTTAGGGATATATAATGTGTGTCCCTGATTGGCTAATTCACCTGTCAATCAAGGCCATCTAAGGGAGATTCACTGGTGACCATACTCACTTTTTGGAAAGTACTGAAGAAGCGTGTATTCTGAATCCCAGGCTGCAAAAGGGTAGTTCACACATCTTTTAGTTTTGTTTTGTTCTTATTCTAAAGTCTCTTAGAGTCTCTCTATCTTGTCAGCGGAGAACATGACGGACCAGCGGCCATGAAACGTCTAGAGAAGTCTTTTGTAAAAGCCAATAGTTTGTTTACAGACTGTGGGGCTGCTTCGTGTGGTGCCGTATACAAAAGGCTGACGCCGGTGATGGATGAGATGTGAGGGCGAGTTTGACTGAGGTGAACCTGCTCCAGCTGCTCACATCTGTCATGTTCCTCCTCCAGGAAGCACCCCTCACAGCATCTGTCCCACTCAGGCATAGACACAGAATACTGCAAATGTGTACTCAAGGAAAAGTACAAGTTAAATTGCATCGCAAGTTACATCTTTGCAGTGACATCATACTGTGGGGTGGGTTCTGCATGTATGTCTATGGCAGAAAATTTTTAAGAAGCGTTCATGGTTCTGTTTAGGCATTTAATCTTTGAAAAAAAGCTGACAATGACGAACTGAAAAACGGTTAACAAGCTTGTGAGCGTAATGTTCTTTGAGAGGAACTTGTTTAACTTCATTGGGCTACTTAAAGGGATAGTTTGGTTTTTTTGACATGAATCTGTATGGTGTCCCTGTCACCAGCGTCGTGCATCAACACTGACTTACCTCCCGACAGCGTCCGGTGAGCCGTTCTTCCCCGGTTTCGATGCTGATGAAAGTAGACTGGCAAATTGGCTGGGGTCACGAAAATAAAGTGTTTTTCTTCTCAAAACAATGTGTTCAAAAGAGTGATACATTTGCATCACAAAACGTGAACAAAAAAAAGACAGACCTTATAATCGCTTGGTACTATTTTATCTCCACACATATCACTCCGTTGTGTCACCAGGTGGTGCCGCACCTGTTTCACTGTTTACTGCTCGGAAAGTTCACGACAACATATGACTATGACATCGACGATGAAAACATGGCCTTTAGCACAAAGCCAAGGGCAGATCTTTTTGAACCTGAATATCCTGATGCCCAAATTCACCAGATGGAGTTCGAACAGGCAGAGACAGAGGAGGGACAGAGTGGGACAAGCTGAAGCTGGATTTTTGTTGTTACATCCTGGATAATCACAAGTCCGCACCATAGGCCACACCATTTTTATACACATTCTTATATAGCTTATACAATCTTATATACTTATCGTTGTAGCTCTCACGTTAGCTCTTTCGTGTCACAGCGGTCAAAAGTCTGAGCACTACTGAAAAGTGTTGGATTTGTGCGCGGCTGTCACCTGGCGGCATAGACTAGCAGCAGCGCACAGTGATATGAGTGGAGAGAAAATAGTACCAAGCAATTTGGAGGTCTGACTTTTTTCTGTTCATGTTTTGTGATGCGAATGCATCACTCTTTTGAACACATATTGTTTTGAGAAGAAAAACACTTTTTCACCGGACGCTATCGGGAGGTAAGTCAGTGTTGATGTACGACACTGCTGCCGGGAAACCAGGCCATAGATATTCAGGTCAGAAATCCCGAACTGTCCCTTTAAAGTGCATATGACAATTTAGACTAATCATTACAATCACAATAATACTGAAAACAAAACTGTTTTCAACACCCCCGGTAACCTATTGAATATTTTATAAATTCAGTCTTTTGTTATATAGTTATTCTATATTAGACCATGAATAGTGATCTGAAATTGAAATCGTATTTATTATTGTATTGTATTATGTAAAAAGTGAAGGAAATTGAATGAAATTGAATTGTTTTCCACCTCTATTCTTGTCCACAAGACAAAACACACTTGCAGACTATTGAGACATATGAAATACTCAACATGTAATGGGAATGAATATGCATGGGTCCAAATGTTATGTCTTTTGAATGAGGAAAGGTCTTCACAAAGATCTTCAAATCAGAAAGGAAGAGTTTGTCTGAAACCTATCAACAGATCTGTGCCACAAAGACAGCACTGGATGAATTCTAAGATCTGGAGCAGATATGTAACAAAAAAGTTGTCAAAAGTATCGAAGATCAGATATCGATACTACTTATTTGAGCAGGTATCGATATCAAATTCATGAATAGCTTGAGCTGTATCGGAACAAGTATAAGAGCACAGAGGCTAGTATACACCCATGGTTCACTGTGGACCCTACCTGGACCACTGAGGGAGTACACAGATGGTAATATAAAAAAATACTACGTTTATGAAAATCATATTCTATTGTCTAAAGAAAGAGTGTTTTTAATTAGCACAGCAGCATCGGAATCAGTATTGAGTATCGAGTTTGAAATTTGAGTATCGTGACACTAACACTAACACTAATAAATACATAGTTCCATTTTGTTTCTTGTTGGTTGTTTCCTAAAGGATTCCATTAGTAGGGTTGTAAAAATTAATTAAAACCAGACACTTATCGATACAAAAATCTGTCTCCATGGAGAATGTTTTGTTTTTTACTTTTTGCCTCCATTAAATTCATTGTATTTTTCCCCTTTTCTCCTTTTTTGGGGAAGAAATAAAAATGCCTGTAATTGAATGAATGTGTTGAAAATATAAATGAGTTTAATGTCCCACTGAGGAAAATTCCAGGAAATTTCACCTCTGCCTCTCAAACAGGTAGCGGAAAATTACACAGTGCACCTTTAAAGTTACCTTAAAGTAGAACTAAACACTACATTCTTGTTTTTTATGGTCTCCCTACTGTTCCTACTCCATTTTAGCCATTTTAAAGTACATTTGCAGCTTTGTCTTTTAAAAGAGTGAAAAACGGTGTGTGTGTGCTGCCTCTGGTGGCCACTGCGGATTCAAGTATTATGTAAGATCACGCAAACGTGCCCTGATTAAAGTAATATAGTATTAAAAATTCCATACCTGGAGTTGTGTTTTGTTTCATTCACACATGTTTGAGCAGTGTTGGGTGTAACATAAGTACTTTTTTCGGGTAAAAATGATGTAATAATATAACACGCTAAAATTGGTAAAGAAACGTAGTTCCTTTTTCAGTTCAGCACGTTACTTATCTGTGTATGCGGGCTGCTGATACCCGCCCTGACGGCGGCTCTGAGGACAGTCTGCCCCGATTGACAGTCGCTCCGGGAGCAGGGGGCCCCATCTTCAAGAAGGTGCAGCGGGCACTGATCCCATGGCGGAGGAGGACCTGTAAAGCTCGCAGCCACCTTCACCTCGAGCATTTCCTGGCCAACCCAGTGCCAGTTGCAGTACACCACCTTGGAGAAGGTGCGCTCGGCTCCCCACCCGGGGAGAGGTCCCTCGAGGCCGATCCTCCTGCACCAAGCAGCTGTACTTTGCTCGCTGAGTCGAATCCCCTGGGGAGACTATGCAGATCCCACCCATTTACTGCTTAATGATTTCATGAACTCTCTCTTCAAAGTTCTTTCAACGTTCCCTTACGGTACTGGTCAACTATCAGTTCACCACCAAAAAGTTACCAAAGTAACGAGAAATGTAAAAAGTTACTTTCCATAGAGGGTAATTAAGTAAAGTAAGGGATTACTTTTTAAAGAAGTAATGAGTAACGAGCAAACACTATTTTTTTTAATAACTTCCCCAACACTGTGTTTGAGTAATCCTTAATTATTAGTCTCTCTTCATCATCAAAGCTCAAAATGCTCTGTTCCATCTTGTGATGTCATTAACTGGTAGTTTTCAAGTGAACAATTACCTTTTACTTTCTGTGAAGGTGTGTGGGGTTTTAAAAACACAGTGGAGTACATCTTGTATTACCACATGACATCGCAAGGTTTTTTGTTTGAGATAAGAACTCATGTGTGAATGAAACAAAGCACAAGTCCAGATCTGTTTGTGATGAGGAAACAGAATAACAGATCAGAAAATTGTGTAATGTGGGTTCTTTAAATGCAGGTGTTTCTGATGCTGGGGCAGAGTTTGAGGTGTGGTGCCTGTTAGACCAATCACAATTGTCCTCATATCCCCGCCCCTTCTCCACTCTCGTTGTAATATTTAAGTACTGCCTAAGTTAGCAGCTCTATTTGAAATGTGGTTGTGGGCGGATTTTAGGTGTTAAGTCCCACTTTAAAAACTCTGAAAAAATAGCACTTTAACTCAAGACGTCTCTCAATTTTTGATTTACAACCCTATTCCACAATAAAGACCATTATAAATAAACTTCCATTTAAATTTAACTGTTCAGACTGCCTTCCTTAAATCACTGCATTGAAGTAAATATGAGACTCAATATTTCTGCTGCATCTGCTAGTTTTTTCCTTCGTTTTTGGCAGTGCCTGTGCCCTGTAGCAGTCACTTTTGGAGAGCGCCACTTCACAGCGCTGTGCCTGTGAGTCGTGAGTTGATAAAGAGAGAGGAGAGAAGCTTTTGTTGTGGATTTACTGCCTTCGCTGCTGGGCTTTTTCTGACGGAAGAACACCATTATTGTGAGCTTACATTTCCATAATGTTGCAGGCTCTCTCCCCCTCCTCCCCTGCCAGAACCTGAGACCGGCTCATTCCTGTCCCAACGGAAATATCTTTTTAGCCAAACAATATTGAGGAGTGTCGTGAATGTGCAGTGGCAGAGAGTGAGGGGAGGGGCTGCTGAGGTTGGGATGAGGTGAGGTGGGGTCAAAAGCACATACAGAATTGCAAAGAAATTGTAACTTTTTGGCATCTAACATATTCCACCATTACATTGTCCAATCACAGTACAGTATTCTGAATACAACACTGTTACACTGAGTTGCATTATATTGTGCTGCCAAACCTGCCTGTCAAACCTGATCTCATCAGGTCTCAGAAGCTGAGCAGGGAAGGATCTGGTTAGTGGGATCGGAGGCCACTGGGAATATCAGGCCCCCAGTGGGATGCCAATGGCAAAAACTGCTGTTGTGTCCTTAGGCAACCCACTTTTCCTGGTATGACGTGTGTGTGTGTGTGTGTGTGTGTGTGTGTGTGTGTGTGTGTGTGTGTGTGTGTGTGAGTGTGTGGGGCTGATGTTGCAGTCTGTCAGTCTGCCCTCAGGCACGTGTGGCTACTACAGTAGTTTAACATAATCAAAAACAGCCTTAAGTTTGTTGTTTATGATTGATTTATCACTGATTAGAGAAGGAAACACATGCACATGTCAAAAGAGTTGTGAGTTATATTTTTTGAACTAATTCCATGCAGTTTGAATCCAAAATTTCATGATACATTATTTCAGAAAACTGTATTCTGAATACCAAAAATGAAAGAGCATAACTGTGCAGGAATATACAGTAGTTACTTCAAATGAGTATTCTGAATACTGGATTTTTGGATTTTTCCAAACACTCCTTGTTGGTCTTCGTGGAGATGTTATTGCTTTGCCAGGAATATATCGCATTAGACATCTTGTATGTATCCATAGATCTGACCTGTAACTCTTTCTGTTCTCAACTGTTTGTGCACATGAGATTATAGTTTAATGCCATAGAGTGGAACATTCCATGCCAAGCAATAACATATCCAGGGAGACTAGAAGGTTGTGGACCCTCTGAAAGTTACCTAGTATACCTTTAAATTGCCTATATGCATTTTGAAATTGTGGTGAAAAACAGCTCAGAATTCTATTGTAGAATTTGCCTTTTTAATAAAGGCTACTACTGTTTTAATTGGGTCTATCAACAACAGCACAAAGGACCACATCTTATGTATCAAATGAAATATTAAGTGGAATGAGTTTTCCAAAATATCTTGGTTAATAATGGTTAATTGTTAAATAATAAATACATTAAATAAGACATCCATTTGTTATGGCCCCCTTAAGCATCCCAGGTAAAGCAGTCAGGGCAAGGTCACATCTAGGGATTTAGAATAGATTTCCCCAAAATCAGACTTTTAGTTGGAGCACGCTTTGTGAAAAATGATGTTTCAGAATAGCAAAAACACAAGAAATTTGCAAATTGAGAAACAGCTTATGTCCATATGTTCCACCCCTGACCAATTATAGTTATTTCATTTTCATTTTGTCTTATGGAAATGGATCTGAACTATTTGAAGTATAATAATAATAATTTGTAAAGACTCTAACTGATTTTTGTTATCATAAAAATGTGAAAAACTGAAATATAAGAACTCAACTGCGAGTTATTCCCCTTATCCATTCAAAGCACCCTAATTATTTACCAGAATGAGTTTAGAAGCACTTTTCACAGCCTCCAGAGGCCAGAGAGTTGCTGTAACAGTAACGCTGAAAAAAACTACGGTAAATTGCCACATTTTTCTACATTTTTCTACAGCGCTTTTCCATCTTCAAGGCACTCAAAGCGTTTTACATCAAGGACCCAGTCATCCATTCACACACACATTCACACGTCATTGTACACAGACACTGGGGGCTTTGAGTGGTTGTAATTTGTATTATATATTTTGTTTAATTGTCTTTTATTGTTGATTTGTTAATTTTTCTTCTTTTAATTTTCATTAAATCTAATTGTCTTGCCCGAGAACACAAAGACAGCATTGTGGGTTAGTGGGTCTGACCACTCGACCAGTGATATTTATGTGAACAGAGAGACGCATGCTAACCACATACTTCCTGATTCTCAGACAGTAAAAGGCTTTATAACTAGGTGCTGATAGTACACAGTAGTCGTATTTTGACCTCAAGAGCTGCTTCAAATACCTCAAATACATTGGGTACAGGGCCTGAAACTACACAATATAACTACTACTACTACTACTAGTACTATAAAGTGATAGTTTTCATATACTTTAATCCATGCATGTATTTTGTTATTGTTTATTAACGCAATTTCACATCGCAATTTCACATCGGTGATCTGTTTGTCCCTTCACACAAATGAACTGTGAAAAGTTTTTGGAGCTTTTGTCCACAAATTGAAAATAGTTTTGTGAGTTTTGTGTAGAAGATGGCTTTATTGTCTGCTATATCTGTCTGCTGCTTTTATCCACAACTATTCATCCTCAAATTGTGTGTTTCTCCTTTCGGAAAAAAAGTCAAACGAATCCTGTGAAATGCTAATGCAAGTCAAAGAGTGTAGCCAGAGGTACATTTTTATCTCCGTCAGCATTTGATACCAGAAAATTTCAAAATACTTTTCTGAAAATGGGGCGGTGAAAGATTCTGACCAAAATAGTCTAATAGGTGCAGGAAACTGTTGTCAACATATTCGAATTTCAAACTGGATATCAATACTAAGGAATAGACTTGATACTCAATACGATTTCATGATGGTAATTAAAAACGCTCTTTCTTTAGACATTAAATTTTAGTACTTTCTCTGGTGTTATAGATATCCGGCCAGGTTTGTTCCATAGTGGTCCATGGGTGTACACAAGACGAGATACAAGATTGGGTCCACGAGAACAAGACATGATGAGATTTTAACATAATTTCTAATATATATATATATATATAAAATCTTGGCGTAATATTTTTTTATTTATTGGATGCAATGTTTTTGTTTACATTCTATTACTGCTTTTTGGAACTGTAACCTTTTATTGTCCAATCCAAAAAATCTCCCAACACAATTTTTATCCTGTGTGCACAAGCTCTTGTGGCACGAGATCTTCCCCTAATACAACTCTATGTGCTCTTATTTTCTGGTACAGCTCAAAACTCAAAAGGTTCATTTCTGTCACAGGACAAAAATGAACCTTTTGAATGGGACTTTTTTAGTTTCGATACCTGCTCAAATGAGTATCTACTTTCAATACTCGTTTAAGTATCAATGGGAGTGATAGAGTGAATCTTGTTTGTAATGTAAGGACAGTGTACTGGTCAGCATATTAAATGTTTTGTTATTTGTAAAAAGTCAGACTCTGTGAAAGTCTGACTTCACCCTCAAGCGCGAACTTTCTCCTCCTGAGCTCCGCCCGTTCCTTTTTGACTCTCGGCGTTCAATAAAACGTCTCCATCACAAATTTTCGGCTCAACATTTCACGTGAAGAGTCAGTCAGGTTGTCTTTCTTTCTTTTTTCTTCTTCCTCACTGTGTGTGGATGAATATCTCCGAGTGTAACAACGTTTGAAGAGGAGAGAGAGCGGAAGGGAGAAAGTCCACACTGTGGTTTTAGGTCCTTATGCAGATTTTTTTAATGACGGTAATGAAACTGACACCGTTGCTACTTTTTGATACCGTGTTACCGTATTACCGCCCAAACCTATCATTTGGTGGTGTTAAACTACTATTGTAGCCACGGCTGCTCTGGGGTAGACAAACTGAAGCCAGTCTATGGGTTTGAGAATGCTTTAGGACCATTACCATAGCGATTACCAATTTAAAACTAAATATTATAGATTTTGAATATGGTAAATAGACCTCATGTAACAGGAAGCTGAAACCCATGAATAGATAAGGTGGGTGACGTGTCTTGCCAAAGGACAGAACTTGGTCCGAGTGGGAATCAAACCCCTAATGGTTTGGTGGATGAGTGCATTTTGAAAGGCATTCCAATAATGTATTTCATTTTTAAGTAAACATTAGCAAATCTTCTGAAATTTCCCCATTGTCGGACAAATAAAGGATATCTTATCTTATCTGAAAATAATCTAACTATAGGACAGCAGCAGTATCTCAGTTGTTACAGCGTTTGTCCACTGATCTGAAGGTTGGTGGTTCGAATCCCGCTCTCAACATAAACAAAAACAAAACATCATTGGTTGAGCGGTCACATCCACTGACCCTGTTGTTGTGTCCTTGGGCAAGACACTTAACCTACTTCGTCCTCAGTGTCTGCGCACACTGATGTATAAATATGTGTGTGAATGGGTGAGTGGTTCCTTGTTTGGAGGCCTTGAAAGTGGAAAAGTGACCATTTACCATTTAGGACTTTGCTGTGAGGCAGGAGAGTTTTACATACCATTTTAGGCTATACTTCTTAAATTTAAAACATTTTTGAAAATTCCTTCCTCCTGTGTTGAACTGAATCATCAGCGTAGCATTCACCCATGTTTGTGCCCCTCAGGAGTGTCCATCTGAACCCGTCTCACTTCCAGAACCACGTCCGTCAGGCTGCAGTCTACAGAGCTCTGGACCAGCTCTGGCTCGCTGCTAAGTACGTCTGTTGCATTTATGTTAAAGTTAAAATGATGGGTTAGACAACTTTTTGGCATTTTTCTGATGAAGGGTCTGCCAGCTGCTTGTCTCGATGAAGATGTTCTCACTTTGTCGGCACAATTTGGCATTCACGTTATTAAACATATCTCATTTCCAAGCAGGACACAACCAGGAGAGTGAGAAAAGCTCCTACGCACTAAAGAATCTTGTGCAAGGCATTTCAAACAAGACACAATACAACACATGTGACCGAATAAATGCTAGAGAGATATGTTTAATGCCACTGTGGAACACTCGAGGCAAAACAATAACATTGCTATGGAGACAAGCTGGTAGGCCCTCTACTGTAGATAGATAAATAAATAGATACTTTATTTACCCTGAAGGAAATTCATTTTTATTTTCATTTACATAGTGCACGTTTAACATTATCACATTATCTTCTCGAGTGTTACCATTTTTACACAACAGATGATTGATTTGCCAAATAAATATAACAAAATGTTTACTTATTTAACTATGTATGAAATGGGTTCCTTGCACATTCATTTTAGCCTGATTTATATGGATGAAATTCTGCTCTGTGTGGATAGAATTACTATAGCCTGTCAACTCAACTGAAATCAATATTTTGCAGTAACATCATGCTGTTGGTTTGTTTTTTTATATACGTATCTCTACGGTGGGATGTTCAGCAGTTACTATGGAGATGCAATGCAAACTTAAGGAAATAGATACAACAGATTGGCTGAAAATGAATTGATTTAAATAACACATTTTTAGAAGCCTCTGATTAATACTGTTTGTTTAATTTAAAACAGTTAAAAAGTGTTTAAAGATATCACTTTGACACACTATACTAATGAAGAAGCTTCTTTTTGAAATGTTTATTTGTTTGTTATTGTTGGTTTGAAATGAACAATCTAATGAAATGTTTGCAGTGGTTGATCAGTATGGTATAATTTAATTGTGTACAATGACTTAGGTCTGTAAAGTTGCTTGGTTAAGTCCTAATGAAAGACTAACAGGAAGTGAAAAATTAATTTGAATTTCTAATTTTGGATAAGGGGTGGGATTTAATATGTTTTTTACTTCTTCCCACTCCTTTTCGGGCATGTAAACAAATTTGATCGTCCTTTCAATTTTTTGTTTCTTGTATTTGGAGTTCGCATGTCTGCACACATGGTTTTTTTGTACTATGTGCTCGAAAAAATAAATCATTACCAACAGCACAAATCATCTTAACTGTTCTTCTTCTGGTTAAGTCAGTTCTTTCCAGTTAGACTGTGTAAAAACAAAGTCTTGAAGTCTAATTTGAGTAACAGAGCTTCAGACAGAGCACTGCCTACATTAGCATAACACTTTTTTTTTTATAACCTGCCATGTAACTAGTGTAAAACTATAATAATACAGATGAAGAAAACAAAAATGGAAATAAAAAACCCATCAAAATTTGAGTTATTGATTTGGTGGACTGGTAAATCTGGACGTCACGAAATAGGAGAAGGAACTTTATGAAAAGGAGAGGGGCCGAACTAAACCTTGAGGGACACCAGGAGTTACGGGAAGTACAAAAGACATCTGTATAAAGTCGGTAATAATGTTTTTATACATGTATGTCATTGAAAAACATTTTAGTTATCAGTTCGGTGGACCTTTAAAGCTGAACGTCACTGCCATGAGATAGGATAAAGTTTAACATGTATGAAAAGGAGGGGGGCCAAACTAAACCTTGAGGTACACCCGGGGCTAGGGAAGCTTTATGAGGCGTGTTTTGGGAGACTTGTTTTCTCGCTGATCCTGTTGTCGCTGTCTTAGAAGCATGCAAGGTTATGACATTTTTGCCAATAAATGGAAGTCATTGTACAAACATAATTACTTGCTAACAGACAGGAGTAGTAGGAATTTGTGAGAAAATTTGCGATTCTATCTACCGTTTCTTTGTGCAGTTATTTTGTATTACAAGCCCAAGGTGAACCGTGATTTAAAGTGCTGTAGAGCTACATTTGAGTCTCCTGGAATAATATGAAAACTAAATGACATATTCACTACATGTACACACATTAGTGGAGGTTGAAGTAGCAGGCCCATCCATCTCCATGGTTACATAGACTAATCATGTAGCTATGACATCTATAGTAGATTTACCTGTCCACCAAACTTATATCATATTGCAGGTTTTGTATGTTATTGCATTTGTATATCTGTGTTAAAGGTGTATGGTGTAACTTTTCTGGTGGAGAGTCCATCAAGTGCTTTTCTCCATGGAGATGTTATTGCTTTGCCTGGAATGTTTCACAGTATGGCATTAAACCATTCTATCTTCATGGAGACAAAATTAAACCATGTTACGGGTCAGATCTGTGGACAGGTGACAGGCTTTTCTAAGTATTTTTGAGCTGTAAAATCACTTGTAATTTAATAAACATAAGGTTGAGCTGTTTATTGTCGTACTGCGGAACATTCCAGATAGAGCAATGACATACTGTATCCATAGAAACAAGCAGGTGACGGACTCCCAATCAAAAAGTTACACAATGCTCCTTAAATTAGAGTCTGTTATTCATTTTATATAGATGTTAGCACATGTTAAACCCATAGAGTGGATAAAGAAGTGGACTAAGGGAATGTGACCTATAGCGCTCAGCTCCAGTCAAATGAAGCTCACTGAGGCTAGTGGTTACAGGGGCGATTTTGGAGCCGAGTTCTGTTTTAGAACACCAGGATCATGTAGACTGGTGAAAACTAAGAATATTCATAATTCTGTTGTTACTGAAACATAGTCTTATCTGTCAAACGTAAATCTGCATATCTGAATATATTTTATTTTTGCAAATATCATGCATAATTCTAAAGTATGTTTTTGTGAAAATGGGTGGTCTTAACTGTAAGGCAAAAAGACTAATCTCAATCAAATCAAAATCACAAAGGCTGCATTTTTTAAAGTACCGCAATTTCAGACAAAGTCTTATTTTGTATAAAAACTACTAACTTTGTAACATATTCTGAAATGTGACTCTTGTGTTAGTGTGTCAGGTCCTATTTCAATGTTTTCATCAATTCTTTACCAGTTTAAAATGTAAATTTCGAACCTACTGTTAAAGGTATAACTGAAAATTGACATCAAAAACAGACCTGGATTTGTGTTGTGTTTCATTCACACAGGTTTGAGTCATCCGTGATTATTAGTCTGTCTGCAAAGCTCTGAATGTTCTCTTCAACCTTGTTTTTATTGTTTTATTGTTTTGTTAGGATCCTTATCAGGTTCCTGTATAATGGCTGCTAATCTTCCTGCGGTCCTTTTAAAAATAATAATTACAGAACTTTTTTTTATTTTTTTTATTTTACAACCTTGAGAATAATAATGAAAGAAAATAAAAGTGAGTCTTCTTCAGTTTATATTGGTGCATTGTGTAACTTTTTTAGTTGGGGGTCTGTCGCCTCCTTGTTTCTATGGAGATGTCATTGCTCTTCCTGGATTGTTCCACAGTGTGACATTAAACAGATCTACATTACATTTATTCAGTTACAGTTGGTTTCATAGCTCAAAAATATTTGGAAAAACAGGCATTCTGACTGTGAGCGGGGTCGCCTCTTCACAGGTCTGACTTGTAACTTGGTATGATTTGGTCTCCATGAAGATAGAAAGGTTTAATGGTGTGAAACATTCCAGACAAAGCAAAGCATTTGCTCTGTAAATGCATTTTAATTATCCAATTCAATACAACTTTATTTGTATAGCACAATTTACATTATTTGTATAGCCATTTTACAAAGACTCCAGAGTGCCGCACAGAGTAGGCACAATATCAATTTACACATTAATTAAAATAAAGGATAAAGTAAATAAATAAGCAAGTCAATAAAAAAAGCTAAAAAAGGGAACAAATATATATATATATATACTAATACTAAATTCGTCTGTCGATTTTCTTCTGCCTTATCACGCTGGGTCGCGGGGGCAGCTGTTTGCTGCCCAGTTCTCTGCACACCTAACCCCCCTATGAACCCCTCTGCAGGTGGTGAGCCCACAGGAGGGTGGACGTCATGGTCCTTGATGTTAGTTCATAGGAGTGCTGGCATGTTTTGAGTTGATGGGGGAAACCGGAGCACCCGGAGGAAACCCCATCCAACTCCATACAGGAATACCCAGGTATCGAACCCGCAACCTTCTTGCTGTGAAGCATGAGCATTAGCCACTCAGCCACTGTGCCGTGGCAGGAACCAAGATGTGGGCTATCGCCTGCTTTGCTACACAGTGCCAGTACAGAGAGGAGATACTCAAGAGTTTCACAGACCAGCTGAGGAAGATCTCTAAAGATGCTGGGATGCCAATCCAGGGCCAGCCATGTTTCTGTAAATACGACCTGTATTATCACATGATATCAGAGTTTTCAGTTTAACAGAAGATCTCCTAAGAAAGCCGAAATAAGCAGGACTGGTGTGTTAAACATGTGTGGATGAAACAAAACACAACTCTAGATCTGTTTGTGATGAGGAAACAACATTATAACAGACCAGAAAATTGCATAATGTGGGTTCTTTAAAACTTAAATCATAAATATAATCGTAATTGCAATACTTACTTAATACAAACAAGAGCTCCGCCAGCGGGGCAAAATACGCCCGTACTACACCTAGGTGAGACGGTTGTCGAGTTAGAGCGCGGACAAGAAATTGTCCACAGACAGACGGACAGACGGACAGACAGACGGATGGATAATCAATAGGGAAATCTGGCTCTTGCAGTAGGAGTATGAGTATGACATCATCACATTCTAGAATCGGAATTCCACCAATCAGATTGCAGCAACAGAACTTAAAGACACTACAAAGCTTTGAAGTGTCCACAGACGGATGGACAGATGGACGGACGGACGGACGGACAGCGCCATACCATAATACGTCCCGTTTTATCACGGGCGTATAAAAAATCTACAAATTTTCCCCAAATCCTTTAACCCCACTTACCTGCTTCGCCCTCTCCTCCCTTCACATGCCCCACACCCCGTTTCTCCTGTTTGGGAACAAAGCTTCGATCGGCGCCCCCGTGAGGAACAGGGGGATTAAGTGGTCGATCTCCATTATCGGCATCTGTGGCCTTTGTGATTCTGCCCTGTGTGTGCACTTATGCTGAGTGAAGAGAGAGCCATGGTTGTGAGGACTGCATGGCCAATTGATTAGTTTGTCTTGGGTTAAAAAATATTGAAAACAACTCAGTGATGTACTGTATGAAAGCTGTATTTATCCACATACACCTGCTTGTTTCTATGGGGATGTCATTGCTCTGTCTGGAATGTTCCACAGTATGACATTAAACAGCTCTACTTTACATTTAGTCAATTAGAGGTGGATTTATAACTCAAAACAGGGATTCTGACTGTGAACGATGTTGCCTCTCCACAAATCTGACCGGTAACTTTTTTCTTCTGTCTGGTTTGGCCATACTGTGAAACATTCCAGACAAAGTAATCTCATGAACGACCCTCCAGAAACGTTACACAATGAACCTTTAAGTACTTTGAAAATATAAGGTTCTATTGGCCACATTTACATGATGTTTTTTAATAGTTTAGAATTAAAATATTCTCCTTTGAGTTTACATGGAAATAATAATTCCAAATTGAAGTTTACATACAGTAGAAAACACTCCACTGTCTGGGGGTCTGGAAGGGTTCTGATTGAACAATGACACGAACGTATTTACATCGACTGGAAGAAAACTCACACTTCAGCTGCTACCGGCTTTTCTGTCATCTCGGTTTGTCGTTACGCCGCGGACACAAACACCATCCAAACTTTTTTCGCAGTCATTCCAGCTGGAGCAGCTGGAGAATTCTAGAATTAATTTTAATTCTGAATAATCATTTTCATTAGGAATTAAGTCTTTACATGGTCTTTTTAATTAATTTTTATTCTGATACATTTCAATTATTTTTATTTCGAGTTAAAGCTCTCATGTAAACGTGACAATTGATACTTTGCAGTGACATCATGCTGGGGGTATTCTCACATATCTCAGTGGTGGAATGTTCAGCAGTTACCATGGCAACACAATGCACACATTAGCAAGCATAGGCACCAAAAAGATCATCTGAAAACTGAAAAAATACAAAATGGATTTAAACTGCACATTTTCACATCATTCTTCTCCTCCCTCCCCCTCTTTTGCTCTCTCTCTCTCCGTTCTTCTCAACTGATTTCACTCTCCTCCTTTTTCTTCAGCTTCTCCCTCCTGCTCTCTCCCTTTCCCGATCACTCCATTCTGTACCACCGCTATCTCCTGCCTCTTTCACTTTCTTCCTCCTCCTCTAAAGCTCTCCCTCTTTCTCCCATCTCTTACTCTCATTTTCTCTCCTTCTTTCAATCTCTCTTTTAGTCTCTTTTCTTTCACAACCCCTACACCCTCTTACCCTTCATTTCCCACCTCCTCCCTCTCTCTCCTGCTCTCCCTCTTCTAATCTCTTATTCCCTTCACTCCCTCTTCTCCTTTTTTCCTGCTCTCCCCTCTCTCAATCCTTCTTTCTCCCCATTCTTCTCTCCCTTTTTCACTCTCTCAGTCTGTCTCCTTTCCTCCCTCCTCTTTCACTCCCTCACTCTCTTGTTGTCTTCCAGGAGCGCTCTGACTGCACACTGGCTGTACTGGTGTGGGCCCTCTCCCCAGCGCACAACCGGCTCTCGGCTCCGGCTCTATTGGCAGGTGAGTGGACAGATGGCGTGGGGCGGACCGCTGCGAGCCCGACTGACGATTGGTTCATCTGGACTCCTCCTCGGCCAATCAATCACGGGCGTTTAGTGACCTCCAGCGCTGGCATATGCTCCGCTAAAGGCTTTATAATGAAGCCGCCAGGGCACGCCAGGTTTGTCCACTCTGCAGAACTGTACCCGAGCAGGACTGCAGACGGGACATAAAGGCTGAGGTCGATATACGGATATACCAAGAGTGGATTTTATATTTGATACAAAAGAGGAAGCGATATCTTTCAGCTGTCATTAAAGGTGCACTACACAACTTTTCAAGTCAAGGGTCTGACACCTAATAGGCTCTATTCACAGAACTGTCTGGCTCACTAGAGACTGAGAGATGAGAATACATTTTTAAAGTATTTTTAATTAAGGTATTTTTATTTTTGAGCAATAAAAATACCTAAGTAATCCCAGGTGTACACTGGGCGATATTTCACAGCTCATGATTCATGTTCTCACACTATACAAACTACTTCAACAGTGTGAATCCCTCACGAGAGGCGACTGGATTTCAAACAGGTTTGATATTTTTGCAACCTACGATTACCGATCAGGAGCTGGTCATGAGGTATTAATTGGTTCTCGTCACCCCGTGTCTACTACACGAAACACGATACGGGATTAAACCAAACCTCGATCCCAAAACGAGTGAAAAATCGGCTCAAAAAGGGCCAAAAATCTCACAGTGCACACCCGGCTTAACATTCATACACCAGTGTATGCAGACACTAGGGGCAAAGTGGGTTAAGAGTCCTGCCCAAGGACACAACAACAGCATCATCTGTGGGGAGTGGAATTGCACTAACCAACCTGTGGGTTAGTGAATCTGATTTCTCCACCAGTGATGTTTGTGTCGAGAGGAGAATTTGAACCGCCAAACTTCTGATGTCA
Source organism: Odontamblyopus lacepedii (assembly GCA_034769755.1). Lineage (NCBI taxonomy): Eukaryota > Metazoa > Chordata > Actinopteri > Gobiiformes > Gobiidae > Odontamblyopus > Odontamblyopus lacepedii. The sequence continues at coordinate 11,027,137 of CM068350.1, forward strand.
CTGCGAGGTATCAATATTATATACTTATATTTGCTACGTTTACATGAGAGCTTTAATTCCGAAGAAAAATGATTTAATACTGAAAAAAAAAAGAATTTTGCTTTACAAAGACCATGTAAACACTTACTTCCTAATTAAAATTATTATTCAGAATTAATTTGGATTTGTGAGCGGGATGTGGGAGTGGGCTGAGGTGTGGCAGCCTCAGACTCAGTTTGTCTTCTTCTCCTCTCCCCAAGGCTGTGTTCTTTCTCCTCTGCTCTTCTTCCTGTACACCAACTGCTGCACCGCCTACCACCAGTCTGTCAAGCTCATCAAGTTTGCAGACGACACCACAGTCATCGGACTCATCTCAGATGGAGATGAGTCTGCCTACTGGATGGAGGTTGATCGTCTGGTGCCCTGGTGCAGCCAGAACAACCTGGTGCTTAACGCCCAGAAGACAGTGGAGATGATTGTGGACTTTAGGAAGCACACAGCCCCACTCCCGTCCATCACCCTGACTGACACCCCCATCACCACTGTGGACTCATTCCACTTCCTGGGGACCACCATCACCCAGGACCTCAAATGGGAGCCCACCATCACCTCCGTCATAAAGAAGGCCCAGCAGAGGATGTACTTCCTGAGGCAGCTGAAGAGATTCAACCTGCCAGCACGGACAATGGTGCAGTTCTACACTGCCATCATCGAGTCCATCCTCACCTCCTCCATCACCGTGTGGTATGCTGGAGCCACCACCAGGGACAAACAGAGACTGCAGAGTGTTGTGCGCTCTGCGGAGAAGGTGACTGGTTGCAGCCTTCCATCTCTTCAGGACCTGTACACCTCCAGGACTTGGACACGTGCAGGTCGATTTGCAGCTGACCCTTCTCACCCTGGACATGGACTTTTTGACCTACTCCCCTCAGGCAGGAGGCTATGGACCAGAACCTCTCGCTACAAAAACAGTTTCTTCCCCTCTGCTGTTGGACTCATGAATAATAACACTAGGACTGTTCTCATGCCCCGCTCTGTTTCAGGCACATGACCCTGTGTTTTTGCACCTGTCTGTCTTGCACTGATCATTACCTGCACTGTTATACTCTTATACTCTTATATTCTTATATTCTAATATTCTTGTAACTTTGTAAATTTTGTTGTTATATTATAGCTTATTGTTTCTACTCTATTTTATTCAATTTTATTTGTTGCATGTTAGTGTTTGTCTACATTCCGCTCCAAGTACCGCAGCAATTTCTTAATGTTATGAACCTGTTCACTCATATGGCAATAAAAAGCTTTCTGATTCTGAGCTTTCTGATTCTGATTCTGATAAGAGCCAGCACTGTGGGCCTGTTTTTAGAAAGTCTCCTGCAGACGCTTAAGAGCATTTATAGATCAGAGCTACAAGGACCCAACCCTAATGCCGGTTACCTTAAAGCAGACCTATTCTGCAAAGTCGACTTTTCAGAGATTTTATCCATGTTATAGTCGTTTCTCCTTCCCATTTACCCTCTCAAAGTTATATTTGGAGAGATTCGTGCATGTCTGACCAAACACCATATTGCCAATCGACCCCTGTTTCCACCATCACCAAAATAGAACTTCATCCTCCAGTTTTATTTTCTTAATTGGTGATACACGTAGGATTTGGTGGCATCGTATAGTAATTTTGGTACAAATGAAAAAACATAATTCCTCTAACTTCATCTGCAACTTCCATCGAAATTGTTGACTTATTGATGTGACGACAGCTCCCATTGGGCACCACAGTTTTCTAACACAGAAAACAGCAGATTTGTTTCTTTTACTGAGTAATTTGAGATGGATGGATGGATACTGTATTGATCCTGAAGGAAATTCAATGTTCGGCAGCAAACATAGCACACTGCAAAAGAACTTGGCCAAAATGTAAGATCTAAACACTTAGAGCTATCAGAAAATGACTTGAAAGTAGTAAAATGATCTGTCCATGCAGCAAGATAATTTTACTTGACAACTTCTCTTAAAATAAACAATCTCTAGACTAGAATGAAGCAGTCTCAATGAAGGTAAGTGTTCTGTTGGTCTTCGGTTGGTTGGACTGTCGGTCACCAGATCAACAGGCCTCGCTAAAACCATTCTCCAAGGAACAGTCCAGGGAGGAAGAAGGAGAGACAGACAGAGAAAGAAGTGGGACGACAACATCCAAGAGTGGACGGGAATGACACTGAGCAATGCGCTGTGAAAGGATGAGAACAAAAGAAAATGGAGGAAGCTGGTTTCGCAGACTACAGGATAAAGAAAAGAAGAAAGAAAGGTAAGTGTTCATGGCCTGATAATAAGTTCTCAGATGCCAAATTCTAGATAAACAAGCTTATGATTAGTATGAATGGCCTGATAATAAATTCAAAGATGCTGAATTCTAGATATAAGTTCTTGAAATCAGTTTTACATGATAGTAGTTAGTCCATTCATACTGATCATAAACTGATTTTTAAGTATGTTTATCTCAAACTCCATAAACTTATTTCCAGCCCATGAACACTTACCCGAGACTGCTTAATTCTAGTCTAGAGGTAGTTTATTTTAAGATAACTTGTCAAGACAGATCATTTCACTACTTTAAGTCATTTTCTGATAGATTTAAGTGTTTATATCTTAAGCTTTTTTGCTGAGATCCTCTTTCATCAGCAGCATTCATCAGCAATAGGGATGTGTTGTACAGATGTATGGCTGATGGGACAGACGATTTCCAGAATATTGTGATTTGAAACATGCAAATTATAACATAATGATCCATGGATGTCGTAGATTATAACAATATAGCAGACACATGCACTATATGTGTTCTTTAAAGTGCATATGGCAAGAGTAGTTCATGTTCTGGAGTTTGTGGCCCACTGAAGGATGGGTCAAATGCAGAAGACAACTGAAGTGTACTTTAACCTGTATTTTGGTAAATATTTACTGCAGTTACTATCCCATCAAACAAAATTAGAAAATATTTTAAAGAGACATCCGAGAATCCTTTATTCTGTGTGGCAAGAGACTATATTACACTATTTTTGACTCTTATGTTGTTTATTCAGTAAAAACAGACCTGGTGTTTTATTTCATTCACACACGTTTAACACACTAATCCTGCATATTTAGGCTGTGTTATTCTGTCAAACTGAAGCACTACCAGTACAAAAAGTGCTCCACTGTGTTTTTAAACTCCACACACCTTCACTAGAACCATTTGGACCATTTTAGCCCTGGAATTGCCCATCTCTACTGAACAAAAGGTAAAAAGTAGCTGTTAACTTGAAAACTTCTACTTCATGACATCACAGGTGGAAAGCGAAACACAGCATTTTGAGCATTTTGAAAACACAACTCCAGGTAACAACATTCTAAAGTGTCTTAAAGCTCACACGAGTCAATTTAGCGTAATATAACACCATTCAGAGGAGAATTACAACAAAGTCATATGTTTCTATAAAGACGCGCAGTTGGCAAACCCTCCACCAGAAAGGTTACACAGTGCACCTCTAAACATTCATCTCATTACTATGTTCTGAACAGCTACAACATTCTTCAGTGAGTAAAAAAGAGCAATACAGTCACAACTGAATCTGGGACACTATTAGCAGCTGTATATGCTGAGGGCACTTCAGATCATGTAGAGCCCTTTTAGCTCAAAATGGTCTTAATAATAAGTCTACAGATCCATTAGGCTTGTCAATATGTGATTTAGACATGATTATGTTAGATCAGAGAACACAAATGGGTCATGTTTATGAAATATTTAAAGGCCAAGAGTTCATTATAGTTCATTCATTTCTGATCTATGTTATAATGTTGTTTCCTGCTCTTAACACACAAAACCTACATACTTATTTTAACTGAAAACACCGTACGCCTTCACTAAACTCATTTTCAGCCGCCCTAATAATGCAGGATTAATGCAGGATTACTCAAACATGTCTTTTGAGGAGGTAACAACATTCTAACCTGACTTAGACCTTACAAGAATCCATTTTGTGTAATGTAGGATCTTTAACGTGTCTGCCGTATTCATTATGAATATTGTGTCTGTGGTTTTTGTTTCAGGGCATCTTGTATAACGCACATTCACAGAGTGAAGTGGCCGTGATGTACACTCCGTTCACTGCAGACCCATCAATAGAAGATCTCCTCCAAACTGCCCAGAGGCTGAAGGAGCTGAACCCCTTAGTGGTCTATGTCTACACTGGTACGATCCGGTCTTCACAGCTGATCATTTCCATCAAGCTGGGGGTGTTCCACATGTATCTCTAATCGTGAAATGTTCAAGAGTTACCATGGTGACGCAATGCACACATTAGCAAACATTATCAAAATACTGTAGTTTTAAGACAGTCTGAAAATTGGAGGGAAAAAATGAAATGGATTTAAACAGCACATGTTCAGGAGACTGTGATTAATGCAAGCTTTCATGATCCTGTTTAGAAGTTTGATGTTCGAGTGGTTAAGATCTTTGCCAGAGAAAAGAACTGGTTTGAGAGGGGAGTTAAAGAGGCCATTTTTGTTAGGAAAGTCCTTCCCTGAACAGAAATGGAGGCCTCAGACATCATCTGTCTCCCCTTTACAACTCTGTTCTTCTGTGTACACTGTGCAATATTTTAATCATTTCACTCAGTCCCAGCTCAAACTGTGTGATCGCAGGGTTTATATGTTCACAGCTCACGATTCATGTTCTTACACTATATGAATTGCTTCAACAGTGTGAAACCCTCACAAGAGGCGACTGGATTTAACACAGGTTTTATATTCTTGAGACCTACGATTGCCGATCAGGAGCTGGTCATTTAGGTATTAATCGGTTCTCGTTACCCCATGTACACGAAGCACAACACACAATTAAGCCAAAACTTGGCCCAATCCCAAAAACAGTCACACGAGTGAAAAATCGGCTCAAAAAGGGCCAAAAATCTCACAGTGTATGCCTGGCTTAACATTCATACACCAGTGTATGCAGACACTAGGGGCAAAGTGGGTTCAGAGTCCTGCCCAAGGACACAACAACAGCTTCATCTGTAGGGAGTGAAATTGCACTAACCAACCTGTGGGTTAGTGGATCTGACCTCTCAACCAGTGATGTTTATGTCCAGAGGAGAATTTTTGTTTGGAACGACCTTCCTTGAACAGAAATGGAGGCCTCAGACATCATCTGTCTCTCGTCTACAAACCTAAAACAAAGAGAACAATAGGGGCAGCCAGGTCAGGGCCAGAGGTCTAAAACACTTACTATGGACCTGAATAATTATGCTAATATGTCTCCACTCAGTACAGATGAATAGGCCTAGCTAACAAACAGGAACTTTAAACAAGCAGGGTGTTAATTTCAGAGTAGTTTTAGTGTAGTTAGCTCCTCCCCGCAGGCAGATATAAGGCAGTGTCCACCAGCATCTGACCAGAACTGAAGAAGCAGCTTGGATGAGCTGCGAAATGTTTGTCCAGTTGACAAATTTAATTTCTGCTTTGCCATGGATTCTACCTGGATGACTGAGGGATTCTATACTCAGTAGTCTCACCCTTGAAGTGTCTTCCCAAACACAGAAGCAGGGTTAGAACCACCAAACTGTGGGTGAGCGAACAGGGATAAGGACTGAGGCCCCAAAATATCGACCTCAAATTCCCTTATTGGTGCATCCCTATTTCAAACATTGCTTTCACATATATAAAAAGTCCATTGAACTTCCTGTGCCCCTTAAAATAATTGACAGATAATTAAAAACCTCTACAGTTGTTGTACGTAACATGCATTGAGGCCTCATAATTAATCTTTTAGTTTATAAGTGCTTTTCACATCTCTTAAAGACCAGTGCACAGGTTCAACCATCAAGCTAAAAGGCGCACCACGTGTACCTTTTTGGTTGGGGGTCCATCACCTGCTTGTTTCTATGGATATGTCATTGCTCTGCCTGGAATGTTCCACAGTGTGACATTAAACAGCTCTACTTTACATTTACAGTATTAAATTGCAGATGGTTTTACAGCTTAAAACTACCTAGAAAAACAGGCATTCTGACTGTGAGCGGGGTCGGCTCTCCACAGATCTGACCTGTAACTTTGTCTGGTTTGGTCTTTGTGAACATAGGAAGATTTAATGCCATACTGTGAAACATTCCAGACAAAGGGATGACATCTCCACAGAGAAAAATATTTGACTACAGATACCGGAAAAGTATCTGTAATTTAATAAATGTGAGGTAGAGATGAGCTATTTAATGTCATATTGTGGAACATTCCAGGCAGAACGATGACATATCCATAGAAACAAGAAGGTGACCCCCAAACAAAAAGTTACACAATGCACCTTTAAGAGAACATAGCCTTGACATTTGGGAGTATAGATGCAGTGTCGGGTACTACGCTTGGAATGCACGGATCTGTTTACCTACTAAAGTGGAGCATAAATTAGCCTTAAAGCTAACAACAACTAGCACGCTAACACGCACTTCCTGATTAGCAGACAATAAAACCACTCAAATTAGATGCAGACAGCACGCAGCAGATGTTTGACCACAAGAGCTACTATGTTAACTTAAGGTTTTCCAGGACTTTTCCATGATTTCTCCATAACCATTGCCCAATTTTCCATGATTTTGAATTCACGTTTCAATCGCTGAAGTGCTTTTTTTTGCCGGTTGAGCTCTAATAATTGTACAAATTATACACAGCTAACGTCTATGGTTCAAAAAGATAAGCTGTGGCCCCCGATTTGAACCCAAATGTTTTTTAAGATTCCATAGCTTTTCCAAAACCAGTAGAATTCCAAAACTTTTCCAGGGTTTGAGCATTTGATTTGAATTTTCCATGAATTTTACGAACTGTGATGTAATATATCTGTCCCGAGGCCAGACAATTTTAGCCAAAGAAATCTGATACAGGAAGTCTGACAGTTTTTTTTTTTATTTTCTCATTTTGATTAACTCTTAATTTGATAAGATAATATCAGTTGTAAATATAAATTATGGTTTTACATCAATGACGAAGCAATTTGTGTAGAAAAGTTGGAAAATATGTTGAAAATTACAGGAAGAGTTCAGTTTAAAGAGTTATTGATGGCATCACACTCTATCCAAAAAGTTTGTCACAATTTTCACATGACAAACATTTTCTGATGCTTTTAATATTATTTCAACAAAATAAAGGTGTTTTCTTGTATTTGTATTTGTCAAATAAAAATGTTTTGGCTCAGTGTACGTCATAGTTGCTAGGTAACTGTTATGGGCCTCTCTCAGTTCTCTTTCCTCGCTTCCTTCTCATTGATTCCTCTCCTCAATCCTCCACTTTTCAGCTGTCAATCAAATGTGTCATATTAGCGGTGTCCTAAAGAAAACCACGGACGGAAGGAGTAAACCTGAGGGAGGCTTCGGGAGCAGACGTCAGATAAACGAATCAAACTTTATCGGTGTCAGTGAAGAGTTTATATCCACTCTCCTCGCTTCGTCTCCTCTGCGGGCGGGACTTCCTCACCCATTTCCTGCAGAATCGAGGAGAGGAATCAAGGAGAAGGAAGCGAGGAAACAGAAATGAGATGCGGCCATGGAATTCTTGAATGTGACGTCACGATTTCCAACCACAATTTGAAACCTACAAATTGGCCAAACTGGGGAAAATATAGTAGCATTTCATTTTAAATCTTAAATATCTTAAATTAAATAAAGTTTTGGTTAAATGAGTAGTCCAAATTGTCATAGGTACTTTAATAAAACGGTTCTGTGTTTTGAACGAATCCAAATATTTGAAGGCTTGAGCTGTTATAACTTTAAATAGATATTGGTCCTTTTTAGTGCAGTGGTAAGAGTTGTGATGTGATTAGACCCGAGTAAACATGCTTTACTTTGGGGACTTTAACTTTTCAGCTTTTAATAAATGTTGTTTCCATGGCTGCGGTTTTTGCCCGTTTGGTAATAAACAACTTAAGAATTCTCTTTAAACAGAGAAGAGTTTGGTTAGGTTTTTCTCTCCAATTATTTCATACTGGTCTTGTGCCCTAGTTGACTGTGTGGAGTAAACAAAAATGGTATTGAAGTGAGTGTATTGCTACTTCAAAATGCTGTTACATAAATAGAAGTACAGTGTTAGAAATGATGAAGTACTTTCGAGTATTGTGTAGTATTGTGGAAAACTCCTACTTAAATAAGAGTAACTGCATCCTTAGAACGGTGTGAGCGTAATATCCAATTTATGATTTGAAGGGTCTTCCTGTAACCTTTTCTTCCATGTATTTGAGCAAAATGTGTCAAAAAATTGTCTTGTTGCCCGATAATCAGGAAGTGTGTGTTAGCATGCTAGTTGTTGTTAGCTCTACCATCTCGGCAAAAAAAAAAAAAAAACGAGACTGGTTTTGGAGACAAATAACTCAAGTAGGAATAAAAGTATGAAAGCTATTCTGAGCAGTACAAATATATATACAGTATATACACTTTGAAAAGCAAATGACATGATTGTCCTGTTTTCTTCTCCAGACCCTCGTGGACTCCACATCTTGCCTCATACCACAAACTGGCTCTCCACTGCCCCCGATGACGTGCAGAGGTACTACATCAGTCTGGGATTCAAGAACCAACAGGAAGGACAGTTCATTGAGAAACTTTGCTCCCGTCTGTGGCCTACTCTGGCAGGTTTGTTTCAACTCAAAATATTCATTCATACTGTTTGGTTGTACGTTCAATTCCTTCCTGTCGCCAGTTATTTTTGGTTTCTCTTTTGCAACTTCCCTATACATCATCGGCAAACTTTACTTATCCAGAAAGGAAATGACTTGGACACAGTAGCTCACACATCACAATATAATATCATAACAAAGAGCAAAAATATAAATGGTAATAAATTCTAAATAAGTAGCAAAATAGCAAGAGACTCGTGCCAAATCCACATGTTTAGTAGGAAATTCCACAACTTGTAGAAGGCAGGGACCTTTAACACTGCATTTACATCAACTCTGTCACATCTGTCACCTAACCAGAGAGAGTCCCTTCTACATTCTGTTCAAATCCAGAATTTGTAGCACGTCTCTTAAAAGCAGAAGATATCTCCTCAAGAACATCCTTGCAACATTCATAACAACTTCTTTCACTTGAGATAAGTAATAGTTTGGTGCTTCGATTGTAGACTGTGAGAAAATCCATGCTCTTTCTCAGTCCTTTATGTTGTTTCTTTCTCCTTTTATATGTGTAAGTAGCCATGTTTTGTCAAAGTGTGTGGTTCTGGCTGATCAGGTAATCACGTCCCTATTTCATTACGGCTCTGCAGTAAAAATAGACCCTTTTAGGGCTGTGCATACATTTCGGCAATGGAAATGGCATTGTTCCCCATTCATTCCGATTCATTCAGACTGAATACAAACAGAAGAAGATGGAGATAAAAACATTTCCAGCATCAAAATGTCTGGTTGATGTGTGTGGTTGGAATCGACATTCTACTGGTGGACTAAAGTGTCAAAGTTTTACTCACTGATCGCACAAGGACCTGGCAATCGGACACCGTTTGTCAAAGTCAGCTTGGTGAGGAAATATTCACGATCTTTTGATGATAATCCTTTCACAGAGCTTGACAAGCTGCTGAGTTCTGCCATACTTCTGTTGCCAAAATGCATGTGCAGCCATGCCTACGTCATCACTCTTCACTAACACTAACAGGGTCTATACTCCAGCAGTGCACTTTTGACGGATGCAACAGCTCTATGAACGAACCTGAGCTATTTACAGCCAGATAAGAGGTAAACACAGGAAAACAGGAGATAGTTTAAATGAGGCATTATTAATCTGAAGTGTCTCGACTGATAGAACAGGTGTCCACCAACCAAAAGGCTGGCAGCTTGAATCTCACTTTGATAAGAGCGTGCTGTTTTTGTGTCCCAGGGTAAGACACTTCACTCAGCTCGTCTAGTATGATTTTGATGTCAGCGAGTGTTGGACTACAGATTGGCAGCCTTCAGTGTAGAGATCTGAGAGGCCTTGTCAAGCTTGTAAAGTACAGTTCAAGTGTAAAGTAGAGCTGCATGAAAACTAATGTGGTTGTGATTACATTTTGAGATATATTAAAAAGCGGCTTCTTATTCTTTTCTTTTCTTTTTCTTACAGTTTAAAAAAAATGGGACAAACATTGTAAACAGTTTGCAGTGGTCCAAAGCAACCTTCCTTCCTATTTCTTCTTCTTCATCATTATTATTAGTTTGTACGACTATAAACAAACCAAAAAAATCCTTACATTTTTTAATTCTTATTGTGGTTTATTTTGTATCACAAACTTAAACTTACAATAAATTTTTGTGCCTTCGTTAACATTATTACTAGTTTGTACAACCATAAATGAAAAAAACAAACAAAATGGCATCTTTTAAAAAATTAAACTAAGAACAATTGTATTTCTGTTAAAGGGGTTAGTGCATGGAACAACCTGAGTGATGATTTCAAAAAGTCTAACACTGCAGAAGCCTTTAAAAAAGAGTATAAAGCATTATGTTCTGAAAGATATAGAGCTCTGGAATGAATAAATTATGCATTCATTGTTTTATTTTGTCTCTTATATATACAGTAAGTCACAAGTAAAATTGTAAATGCAAAATTGTTGTTCATACGCTGCTTTTTTCTTGAAGTTCTGTCATTGTTTAATAAGGTTTAATAGGGTATTATAAGTACTACATTATACAGTATTACCTAAATGACTGCAGCTTTTATGGTATGATTATTGCATCAACTCAAATTCTGATTGCAATTCCATTTCAATATATTGCACTACGCATTTCATACTTATATTTTTTGCAGACCCCCACACCTTCCGCAGGTTTTTTGAGAACAGTACTTGCAGACTATATTTCACCCAGCACTAGAGTACCTTTTGTACCCTTCGTTTTAGATTTAGGGAAATGACTGTATTTTCCGAAAGTGCTTATTGTGTTGAATGTGCTTTTGGGTGAATAATAGACAAACCTGAACCTAGAAGTCAAACCTTTTATGATGTTGTCAGCCGTTGCACTCACATCATAGGAGGCTCCGTGGTACTCTGCACTTTAGGACCTATTGCCTGTGTTTGGTACAATAGAGAGAGGTGTAGAGGAGTCACCCTGACCTCAGGGCAAATGTGTCACTCAGTGGAGGGTTACAGCTCCAATATGACTGTGTGGAGAGGTGGGGGTCTGCCTGGAGAAGTGATCATCATTTGGTTCAACAACTTTCATATGTTAGCACTAGGGTTGTACTGATATGATACCACGCATTTTCCAGGTATCGGCGAGTGCTCAGACTGAATCACCGATCCAATACCACTCTGTGTGTTTCTGAATGCACAGCCGTAGACTGTTGTACCTGAACACGTTCATTGAACAATATTCATGAACACATTCATATTTTGGCTGAATGTGAACTGAACGCACTGTATTACTGCCTGATGAATGAACTGTGAACTCGTTTATTCTGGTGTTTGTGAACTGCATACGCTTCTGTTTAACTTTGTTCAATAGGATGCCAGATTTCTTTAGTGTTCCAGGCAAAAACCTGGCTAAACACATTGCGAAGAGCCTTAATATTTAGCGGAAAAATATTCAATCTGGCAACAACACTAGTCACCAGCGTCGCATTGCCACATGCATCATCAAAACAAGACAAACACTTGGCGCTCTGCTGCTCATGTCTCCTGCACAAAGAGCCGCTGTCCTGTCTGGTATCATGTCTCCTGTAGAAAGAGCCGCTGTCCTGTCTGGTATCATGTCTCCTACAGAAAGAGCCACTGTCCTGTATGGTATCATGTCTCCTGTACAAAGAGCCGCTGTCCTGTCTGGTATCATGTCTCCTGTAGGAAGAGCCGCTGTCCTGTATGGTATCATGTCTCCTGTACAAAGAGCCGCTGTCCTGTCTGGTATCATGTCTCCTGTAGGAAGAGCCGCTGTCCTGTCTGGTATCATGTCTCCTGTAGAAAGAGCCGCTGTCCTGTCTGGTATCATGTAGGATTTCAGGCTCTCCTGGGGATATGTGTATCGATCAAGTATGAGTGGATGTTTGAGACATTTCTTCTCGACATTTCTTGTTGCAGCTTCGTGTTAACCACACAGACAGAGGCACTTTCTGCACTTAAAACTGATCAAATAATTGCTGTCTGTGGTTCTATATGGGCTTTGGCAATGATATTGAATAATAATTGCTGATAGCAACGTATAGAAAAAAAAGAATGATGCACTAGTTCATTTTGAAATTTGTGAACTGAACTATAAACTAGTTCATATAGAAAATGAACTTTCCCAACACAGGCCGCAGATGCGAGCAGCGTCTGTTGACGTTTGCGGCTACGATAGGCCACGGAGGCTCTTTAGACAAATAAAATACACTGAAGGCCACCACACACTACAGAAGAATTTGCAAGATTTTGGCTGAGATTTACTTCTCCCCGAGTCTGGAGAGACTTTGTGTTTTTGACTACGATTTTGAAGCTCCTCATTTGTGGTGTCAGTGTGACTCTGGGCTGCTCTATCATATATTGTAACCACCAAACATCAGCAACGCATGTTCAAGGTATAGCTGTGCAATAAAAACACCTGTAATTAAATAAATGCTAGATAGATAAGTGTACCTTTTAATAACAGTTTGATAAATCTTCCTACAAGTGACAAAACGGCAATATTTCAGTTGTAAAATTCCTCTGTACTTCTTATTTCTACTATTATTTATATTCCCATTGAGGGTCGAGGTCTTACATCAAACAAAAGAAATAAATAGATATCATAGTATTCCTCATGCATGATTCAGAATAAGTTTACTTTAGATCTCTCTTTGGATCAAAGTGTGTGCTGTGCTAGCCCGTGCATCTCTTACACATCCCTTAGCTCGGCGAGGTTAACAATACAAGTGTGGCTAGCTTTCTTCGGTTGCCCTCAGCGACACTCTCAGAATCTCAATCATCTCCAAATGCATATGCGGCATGAACAAGAGCACGCTCAAATATTTCAGTCAATTAGAGTTGCGGCGCTGGACCTTTACATGAATTCCAATAAGTAGTCTCATTAAACAGCAGCAGTAACAAATGTGGAATGAAATATTGAATACGCCGGGTTATTGTAGAGGTCTGAGAGGCTAATAGGACAAGCTCAAGTGGTGATTTTTGTTCTTACAAGCTATTGAATGAGGATACCAGTGATTTCTTTTCTTTTTTTTTATTAGGGTCCATATTACGTGATCTTCTGTTCTATGGTATAATGTTGCATAATCACAAAAGGCCTGGAGTTGTATTTTGTTTCATTTATGCATGTTTAACACACAAACCCTGCATATTTAGGCTG